>VZSR01001479.1:19013959-19706273 GCA_013398615.1 Brachypodius melanocephalos | reverse complement strand
CGGCCCCGCAGCCCCCGCTCCCCGCCGGCCCCTCGGCCCTTTGTTAGCGCCGCGCACGCCCTGCCCGCGCTGCCAGCGGCTCGCACCTCCGGAGGGAAAAAGAACTAAAGGCATGGCCGGATCAAAAGGGGGATTCGCTGGCCGATTTTGGGGCTGCGACGAGACCAAACTATAAAACCCGACTGAGAACTGAACCACAATCGAAAGTGCTGGAGGTGGAATTTTCTTTTTTCCTTCCCGCAGAGACTCTGGGTTTTGTTTCAGAAACTTCATAGGCGTAGGAGCTGGCTGCAAAGGTTGAACCAGATCTATTCCAAGTTTTATCTGCCTCACAAAAGTCATTTTGGCAGCCAAGGAACCGACAAGACCTGAATCCAAAACCAAGCAGAAGTTCCCTGTTAGAAACTTTAGAGCAGGAAAATGTCTAGCACTTCAAAACAATGTAGGCTTTCATGTGAAGCTCTTTGCAAACTTACAAAACAGTAAGAAGTTCTTGGATAAAACCCTGTTTATTTGCACTGCGCACCAACAGCAAGTCCAGGTTCCCGTACCAAAGGTGAAGGGCCGGCAAGAGTGTGCAAAAATTGGCTCTAAGTTCATGGTTGTGTATGGCTCCAACACAAAAAAAAGCTGTGACAAGCAACTGAATGAAGTAAATGCTTTTCCTACCAGAGTAGTGCAGTGAGTGCATCTGAGGCCATTCCTCTTCTGCTTCCTAGTTTGACATTTTCCTGGCCTCGTATGCTAATGGAAACCGTCCTAAACTAGCAGGTATCACCTGCCCCTGCAGGGAAGCAGCATCTCCCTCTCCTAGTACTTGCCACAAGTGAAAATTTCTGGAAACAAGTGAGAAGGCTGAGTTAAACGGCTTTATCTTGCACATGTAACACTGCTGCTGAATGCGATGCAGACCGTCAAGAATCTGAGCCTGTTACAAAACTGCCATCAGCACAGAGGCAAGGTTCTTGAGCGTGGCAGTGTGTCCCCACATTGCCCTTCTGAGGTCCTCAACGTGAGGTCCTCCTCCTGCCAAAGACCTCACAGATGGGGCAGCGATTGCTGGGTGAATAAATTACAGCCGAGGAAAGTGGAATTAGGCATCGTGCAGCCAGGGCTTGTGTGTCACTTTCCCCTTGAAAATTTTACTCATTTTACTTGTGATTTGAATTGCAGCTGCAGTTTGAATTGCAGGACCTTCTGCGCTGTGCCATGCACAACTGCATAATTACAGGACGGCATGTTCTCCACTTGATTGCGATCTGAGCAGGGTGCTTCCTCCCACCCCGCCAAAATGGCCCCCAGCCAGAGCCCATTAGCCTGCCTGGGGGAGGGAAACCCGCTCTGCTGGGAGTGGAGGGCACAGTTCGCAGGGAGAAGAGCAGGAAGAAGTGCTCCCGGTTTGTGGAAACCTTATGGGTATCACAGAAAGCTGCAGAACCAAAAAGGCAGTTGGGTAATGCTGCAAAGAACAGGAGTGGAGGGGCTTGGCTCTGTGTTGGCTGCTCGCAGCCTCACAGACCGACGGTGTGTGGCAGCCATCAGCAAGAAGACTCTGGCTGTGTTGGGACATCAGGACTTTGGGGGGTGACACCTGGAAGCTATTAGGCTTCATACAAACAGTTCTCCAGGAAGATGGATGATTAAAAACAACATTAACCTTCAGCACACATACACCATGACTGTCTGGACATGGCAGCTTTTAGAAGAACATTCTTGATCTTAACATCCTTTACCTGGGGAATCAAAACATCCTAACGTGTGACCTCATGGCGTATGGGATAGCAGGGGGTTCGTGCAAGCAGGGGTCCCACCTCTGTGGCTGGGGAAGTCACATTCCAGTGTTTTTTCTAGTGATGTATTTACCTCCTTCTGTGTGCCGGGTAAAGTGCACTGAAGCATTTTAATCAGCATTGTCAGGAGGTGTTTCTTGTCTTGGCTTCAGAAGCTTTGTCTGCATCCTGTTTCACTGTCCATCTCTTCCTGTCTAACAGTTGTTATGTTACAGGATTTCAATTTGGAAGCAGGAAAACTGCATGGACAGATGACCCAGAAACTTTCTGGAAGTACGATCAAGGCAGACACGTAACTTCTTTGATTACTTTTTATATTTAAGTGCTTTCCCCCTCTGCTTTATTTCTGGGTTCACGTCAACAGAGCTTTCTTCTTTATCTACTTCAAACATTATGTCTCCTACCAGGGCTGCTATTTAATTATTTTCCTGTAATACGCATCTGGAAGCATTGTAGATTCTTTCCTCTGTATTACAGTGCATGTGATTTGTTTTCTTGCTATCCAGCTGGATCATGCTTTTTTTATAGATGAAGATTTACTGAAGTGAGAATCTTTTCTCCAATTAAATACTCTCAGTTTAAGAAATAATTCTCATTTTATTTGCAAAGGGATCTTGAAGCCAATCCAGGCAATACAAGGTAATTGATGTTTCCTCCTCAGTGAGGCATTTTTTCCTGAAGTTGTTTATATTGTATCAGGGAGAGCCCCATGTAGTCAAAAGGTTATTCATAAATAATGAGCATACAGTAGTCTTGTCCCTCAGCTGAAGGGAAAATGGGGAGAGAACAAGCCCACAGCTTCTCCTGAGGCCAGGTGTCACCATCAACATCTGCCCCAAAGTGCTGGCACTCACGATGGATTTGCCCTTTCCAGGAAATGTGCTCCTGGCCGTGGCAAGTCCGGACACACATAGGGTGGTGCTCTGACCACAGGGAAAGGCAGAGCTCAATTTTAAGGCAAGAAATCCTTTTAGTACAGTCATCTGGGGAGATGTCACAAATTTATGGGTGCTGGAGCCACTTTTTATCATTTGGAGATTTTCGTTGAGACCTCTACCTGGACAGCATGTGCTGTAGATGAAATGTCAGCTCAATCATTCTTCAGTGAGGTGTTGTTGCCTTTTTTTTTTTTTTTTTTTCCTAAAGATACATTTAAAGGGCAACTCATTTGCATAAGACTTTCATATCCTTGGTCTTAAAAAGGCTTAAGGAGCCAGGACTGTGATCTGAAATCTAATATTCTTACCTTTTGCAGTGGCAGAGGACATGGGGAGTTGTCATTAAAAAATGATCCAATTCTCTTTGTAAAGGAGTATTGTATAAACTGTGAAAGACATGGTTAAAATAGTAAATAGTGTTACAGTTTGGGATTTTTATTGTTTTACCCCAGGCATTTACTGTGTGTTCTCTATGTGAAATGTGATGGAATTATTGTGAAGATGCATTGTTTAAATATTAAATATTAATATTATCCTTTTGATGGTGAAGCCAGTATTAAACCTCTTAATTTTTCATTAAACCACCTAAAGCCAAATTTGTTTAGGCTCTCGGTTTGCAATCATCTTCATAATGGAAAACACCAAGTGAAAGCCACACAGACCTGAGAATAAATAGGAGTGAAATGTGGGACCCAGCTCCAGGCTTCCTCACAAGGTGGAGGGGAAGTGGAGGGGAAGAGAGAAGCAGCAGGAGGAGAAGTAAGAGGAAAAGCAGCTCAGGGAAGAGAGGATGAGGGAAGAGAACATAGGAACCTACAGAGCAACAGCAAAAGGGTTTGTAAGTATTAAACACTCAGTGCAGGAAAGGGCTGATCCATGGAAAGCAACTCCCGCTTGGCAGAAGGCATAAGGGGGTGGAGGGCTGGGGACAGGTCAGTGCTGGGGGATGATGGCATGTGCCACTGCGGGATGGGGCCTTTCTGAGTCACAGCCAGTGCCCTCACAGCATTCCCAGTGGGAACTCAAGGCAGGGATACTTCACGGCCGAGTTTGGCGCCAGGTGCTTTATTTGATCTCGGTGTGACGGTGAGATGTGTGAGCCAGCTCCTGCTCACCATTCCTGACATCAAGGGCTGCACCTGTAAAATCACATCCAGATGGGAGCGTGTGCCATCACTGTTGTTTTGTGATCGCCAGCAAGAAAAATAACTTGCAGGAGGTGTTTGTGTGTGATCCTTTTGAGCATAAATGATTTTAAGCTGTGGTTGGCGGGTATGGTAGTGGCTGGGCAGGGAGATGGAGTAGGAAGCGCTGGATGAGGCTGCATTTGCCAAGCAAGAAGGATTTTACAGTAATTGAGATGTGAAATGCTGAGAGTCTTGACAAGAGTTTTAGCTGTACAGATGGGTAAGGAAGGCCATATCTCAGAGATGTTATGCAGAAAGAATCTGCAAGGAGCAGAGAGCGAGCTTGGATGTGAGCCCAGGGGAGGCACCCACAGGAGTCGCTGCCCAGGTGACTCTGTGGAGAGGCAGTGAGGAGTGACGGATGGAAGCATGAATGGAGGGAGAGATGGAGGGGTGGGTGGGTGTCTGGGGGAAGGGATGGGGTTGTGCAGAGCTCTCAGAAACAGGGATCCGTCCGCAAAAGGGTGAGGCAAAAAATGGGAAGCTGTTTTACCCTTGCTGTATGCAAGCTGATCCCTGCTTGTCCACACAAAGATGAGACTTCAGATTTTCATCTGGGTAGGAGACAAGTCTCCAGTAATGCACTGGATCAAGGAGAAAAAATATATTCATGGCTAACAAAGGACTAACTCCTTTTGCTTCATCCTCTGAAATTTCTGGCTATAATGAAGACCAAAACCCAAAATATTAATACTTAATATAAACTACTTTTATTAGAAGTAATAGGGGGGAAAGGCCCATATTTAACTTTGGTTATTAGACTCCTTTTTATAAACACCACTTTTCTGCTGTTTTGACCAATCCAATTAACCCTGATAGAAAAATCCCACCTGATTTAATGAGTATAATATTGACAAGGACTTATAGACATGCTGTAGAGTGACTGTGAAATCTGGGGCGCCCTGACACACGAGAGGCCTAAACTGAACTGCTGGCACACGGGCACTGAAGTAAGCAGGACAATCAGAGATGCTGAGGCAGTGGGATACAGTCCAGACAACTCACAGGGCAGCAAGCAAGCAGCACTGTATTCCATTGGATTGTGTACAGCAGCCCAAAAACCTACGTCACTGCTGCTGGTCGTATTTTTCACCTGAAGTATTTAAGCTCTTTTCTGGAAGGGCAATCTCTGTGTATTCCTCTCTTTCACTCTGTCCTTCTGTTTCTCCTTGTTTTTCTTCCCTCTCTGCCTTATGTGACCAGCTCATTTACAACATTTCTGCTGCAATCCTGCCGAGATTAATTTTCACTTTTTTATTGAAAAATCAAAATCTTTGGAATTAAAAGCTCCCAATATTGAATTTTCAATAACAGGTGAAAATTATGCTCTGCACGATGATGAGGAGAAGGATGTGCTGAGCTGGGAGCACGATGACGTAGGAACCAGTGATTTCATGTTTGACCCAAACGAGACAACTGGGGCAAGTATTTAGAGAAAAGCAAGAAAGCAAAAGGCATTTGGGAAGTGCAGCAGTGAACATGGGGGAAGGAACTTTTCCATTCAGGGCAGGGGTGGTAGGAGGAGGAATTTTCCTGCCTTTTGATTGCAAAGCAAAAGCAGGAGCAGGATGCAGAATTTTTGGGTGGCACATGAGTTTGTGGAAAAGCACTGGCGACTTGAGGATTCTCAGCAGGGAAGAAGCAGGTTTTTAAGTGCTGCTCTGGCTGCTCCCATCTGTCCATTCCAGGGACCTCGCGCCTGCAAACTCCTCGCTGTGCCCCAGGGCGTGGTGAGCGATGGGAGAGCAGCGAGGGGCGAGCCCCTCTGCTGCAGCAAACGCAGTGAGGAAGCCGAGGGTGTTTTCTGTGTTACATCTTCCACTGAACTGATGCAGATCACCAGCAACATCACCAGCTTCATTGGCACCCAGCATCCCTTTAATTGCCATCCAGCCTCGCTCTGAGAGGGGTTAAGCAAGGCCATGGTGGCACTGCCAGTACACGCTGTGACTGCTTGCCTGGCTCGCACCAAGGTATCTGCATCTTGCACTTTTCTGGAGTATCCTCCTTTCTCTGCTAGGCCCTTTGTCGTAGCCTGGACATGTGCCCAAGTGAGAGGTGCACATTCAGAGAGTGGCCACCCTGGGAGCCACATGCCAAGAGAGAGGCCTTGTGCGTGCCAGGTGGTGGGTCAGAGACCCTCAATAAAGTCACAAAAAGCTTTTCCATCAAATCTCCAGGAGCACACTACTGCTCAAGCATTGTTTCATTTCCTGTGAGTCTTTGAAGATGAGAAAAGTCATGTAGATCTCAGTTTCCAGTGAATGTGAGATTCCAAAATTAATTCAGAAGAGCAATGGTCTGCTTCTCCCATGCTGCCCACCCAGAGCCCAGAGCCCACAGCTGGTTCTTGCAAAGTCAGGGGAAATTTTGCTGCTGGCATTGACTGTCCTGGGCATAAAGCAGGGCAAGGCAGGGAAAACAGAACACACAGTGAATCCCTGGAGTGCCTGAGCCATGCAAAGTGTTGGGTAGCTGCACCAAGGATCTCAGCCATATTATCTATATGGGAAACCCTTGCTGACCTGAAAGGAGCCACCAGGAATGTTCCATGACACAGCCCCAGGCCCTGGAGGGAGTAGCCAGCACCACCTGGCCCCATTGGGCTCAGTACCCTTGGGTCACAATAGCTGTGAGCCCTGCCCTGTGCAAAGAGACAACAGGAGGAAATCAATCTGGATGCAAAGCATTGTTATAAAATTTTACCATTGCTCCGTCCCTCCCACCGACCCCGTCTCCCTTCCCAGCTGGCTCCAGGGAAAGAAACTGGCAGCAGCACGTGGGAAGTGCTGCAGATGGATGGTGTGTCATGGGCACAGCTGGACAGGGCTGGCACACAGGTGTCACTCCGGTGCCTGCCAGCTGCCCAGCAGCCCCCAGATATTTGTGTCCGAGGGATTAAAGGGAGAGGAATCTCCCTCCTCACTTGGAGCACAGGGAGGGAAGCAGCCGTGCTGGGGGAGTTGGTGGAAGGCAGCAAACCTTTCCCACCAGGATCATCAGGGCCAGATTACTCTGCTAGGGAGGGCACAGAGGGTCCAAGGGCTGGATGTGGTGGCTGCTGCCTTGCAAGCCAGGCGAGTGCTGGCAGCCCCACAGGCACTGCTGAGCTGGCAGGGCCACAGCTGAGCATGACTGAGCACAGAGGAAGCCTCACAGGTCCTCTCCTGTGGTGGAGGTGGGCAGTCTGGGCATTGGAGAAAACCATCTCCTAAGTCAGATGGCCCTGCTGCTCCCAGAGGGATCCTCCACTGGATGCCATCTCGAGAGATGGAGAAATGAATAATGGAAATAAAAGTTGGCAGTTGGTTAGATACCAGATGATCATGACCTCATTTTTTTGGTGCAAAAAGAAAAGTTAAAACCCAGTACTAATTAGGGACATTTGGTGCTTACATTGATAGAGATTATGGGCTGAATAACCTGGCAGAGAAAACAAGAAAAACATTAATTGTTATTGCTGAAAGATATTTTCTTAAATGCTCAAATCCCTAAACTCAAAGGACTGAGAAGTTATGCCCGACCCAATTAGAAAGGAATAAAACTGAAATTTTATTTTATATTTCTAAAGAAATATGTTTGTGAGGGTTATGTGGGAAGAGTGCCTACATATGAATGTTTGCACATACACATAAATGAAGATGAGAACACACTAATAGGGGACAGGATGCTGTGGATTCTTCTCTGGACACTGGGTGTCTGTATGAGTGGCCTTCAGGAATGGCCACCAGAAAACATGGTTTTCATGGTTTCCTTCCCACTTTAATCACTCCCACATTGATCATGATGCGTTTGGGAATCTCGGTGTTTGTGTTACATGGACTTATATACATCAGCAGAAGAATGGGAAGTGGGTTGCAATGAATGTTGCCAAGAGGCAAGGAACAGCACAGAATTGGTAAAATAAAAAATAATAGATTACTATTATGCAAAGTTATAGTTAAAGACAATTAACATGGGAGGTTTTAAAGCATATTAGTAGCACAGGCAATCTGAATAACACTGTGTCACTCAATGGGAATTATAAACTGTCAGTCAAACATTATACAAAAAGGGCTTTGCAATCAGTAAATATTCCTCTTGTGCATTTGGGAATGAACATACGCTGTATTTGCATCCCAAGAAGATGACAATGATGACGATGTCTGGTTTTCCAGCTCCATGTTGGCTCCATCTCTGCAGGGCTCCAGGGTGCTGCAGAGCTCTAGAGGGTGATGAGGGCTTTGGCCAAAGACCTCTCTGGCAGCTGCTGCTGTGATCACACAGTCTCCAGGCCTGTTCACTGTGATGGCCTTCCACAAACCTGCACTCCACAAACATGCACTCCCCATCCTTCTTTGTGTATTTTGTCAAGCCAGGCTTGCACAGTCCTGCTGGAGGGGGTCCCTGGTGACAGCAGAGGGTCTGTGCTTTGGAGGGCTGTCCATCCTGCTCCCCTCCACATCTTGCCTGGACAAAACCACCAGAGCTTCCACAATGGGACAGATTTCCCTAAGCCAGCTGACCCTGCAGAAGGTGGGGCTGCCCTCACCAACCTGGGGCTGCACATGACTTAGAGGCTGCCCTTTGAGAGCTGTTTCTACTGTAGTCATTATACTCATGGGACTCACAGTGCAGAGGTTTTTTTCTGAAGTGCAGCTTGTCCAGTAAACAGTTATAACAGAGATTTCCATAGCTCTCGCTACAGACTCAACTTTAAACAACATCTGGGAGAATCTCTCAAGATGATGTTTATTATCTGTTTTCTGCTCAAGAAGAAGCCCAATTGGCTTTCACTGAGTCAGCAAGAAAAGGCATATTTCTCTAGACTGGTCTAATTTGTAATTTTATTGGTTGCTCTTTCTCTTTTTAAAGACACTGTTGGAGATTTTTGATTTCTCATAAGCCATTAATAGAAATTCCAAGGGAACATAAGTTTAGTGATATGGTTTCTAACTATTAGATTAACTTGCTGTATCTGTGAACCCCCTGCACCTTCTGCGGGATGTCCCTGCTCTGTTGACATCCTGCATACTGCAGCCTCTCAGCCTGGATACGCAGGAAGATTCTGAGCCAAGCACTTGCACATTGTCTTTCCATCACTCTGCCCAGCCTGTGATGTTCTTGTGTTTTCCATTCCTATCACACCACCTCCTGCACTTCAGGAAGTTTGGAGATGTATGGTACCTGACAGTCTGCAATTAGGGTTCAGCCAGGCTGTGTAGTGATAGTGCTTTGCCCTTCCTGAAGGATGCAGACTGCCTTCCTTTCAAAGGACTGTGATTCATTCAAATTGCTTCAAATTGCTTTTGTTTGTTTTCCTTTATGAAGCAAGTTCTTTTCAATTGCTAAGCTTCCCCTTCTGTCCCACTGGAAGCTGGACTAAGACAAGTTACTACAGAGTTTAGCCTCAGAGGTGCTGTTCTGTTTAGTTCATAGATTTACTTCTACTTATCAAAGTGAAGTAAGACAATAAAGAATTTTTTTTTTTTTTTTTTTTTTTTTTTGCCTTGCCTGGCCTCCCCAAAAAGCACAGAACAGACATGGGTAGTCCAGGAATACCGACTCCCACAGTAAGTGCAGCCTGGGGACATTAGGCTGAGATCTTTAAAGCGACTTGGCAGAAACCTGTGGGAAGGCTTTCCCAGCGGCATGGTAAGAGCAGCAAGGCTGGAGGGTGGCCCTGCAGTGAAGTGCTTGGGGCAGGGGTCCCCCACTGTCCTTGGCACCCCGTGGAGGGGAGCCTTCTCTGCACTGTCTGGGGCCAGGGCAAAGGTCAGCACCCTGGCACCAGCACCTTGGGAGGCATTGAGGTAAATCTTGGGCCACATGTGCAGGGGTAAAGGGGTGCAATACAGATTCATTTGCAGCACAGCTTTCTGTTTTAGCAGGATGCTTTGCCCTGAAAAAGCTGATCTGCTTGGCCTGGAATCTGGTCAGAAGACAAAGCAATGCAAGCTCTCTGTGGGGAGCTACCATGGTGCCATAGTGGTAATTTTGGTGCTGAATATGCTAAAAGGCTGGCCTGGCTTACCAGCTTCAAACACACATCTGTCCCTTTGAAGTGAGACTTGACAGATAAGCTGCTAAACTGACCTGCAGGCCTATGACTGGCAGCCAGCTTCTTTATGCTATAAAAGTCCAGTCTACTTTCATACAAGTTCGATCCTTCCACATCCTTTTCTTGAAGTGGGAAGTGTGGAGTTTCTCCCATGGGTTTTGGGACACCTCTTCGTGGCTCCTTCTCAGGGACTGAGAGAAAGTGGAAGAAGTACTCCACGAAGAGAAGTGTGGTGAGATACATCAACCTCAATGTTTCTATTGGTAGATTTAATATAATTGCTTTAACACAATTGCTTTAAAGTAGTGCACTATACCATTTATGTTACACTACAGTTGCCTAGCTTTTATCCTGTGTAGTAAGTAATTCTGATTAAGATCTCCTGACTGTTCATTTGTCTTAATAAATGACTCATCTTTTATAAATACATCTGATTTGCCATCATTAGAACTTGTGGGGCAAAGTTATAAAGCTTAAACCATTGACAGTCTGAGGCTAAAATCAGATCCAGCCGTCCCTGAGCTCCACTCTCAGAGGAGTTTAGAAAGCAAGGAGGTTCTCTTGGCCCCTTGTGACTCAGCAGCAGGGCTTCTTTAATCAAACTTTGTCTGAAGCTCCCACTCCACCTGTGACACCCATGAACTGAAACACTGGGACACACGCTAACAGGCAGGCCCATGGAGCATGGATGTGGCCAAAGCCACTGCTTCACGTGTAGCTGGGGAATCGTGGTGGTGGTGCTAGAAAAAAGCAGGTGCTTTGCTGAGGGGAGGTGGTGATCACATAAAAGGCAGATTTTACCTGCTAGGACAGGGAGGCTGAACTGATCTCCTGCCATTCTGGCAGGGAACCCATCAATGCCTTGGAGTAGCCTCAAACCAGCTCCAACCTCCGTGGTCAGACCGGCAGCATTCTGGTCTTAAAATTTCAAACATCTGTGGATGCAGGTGGGCACAGCCTGCTCAGAGATAATACTTCTTTTGCACAAGGAGCTCTTTTCTCTGAAAATCACTCACATGGGCTCTTCCCATCCTGCTCAGGGTAAAGGACTTTTATGGTGCAGGGGGGTCACTTCTGTGGAGGCTCCTCGGGGGATCCCAGGTCCTGAAGCTGCTCTGATGTAGTCCAGATGTGGGTTGTCCCTGCACAGATTTGGAGCTACCACAGCACTCTGGCACCCATGGCAGGCCCTTTGCCTCCCTGTATTGGGTTCCAGAAAGCCTGTGCTTTCCCATTCCACAGGCGAGACTCTGACGTGGCTTGCACAAAGCACCAGGCTCAGACCACTCTGCAGGAAAAAGCAGAGGGCTCAGCAGGAGGGCCAAGTGCCTTGGACCCTGTTTTGCTCCTGAATGAGTTTGGGATGCAGTGGTGAGTTGTTGCATCCTTTTCCTCAGGAATTTCTTCAGGATGGCAGCCAGGGTGCAGGGACAGCATCCAGAACTGAGTTACTGCATTTGCAAAATTCACACTCTAAAAAATCCACTTCAATGCCAGTGTTGAAAGGGGTTAAAAATGAAAACCTACACAATTACAGCAATTGCACAACGATGGCATTGGAGCCCCCATGGCTACAAAGGCTGAGCCCCAGGGCAGGCTGGTCTCAGCTGTGGACTGGGGGCTGCAGGGTGATCCCTCTGTGGGTGCCTGCCCTGAATGAGAGTTTTCCTGGGCCCTGAGTGCTTCTCCTGAAGGGAAGGGGTAGGCAGCTGCCTCTTGTGCTTGAGCCAAGTGCAGGTGAGGAAGGGGAGAGCGGCCCAAGTGCTGTTACTGCCTGGTGGTGCAGAGCTTCTAACCCGCTCTTGTTGGGAACGCAGGGATGAACACCCCTCACTGGCTGCATCCACATTGACACTGTCCACGGGATGGCTGGGCACAGGGAGTGACCTGTGTTTCTTATGAGCTCTCACCATGAAGGCAGGCTATTAGTGGAGAAACTGCAAACTAAAGATAGCATGAGAAGTTAGGCTTTACCATGCCATCCTCGCTTTCCCTGGTGAGAGAGTGAGCACTGAGTTGCCCAGCTCTGGAGCCAGGGGCGAGTGCATTTCCTGCTTATTTGTAATGTCCTTGCTATGCTGATAGCAGCAATTTCTTAGGGTTAACAAATAAGGCTTCTTCATGAAGCCTGCTAGGAAAGGGTTCTCAGCAGAGAGGACACTCCCCTCTCCCTCCCCAGCTCTGAAGGGTGTCCCTGCTGGATCTGGGAGAGGCAGATACTAGGGGATTAGCACACGCTGGAAGGGCTGCAGCCGGAGGGAAGGCTTGGCACCGCTGCCTGGATGAGAGCTCGCAACAATGGCGAGCTGCAGCCTGCCAAATCTCAACACAGCAGGCAAGGCTAGGCTCAGCTCTAGCTAAACGGGAGCCGTGTAGGACCCTCCATTTTGGAAGAGCGCTAGCAAGGTCTGGCACTTGGAATTCTTGGCATCCACAAGTGTCTTCGCTCTTTCTTATCCCCTCCTGTTCCCAGTAGATTTTGCATCCTTTACAATGGATAAATTATACATGCAGAGTTTACTCTCCTACCCGAGCTTCGAGAATACCCCAGTGCCAGCCAAGGGAGCTGGTGCATGGGGGAATAGCCAGGAATGTTTAAAATAGTCTGGCCATGTGACTTTGGGGATTGGAAAAGGAGGGAAAAAAAAAAGAAAGAAAAAAAAAATCCTTTCCCCCAACACTTTAAATGCAAACCAACTTTTTTTTTTTTTTTTTTTTTTTTTTTTTTTTTTTTTTTTTTTTTTTTTTTTTTTTTTTTTTTTTTTTTTTTTTTTTTTTTTTTTTTTTTTTCACTGGAGAGAGTCATGAACTGGTGATCTGCGCGCCAGTCACGAGCCAGCAGCTCTGGTTTCCCTCCTGGATGCAGAAGCGGCTGTGTCTGGGCCCTGGGGCGAGGCGCTCGGAGCCAGAGCCTGCACGGTGGGTGGCTGGATCCAACCTGGGCCGAGGTGGAGGCGGCTGCCATAGGGAGAGCGGGAAGGTGGCAGAGCCTTCCTGTCCCTCCCACTTTGGCTGGCGCTGAATGATTAAAACGAAGGGCGGGTGTACCTGCACTTGTACATACAGCTTGTTCTGTGTCAGCTCTTTGTAGGGAGAAAGGACAGCCATGAAAAGGGAGACTCAGGCGATACGGATCCCAGTTTGGACGTGGAGCCATCTGAGAAAAGTGGGGCACTCAGCCCCACATACTCCTCCCTGTTCAGCTGCCCACGCACTCCCTGTTCGTCTGTCCCTGCATCTCCCTGCCTGTGGTAGCACCCACTGCATCCATCTCACCGTGTCTGGTCACAGGAACAGCCCCATACCCCCAGGGATAGTGACAGGGACAGTGTTCCCCAATATTCCAGCACTGTCTCATGCCCAGGGCTGACTGCTGCTGTTCACCCCACTGCTGAGGGGCAGAGGGGCAGCAGCATTAATGAAGGTTTTAATGATGGCTACCGGCTTGTACTACAAGCATCCGAGTCTCATTTGAATTCAGGCAACTTTAAGCTCTTTTGGCAGTATAAAAGGGCCTGAAAGTGGATTCCAGTCACATGTGCATTTGCTTTTAGACTCCAGTGCAGTGCCAGCGTGATGTAAAGGGGCCTCCGCGAGCCGGAGAATCAGGCCCTGCATATTTTACACTCTTTTATAGCTTACTGTGACTCTGCTTATCTCTAACAGTTAAAAAACGAGTGCCAATGGTCTACACGCTGGATACGTATCATGCAAAACCAAATATAGCACGGCTCAAGAACACTCTTTGCATAATGTACATATGTATTTCATTTATTTTTGTAAAAATTCTGCTTAAGCATATGGAAGGGAAGGAGTGATAACACTGCCTAGAGGCAGATATAATGTGGTCAGGCAATGTGCAAGCTTCCTCACACAGCTCGAGGAATGTGCCTGAGTTTGAAGTTGTTACATGAGTCCTGGACAATTCCTTAGCGGCAAGAAGCAAGTAGGTCATACAGATGACTTTGTGGCAGGGGTCTTCATTCACATCAGATGGCAGAGATCCTCCAAATGCACTTCACCTGGGGCTTATGTTTTCTAACCCAGAACTATGGATGTGCAAGACTCTGGCTGAAAATAACCATGTAGATCCATATTTAGGAGCCTGCATGCATGAATTTTTCTTCAAACTTTTGGCTTGCCACATCAACGCTGTCCTACCAGTAATTCTACAAACCCTCTGGCTTATATTGCATAGCACAACCACAAATGCCAATTGCAAAATTTTTTTTAAAAAGAGAAAAGGTAAGCCATTAGGAGAAAAAAAAAATAACCATATTTCATAAAACTTAAAGCTCCTTGCCCTTCCCTGGCAAGGACAGCCAGACAGGACTGACCCCAGTGCCTGGCCCTGAGAAATGCTGGGCTCCTGCCAGTGCTTCAAACAAGAACTCTGCTTTGTTCATCTTGAAGTGTGCCTCAGTTCATGCTGCTTTTTCCTACTCTCCTTGTATGAAGATAAAATTATATTGTAAAAAATCAGGGTGGCTTCTGCTACAGATTGGGGTAAATCACATATCAGCTTCAACTTGGGCATTTATCACCTCTCAGCCGCAGTGGGAGTCTCTGCGACCTGTTTGACACCGCATCACACGTACCAGCTCCTGGATGCTTGGCTAAGCCAGCTCTGAGCCTTCTGGGGTCCTTGGCCAAACCTCGTGGCCTTGGCTGTGCTGAGGGGATCTCCCGGTCCTGCTGCAGCTCCCAGTAAGGAGGAAAGCTGAGAGCACTGAACTGACCAGCATCTCACTTCCTGTTAATAATCTCACCTGGATTTACCTCTGATTTTTATAGGTGCAAACGACAGGCAAACTAAATCCTTTAGCACTGGCTGGTGTTTGCAGATCCAGCAGCACGTGAGGTGCTTTGAAGCTGGCATGCAGAAGGCAGCTGCCTGTACTGGTGTACACAAAATTTAAGGGCTGATCTTCCAAAGGGGCTGCACCTCGGGTGGGGAAGATTCTCAGACATAATCCTGATTTCATGTTTAAGTTCATTTTGTTCAGGAAAACACCAAAGCATGTATTTATCTGTAAGTGGATAATTTAGTGTAATTCTGGGTAATTTAGTGTAGCTCATCAAAAAGGGGTGCTTTGCTAAACAGGGGCTGTAAGAAAACATTTAAGCTAAACTGAAGTCAGGGCTTTACTTCTGAGTAATGTGACCTGGTGTCTGAAGCATTGGGATCAAGATCTAAAGGGTTTGATGGAGAAGGGGAGGATGAAGAAATAGAGATTACCATGACACCAATGTGGTTACTCATGGACACAAGTGCAGGACATGCATTTTACCAATGGATTTGTGTAGATTTTGGCTAACAGGCTTTGTTTTAGGAATTGAGGGATCCACGGTCATGGCGTTTTCTTACTGGCTTGCAAACATTTTCTGCTGAGAGGCTGTTTTACAGAAGAAATTAGACTGGTCTGAGAGAGACAAGGTTGGAGCAGAGATGTTTTTAAGAGGACAGTGACTTTTCAGGGTATGGATGTAACAGAGGCCATAAAATCCAACAAGATACCTTTTTCTGTGTCGTGCTCTCCCTTTCCACCCTGAGCCAAAGCCTAATCTAATTTTTTTTACTGGTATAAAGTGGTTTGCTTAATATAGTCTTACGCAACTGTAACTGAGAATAAAATTAGATCTTGGTGTGCTAATTGGGGCCCTGACCCAGAGGAGCAGTTAAACATACGCTTAGTGTGAAGCAGGAGAGCCACTCCACCTGAGTCAGGAAGGGTATGCCTAAGCTTGAGGTTAAGCATCATTTCAAGTATTTGGAGCACACAGTTCACAAGAGCTGGTTTCCAACCTCCTCCCATTTCTGCTTGGATACCTCAAAGCTCCAAACATTTTCATCTTAAAATAGTGAGTGTTTCACAGGGAACTATTATCATTTTCCTATCTTCCTAGGAGGAAAATTGCCCTCCAAATTAAGGGATGAATTTCATTTTAGGAGAACTGAAAGACTAGAGACAAAGGCATCTCTCCTTTACTGACCTTCATTTTGGTAGCAGTGGGAGTTCCTGGTTGCTCCTTCTGTGGAGGAATTAGAAGGAGATGTTTGTAGGAAAGTCTGTGGTTCACTGGCTTGCAGACTGTAGAAGACAGGAGGACTGGGTTTTAATTTAAACTATTAATTGGAGGAATGCAATAAAACATACAAGATTTACTTTACAAACGTCTGAAATGTCTTCTATTTTTAGAATTCTCTGCAAATGCTTTTCATGCAAATCTACACTCACATATATGTACATATGTATATCTCTGTTGTGTAAATCAACGCTTGATTTCTTATTCACTGTGGGAAGGAGCTTCAAAAAGGCTTTGACATTTCTTTTACTGTGATGGGATTTATATTTTTAAAGCAATAGTTAAACCTGCATACCATAAAGGTACTTTTATAGCAGCCTGACTCTGATAGCTGTGTTCAAGCTAAATATGATCCAGTTGTGCCAGTCCCCTGAAGTACTTCCCTAAATGCTTTCAAACTTTTAACTGTTTGCTTAAAGCTGACGCTGAAGTATGTGGCTGACCTGAGCCTTATCCCTTGATCCAGGGTGTTTGCTCAGCACCTGAAGAGCCAGGCACTTGAGGTGGGACAGAGGAAGTATGAGGAGTTGGCTCAACCTCCCTGGCCTGCCAAAAAACACATATCTGGCCCATGGAGCCATGGGAAGCCTTTACCTGCAATGCAGGGTCACACTGAGTCTTGTTTCCTTGGTACGTGTGGTCCTTCACCCACATGTCCAGTGATGGCACTGGGCAGGCGGCTCTGGGTGTGTGTCTCCTGGAATAAAACTTCTATTCTCTAAGTTATCATGAGCCTCCATCCTGCTGGCAGTGAGTCAGGAGATGACTACTACGGACCCCTTCAGTGCAACACCACCTTTTATAAAGTCATCAAAATCCAGAGGGAAGCCAAGAATTCCTGAGGCTGGATCGCACTGCAGTGTGCCCAGTAAGCAAAGATGTACATTACATGTATGCCTAAAATGGAAACTCGAGCTGGTGCTTGCTTCAAAGGCAGCAGCCAGCAAAATCTCTCTGGAGCCCAAATGCTCTTCCCAGCAGACAGCTCTACTGGCTGAGACAAAGGTGAGAGGCAGGCCCCAGCCCGCAGGTGCTGCAGAGCAGCAGCCAGATCTGCTGCAGGATTTCTGCAAATAAAGTGGTTGGATCCCACCACATCTGTAAGAGGACTAAAACATTCAGCAATCAGAAAACATCTTGGCAAATATTTTTTTCCCCTGTAAGTAGAAGGATGTTTCCTAGTAGCAGCTTCTGCCTGTGCCCGTTGTCAGCTGCTTTGTGTGACTTCCCTTTTCACTTTAAGCTGTCTGTACCGAACACCAAAGGAAATGATGTGGGATTATTTTACACCTAAGTTGTATATCCCATAAAAAAGGGAGCACCCTGCTGTGGCAAGCAATGGCTTCTGTACAGTGGCAATGCATAGAAAACAGACACTGACTTTGGAAAGTAAAACACTCCAGGGAGTCACTGCTCTCCCTGAGGAAATAACATTTACGGTGCACCAACTCCATTTGTTCCAGGGACGTTTCTAACCTGTTGTCTGGATTTTAATGCAGTTCAGGCTGTCACATCACACCAAGTTATGAGATGCCTTTTGTGAATAAGAACAGCGGGCTCAAAGGATTGGGTTTTGTTGGTTTTAAATATTGTTTATTGATGAAGATTAACGAAGGAAGAGCCAATGCGGAGCAATCAGGTAATGGAGGTAAAGCGGTGATGTCCCTTTGCCACCGATTGCCCTCCTAGAATACCAGGACCAATTGCCCCTCAGTCTTGATTTCCACTGGGGTCTCAGTGCTGAGTTCCAGCCAGAGAGGTGAAGCTGAGCAATTTCCATATTGCCTGCATTCCCTGCATTCTCGTCCCTCTTGCTCAAAAAGGAAAGGAAAAAAAGTAATGGAAAGAAGAAAGCAAGCCTCACATTTTCTGTGGCATCTCAAGCTGGGGGGAAAGGCCAAGATAAATGGATACTTTCAAGGTCATTAGCTTGTGGAGCTCACAGTTTGTATTGCCCTGCCAGAGCCTGGCTTGGAGAGGTTATAAATGTTTTTCGTCTGGAGCAGGGAGCTCATTGTTGGAGTTTGGATCCTCTGCTTGGATGACAGTGAAAAATCCAAACTCTGGTGGAGCAGGGCCCCCCTCTCTGCCCAGGAGGTCTTTTGTCTATTCATCGGTAGCAGAACACACAGGGAATTAGATGTGAGTTTGAGCATGTTGCGATGCCTCACCGCTATGGTTTCCACCACCAAAAATGTTGCTGGGCAGCTGACCCTCCTGGCAGCCCACCAAGAGAGAAACAAGGTCAAGTGCTGTTTGCTCTCCAAGAAAATTACATCAAAATGATGTCCAGTCCCCTCCAGCCAGCAGCCCCATGGTCTGTGGAGAAGAGATAGGGGAAGGGACAGAGTCAGAAAACAAGGGTGTGGGGCAAGGCACCATCTGCTGGTTGCATATTTTGGGGGTACTTTGAGCCAAGGCAGTAATTTGCCTTTTGCAGCTGCAGCAAGTGCAGCACTGCAGCAGCTGAGCCCACTTGCTGACACGCAGGTGTCTTCTCCTTGCTGCTGCTCCCAAGCCTGCTGAAAGTCACTGCTTTTGTTTGTCTGAGTCAATAACCCCTGCACCTGCCTCCCTTCCGTACTGCTTGGGCCCCTGAGGGGTTTGGAGTGGTAGGGGCACAGGCACAGTGGCAGTGAAACGCAGCCTCTGAGGGAGAACTGGCTGGCCATCTACATCTCTCCTGCCTTTTCCCACCCAGCAGTGACACGGTGTGGGAAGGGTGTGTGCAAGGGCAGACATCCTTCAGTCTCACTGCCCTACCTTGAAGGGCATTATGCCTTGTAAGACTGGAATTCTTCCTTCAAAATCACACTTCTCCATTCTCCCAGGTGTGGACTGGGTTTGCTCAATGGGTCAAGCTTTCCCCAACATCTCAGGCCCCAGGGCTTCCAGGGGACTCATAAATGGTGTGGATAATTTGTTGTTCAGGGTCAATGCCACCGACTGAAATGGCTAGAAAATTCCAGCTATTTGGTGCACAGTCAGGCCAGATGTTTTATAGCCTCTGGTGGAATATCAGTAGAAGTATTTCACAGTGGTAAAGGTCAAAGATGGACTCTAAAATAAGCAGAGCCAGCATTTTTGATGGCTCTCCAATTAGAGGAATATGTATTGGCAGGTAATACCTGCAGAACAGAAACTTCTCACTCAGAAACAAGAGAAGAGTTTTAGCAGTGGCCTCTGAGAGTCACCAGGCCTCCCAGACCTCATGTTGGCACAGGGAATCTACAAGGATTTTTTGGGGGGGCGTGAAAGTGCCTGATACATGCAGTCAAGACCCTCTGCCTCTTGACTGTATAGAAAACGTTCCCCTGGTGGTTAACCACAGGGATTTCTGTTCATCTGTTTCAGGTCTTGACACTGAAGCAATGTTTGGCATCTCCATTGCTTCTCCTTCTCTGGCCCTACCAAGCCCATGGGTCTGGCCTGCCACCTGCACTGGTTGAAGAGTAGTGGGAGACATTTTTTCAAGCCTTTTCTCCTCACCACCTCCAAGAGCCTCCAAAAAATTGCCTCAGCACAAAACAACAAAGATTTTTTTTTCCACTTAGCTGCAGCAGGATATGCAGGACAGATGGACCAAGCTGAGATTTAAATTCCAGGTGCAAGTCCATTTTGCTACTGAATTTATGCCCAAGATAATATTCAGTGGAAGTTGTAGTTTATATAAAGATCCATCCCCAAGCATATATAAACTAGAGTCTGAAATAATACAATTTGAAAGTAGGCAGGGCATGAATTAGCAGTGCTCTTCCAAAGATATTTCTGAAATGGCACACAGAAATACTGAGAGCAGATGTTAGATTGCTTTCGGAGGACAAAAATGGGTCAGACCTTATAGCAGAGTTTCTAACCACTGTGTAGTCTCTGTTGTCCTATATTTCTCAGGATAAGAGTGAGGAGCACTAATGCTCCTGCTCCAGGTGTCCCAAACCGTGGGAACTGAGGCAGTGCTGGTATGTGTGAGAGGAAGGTCTGCCTTTCTGTCTGTCACATTCAGAAAAATAAACTCTCTCCACATCTAAATCAGGCAAAAGCAGAATGGTCAGCCCAGATGTTGCTGTCCTAAGAATGTGAGTTTGGGGAGCAGACAGATGCCAGGAAGCATGAGATGAAGCCCAAGCAGCTGCAAGTCCTCTGGTTGTGGTGTTACTGTGCAGCCAGGGGCTGGAAGGCAAGGAGGAAGACTCATGAGACCTGTTCAGCACTAGGCATGGAGCACAGACCTGGCAGCTGGGGCAGGAGCCATGCTGGGGCTGGAAACCAGGGACCAAGTGGCAGGTGTGCCTGCAGCCCGGGCAGGGCTGACCTTGGCTGAGGTGGAACGGATGGATAGCCATGAGGCACTGGCAGGACCTCCCTGACAGACAGACCAGCCTGAAACATGAGGCCTCTGGACTGGAGCCAAATCATTTGCCATCACCTTGTCAGTGTCCTGGGATGACCTGGACACTGAACCACTTCAGGCTGACTTAGTGGCTGGAGAGCCTGTAGCTCCTGGGACAAATAGCTTACCACCACCTTCACCTGTTCAGTTTTGTGAGCAGAAAGGCAGCAAACAATTCTGTAGTTTTGGGTTTTTTTAAAGGCTTGCTCTTTTTTCAAGTCGTGATTTCCTGTTACAGAAGGTCTTCCTGAAGAATTGCCTTCAAGTCATCTGATGCTTGTTGGAAAGGGAGGCTTCCCTGTGTAGCAGTGAAAGAGAGTCATATTCCCTGCGTATTGCCAAGGTCTGTATCACTCCGTGCTGGCTGCAGGCAGCAGCAAGTCAGCCTGTGGCTGTAGCAGCAGGAGAGTTACAGGAGAGGGGAAAAAGTGAGCATGGGCAGTGTACCTGTGATTCCAGGATAGCAGAAAGCAGGCAGTGGCACTTTAACTCTGCTGAAAACACCAACACAGCCCCGCTGCCTCCCCACACAGCCCAGGCTTTGGCTTCAGTATTCCTGTCACAAAAGCAACTGGGACAGGAGGGCTGTGCTTCACGGGCATGGCAGAAATCCCAAATAAGGTCTAAGAGAAAGGACACCCATTTCCCTGAGTGCTGGGACAGGCCTGAGGGAATGGCCGGACCTGGCGGGGCTCTGCCAGGCTCTGGGGTCACAGCCTGATGGCTCCTGGCAGTGTTGTAGACTAACAGGGACGAGCCTGAGGGACCAGCATCTCCAGAGCAACGAGGGGGACAATGGCAGGAACGCTCCCTGGCCCTGACCAAGTAGACTGTAAGTCAAAACAGGCTATCACACCCAAAATAATGTCAGGAGATTTGTTAGTGCCAGGGGAAGGCTTACTCACTTTCATTCTTTAAATATATGGACCCAAAATATCCTAGCAAGATACCAGTCAGAAAAATGCCCAAAACCAGCCAAAATCTTACCAAGGCAGCCATTAATGCAAAATAATTCAGCCATTCAAAACCATTTTTTTTTCACATCAGTCCTTGATTAATAGGCACTTAAATTAAGTTTTGTTTGTTTGTTTATTTGTTCTTCTGGGATTAGCTGTTTCACTTTGAAAGAACACAAGCCCCTCAAAAGACAAATGGAGGTGACACACTGCAAATGCTCACCCAGCCTTTGCTTTCTTTTTTTTTTTTTTTTTTTTTAAGGCTTGGATAACTTCTGACTCTCCTTCTGAAGACTTATTTTGACCTGCCCAAGACACAAAACAGGAACATGGTGGGTGTGCAAGGTGGCACAATGGGTCACAGCTGTGCTGGGCTGCAGTGAGGGCATTGGCATAGCTGGGCTCTGGTGACTCATAATGAAGCAGGAGGAGGTTTTGGGTTTTCCCCTTATCCTAAGGCAACATCCCAAGGAGGTGACACCAGGTTCTGAGGGCTCTAGTGGAACAAAGGTTGAATGTGCTGCCCATCTCAGTGAGAGGAACAGAAATTAAACTTCATGAACTTGAACAAAAGACTAATCTCTGTGAGGAGAGAGGGGAGGGACACAGAGAGGAACTGCAGACAATTAGTACTCTACAGGCTCTCACAGAGTCATTAATGAGGGATAATATCCAATTAAGGAGGAGGATGGGAAATCTGGGGAATGCCTGTATATATTCCAGTAAATTACTCATGGCTCCTCCCTATTCCCCTCCCCAGTTTTGATGACAGTCTAAACAGGAAAGAAATGTTCAAGTGAAATATAGTTCATGGAAATATTTGGAGCCCATAGGTAGGTGGCTTGCTGTCCAGACGTCCTGGGAGCACATCTCTGCTCACATGCCTCATCAGAGATGCACAAATAGAAGGGTGTGCGAGAGGAAGCCTAAAAGGTTCTGGCAATGATTTAACTCAATTAAAGTCTGTGGGAGGGTTCAGCTTCACATCATGAAGCAAACACAGGATGAGTAACTGATATAAAACTGAAAGGCACTTTACTTGTATCTTTTGTCTTTAGGATGGCAGAAGAGGGATAATATTCCTCTCCTAACAGGGTAAGGCTGGAGTTGGGCAGACTCCTCTAAAGCACTGCTTTTTTTTTTTTTGTCTTGTCAAAAAGGTCATCAACAGCTTGGAAATGCAGATTTCCTTCCAGCAGGAAGTATTCTTTTTTTAAAAAGCACAAGTTTCTATCCATATCAGCATTTCTTTAAATGGAACTGTTAGTCCTGTTGATGTGACCTAAATCAGCAATGTCCTGCATAAGAAAGAGAAATAACTCACAGTCCCCAGTGCCTCAGAAACACTGGACTGGATTGACAGAGTGAGAGTCTGTTTCCAGAGAGTCTCCTATAAAAATAACTGGTAGTCAATTTCACAAGTTTGAATTGTCTGGGTTTGGGGTTTTTTTTGTTTGTTTGTTTGTTTTTTGGGGGGGCATGGGATTTTTTGAATAGTTTTATTTTTAAGGCAACCTCCCCAACATTAATTGTGCCAGCAGTGTTTTAGTACCTCCCTTAAAGTGATTCCCAAAGTAGTTTGGGGAGTAAAGCTTAATTTGTTTAAGTCTTTGCATGTGCTGAATAGAGTGAGAGCTGGAAGAACTCCTAAGACTTTTCCAGACCTTTGGAACTTTCTTGAAAACAAGTAAGTCACTTGTCTGTTTAAGCTTTATGACTAAATTCTCTTCCCAAGGTTACTGCAAGGAACAGAGACCTCAACACGTCTGCATTTACAGATGGGTGCTGAGCAGCATAAGCTTTGAAGAATGAGACTTCACTTGCTCTTGCTGTCGCTCCTTTTCTCCATAAATATATATATACACATGATTATATATAAAATCCCTCTCAGCCCCATTGTATGCAATCAGTGGCTATTGCATCAGTGAGTGTTACAGATCCCATTTTTCCCAGGGCAGGGAGGGCCCTTAGTGTGCACAAAGGCACAATGCAGGGAAGATTAATATCAGCTTCTGCTTTGCCATTCCAAGCCCCTGCTAACTGTAAATAATATTCTAGCAAAGATCTTGATGCATCATGATCTATTGTGTTGCAGTGATGATGCTGCTTGTTATGTCTTTAGCAGTGATTTATCATCCTCTGCAATGACACAAATCATGGATGGCTCATGACACTCCAGGATGTATGATCTCTCAGTGGTGGCAGTGATGAATCCTGTGCTTAGATCATAACATTTTGAAACCTGGGATGTGGAGCTGATCCTTTGCTTTTTACTTCTAGAAGGTACCTAAAGCAATAAAAACCTTTCTTTGTTAGCAATATGTCAAGTAACGCATCTCCCCTTTTCACAACATCTCGACACGGTTAATTCTGGCTAAGGCTCAAAGGGTTATCAGGCAACTCCAGATTACTCACTCCTTTTGCTTTCCCCTACTACCTCCTAACCTTTAATGTCCTCCTCCTGCATTCTGGTCCCAGGGACATATTTTGAAATTCTGCTGCATGTATAATGAGTATAAAATGTTCCTCTAGGAGCTGGAGAAAGCTCAGATGTTTGGGTACAGTAGGCCCATTCCGACACAACAAGCCTACGCTCAAGCTGTGATCCCAACAGAGAAGAAAGCGTTTCAGGTCTGAGCTGCTCTCATCCAGTGAGCTACTGCCATATCAGCTCTGCTCCGAGGAAGTGGAAGTACTTGCTTTTATTTATTTTTATCCTGTGGCATCAAAACGTCCCTGGGTAAGAGAGGAGAGAATGGGGAGAGGGGGGATGATGAAGGTTCTTACTCTTCTTCACTGCTGGGCTCCTTCTCTGAGACAATGTGTGTTTCTTTTAGGCAAATGTAGATTATTGTGAGAATACAGGTTTACTGGTAAAACAGACATGAATGTCAAAGGAAAAAAAAAAGAAAAAAAGAGAGAGGAGAAGAAAAAAAGAAAATTCTAAACAGACGACGGGAGGCCAAATGCTGCCCTTAGTGATGCGCACCTTAAGCACCTGACAAGTTGCTCTGGCTGTAGTGGAGGGGCCCTGCAGGCTGCCTTCACCTTGGACACAGCTGCAAACCCGGGGCCTGGGCTCACTCCAGCAGCCAACACTCCCCGCTGGGCTCAGACTGACGTGGGGGCCCCTCCTGCCCTCGGCTCCTGTTGCTCCGCCTCACCCCAGAAGCGACAACCAGCACCCCTAGCCCAGGGAGGGCTTGGTCAGGCAGCTGGTCAGACGAAAAGCCGGGGCCGTCAGGCAGCCATGCTGTCCTGCATCACAGGGGTGCTGGAGCCCTAAGCCCGCCGTTCTTGGTGGGGGTGACGGCTGCACTGTGGGGCTGCGTGTGCTCCCGGCACTCGGGGACCCAGGCAGCAGCTGGGGCATCTGCTTTGAGGGCTGCAGGGAAGCCAGGCAGGGCGGCTGAGGCACCCTGTGCCCCTCGGCTTCACTCTCAAAGCCTGGAGGCTCCAAGATGGCTCGTCACCACTGGATGGAGCAAAAGAGGTGGGCGAAGACAGCCGAGGAAGCCTCCCGGGATGCTGGGCTGGCTGGCTGGCTGCCCTGGCCGCGGCCCCGGCTCGGCTTCCAGGGAAGCTGTTAGTAGCTCGGAGCCTGCTCTTCCCTCTGCTCGCGGGGCCGGGGCCCCTCGGGTGCTCCCCGCCGCTCGCTGCCCGGCCTGCTGGCTCGCCAGCCCCGCTCTGCCACAGCTGCTGCCGCCGGCCGCCAGCTCTCCAGGTGCTCCACCGGCTGGAGACACCCCAATGGCCAAGAAGGCCTCGGCGGAGGGACCAGCGGCGGCACCCGGCACACTCGCTGTGCCCAAGCAGCACACTGTCTCGGGAAGGGCTGGGGACCGGCTCCACAGCCTGCACGACTCCCCCGGCGACATCCTCCCGGATGCAGGCGTCGGGCAGGGTGCTGTTCCTGAGCCCCTGGGCACATCAGCTCCGTGCCGCGGTCGGGGCAGCTGGAGGAGCACAGGGGATCTCGTCGTGAAGGCCACGTTTGACCGTGCAGCCGCAGCGCTCAGAGAAAGATAATTTCCTGTGGTTTCAGTGTAGTGCTGAAGCCTGGGGAGGCGACTCCCGCTCTCCAAATTGAGAAGGGAGGGTGTCGCAGGCAGCAGGAGCAGCCAGGGACAGCAAGGGTAGGCAGCGGAAGGCACACCACCAGAGTGGGGTCTGCCCGCAGGATTTCCGTGCTTGCCGCCACTCCATCTCTGCGGGACAAGACCAACCTGATCGCTTCAAAGCTCTAACACGGTCAGAGTCGTGGCATTTTGCTGATACATTATGTTGGTATCAGAACTGACATTTTTTCCTGTTTCTTCCATCAAGAAGTCATAAGCCAATTAGTGCAACAGGGCCCTATTTAAGGAAGGAGCGTCTTTCTTTTTTTTTTTTTTTTTTGGTAAAACTTAGGAAAACAAGAACTGTAATTATCAGCCCGAGACAGCCAAGCATCATGGAAATTTTTACCTCAAATGGTGAACGTTCAGCCAAGTTAGAATATAACAAAGGAAGATTTTAGAATAGAAAATCTTGGGCAATGCTGCTTACAGTCTTCAGTATTCATTAGTGCCTGTGTTTTCTGTAATGCTGTAAGTCATTCTATATCATACCACGATTGTGATATTGCTTCAGTAGGCAATGCTGTCCTCTAAGAAGAGAGCTATACTCAGCATGAAGCAAATTTATCATAATACTTTTTAGGCCTCATGCACAGGTATAAAAACACATAGCAGCCTTTCAAACCAAAGCCTTCCTTATTACTAGTCTTAAATACCTTGCTGCGGAAAAGGAAACTTCTCCCAGTGGTGTGCAAAGGTGAGAGAAACCATTTGAGATGCACTTTGTCATGGTAGCACATTTCTTCAGTTCCCAGAAGAACACATACAATAAATTTATCACATATAATGCTTTGTAAATATAAACATGTATTTGGAACTTAGAGGCACCATGAATGACCTTATATACTTTAGTATGTAACATTTTACAATATATTTCCTCACTATCTTAAATTCTTTCTTTACAATAATCATAATTACATATGTCATATTTCCCCAAGTGTTTTTAACATAACCTGTTGAAAATGTTGTAAGAAGGACTGTGCATCTACTGAATGTTTTTATTGAATGTGTTTTTTGAAAGTATGAATAACTGGATTTGATAAAGAATTAAAATTAGTTAGACTGAACCAAAACAGACAAGAATTATTAAAGAAAATATTAAAGTGATATGAATGAGGTAAAGAAAATAACACATCTTCCTAAGCTAAAACAATTACAGTAAAAGGATTTCAATTAAAAATATTAATGGAAAGTAAGGGATGTAAAAGATGGGAAGACAGAATGGGAGAGAAGCAAGCCAGTATCACAGCAGCAAGAACAGTTTTGTTAATGTGGAGGACTCATGTTTAATATACAATATTTTCCCGTGCCCAGAAAGATGTGAAGCCACATCACAGCCCTGTTCAGACAACACCCTGATGTGGGAAATGTGAAACCCTACAGGTTTCATTGAAACTGAGTCTCCTTGTCCTCGGGGACAGCTCTAACTAACCACTGTGTTATTGAATGAAAGGGGATCCCTTGCCCTTGGTTTTGTAGGAAGCCTCCCCTTTTTTTAACAGGTGCCTGAATCTTTTGACTATGCTAAACCACCTAACAATGAAAATTATGGGACTAGTTTGTCTACCATGTTCTGATGCATTTCTTTCAGCTGGAAGTCTCTGGCAAAAATGACTTGAATTTGTAAATGTGTTTGAGCTGCCCTGAAACATCATTTGTGGAAGCACCTGCTATTTTCTAAAATATGATTTGATGATGATGATAAGAGTAATGATAACAGCTGTTATTGTTCAGGTAACTATGAATATTTTGTTATTTCTTCTTTTACATCACTTTTTTACTGCTTCCTATTTCTTTGTCTACCTGCAGCATATTATTTTACATATATTTTCTTATTTATTTTGCTTCCTCCTCTCCCCTGGAATTTTTGATGGTGCCCTCACAGGCTTATATATCCTCAGGTGCACAGCCACACGACTCATGACTTCTTTTTCTATTGCCTGGGCCAAATCTATTCCAGTTTTCCTCAGGTGTGATGTCAATGAAATCAAGTTACATCAACAGACTTGTGCAACTAGAGAAAAAGCAGAGTCCTTATCAGTATAATGCCTTGATATATGTTTTCTTTCATAATGTCTTTCTCATCACATATCTTTATTTACAGTTTCCTTTATTATTTCTCTGCACCTCATTTTACAAACCTGGCTTCTTTACATTCAGTAGCCATCATTGTGGTCTATCTGATCTAGACAGCTGTGCTGAGACAGGGCATTGTGGAATATTACTGTAAAAACGGGAAGGTTTTTGCCACACTTGTATTCATTTTAGTGGTTATCACTGTAACAGTTAACAAAAGACACAAAGACATCCATACCCAAAACAGCATATGAAGATTTAATTTTTTTTTAAAATGGCACATACATTTAAATAGCTCCTACTTTTCCCATTTGGCAGGGCCATTGTTGTGGCTAATGTATGTATTTCTGAAAACAATGATACATTTTCAGTAGTATCTTCCACAATTTTTTTTTTTCAATGAGCAATAACGGAGGTTGAGGTGGGATGTGTTTTATCCCACCACATTATATCATTCCTCTTTTTCCTCTTTGTTGGATGGCAATCAGGAACCCTCATGCCAAGCTTGGGAAGCAACAGCATCTGGTTCCTTGGCAGATTCTGCAGGCGGTCTTGTTGCCAGCCTTTAAGCTGTGTCTGGGTCTGCTGCATGGTTTGGCTGCAGATGGGCTCTCTGGGTTGCCTTGTGCTTATGGGTGCCAGTTTTGGCTTACCTTTGATTCTGAGGACTTTACTCATTTTTATTCATTTGTGAATAAGGACCCATCCAAATGCTTCATGAAACCAACATCAGAGTGTACCGATATTTAAAATGAAAAGGGAAGGAGGCCGTTTCCCTTCCCCCTCCCTCCTCAGGATGAAACATTATAATAGCATCTGCAAATGGATCTGGATCTATCAGTATTTCCATTATAAATCAGAGGCTTAGAGCTTAGCCATGAATATTCCTCCCAGAATGAAATGCAATGCGGCCACTTGTATCAAAACAACACTGAACATTTTTTCAGACCATCTAGGCATTCCCACACTCACTTCCTCTTCCTTCCAGAGGGATAATTTTGAAGACACAACAGTCTTACATCAAGCATATGTCCAAAAACCTCTGTATGGGGAAAAAAAAAAACCCAAAACCACTTCTTGCTGTTTCTGGGTGCTGAGGTTCAATGCTATTTTGGAACCACGTGCAAGAACAGTGCCTAGGCGTGGAAGAAAAGCCTTGAAATCAGAGACTTCTCGATGGACACCAAGGGAGCTTTAGCTGTGAGCACAGCCCTCCTGCCTCGCTGACCCACAGACCTCCGAAGCCTGGGAGGGTGCAGTAGGGAAGTGAGGTATCTGCCTCCTGTATTTGCTATCGGCTCCTGCCGTGACCCCGTCTGGCCACACTTTGGCCTGGGTTTGGACACCCAAACACCCTCTTGGCAGGAGATGCCTCTCCTGGAGAGTATGGGGGAATAGCAGGGTGTGGGGAAGCTGTGCTCCCTAATCGGAGGTGTCAGGCTCTTGTCAGGGGGAAGCCAAGTGCCTCTGCCCAGCCAGGGAGTGCAGACACCGCTCAGCACAGATGGCCAGGGGGTTCTGCCCAGTTACCAAATTAAGCCTTCAAAACACGATGTGACTCCTAGCATTTTGGAAGGAACCTTCCTGGACCCCAAACTTCAGTGCCTGCACCTCTGCATGCACAGCCGGACCAGGGATGGCTGCTTTCGGTCACCTTGGGATAAGTGCATTTGGGGCAGCTTGATTCTCTCGGGAAGCAGCAATTCCGCTGAGTCAGGGGATATGCAGGGACCAGCATCCCAGAGAAGTGGGTGGGATGGGGTTGGAGGGAGCAGGGGAGCTTGTTGGCACCCTATCAGAGCATACATACGATAATACAGGTGACAGTGCCTGGGGAACAGAGCATTTCCCCTGCCTTACGACGGGCCCTCTTGATGATGCCAGATACTGGGAATGCTGGGTCACAGCTGTCCGTGCTGATTCCCAACATGACCCTGTTTCCCTGCTGAGTGCTTCTAAGCAAGATCTGAGCAGCCAGCCAGGCGCTGGAGACAATGCACAGCAAAAGCTCTCCTAATTACAACAGGATCCACAGGCAGAAGTTCCAGTACTGATAATGACAAAAGAAAATTAAAGTAAAAGACCCAGCAACACTTTTTCAGAAGGGTATTTCTATTTTTCTCTTCGCAATGTAAAATACCAGTGCACAAAATTTTATGCCCATGAATATATGCTGAAGGAGTCATGTCAGTGACACATAGTGTTACACGAAATCCAGCTAAACGTAACACAACATTCAAAGCAGCAATGTTTCTGGTGTCCCTTGCTTCCATTTTTAAACCTGTCTTTTCTATACTTAGGAAGAAGGATTCTTTCCTTTCCATGTTACCCTGCAGTCTATAGACAGTCTCTGCACATGATTTACAGCAGTCTTTCTTGTGAAGTCTCTTCCAAGATTCATCTTTTCACAATCTTTTGTAACAATCTTATGTTCTTGCAGTCTTTCTTAAATGGATCGAGGCAGAATGTAAAAAAGTTAAATCACAACAAAATTGTTACAGATTCTCTTTTGCAGGTTATTTGGGGAAGGGAAGCGATTCACCTTTAAAATGAGTGATGCTTCCAGTCTGGTGGAAAGCTTAAGCATCTGTGCAGTTCCAAATATGGGAGGAAGCTACCTGCATTTGATGAAATTACTTGCCTTTTAAATTAAAGGGCTTAATAAGTTTCAAATGTCAGGTCTCATTTTTACATGTAGGTCTTGCCCTTGTCTAAAATTAATTCCTATTTTAGGCTGTTAAAAGCATACATTACAGATGAAAATAATAACCAAATAATCAGTTAGTCTCCTTAATGGGAACCTCTCCCCTCTTCTGCATGTGTAGTAATAGAATTCTTAAGGAAATCACCCACTAGCATTAAAAATACAAGCTAATATTATCTCTAAGAAAGACTCCAACATGACCAAAGACAGCGGGTCCAAATAACAGAGCAGGTTAAGTGCTGAAAACCAGGACTGGTGATTATTTGCTTAAATATTATTTGAATTCTCATTCCTTGCCGTGTCTTCTGGGTATTTCCTTAAGGAAGTGAGCGTTGAGTATTGTAGGAGAGGTTGGTTGCTCTTTGTAATGTTCTTATTCACATAAAACCCGCAAATGTTTATGAGTTTGTGGCATTTCCTTGTTTACTGTTCTCTTTGACAAGTTTTCACCTGCCCAGAGAGAAACAGACAAGGTACTGTGTGGTTTAGGTGATCAGCTCAATACTATGAGGGGTGAGTAGCAAACAGGAGACTGTCAACCCAAACAGCTCATAAATAAGGCACAGGATGAAGATCATGAGTCTAAACCATTGACAGCCAAAAGTAAAAATATACCAAAAGCTTAATGAATATGCTCAGTGCAGTTCCAGCTGGTCCATCAATCATCCACCAACAGAAGTGCTACAACCATGGCAAATAATATTTCAACAATAGTATTACTATTGCTAGCTCTGTTGGGCGTGACTGCTGTCTTCACAGAGGAGGGTCAGGCAGGCACATCCTGCCCTGAGTTTGGAGCATGTAAGAGATGCTCCACAGAGATGTGTGTCCACAGCCACCTCTCCCATCTCAGGTCTTTGCTGTATAAGCAAAAAAGTAGAGGATTCAGTTATTGCTGCTGGTGGCTTGCTGTGGGATCCAGGCACAGTGGTTGAGCAAAGCATCTTTATTGCTGTCTCACTGTCCAGTTTCTAGTGGGCCAAAGAGCACAGTACAAAAGCTGTCATCCCATTTGGCTCTCTTTGCTCTCATTTTTGGCACCAGTAGCTGAGGCCAAGGGCTGAATGAGCACAGGGGATGGATGAATCCTGCTTTGAAAGCTTGCAGATCAGAACTGAGCCATGTTGGAAGAGCAATGTGAGATGCCTGCACACTTTTTTCTTGCATGCTCCTATTCTTTAGCTAACGAAGGAAATTATGATCCTGAAGGGGTACGAGGACTCTTCCAACAGTTCTGGCATTCTTGCTAATGCTGTGAGAAAGTGGACAAATAGTAAAAATATACTCCAGGAAGAAGAACTTCTGGAAAAGATTGGTCTATCCCCTTGATTTCTTGTCCACAGGCAGTTTTTTGTTTGGGAAGATTTGCAGAAAACCCACATCAGGTATTTTATTCTTTCTTTAGTTTGATTTGCAAGCCATGCTTTGCTGTGCTTTGAAGTCATCTATAGAGCATTTAAACCCCTCCTCACATTTATACTTGTGCCTATCTTATTAATTTCTCTTCCGTGGCATTTCACCTGCAAACTTAAGGCTCTTGCCATTTACCAAGAAACATCCTCAACTCCTCACTGGGCAACAACGCACACACACATGAGCAGCAGCTGCTCCTTTATGTGCCTGGAACAAGCAAAGCTTGGAAAGTTGGGAGGGCTGTGAAATGCAGCCTGATGCATGCAGAACGGGGTATGCGTGTTTTGCACAGCAAGCCGGCCATGCGCGTGTTGGCCCTGCAAAATGGCAGGAGCCCGACGTGCCTCCTGTGCCTGCCCACTTCACTCTGCCTTCCAGCAAGGGCAAGGCAGCCCAGCATGCGTCAGGTCTCTGCCCCTGCCCGTCCTGCCTGAGGAAGGGAGGGAGGCAGAAGACAAATCTCTGCTCTAGCCCTGGTTCCTGAAGCAGAGGAGCCACCAGCCAAGAGCACAAGTAAAACAATTGAAGTAAATCTTAAGGTTTCGCTAGTTTGTTTGGGTTTTTTGTTGTTTTCTTTTCCTCTTTGCTACTGTGTAAGCTGTCTCTTGTTTTTGTTTTTCACAGGTTTGGCAAGCATTTTGCTTTTACAGCTCAAGCTTTGCCCAGCCACAGAACTGCATATAGGCTTTGCTTAGCTTTTGTCTTGCATATTAAATGAGAATTAGGAAATAAAAGAGATATTATTAGGGTTTGGACTTTCCGATTTTGGAGTCAATAGGACCTTTGTTCTGCACTTCTGGCAGAGGAGAAGGGAGAGCAGACTGCCTCCTGTTAACATTGTAACCCAGGGAGTTTGCTCTTGAACCCCAAACCAGGTACGTGCCGCCCATCTGACCTCTTCCACAACCCTGCTTTCAGTCCTTGGCAAGAAAAACCTTTCTGTTAGGTTCCACAGAAGCAGGATAAAGTCCAGGATGTTTAAATCCTCACTACTTTCTGTTATTTCCTGACAATACCCAATTCATTGGTCCAAGATTTGAATACACATCTTCCTCGCACCATTTCACAAAAGGCTTGGACCCCAAGAATAGAAGAAACCACTGCAATACAACAAGGACATATAAATATGAATGTCAAACTGCCCCGTCAATGAAATGCTTTAAAATGCAGGGAGTGCCATGGTGCAGTGGGCCACAGAAACACAATGAAATGATAATGAGGACAAACGGAGATGAAGACCACCCACCAGTAGTTTTATGACTGTGACTTGGAACGACAGTTCTCAGCGGGGCCATTGCCACTGGACACCATTGTCATTTTTAGCACATGCTAAAGTAGCAATTGTGCACGGACATTTCAACTGTTGCCTCTGACAAACAGCAGCCAGACTATTTATGAACAGCCCCCAGCCCCATTCTTGTGCGTTTGGCTGTGTCTGTAGGTAGGAGAGAGTGGAAGACTGCTACTTTGTTCTGACAGGTTTTCCCATAGTCACTGTCTGCTACTCCTTGCATATGCTTAATTTTCTGAGGATTTATGCTGGCCCCTTCCTAGACAGCTCTCCAGCATTAATCTTCCTTTCCCAGGCTTCAACCCCACTTATGCTGTAGTCTCCTTCATGCTGCATTGTGTCTACCCTTCTCTCCTAGAGAAAAAAAGCAACACTCAGAATTAGGGTATCAGAGCAAACTTTTCTAGGGATTGCTTGTGCACATAAGATAAAACTTGGGTTTTGGAGGAATGAAGAAGACAAGGGAAAGACAAGGCATGAGTCTGTTCCTGATATGTTTGTTCACCCTGCCAGGGGAGGTGCATGTGCTGGATCAGAGCACCTCCCAGGTGTCCTGGCGTAGGTTTCTGCCTCTCTATCCCCAAATGCTGCCACTCATTTTCTTGGCAACTCTCACCAACACCTCATCTCCAGCGCAGGGCACAGGGGGTGCAAACAGGGTGCATGAGAATTTTCTCCCACCCAGCTTCCATGCCAGAAACAGTTTGGCTCAAGATTTAGGTAAGCAACAACTCTTCAAAACAATGATCCAAATGCAAATCTTTTCTGTTTTGTAACTCTGCTAGAAAATTACCAAATCACATTCACGAAATGCAGCCTTTTAGGTTTGTTCACTGTTTCATAAGTATCTGTAGATTACACAGCACTCTACCAGCTTGCCTTCAAATTTTATTGTATTAAGAAACTCATCCAAAAAGCAGTTGATATCTAATATATTCTTAATCCGTCACTCTTCAGATCCTGTCGTAAAATGTGTAACTGAGAGAAGCTGTTCACATTAGCATGCCACCATATCAGGTCATCACTCCCAAAGCTTTCATTATGGGATGTTGCTGAAAGGTGCCATCTTCACAGCCAAGATATGCCTAATTTATCCATTAGGCATTCTTTCAGTAGTCATTTAAAGTGAGCATGACTGGGTTTTTTTAACTGTCTATGCTTTACCAAGAAGACAGCTATAGCATGGCTCAGAAAATAAGCACTCATGTTATTCTCGATGGGTTGTGTAGAAAAAAAAAAAAAAGTTTAATTTGCATGCACATGATGGTAGAGGAAGCTGACTCAGAACAAGCTGTTGGTGCTTCTGGATGGTCAGAATTAAGGGACTGTAGGAGCACTGAGAGGTCTCCAGCATGGACCAGGGAACACTGCGTGTGTGGGTTGTTCTATGTGTTGTATAACCCTTTAAAAATGGGGAGTTATGTATTTATCCCTGAAGGAAGGGATGAAAAGAAAAGGAGCTAGAGAGGAAGAAGGAGGGGAGGAGTGATCCACAGCATACAGAAATACCTAGTTGAAAGTAAAAGGAGACAAGGTGACCATGGCTCTGTAGGAGAGGTGTGCTTTGGCTCTGTGATTCCTTTGCACAACAGCTCAGGGCTGGCAGCAGAGCTCTTGAGCCAGGGGACTGTCTGTGTAATCCAGACTTCTGCTTCTAGAAGTAAGAGAGCCAAAAAGGTCTGCACCATGGAGTTACAAAGACTGACTGCATGTCCAATCCAATCCCATCCCCTTACGTAGCAGAGGATTCCCCAGACAGCAAATATTGTCTTCTGTCTGGGCACCTCATTCTTATCTCAGCTTTCCAACGCACAAGGTAGGAAGGTAGTGTCCAGTGATTCTCTGCCATGAACAAAGTTCTGGTTTATAGATACTGGATAGGAAACTCAGCCTTTCAGTGCCACACAACTGTTGCCACTGGATCTACAATGGCTGTAGGAGTGATTAAGTACAGGAAACTGGAATTTTCCCTTGCTCTTGATCCTTGAATTAGCTCCTTGCATTATCCCATGACTTCTCTCTAAATTTTACATAGTGAGTACTTTGGTTTGCAGTGGAAATCTTGTGCAGGTAAATAGCAGTCATCTTTCACACCTCGTGGGATGTTTGCTGTTGTGTAGAAAAAAGGGTCACCTTACAGAAAGTTCAGCAGGATAGGCTTGGCAATAGACTGACATTCTTTGCCAGGCATGAATCCTCAGAATGATGTTTCCAGATCTCAGAGCCTCCACTTCCTTTTCAGCCTGGTTAGTTAAAAGCTTCTCTGTGGTGCTAGCCTAAGTGAGATTTCAGAAACTCTCAAATATGCATTGAGACACCCAGCAAGACCTCGTGGTGTGGGCTGTCAGGTTTCATCATTTGACAGATTTCCCAGCAGAGGCACATGTTGGTGAAGTGGCATATCCAACACTGTGCAGGAAAATTTCTGGTAGAACTGAGAAAGGAAGTCAGTAACTTCAGCTTGAAGTTCTCTGCTGTAGCCCTCACTCCTTCCCCTTCATCTCTGCTCCCTGAAACCCCATTCTTCTTAATGCCTCAACATAGAGATTAAATAGGCCTCATGAAGAGAACATGTGCTTGGAAAACACTATATGTTTAAATTCAGCATAGCTGTGGGAACAGGCAACAAGAAATGGGATTACAAACAGTCAAGCAAGTTCACACATGTTAGTTATGTCTAAAGAGAGTTGCTCTCCTTTGTTGCAGTGTGCTTCACTCATCTGTGCAGCTGTGCATCTGGCCTTTTGTTTCTCTACCTATTCTCATAGGTGACTGTTGTAATGAGGAATGACAGAGATGGGGACCTGACAGGCAGAAACCTCCTGGATTGACTGAAGCATGGGACTTACATGAATAAGGCACTTGAAGCAAAGGAATCTGGAAAAGATATTCAAATATATACAAAACCATAAACACTAAAAGCAACACTACCATTATGTCAGTTTTGCTTTCCAGCAGACCTCTGTATGCATCCAGCCTCACACTGGACTCTCTAGCAAATCTCTCCTGTTCACTCTGTGTTCAGGTAATACAGAATGGTGATGGAGACTCCACCGTGGTGGAGACTACATGATTGAAGCACCTGATCATGAGTGTATAGCTGGTCCCTCCTCTGGACTGGGCTGAGCTTCCCCTAGTTCCGCACAGCTTGTTCACTGTGCCAAACACAGACCAAGTCACCTAGAGCAGCATTTTTCAAACTCTGTCTCTGATTTTTAAACGGTGGGTTTGGTACTTTGTAGGGGAGATTGATGCCTGGCTGCCAAGAAATGTTTATTCTTGTGTTCTTGCCTAATCATTGTCACAGATGATTCAGCAAGAGCAGAACTGCCACTCTGCCTGAAAAAAAAAAAAATTAAAAATGCTGGGGCTTGTTCTTGTTCATTTTGGAGTAGAAATGAAAAAAAATACATAAAAAGCCATCCTTGAGTTCCCAGAGGGTAATTTTTTGCATTTTGAGGAGGGAATGTTGGGCTAAAATTAGAGAAACTGCACAGGTAGAAACATTATTAACATAATTAATTGTTTATGTAAACCAGGAAGAATGTTTTCTGGGGGATGTTTTGCTGTCTGCAAAAACCTAGAGACCTAATATTGTTTAGCCAATTTTCCCCTGCCATTAGGAGGTCAACAGTCATGTACCCTCTGTGTTGGACACTGTCAAGCCTTGTTTACTCCCATTAGAAGGTCCCAGGAGAAAGCTGGTGAGTTTTTGGCAGTTTGTGGCAGAAGAGAGAGCTACAGCTGCAGAGCAGTTGTTGTCATAACACCTATTCATCAATATCCCTCCCGTCATGAATCACCTACTGATAACCAACCCCTCTTTGTTTACATTCATCACATCTAGAAAGCCAGTGCTTGCGTCCAGGAACCACATCTCTACCTGGGAGAACTGGCTGCTTTTTGTGCCAGTATTTCTCCCCCAAACTCAGAAAATTCTCGAAATCTCCCTGCTGAGAGAACAGGGACAGCTTTTCAAATGTTTTGTTCACTTCCACTTAAAATTCAACCGGAGTATCTAAATTAGGAATGCTGCTACATTCCAGCTCAGAGAGCTGCAGTGCTCTGTTACAAAGAGGGGCTCCGTTTCCTCCTCGTCATCCAGAACCCTGTCCTTCTGGATCGTCTGGTCCATTTGCCTAGGTGGAAAGCTCGGTAGGGGGCCCATGTTGTACCCTTCCTTCTGTGTCTGGTACAGCATGGAGCACCATGTCAGCGATGCACTAATACACAAGAATAATCAGCTCATCAAATCAGCTTCATTAGTTGGAGCTCGAGAGCACAGCTCTGCTGCCCAGCCCTGCAGACACGCAGCCTGCCTCACCACTCCATCTGCTGCAGCCGAGCAGGAGGGGTCTGCCCATTCGGCTGTTCACGCAGAAGTGCAAAAGCCCGGGACACTGGGGGTACTCCGAGCATGTGCCATGTTCCTGCCTGACACATGTCACCAGGGGACCACTGCTCCTCCCCTGTCTCTCATATGGAGACCAAATCCAACTCCAGAGTGCCAGCGATGAAGCCGCTAGAGCGAGGTTTTAGGCCACTAATGATTTCCCTGGGTTTTGGGGGGAGGGGAGCAGAGGTCTGCCTCACATCCTTATAGCAACGCGGATTCCTGGAGGCCACCGCAGGCTGCTGGTGGGCGGCTGAGCACTGGGGACCCTCTCCGTGTGACAGGAGAGGAGAGAGGTGGCAGTGCAGAGGCTAGTGGAAGGTGGCTCATCTCCACGGCAGGCTCAGGGCTCTGCGGTCCCTGTATGTCGATAGCAGAGGAGCAGGACATCAGTGGGTCACGAGTTTCACAGATTTGTTCACTGCTTGGAATTTCTGAGTGAGAGTATTTATGGATAGATCTGCAGTTATTTTTACGGGAATGGCGCTGTAACTAAGCACTTCAGAAAAAAAAATCAGGCCACTATGTAGATGAAAAGGCAGGTGGAGGGGGCTCCACTTGAGTGTATCCAGCTTGGATACACCCACTTGGGATGGGTGTAAGCCCCTAGCAGGCGCTTGCTATGAAAACCCCTTGGGCTGGTTATCTTCACAAATGCTCTTCCTCAAACAATGACGAATAATAAACACTTGTAAATTTCTCAGTCTTTGGGATTGCCAAGGGTCTGTGCAGAAGTATCTGTTGCTTACACTGAAGTTCTCTCTCTCTTTCTCTCTGTGTATTTTTAGCATGGATGGAGATATAGCCTCAGAAAAATGTAATGACATGTGACATGCAGGATTCGTATGTATCTAGGCAGTATGGGAATGTACCATGTAGGAGGAGATGTAACATACTGCTTGGCTTCTAATACCCATTACTTAAGCACAATAAGGCGCCTTATGGAAGCAGATAAGGGGGCTCCCCATGGAGCCTAAGCATTAGAAGACATATGTTTATCCCATACCTGTGTTCTCTCTTTGCTTTATGTCATTACTTTTAAGTTACTTCATGCAATATTGACTGACGGTTTTTACTGGCTTGTCAGAAATGCTCTGGGTGTTCTCCTTTAGAAGATGATCAGTTTTCACATGAAACAAACTATCAATTTGATTCCATCTCTCCCATGACATTAACTAATATCTGCTAATGAGTCCAGCCTGATACCAATGCAATCCTATGGCAAATCATCCAAAGTTCAAGAAAATTTCTCTGCTGGTTTTAAGACAGTCAAAAGGCAATGTTCTGTCCTGGAGTTACCTCTGTAACTTTAACAAGATGAGACAGTGAAGTGTTGCCTTGTAAGTGGTTCCAACAAAATGGTGTTTTTCCAAAAAATAGCATGTTTAAGGAAGCATTTAATGTCCACAGTACCTCTGCCACTCAGAGGAAGTGTCTCAAACAGAAGGGATCAGCCTCTTCCCTCTCTTGTTTTCACATTGCAACCTAGTTTCTAACAGGAGCTGTAGCCTGCAAATGGATACAGAAAAGGACTTCTGAAGGATCTTAATATCATAGTTCAAGCAGAACTGCCTATTTTCCTAACTAAGGTTTGAATTTCATTGTAAAGATAGACACTGGAACGGTTGACAGCTTTAACAAGAAAACTGTGACTGCAATCCTAGTGCAAACCATACATCTTGTGAGATCAAGTGGAATGCTCTGTACAGATGCCAAAAGGAGCTGAATGTTTAAAGCCTGGGGTTTTTTTTATTAGTAGTTAATGGTGTATATTTAGCACCGAAAAGATCATTTGACAGCACATCAGTCTTACCAGATACATGAGTAAAAGGAAACTCAAAAACCCCACATTTGTGTGGGGTCTTTTTCGTCTGAAATTTTGGGAGGAAACAACCTACCAACTGCGAACTCTGCTGAACTAGATGGAAAGACTGCCATTGATTTCCATGGACTTTAGATCAACCAGGAGGAGGGAAAGCAAAATGCATACTAGGATGTTTCCTTGGTTATTTGCCTGTCCTTTTAAATGCTATATGTGACATTTTAAAGTTCAGGTGTTAAAAAAGGAATGATAGCTTCATGAAGGGTTTGTCAGTGAACTGCAGAGTTTAGAAGGCTGTTAAAAATATGAATATAAATGTCTCTGTGCATATACACTACAGGGACAGAATTTAATTTAGCTGGAGCTGGTGGTACCTGACACTTTCTGCTATGAGAGCCTGTTTTCAGTTTTCTATAACTTTGCCAAGTTTTAACCATTCAGTGTCTACCTCACACTGAATATTTTGCATCTCTTGATTCCACCAGCAAGGTGATGAAAAGCTACCCAGTACTGCAGAATGGAGAAGGCAATCAGGGGATCTGGCCACAAGGAAGAGGGAGTAAGTGACAGCAGGAGAAGCACGCACATGGACAAAGGAGGGGACAAAGTGAAGTGGAAGGTAAATCAGTTGAGGGCAGCCAGACATAAGAGAGAGTGATGGGATGGGGTTAAGGGCTAGGCCAGCAGGAGAGGCAGCCTCAGAGAGAAACACAGGAAAGGTTGAGAAATAAAAGACCCCCAAAGCAATCTGAGCAGTAAATCCTTGAATCATGCATTCATCTTCTTTAGGGGTTTTTTTTTTTTTTGTTCTTTTTTCCCTTTTTTTTTTTTTCTTTTTCTTTTTCCCCCAGGCTAAAGAAAATGATTTATGCAGCACCAAGCATAAGGGGGCCCCATTCTCCACTGGCTGGTAAGCATTGCTGTGAGGAACACAACGCAGCAACAGCAAAGGCAGGAGATGCCTGTTGTCATTTCAAAAGCCCTGGGAGTGACTTACTGGTCAGACTACTCCCAAGAAGAAGAGTTGCTTATTGCAACTGTTTGCTTTCTTTTCCTGTTAATATTGCAGTTTTTATATTCATTTTCCAAGCACTAGGAAGAGGCTACAAGACTACAGAAATAGGCAGATAAGCTGAGAAAGAGAGCAAGGGCAGGGAGTCATGAACAAAGGCACACAGTGAGGAGGGAGACAAAGCACAGATGAGGAATGAGAGCAAGTGAAGAGATGCAGAGAGGGGAAGAACCGCCAGATGGGGGACAAAAGAAAATCTCTCAGCATCTCTAACTCTTCCCCAATGTGTGTGTATGATCTTTGTGCAAACACTTCTTCCCAGAGGTGCTTCGTCTTCTGGGCACAGGGATGGATGCAGAGTCAGTAGGAAGGACAGCTGGAGAAGTAGATGATTAGATATTGTTATGTCAAAAAATGTTCTCTGGTACACCACATCAGTAGAAATGCTTGAGGAAAGTCCCAGCTCCTGTGGTCATTCTGTACCTGCTGGGTTTAAAGCTTGATGTCCAGAAAGGCAGCACACATTTCCTTGTTCTCTGACCCTGGAACCAGAAGCCAGCCTCATTTAAGGCATGATAAAATCTTCCCATGTTGAGGTCCACTGGCACATTGCACATCATTTCTTTGAAGATGTTTACATGAGGTCCTGCTAATTCTCATTCTTGAGCAGCTTGTGCCTGTGTGTGCCCCTGATCCACAGATTAATGGTAAGATTATGCTTGTGGTAGCTGCCAGGTTGCACTGCTGCTGGGAGGCAGTGTGTAGGTAAGGAGGTGTCCTTCTTGCTCCAACTGCATGTACCCATCGCAGGCATTTCTGCAAGGGAGGTTATTTTGGAAATGCAAGGAATCACATGATTCCAGAACAAATGTCTCCAGGAGATGTTGCTCTTCCCACATCTCTTCCAAAGGAAAAAAAAAAAAGAAAAAAAAAAAAAAAAAAGGAAAAGGTAGAGGGAGACTTCCAGCCAGCCCCACTAGCTTTTGCAGATGAATTCTCTTATCAAATGAAGCCCTCTCACAGCATCAATTTTGCAGACAGGTTACACCAAGTTGTTGGGCATGCCCCTATTCATAGCTGCCCGGCAAGGAATTTAGGAAAAAAAGAAAAACATGAAAATGCCACCCTGGACTTGCCAGTAAATGGGTTATTTGGAGTTTTGGCTAATCAGTTTCTGTGATGGATGTCACCCAGTCTTAATGGCATTGCCTCTGTGCATGCCACAGTATAGAAAAAGAATTTGTTTTGTTCTATTTTTCCTGTTTCACACATATTGCCTAAATATTTGATGGGTTAGAAGCCCTTCTGAGGCTAATTTATCCATGAGAATATTTACTTCCTATAAATGCCACCACCTCCCTGATGGATGCAATCATCTGTGGCAGTTAGGCTGCTTTGCAGGACAGGACCCTAAGTGATGACCGGGAGGAGAGGAGAACATAAGGATGCGTGAGTGGAGCAAGGCAAGGAAGCCAAGCCAAGCCAAGCAGGGTGACTGCCGTGGTTTAAACACCCCCAAGTAGTGAAGAGGTTATGGCTTCTCCTGTTGTCTCACTCTTCCTTTCACAGACAGTCTGGTGACTACAACTACCACCACCACCACCACCTTGGGAAGTAAATAAGTTCCAAAACACCAGCAGAGGGAATCAGTAGTTTTTATTCACTAAAATATGTGTTGTTAAAGGGAAAAAAAAAAAAAAAAGCTGTAGTCACACAGCTGTAGTCTGGTCTCCCACGTTTCAGCTGTTCCCTCTGTCCACAGGCAGAAGTAATGCGTCACTTTCTGAATTGTTTCTTTAAAGAAAAAACAACAACCCAAATCAGTTAATCAACAGCAGCAGTGCCGACCGGGAACGGTGGGCTCTGCTCCAGCCAGGAGGCACAGCACGGCCCCTAGGAATGGCCGCAGGTAGGAGCTGCGAAGCTCCAGCTTGTTTCGAGCACGTAGTGTCCCGGCAGCCCCGCAGGGAGGGTCTGTCCCGGCCAGCCCGCTCCCGGCGCAGGGCAGCTCTGCTGCACTCGGGAGAGGCTCCGAGCACGGCAGGTTCGAGCGGGCTGCGGGGCCCCGGCGCCACAGCCCGGCCGCGGACAGGGCAGGAAAATGCTGCGTTCCCCGGCAAGACGCACAGGATTTCCTGCAGCGGGTCAAGAAAACATACCTTCCCATTGTCCCCGCCATGTCACGGGGAGTCCTTGTGCTCCGCTGGGGACAATGTCAACTCCTACCCTGGCAACCAAGGAAAACAAGGACGGTTGTTTGGCGTTTTACGCGGAGTTGCCGCCCGCCTCCCTCACCAGACAGGCCTGGCACCGGCAGGGACGGCCGCCCTCATGGCCACTAATGAGCCGCCCTCCCTGGCCGTTGGTTGGCCCCCGAGGTGGAAAATCTGTGGCAGCCCCAGGGGGAAAAAAAAGTCTCAACTTAAGACAAACAAGTGTTTGTGGGGAAGGCGGCGAGGAGCGGACGGCATCCAGCCCTTCCGAGCGCGGTGCTGATGCTTGCCCTCGGCCAGGAGCTGGGCTGGGCGGCCACAGACAGCCTGGGCAGTGTTTCGGCCGGGACTGTGCCCAGCTGTGCCCAGAGCGGTGTGCAGTCGGGAAGGGCTGTCCCCGAGGCACAGGGTTAGCGCAGGAGGCCGTGTCGCACCCTGCAGCATGCCTGGGCCGGGCTCAGCGCCCACGCCTCTACCAGCCCCGGTGAACTGTACGGTGGGCTTTCTACTGCCCTGCCCTGGTGTTCAGTGCATTCACTGTTACTGTTGCCTTTTGCCGCCTCTAAAACTCACTTTATTGTTCAAACATCAGCCACAGAGAGGAAATGGCAGTCTTATGTTCATGCAAAGCCCAGGACTCAGTCTTTTCATGGGCGCTGAATGAGCAGAAACGTGACATGCCATGCTGGACTCCCGGGAGGTGGCACAGCCCTGGCCAGCGCACGTCCCCCGGGCACTCCGAGTCCCGCCACCGCAGCCTGGCACCTGGCCGCCTCAGAGCCCCGTGAACACAGGTCAGGGAAGGCTCAACTTTGATACTGCTGGGCTGGCACATCTCCAGGATTAAAGGTACTATTTGCTTCCTATAATGCTTTCGTGAACCTGCATTTGCTTTTTGTCATCCAGCTTGTGCAGGATGAGACAGAGCGCCCTGGAAGGCAGTGGCAAGGATTATAAGAAACTGAGCATTTTACAGGAACTTAAAGGAAAGAAATTACCACTCTGACCCTTTAAAATAAGATAATCCTAAAGTACATATGGAAAACATGTAAATCAGCTTAATATTAACAGCAACATGGATACATGGAACCCAGTATGCAGGACTTTTCCTCTGGGCTGAAGGCAGTATTTCAGTTTCTGGCAAAATACAGATTTTTCCCTCTCTTTCCAAAAAGTCAGTCTGTCCTATGTTTCAGTGCCCCCTAGAACACCAGAACTGTTGTTTGACTAATACTAGTTATTTCCTTGGGTAAGGCTTATTAATAAACTCCAGCATAATGGAAAGGTGAAAATACTTAAAATAAAGCCCTAGAGATAGATGCACATATAAGCCAGGCTCCTAGGCTTCAGAAGTGCCCCTGCCACTAAACAAGGAGCAGACCCAAAATGCCATGAAATAGAGCTGTGTCCAGAGCCAGTGTTACTGTATGGCAAGATACAGAGAGTGTATCACATAGAAGACTGCCCATTCAAAGAAAGAGAAAAAGACATATGTATAGAGATTTTGCTGTTAGATTAAAAAAAACCCCAAGCAGTTGAAAAGTGTTTGTCCAGGAAGGGGGAACATGTGTCTTTAAATTTATCATAGATAAATGGGCATAGGGAATAGCAGCCAAGATTTCCTTGTCTGAAAAGCTGAAGCTAATACTGTCATCTGTGGTTAAGACCCATTTGTCAAACAGAGTATGCTGAGAATAAGGAACATCAAGTCTGCCTTCCCTTTTTAATTTGACTTAATTAGCCATAATTTCCCTTACTGAAATAAAGGCATTTTCAATTGCAGGACACATTTCTGTGCTCTTACTTTTACTAATGCAAATACATAGCTCTGCATGCAGAGAAAGCAAAAGCCAGACAAATGTGCTGCAAAAACAAGATGCTCCACTACACTCACCTCCTTCCTTGGGAGAGGAGGACAGAACAAACAACACGTGGCAGATGTTAGCCACACAGTTCAGTGCCCTACTGGGAGGCATGCAAATACTATCGTGATACACAGGCTGGGAGAAGCTACATAGGAGAAAACAGGGCACTTGTTGTATGCATGTCAGATTTGCCCCTCCATAGCTAGAAGAAGGCATGCACTCATAGCACGGCACAGAGTACATAATGCAATTATAATTGGGTGCAATATGTTCACAGCGCTTAAAAAAACGCTGTCTTAAAAAACTGAGTGCCACGTTCAGATGGCTTAAATTCCCCAAGAGCCCCCGTGCCTACTGCTTCCTACTGGCTGCTTCTGGTCCTTCAGCGGTGCCCAGCCAAGAGGAAACTTCAGGGCACAGATGGAGTTCAGGCTAGACAGTCCATAACCTTCACTGGATCCCGCTGGCATCCTGTGGTGTGAAACCTGCATCCCAGAATTACTTGGAGCAGTTGTCCTCCCGAACCCGATGAGCACACTTGCTTAAAATAGGCACTCGCAAAGGTGTGGCGGGGCCAGCCTTAGGGCTCGCAGAATTGCTGAGGGGGACTGTGAGCCTCAGAATATCCTTGTAATTCATCTGTAATGTTAAACTTTAAATAACTGTCTTCCTCTTTCATTCCTTTCTACCTCGGCTAAGAAATGCGACACGCACTGTGTAAAGGGACTGTCACCAGCTGTTAATAAGAAAGCAGCTTTAGCTTCTCTCCACTTCTCTTGTTCACACGTAGACAGTGTTGGAAATCAGTGAAAACGGGTGTAGCCCCTCTGCTACCGCCACCACCACCTCCCACAAAGAGAGCAAGTGAGAAAGGGAAGAGGAAAGGTTGAAGAAACGGGCTGACCTACTTAGGTACTGCGAAGGACGAGCATGCAGGCTCTGAGTGCTGGGATGGCTGCGCGCGTTTGTTCTGGGCACCTACTGTTACCCTGGCATCCCTCCAAACAAATGGCTTTACACCAATTCCAAAACAGCTCCTTCCTCCTCCTCTTCAAAATATGCCCTCCCCACCGTGCATGCTCTCCCTGTGATCCTTGCCGCCTTGGTTTTAAAACGGCCGCTTCCCTGAGCAGGCAGCCAGCCCCTGTCTTCTCACCCACCTGTTAATACCTGGCCTCCTGTTTGTCACATGGCAGCTCTGGGCTCTGGACCAGGAACCCCCCCTTGCTCCTGTGCCGCAGCCACTGCTTCCGGCATGGGCCACCTGTCCCTCCTGTCTCAGCTGAGAAAGGACAGGACCTAACTGCAGGGTAGGTGGCTGTCAGCGAGCGGACCCGGCTTGCAAGGAGTGGTTTCCAGAAGCAGGAAGGAGAGAGGAGGCAGGTCTCCTTGCTCTCGGGAGCCCTGACTCAGACCCCTTCCCGTGTGTTGCATGCCGCCCCCTCTGCTTCACTGGCTCTGCGCCCCTGAGTGGCATCACTCGAACCCTGCGAGTTAGCCAGCCTGAAAATTATACCCACTGGGATCTGGCCAGTTTGCAAAGCCTAATATCAGTGATTGCAAGGTGGGATCGACACATTTGGGCGACACAAAGATTGCATTATAAAACCCTTTTGGATTTAGATGGCAAATGATCCTTTTGCTCTTCAGACAGTATTTCTGGCAATTCAGAGCAGTCACAATTGCTTGTCAGAACAACCAAAAGTGCTTCCCTGGCAGCACGGCATATCTTACTGAGAGACTGGAAGAACCTTCTTTGGTTTCTATATAAAACACACTTATGACTCATATAGGACTCAGAAATTGTCTTAGTTAGAGATAAATGGGAAGATACACTGCAGATCTGGAGAATGATGCTTGAGTCACAGAGCTGGAACCGTGATCAGAAGGTGAAATTCCCCAAAGTTTGGGGTCTTAGGGAGACAAACAGAGGTTTGTTTGCATTTACATGCAAGCATTTCATTTGGATTTTCTTATTTTTTTCCTTCCCACTTTCTCACTGAATATGTTCTGGAGTATGAGAGGTCTCATAATTCCTTTTGTCTACTCCTGCTACCACCCTTTGTCTTTCTTCACACCAGTGATGTCTCAGAAGCAATTAAAAGCAGTTCCACTGAGTTCCACAATGCCACATGAGCTTCGGTCCTTTACCAAAGAGTACGTAATGACATTATACAAACCCTGGTGGAAGATCATTACTAAGAATGACAAAATCAAGGGCTGAGAAACTAGAAAAAGCCACTACCAAGCTGGTGTGTGGAGTTGCAGTTTGGTCCCTCTGTGCATACACATGTTGCAGCAGTCTTCAGTTACATGAGCATAATCCTGCACCGCTTGTCCCATGGAACCCCTGCCTCATCCAGCTGGGAGCAGGCAGTGCTCAGTTAACAAGCAGCTATTTATTACTGGGTCTGTGCTCAGTACAAAACCCCGTGTCTTGTTCGCTGGACACTGCTTAAAGCCAGTGAGAAGATAGAGCGATTCACTTTCCTGAAGGCTCTGCTGTCCTATGAAGGCAGGCTGAGAGAGTTGCATGTGCTCAGCCTGGAGATGGTCTGGGAGACCTTATAACATCCTTCCAGTACCTACAAGAAAGTTGGAGAGGAACTTTTATACAAGGGCATGCAGTGATAGGACAAAGGAGAATGGCTTTAAACTGAAAGAGAGTAGGTTTATATCAGATATTAGGAAGAAAATCTTTACTCTGGTGGTGATGGGGCACTGAAACAATTTGCCCAGAATGCTTGTGGATGCCCCACCCTAGAAGTGTTCAAGGCCAGGTTGGACAGGGTTTTGAGCAGCGTGGTCCAGTGGAAGGTGTCCCTGCCCATGGCAGAGGGGTTGCAACTAAGGGGTCTTTGAAGTCCGTTCCAACCCAAACCATTCTGTGATTCTAGTGTACTTACCAGTGTTGTGTCAGTGGGATTCATTTCCAAAACACCTTTTGGAGATGAGAAGGTGGAATTATTCCCATTTATAGATGGTAGATTATACATAAGGATTAGAGGGTTCCAGTTCTTCAAGGTGACCCCTGTGGGGTTCCTGGGCTTTCTGTGCTTCACACACAGGCTCCCACCTGCATATGAAAGCTTGGTATTAGTACACAATAGGCTGTAGTAGGCATTTTTATCATCTATTCACTGTGGAAAATTTGCTTTCAATAATTTGCCTTATATAATGTAGGAAGTTCCGGAGCTTTCTGGGATTTCCTTCATATACAAATATTTGCCAAAAATAGTAGTGACAAAGAGATTCTCTCAGCAAATTTTTTACAACTCTTGCATGAGTTTCCAGAACAGCTAATTTTAAAATATTAATCTATATAGGAGTAAGTTAATATACTCTTCAGTTATTTGTAGATTGAAAAGGACTTTCATATCTTCATTTGATAATAATATGTTGCTGTACTCTTTTCCAAGTAGAATGAAAATATGCATTGTTTCTGCATTATTAACAAGGTTGGAATCCCCCCTCTTCCCCAATAATAAGCTAATGCAAATTTCATTTGCTTCTACTATATTGAATAAAATGTTCTTGATCTCAGTCTGCTGTTTCCCCTGCACTTTGAACCTACTATTTTTTAAAAAGAATTTGTTAGGTTAAAATGCTGCTTGTTTGGTCTCTCTTGCCCTTCCATTTGCATTTTTTCCCATAAGAGGTGATTCCTCTCTGCTTTTCAAACAGAGGGAGTTGTCAGGCAAATCTGCCTTCCTTTTCTTAATTGTGAAAGCTTGACCACTTGACCATATAATGACCTCAGTATTCTTACACACCTTCTTGGTGTCTTTGCAAATTTTTACTCCTAGCTTTCCTCACAGTTCTCATCACCCTGAGGTATTAGCCCTTCTCAAATGTCAAATACATGTACTACTGGAGATACTGTCTCTGGTATAGTGAGTGCATTCAGGTCATGAAGAATGTCCCTAAGCAACCACCAACTTCCAGTCCATCGATCTGCATACACCACAAGGAAATCCAAACAGGAATTCCCTCATGCTGGCTGCCATGTCAAGAAAGTCTCATTGACAGTGCTCTCCTGAGAACACAGTTCTCCAAAATGGAAATCCATTGGGATCTCCCATAACAATACAGTTCTTTTCAGATGCTGTTAGAAAATCACTAAGAAGTGTCCTTTGCTGTTTGTTGGTTGGTCTGCACATTCCTCTTCATGCTTTGGCCTGTTTGGTCTCCTGTCCTCCAAATGATTCATGCCCCAGCCTCTCTACTCCCTATTCTTGCCTTCTAGGCTTTAAGTTTATTTAGCTCCTTACCTCGCTAGATCCGGTCTCTCCCTGACAGCTTGCTCTGTGTTTTATGGTCTACACCTTTTTTCTTATATTGGCCAACAGGCCTAGATAAGCATTCCTGAGCTTTCTGTCCACTGCTGATGCTCCTATCCACCTCCACTTTGGAAGTTTTAGTTCTTGTTCCCAAGCCATCCTCTGTAATCACTTTACCAAATTTGCCTTCCTTCCCTGGTTGTGTTCTCCGCTTCCACTAGTCTCACCATTTCCTAAGACCCAGTCTTCCTTGTGCCTCAGCAACACAGGTGATTCCATTGTCTGTCCACAGTTTGTCTCCAGTGCTTGCTCACTTCAGTATTCTGTTCCTTCCTGCCCCTGGCTCCTCTTCTCATCCTACCTGTGCAGCTAATCCCAACCCTAGCTGTTCTTGCTCTCTAGGCTCTCTAGGTCAACAGATCCCTTGTTTCAGTTTTTCCATCCCTTTTGCCCTCTTCAGTCCAGTTGCTGTCTTCTCTGCATTTGAAGCCTCCTACTTAAACAAAACCTATCAGGAGTGTCACTGAGCAATGAGTTAACTAAGCAGAAAGTCCTCAAGGTTTTGTCATTTGCAGCCCCGATTCCCCAGTTAACTGCATCAGAGACCTTGGCAGAGCCTTTGCCCGCCCCTCTGGGAGCCAGTTGAGTGTTAACCTGATGAATACCCATCCACCTACAAGAAGGTGGATATATTTTTAAGTCCATCAACTTAAGCTGTTGTATGGATAAAGTTCTGTACACTACAGACATGGCCCCTCTTCTCAGTGCTGGCTCTAATTTAGCCTAGAAGGGTTATTGCAGAAAAAACCTGGCTTCTGTTCCTGTACCACTGGCCTCAGACATGCTCTGCTGTTTCATGGAGAGGTACATGTTCAGCCTCTCTTGTCTTTTGGAGATAATGATGGGATGGAATATGCACCATGATAGTGGCACTCTTGGGTTCTTTATCTGTTTAACATCTAGAGAGTCTCCACTCAGCAGCTATGAAGTGAGATTTTTGGTTTTCCCTCAAAAGCATATGTTGGCCAAATTAGGTGGATTTTTCAGAAATGTGATACAAGGCATATCCCTGAAGTCAAGGCCAAACCCCTGCCAGATTTCAAGCCCTGCTTCGAAGCATGGGAATGATGCAATAGTTCCAAGAAAAAGTTGCCAGAACATTTAAATTTGGGCAAAACAACATATTTCCCCAAACCTTGTTCTTGGAAAAGCCAAAGCCGATGGATCAGAAATTTTCCCAAAAAAATAAATCAATCAACCTGAACAGTATGGCAAATTTAACTTCAAATCGTTTATGTTTGGCATGGCTATAAGATGCCAAACCCATGATTTTGTAATACAAAGCTGTGGGCAGTTTTTATAACAAAAAAACAGGCCAAAATCACTTGTAATCATTATTATCCCCTGTTTAATTTTTAGTATGCTTCTGTCTTCCCTTGTTGTTTACAAGTTAAAGCAGATTTTCATGCATCCTAAAAGATCTTTTAAGGTCAACACTTCACATTAAAATATGCAAAAAAAAAAATTAGAAACTGTGCTTTTGCTTTCAAAAACAAAAATCAAAATTACAAAACAAAAAATAAGACCAGGAAGTTGCTGGTTTTTAATTCCACAAACACACCTCACAAATATCAGATTTCTTAGCTGTATAATCAATAAGTGAGGTGTAGAAAATCACAAAATATTTTTCATCCTGGTCTGAGTAAACATATAAAAAGTTACTTATTTTCATGGAAATGCATGGGAATGTCTCTTTGGCTCCAAAATTATTTCCCGCATCCACACCAGCTAAAATTGTAAACATTTGAATATAAAAACGTTCTATGGGAACCACTTTTGCACAGACAACTGAGGGCTCGTTTTCACTCAGAAGTCACTAAATTAAAGTGTCCAGTTGCTAAAATTTTAAGTGTCACCAATGACAGCATTACAACTGTGTGGCAGTATCCTTCCTTTCATGGTACACTGTGTTATTGCTTGGTGCCCTGCTGCAGATATTGTTTAGCCAAAACTTCATTGACTTGAAAGTGCCTTTTTCTGTGCAGAGAGCTGAATTTTAATTTCTGATTTACCAGCTGCAGTTTTTTGCTCTTGTTTCAGCGACCTTGTTTCCTCAATACGAAGTGTAGATTCAGATATCTTTGGAGAGTTGTCTTCTCTGGTTTCCCCAAGACAGCAGAACCACTTATTTCCCTTCACAAGACATCTGAGTTCCATTTGTTAATGGAACTTACTAAAATCATTATTAAATGGTTTTATAATCAACATGGAATAATGTAGAAGTCATCTGTGGAAAATTGCAAAGTGTGGAAACGATGTCATCATATATTAGCAATGCTCAAAAATAAAATAAATAGCTCCACAGGGCTTTTCCAATATTTGTGGAGTGGCACACCTCCAAAGCACACTCGGAGAGGGCAGGGTGCTTTTGGAAAGCTTATTTGCATGCACCCAGGCGTGCAGGCACACACACACACATGGACTGCAGGCACAAAGCTATTCAATTTTGCTGGCTGGGAAGAAGTCAAGTGTTGAAGGACACTAGTCAGTGCTGCCTGCTGCCAGGCTGAATAGGGTTTCTCTGCTTTCTGGGGGTGCACCACAACTGGAAGAGCAGTCCTGCCCTGCTCTCTGCTCCCCTGCCACTCCTCAACAGGGCAAGAACGGGCAGGACAGGCATCCTCCATGGAGGACAATGCACAGGAAAGTGCCAGGAATCCGCTGGGGGTTGTGCTGGCCTCCAGGAGGGGAGAGGGACAGCTGGCATGAACCCATGCCCCAGGCCAAAACCGGCTGGGGAGAACTTTAATCAAAGGATAATATTCACAAAAATTCAGAAAGCCAGGTATAGTACCTAGCAGAGCCATCCCCACATTTCAAAGCACAGTGCTTACTGATGACCATCTCCATACATAAATCTGGTGTGCCCTGCTTGCCTCTCATTTAGCATATTAGACCTTCATGAGGAAGATTGCTATTGTGACCAGCTTAGTTACTCATTTTCTCTTGTATCCCTTAGCACAAGTAATGAGCATGCCGAGGCTCTGGAACAGGTAGACAAAAGATGACAGCAGTTCCTGAGATTCATTCATATTGCACATAAATATTTAGCATTTGATTTATGCTGTGTTGATGCTATTCATCAATTGCCTTATTAAGACCTAGAAACTTTGAGAGAACTTTGTAGATGGGAGAAAGTCATCCCTCTGATGCTAGAAATATGGAAGAGTCAGAGGTCTATATGTTGTGGGAAGAGGGAACTGCTCTGTTGTGTCTGATCACTGTGGAAACTGCTGCTCTGCTTTTGAGTTCACAGCCCGAAGGAACAGCAGGGATTTACTCCTTTCAATAGGCAGATAGAGCTGTATTAAACCCTTCCACATAAAACTGGGTAGATCAGGAGCTGAGCTTCATCTTCCTCCCCTGTCCCCAGTTTAGAGACGACATAGCTGTGAGGACATTGATGTGCCAGTGAAGGCAAGGGTGAGCTGAGTTGTGCCTCATTTCCAAATGCGTGAGTGTGTGTGTGCATGGGGCTGAGTCAGGGCGAGGGCATCTTCTGCCAGGTCCTGGGGGAGCAGAGGAGAGACACCAGCAAGGCTGCAGCCCCAGAAACTTGGTGCTGGTTTTGTAGTCAGTAGCCACTGCACCAGTCATCTCTGCATATTTTAAAAATGACAGGCAGTTTGGGCATCTGCTTACATCAATATTCTGTAAATACAAGGATAAATTGGTAGCCCAAAACAGTGAGAAAGCTTTGCATAGGTTCTGTTTTGAATGCTATTTATTACACAGCATGATATACACAGCACTCTTATTCATGTCAGTGGGAGTTTTATGCAAACATGGAAAGCAGAATGTGGCTCAAAATTGTAACTTGATTTGCTGTAGACAGGCCTTTCTGCATGCAAAGCTGTGAAGGCAAGTTCTCCTCTTCACACAAAAAAGGTGCAAACCCAGTGTAATACGGAGTCTGTGGTAAAGTGCAGAAAGGTCCTGCTGCTTCGTGTGGTTTTGCACCAAGTCTTGCATCACCAGGAAAGAAGAGAGAGAGAGAAGGGACCAATCCTGGGAAATAAGCATATCCCTGCAGCATTTGGTTATATTCAAATTTGCAACTGATTGTTTTTAAGGAGTAAGTGTACTTCTAGAGATGGGACATTATTATGGGGAGCTGGTAAAGTCTCTGTAGATAACAGTGGACTTAGATTGCTGGGAAAAAACCCCAATTTCTATCATCCTAGCATCATCTAACCTTAAATGCCTGACCTTAATAATCATAGGTTTATGAATGTATAGATTTACTCTTTTGGTAGATATTTTGCTTTATTTTTAGAAAATACATTGAAAAGACCTGCCTTACTGACAGCATAGACAGTTTTAAAAGTAATTTTTTTTCTGATACCTACCGAAGTTTTTCTTGCTCTAAGAGTTAGGAGTGATCTTATTTATACTGGCCTTAACACTCTGACTTCTGGGTGGTGCTGTAGTGACATTGAAATTTTAAATTTCAGGGAAGTATATACTTTAAGTATGCCTTAAAGTCACCAAATTTTATTACATATTGAAACAAGTGGCCACAGGGTTTGTGTAATTTTGAGTTCACAGATGAAGCAACACCACCCATGGGAAAATCCAGATGCTTTGACAATAGAGCATTATTACCATGTAGCATTACAGCACTGATAAAGATCTGCCACTGAAGGCTTGGACATATTTATCACCCAGAACTCCTTCTGTGATTGTTACTGCCACAAATAAACTCCTGCAGAGCACATAAGCGTTTCACAGAACAGACTTTTTCCCCCTTATTTTTTTTTGCGTAGAATAAAGATGATCTCCCTTCACAAGCAAAATTTACCCAGGACCATCTTGAAGAAAATGTAGTGGAAGGAATCCCTAAAAAATTGTGTATCAAAAGCTTAATTAACACGCTGAGGCTGTAAATGCAGATATGTACTACAAGGAAAAAATAGCCTCCTATGTTGAGTCTATTTCATATTCAGTTTGGAAATTCTAAACTAAGACAAAGTTTTCAAGATATTTCAAAATATACTTGAAAGATTCAGTCTTAGAGCTCTGTGAACCTTAACTCTGACCACTACTGATGGCAGAGTGCTCTATGTATCACTACAGACAGCAGTGTACCCTTTGTATCTACTGCTGAGGGCATTACCTATTCAAGGTGTCACAGCACATTATGACTGAGACAACCCTGCTAAACAAGCAAACTGCCTCCTGGAGCTGCATTCTCTGACATTCCATGTTTCATACATGGGCCCACTGGCTGGATGGCAGCTTTGCAGGAAAGGACCTGGGGCACCTGATGGATTCCCAGTTCAACTGTAGCAGGTCCCTGTGGCAGAGGTGGATAGAAATATCCTGGGCTGCCCTGGGAGGAGTGTTGCCATAAGGCTGGGGGGAGTGACCCTTCCTCTCTTCAGTGCTGGTCAGACCACAGCTGGAGCTGTGTGTCCAAGTCTGGGCTCCCCACTGTAATAGAAAGATGGAGTTATCAAAGGTGGTCAAGCCATAAAGGGCCATAAAGGTGATTAAGGGTCTGGAGAAAAGGCTGAAAAAGCTGTGACAGCTCAGTCCAGGGAAGGGAAGACTCAGAGGGAGTTCTCATCAATATATACAAATATATGAGGGGAGGGTGTAAAGAAGATGGAGCCAGGCTATTTCCAGTGATGTCTAGTTACGAGACCATGAGCAATGGCCACAAACTGGAACACAGGAGGTTTTGTCTGAACATCAGGAAATACTTCTTTACTGTGCAGTTGATTGAGCACTGGCACAGGTTGCCCAGAGAGAGGTAGAGTCTCCATCCTTGGAGATACTCAAAAGCCAACTGGACGTGGTCCTGGGAAACTAGCTCTAGATGACCCTGCTTGAGAAGGGGGATTGGACAAGATGGTCTCCAGAGTTCCTTTCAACCTCACCCCTATGGCAATTCTGTGATACTACGGAACATGCTAAGCAGCAAATCTGGCCTACTGGCTAGACATGTCCTTTCCACACATCCTTTCCTCAGGTCTATCCAGGAGCATCTGGACAACTGAAAGTGACTTGTCTGTCAAATATGCTACCTTGCAATCAAACCATTGCCCTGACTTTAACCTTTAAATAAATACTGACCAAGCAGTCTAGCATTCATAAACCTCCAAAGCAATTAGAAAGATTTTGGGCTTTCATACTGTAAAGAGTGTATGTGCAGCCTACAAGGACACCTATTGTAACACCCTTGATGGAATCAGCTTTGATCACAGAGATGTCTTTTATTATAGTAGAATATAGGGGAAAAGTTAGTGTGTGTAAGCTCATCCATTTTTAAAAATGTCTACTGCTTGCTTTTTTAAAACCTTTACTTTCCATTCAGAATCTCGACTTAAAAAAAAAGTTCTAATTTAAAATGTCAGGATTTTTTTTCCTGTATTTGATTTGGTTTTGCTAATTCGTCTTCATTTTATGACCAGAAATAACTAATTTAACTAGTATTGCTATTTATTTTAGTAACTGATTTAGAATTGATACAACCTGGAGGGGCTGCTTGTGCCAACGGCATGATGGTTACGTCTGCAGCAGAAAACCTGGCACCATTGCTTGTCCTGAGGAGTAAGGAATCCAGTTTGGAAATCATAGTTTTTCTAACCCCCACCCACAAATCTAGCCTCGTGCACATGTTAAATCCTATCCACTTGAGATACGACCTGGATGTGTGCCAGTCCTGCCCCTGCAGCACCATGTGTACCAGCATTTCTGACCTGCAGAAGAATTTGCTGGGGAAGCATTGAGTGGCTGCTGTGAGGAAAGAAATGGAGAAACCAGGATGGGATGAGCAACCCAGGGATGGGTAAAAAGGGCCATGAGCGGAGCACTGTGAAGAGGGGAAGCTCTCTCTGTGCACCAATCAAGATTTCACCTTTGCATGCATGTGTCCTGTGAGTGATATTTGGTGCACGTAGCATTCCTCAATCAAATCCCTCACTGAGGCAAGTCACTGCCAAAAAGACCGCCCCCCCCCACCCCCCAGGAGACTTCAGTCCTTCCTCACATCATATATTAGCACCTCAGATCTCCTGCATTACTGCTCAGACTAAATGTGCATTTAAAAAGAAAGGAAAAAAAAAAAACCCACACATTGCAATCTTCCTGTGAAAAAGAATCACAAACATGAGGATAACACCCCAGTCCCGGCTGTTGGGAAACAGTCTCTCTTTGGGGGGGTTGCTAACTCATCCTCTCCGTGGTGGCCGAGCCACCTCAGTGCACAGGCAGTGTAGCGTGTGGAGCCCACGGAGGAGCACGTCCCTTCTCCTGGGGTCGCCACTGTAATAAACATCTTGTTAAATGACTGCAGCAGTGGAGATACACAGAGTGCTTGGTGACCCTCATAATTTCTCATTTCTTCCCTCAGATGAAGTGGTCGGCAAGTTTTGCTTATGTGGTGGTAGTCTGAAAAATGTAGGAGCTCTTGGATGATCTCTGCAAGATGTGCTTTCATTTATCCATGTGCATCTCTTTGTTTCTGAATTTAAAATGTGGTACATCTGAGTGAAGAAAACTAGGTTTCTATGCAGGCTGCCTCTTTTCCAGCTCAGAAGTAAAAGATGTCAAAATATGCTTTTTGAACGAACCTGCTTAGAAGCAGAAGGCTTTCTCTATTGATCAGAAAAGCTCAGAGTGACCAAACTGAAGTAAAAATCCCAGAATGGTGTGAAGGAGTGTATCATTATATTTTGCAGATGGCATGTCTGAGCAGCATTTGGCTTTGGTTCCTGGACTAACGCAGCATGTTCTTGCTGCCGGTAAATCCAGTCTACTAGAGATGTGGGTGCTGCAAGACATTCCTAAAGGCTCCCCAAGATCATTGCACCCCTGCCTCTCTTTTGGTCCTCAGTCCCTTTCTCCATCTTCAAATGTCAAAGTTAATAAAAACCACTGAAGGGCGGAGTTGAAGAAAATCTGAAATGCTGTCTGTGGGAATGCTGAGCAGGAATCCAAGAAGTGCATAAAAGATTTTTTTAATCTGATCACCTGTGTCACTTAGGCACCATTGAAAGCTTTATGTGCAGCGGTCATGATCAAGGGATGGATCTTGGCAATGCAGTTGCTAGCTGATTTTTTTTTTTTTGAGGGATTTGTATGCCTTCTTCTCTTGAGGATTTCCTACTGCAAATATCTAGAGGTGTATGTAACCCAGGACATGTGAACAGAAAGAACTCGGCATATTTTTTTGTTTTTGTTGAGTGGCAATGCAACCCAGGTGATGTAAGAGTGCCTCTGATTTCCAACTTCTTTCTTGGAGAAACCACTAACCTTCACAGACCCATAGTTTTTTGGTCTGCACACTGACAATGGTGGTATGTACTTGCAGTCCTCTGTAAAGGGACCCCAGCAGAGTTGGGAAAAGTTTCAAAATCAGCAAACTTTTTCATCATCTTGGAGCTGCACAAAGAGGAGCAGAGAGTTTGTGGGTGCTGAAAAGGCTCAATATGTCTGTCACAGCTTGCTTTTCTCCCCAGATAGCAGCTATAGAGTACTGGAAGCTCAAATGACTCAGAAGGGGAAGGGGAACCTGTGAAGTCAATGCTACCAAACCCAGCAACTAAGTGGTGAGGGAGAGACTTCCTCACTTTTGTGTCTGTGAGTAGGACAAAACATTCCTGGTGCCAGCCTGGAGCCAAGTAACCCACAGCAAGCTGTTCTGTGGGCAGTGCCAGTGAAGAGTGAGCTGAAGCACTGCAGCCAGGTAAACAGCCACGTACACTTCTCCACAGACCCAGACTGCTCATTTGGTTCCTGTCTAGACGGCAGTGCCCTGGCGCCTCCTGCCCTATGCCTTCCTGCCCTTCTTGCACACATCTGCTTGTGGGCTTCCCCATTGCACGGGACTGCAGTGTCGCTCACTCCTTGCCTGCTGCCCTTGTAGGCAGCCAGGCTTGGTTTGCCCCTGAGGACACCAGCTCAAACATCAGCTGGAGGGAGGAACTCGACATCAGGAGAGAAAATGAGCAGTTTCTCCAGACACCCCTTAAAGACGGTTTCAGCAATTTTTATGTGCCGCCTGGTGAAATGCAAGTTAGCTGTTAGGTTGGCAAGGGAAACTTTTATGGACTGTTCACGCCCTTTGGGCACGACCCCGGCCCCGTGTCTGAGCTCTCTCACACATGTGGGAAGCAGAAGTGCTATAGCAGGCGGCACAGTCACACCCGCCAAAGCGAGATGAGAACCAGGCTCGCCTTTTTAGTAGCCTCTAAATGCCGCTGTATCCAAATGAACCCTTTCGTTGGATGGGTGTGCAGAACAAATCCGGGTGGCAAACATACGGATTGACTCGTAAGGCAGAGGTCAAGCCATCACAGGGAAGAAATGATGTATTGGTGTAGGCAACAGGCACCCCAAATATCCACTGGCAATGTTCTCTGGAAAATGTGAGCCCTAAAATTTCAGGTCAGTGTCTTGTGGAAGGGACCCCCCCCTTTCCCCCCTCCACCCCCCCCAGCTCAGCAGTTTCCATTTCATTTTTTGAATTATTAAAAGATCAAATGTTGGAATGCTGGATAGCCTGAATTCATTTGTCAGATCACGAAGTACTCATAACATTTCTCAGCCTTAATAACACATCTGCTCTTAAAATGTGGTCTCTTGATAATAGCTGGCTGAAAGTGTCTGAATTTAGGGATTATTTGAGACAACAGATTTCCTTCTATTTGGAATTGAATGAGGCATCTGCTCCCTCACCGTCAGCTTTGTGGGATATTCTCAAGGCAATCATAAAAGGGCAGATCATTTTGTACATTACGAGAAGGAAAAAAGACCTCTGTTGGCAATTACGAGACTTGGAAGGGTGAATTAGGGACCCGCAAATGTACCACTTCATGTCTAAAAATTCTAGCTACTCCGTCCATTCTCCCCTCTATCTAGGGTGGGATACAGATTTATCTGATGAGTGGAGAGGGAGGGGGCAATTCTCCCGTCAAAGGCAATGTTGGCAAAAGGGAAAGAGAAAGAAAATTAATCAGGAAAGGATATACGCACTTCATCTTGGATAACTGACCCAACAACATATTAGAGAGATTAGGACTCAGGATGGAGAGCAAGGCATGGATCCCTTGGAGGATTAAAGGAAATTTTGCCAATATTTATGCCAGTTTGGTACATCGAAAAACCAGGACAAAAAAATGAATGCTTGCAAATTATTTAACACATATTCATCATCAGAATCTTCTCCCACATATAAGCGGAAGATGATTAATAAAGAAGTAAAAACAAAAGCAACTGGAGCTGAGAGAAGGCACTGCTTTGCACTTTGCAGGTATACAATTCATTTCTGGATGGGACACATGACAGGCAGTGCCCAGATGATGCCATTTGCTAGGGTAGGACAGGATGCATGCTCTGGACCACCTGTCCTGGCCAGCACACAGGTGAAGGCAGACAGATAAATATATGCATAAATACACACAATTGCATACATGTAGATCTGCATGCATCTGTATAAAGTGTATGTATATACTCACATGCTTGCACACATCTATACATATAGATGTGTAGATATACATATAGATGTGTAGATAAGTATATTTAGCTTTTAGTCAAGTGACGCAAACTGCTGCAGCTGGAAATAACACTGTCTGCTCATGAAAAGACAGGCATGTGCTTAGACTTATCTTTGTGGTAGAAAATGTGTTCAAGGGATGTGAGCTGCCTCAAAGCCTTTGTCAGAGGAGAGGGGAGCAACCTGTGAGACACCTTGGATGCATTTGCATCTGGGAATAATTATTTACTGTAAGACCGATCCCAACATTAAATACTTGGAGAAGGATCTCCTGCTGCAGGATGGGATTCCAGCAGGAGGGAATGTGTGCCCTATGGCCTCACTGTGATGCACAGGAGTCCCCAGTGTGTGGTGGAGAAGACTTTTCTATTTAGTAGGAGGTGAGCTGTTCTGTTTAACCTGAGATGGACAGAAGAAGGCACCTGACACTGGATGCTGGCATGCAGGCACATTTATGAAAATATGTAGCCTGACTTTGGAAAGGTCACTGAACCTTAAGGACGTTGTTAATTATTTTGTGTTTTCTAATACCTATCTAGAGGCTGAAGACTGACTTAGGAGCCTTGTGTGAAGGTCCTTTTCTGAAAATTATGGCCTTTCATTTTGAATGATTGAAACCATAGAATAAAAGTCTAGGACCTCACTGCTCTTCAACTCTGCTTCAACTCTGCACCAACTCTGCACCAGTGCCATAGGCATTGCAACTGCCTCTGTAAAATGGGATGAGGCAGAGATTGGATTGTGCTTTCCCACCCCAGAGAGCGTTTGGTACCTTGGCACAATGCAATGTACACAGGACCCTCCCAGAGAGGCAGTGGCTGAGCTTTCTACCCTGGGCAAGTGGTGTTGCTGTTGGATCAGGGCAGGGTTTTAGCTCTCAGCTGACTCGGGGAGAAGGAGCAAATGCAAACGCTCTGCATAATACATAATATACCCACAGGTCAGTGAACACCGCACATCCTGCTCTACGGCTGCGCTGCAGAGTAGGAGTCTGCTCTTGTTCTCAGCCCAGGAGACTTGCTCTTTAGCGAAAGCTGTGGAGGCTTATGCTGAGAAGGTCTGTGGTGCAATCCCCGGCCTTGGCGGGGATGCTTGGCAGCACCGACACCACCCTGAGCCGCTCCGAGCGCTCCGCAGCTGCAGGCGGGAGCCCGGCCAGGGGGCCGGCGATACATCCCTGCGCAGGGCTCCCACCGGAGCTGGGCTTTCACACGCTAATCCTTGGGGTGAGGGCAGGGTCTCCAGCTACAGGGGTTTCATTCGGGGATGGCTTGGTTTCAAAGGCAGCTTTTTAGCACTTTGATTGAGGCTCATATCGAATCCTCATGTTTTATTTTAGATATTGCAATTTATATTAGGAGAGGTGTTTGAAGTTTCTGATTTTCCCCTCAGCCACCTTTGAATCTAGTTTCTAATACCTTAGCCACGCTAATGAAGTTGTCAGTAGTTTACATTGTTATTAAACCTCTGTTTGGGGAATACAGCTTTAATCCTCATTATATACCAAATATAGGTGTCAAATATTCATTGTGTAATTGCAATTAAAAAATACAACCCCCAAAGGATCTTTTATATTAATTTAAATTATCCTGCACTTATATTATGGTTTGAAATAACCTATACTGCTGCAATGTCTTTATTGAAGACATTTCAATGTCTGTAGTTATACTTAGAACTCCTCCTTTTTTGAGTTAATTCCTATTCTATGACACTGTAGTCATGTAGATATAGATTTACAGCAGTATTATATTTGAATCTCTTTTTTTCACCCTCTTTGTATTTTAAAGGAACGGTTGAAATCACTAATTTTGCATTCAGTGTTAGCAAAAGTAGAGTAATTAATCCAGGCAGCTTTTTCATGCATTTGACAAAGCTTCATGTCACATGAGCTGTTTTCTCTTTATAAGCAGAGACAGATTCTTTACTCCTTGCAAGTATCAAGAAAGTCATCAAGATAAATCCCCAACTAACACATTGAAGGACTTTAAAATACGAAATTTACTGTTTACATCTTAAACATAAAAAAAAAAAGATTATAATCTTCTGCATATAGATAGCATGGTTTGGGACACATTTGCAGTGGATTTCAATAAAGTAAACTGCTAGCAATTTACAAGATTATTCATTTAAGCTAATGTTTGTAGATAATAATACCAACTTATCTTTAATGTATCTCTCTTGATTCTTACACTGAACATCCTTTACAAGAAAAAAAGGGGCTTTTGAAGTCTTTAGATGACAAATGTTATATTTACAGATTACGATCTCTGTGTTTGAAAGCTGCATTAACTGGCATCATCTCCAAGGGGAGACATTCAGGTAGAGCCAAGCCTACTGCTATGTAGCAGCTCAGCTACAAAGAAGGGACTCCAGCCGTGGCCTCTGGGAGTCACTGCTTGGAGCAGGTACAGCAAGAGCCATTGCTGGCTTGCAGTCTGCATAGATATGATTGGATATTTTTATTCAAACATTGTGGAAAAAAAGCCTAAAAGGTCACATTTCTGACTGCCACGCAGCCTTTTTTGTTTTTACAGCCATAGTAAGTATTAAATGGAGAAGCTGTCTGGCTAAAATAGAATTAGCATTAAAACAAATTCTGAAATCCAGAGAAATTTGGTGGAAAATTGTATGTTTCTGATGCTCACCCTCACTTTTTTTGTGAACTGACAAACCCAAATGGCAGAGCCAGGGGCAAATTTCATACTTGCTTCTGTCCCTGTTTTAAGCATAATCCTCATACGTGAGGGATGGAAAAAGGGACAGGAATGGGAAGATTTGCCACAGTGGAGGAACTGGTGCATTCCTCACTCTTTCTGTGTAATAGCTTGCTGCATGTGGTCACTCAGCAGAGGAAGGTGTCCCAGCAGTGTCCCCAGAGAGCACGAGCACTCATGATGCTTAGATGTTGTGAGCTAATGGCTTTTGAAGGCTGAGTAGTCTTCCCAAGCCGATATAACAGGGGCCTCTTTGGAGTGGCAGCTGCTACCAGAACCATAGTGGGAGTATTTGAACAACAGTGGGAGAGACTTTCTTCTGTTGCAGTTGAAGGAAGGAGGAGAAGGAAGGAAAGTTAAAAGGAGTTCTGACATAAAAGCCGTGTCCATGACTCCTTGTTCCCTATAAAGACTGATGGCAGCAGTCCAGCTAAAAAGGAGTTGGAAGCCTTTTGAGAGCCCCCCAGTGCCACTTGTGATTGCTCCTCAGGCTTACAGCTCTGAACTTTCTGGATATCATCTGTGTTAGGACTGGGCCCTCCCAGTCTTGTGGTTGAACCTGTGACAGCACATGGACAGCAGGGACTCCACTCCAATGCTTCATATCCAGGAAGTCTGATTGCCCTTCCTGTTTCATCTCCTGTCTTTCTACTGTGTGCAGCCTGTGCATCACCTGTCCTTAACACACGGCTTGATTCCCTGGCCACCCACATGGCAGCTGGAGCCAGGGGACCCCTCCCTTTCCTGGAGTCTTGGTAAGCAAAGCCAGGTGGTGCAGGGGAGTGAAATCCAGCTGTTGGAAGTAGGATGAGAGCTATCAAGCTCCCCACCTATATGGTGATTCTCATCAAGATTACTAGGTAGGAAAGACGTCAGTTCAGTGCTGGATGCTCTTGGCCCATTCCATTGCTGCCAGAGGATGGGACGCAGCTTGCTTGTACGAGTAGTACCTCTAATTGAGGAAGGGGAAGAGGTTGTTGGCCTCTCTACTCTTCATGTGGATCAAGACTGTAAGTGACAATTCACACACCACTGTGATTGTCTGCAATGGGATGAGCCAAAACTTCAACAGCTCTGACTGAAGATGGAACCACGGTGGTTCTGGTGCCAATGACCACATATAACTAGCAATGTAATCTTGAGGTTGTCCCTGGGCGTCCTCTTGGAAAGACTCTTGCCAGGTTGGTTTCTGTGAGCTCCCTTTCTTTAGGAGTTACTCCACAGTGGGTTTATGGCAACAGTCCTGGGGAGCAGTTTTACTGGGAGCTCAGGGGTGTGGGAATGTTTTTTAATTGCCAAATTTGGCATTACTTCCCTAGGGGCTAGGTCTCAGCTTTTAAGTAATGAGCACTGCAGGTTCATTGTCCAAAATTGTACCCACATTTCTTTTACCTGCAGTTATCTTATCTCCATCCCCATCATTGATTCCAGGCACAGACAAGCATTGTTAGTACTGTAAGAATTAATCACATACTGTTTGAAAAAAAATTGACATTTGCATTTCAAAACTCTTACCAATTCTAAACATTTATTCTACAAAACTTGGAAAGATTGTAGTTCTGTTTCAAATTATTCCAGCACCGTGGGCATTGCCACAGAATGTAAAATTACAGAACATATGAGACTGAAACCTGACACCCGTTCTTCCCTGTTGTGAAGTGTCGTTGATGAAAAATACACTAGTTTGAAGAAAAAAAAATTATGTAGGAGCATGACCTATTCCCAAAGCAGCTAGCCAAATTCACTCATGTTTCAGAGACAGCTGCATATGTAAATAGAGTAGAGGACACTTCTTCAAATACAATCATACTGGCTTAAAATAGTAAGAAAACATGAAATATCTCCTACAGAATAATCTCCTGATGCTACTGTGAGGAAGTTCAAAGTGTTAGCAGAGAAAAAGAAGGGCGGGATACTGTTTGAAAGTGTATCTCTTCTGGAATCAAAACAGCACAGAATTTAGTAAAATCAGTCTTTATTGCTATTAAAATTCTTCTTCCTTTAAACCTTTTACAACTAGACATTTTTAAGTTTTGTACTCAAAGAGATGACTTTTGCATGAAATGAATAATCTACTCAGACATTTCAGTATTTTAAAATGATCTAGAAAAGATGATGAGACATAGGTTGAAAGAAGCATTTATACAGAGGTGACATGAGTGAAACTGGAACTGAATATAAATACAATTGCATTAAATATAAGTATAAATATAAATAAATTTATACATATAAAATGTAAATAAAAATATAAATATGCAATACCTGTAATTAAAAATCCCCTCATCTGTGTATTTGCACACATATACGTGTATATATTTTGCTGCACACATAAACACACTGATGTATCTCTGCAACGCTTTCATTTGAAGACTCCAAAACACTTTAGAAAGCTGAGTATTGTGCTTAGCTGCTCTCCTTTTACAGATGGGGATGTTAAAGTGCAGAGAGGTTACATGTGCAAAGCACATTGCTTTTTTGGATGTAATAACCAGTAAATGAGTTCCCAGCTAGCAGAGGAACTGCCTCTGTCACCTTCAGCAAGCCACCTGTTGCTTTTGAATGGAGAATTAGCCATTTTGGTTCAAGCATTTCATCTTCCCATTCCAGGTGCTAGTTTTCACTCTACACGAAGAAAGCAAAAGCCACAAAGAAGTTTTGATGTGTTTCAAACAGAGTAGCCCATTCTTTAAAAAAACAAGCCTAAACTTACATAGTACGCACCATTTATTTCCCAGATCTGGCCCCAAGTCCTGCTTCTCACCCATGCAGCATTTAATTCCCTTTCTAAATCTCTTCTTTATCCATAAGCAAGTAGGAGTGTTATTTGAGTAAGGAATGAGCAAGAGCTGTAGGCTTTAGCCTTTGAGTTACGGAGATGAAATAGTTTACACTCACAATATGTTGTATTATTTGAAACAGGGAAATAATATTTTTCAGTGAAAATTAAATTTAAAACATATGTCGACGATCATCCACATCTTTCACAAAACATTGCGTGTTCCTGAAGATCCTTATTTCATGAAGGTTAGACAATTTTAGTTTGATTCCCTGAACTGTTCATTTACTCTTCTTTTTCTGATTTGTTTTGCCTCTTGCTCTCTTTTATCAAATCACCTGGAGAGATAAAAACGAACTGTCCCACATAGATAGCCAGTTCTGGAGCACACATGTAGCAAGAAGCCCTCCAAAATCCAAGGGCTGCAGAAGTGGCATCCCCTCCCACCCAAGATTTTACACTGATCTTCTCAGTGGTCCACCGAGGAGTCCAATTTTAAGACATAAGTTTGCACATTCTCTGCCAGCAGTGTCTGAGGAACAGCAATAAAGGAAAATCTCTCCACTACCCATATGGGCTGCCTTTGCTGTAGAACATGAAACCCTGGCAGACTCCCCCCATCTCCTTGCTCCTTCTTCCTCTTTCACACCAAAAATGCTCTTGGAGTAATTTAATTTAACTGTTTCTTCATCACATCATAAGGCAAACACTGCTACAGATTTCTGTGCTGGATGATCTGCTGCTCACAGCAGTTCAGCTTCATTTCCCTCCCATTTGGGGAGGCTGGGGCAGAGCAGAGGTGCACGCTGAGGTCTGTGGTGGACTTCAAGGTCCACTGAGGACCAAAGTAAAGTCTCAGTTCCACTGAGCCTGACGCCTGTAGCCCTCGACCCTGATCCTCTCTCAGGTGTTTGCTTCTAGGGGCTTCAACCTGGGCTGCTCACCCCATAGCCTCCTGTTAACCTCAGTCCTCCACCACCTTTTCTTCACTGCTGCTGATTCTTGCTTTCCAGACTCCTTCTCCCAGTCAGCCCTGCTTCCTTCTGGCTCCCAGCCCACCTGTCTTGAGCCATGTCCACATCTCGGATGAACACGGCTGGAGCCTTGGAAATAAAGAACACCTAGAGGGGCCTGCCTTATGGATAAGTGGGAGAAAAATCTTCCAAGGGCTGGGTGGTATTGGGATCAGGGGGACAGAAAAGAGGTATGAACTTCACCTCAAATCTGGTGGCAATCAGAAGGACCTTGATACTAGAGGTCATGAATCAAACTGTGGCAAGACTAAGGTTTTAATAATGCTCACTCTCAGTATTTAAGGTGGTGGATCTGCAACAAATGCTGGATTAACTCCAAATATTTCTGTAAAACACTTTTGGTTTCATCCCCTTTATAATAGTTACACTGGGATTTTGCTGAATAGTATGCTCCTCAGTAGTGTCTGATTCAGAGCCAGATTTATAAAGACATTTAGGTGCTCCTTCCCACTGATTAAGGAAGTAAAAGCCTAAATTCGTTTAAAAATCTGCCCTTGAGAGCTGCCATGTGTGTCTAGGCACCCAGAGCACTTTAAGATTTACAGCATATAAAGACCCAGAGAAGATCTGAGAAATTCTTTGCCAAACACAAATGGCAATGAGACACACTTTGATCCGTAGTACTGCCTTTAATTTTCTTCTCTAAAGATCAGTGTCAATGAAGAATATACTGAGTCTCAGTTTGGGGGCCAGTTCTACAAATTGGGTCTGACACTGCTGCCATGAGACCAACTGTTGTCCCCAGCAGAAGCCAGGCCAGATCTAAACAACTTACTCAGTGACACACTGCAGTGACTTACTTGACACGTATCTTCTCTGGTTTCCGTGGGCTCAGGGGAGAAGTGAAACCTCATGCTCACAGAGCAGCAGAGAGCTGGATTGCAGCTGGGCTGCAGGCTCTGTGTGCCAGTCAGTGTGCTCAGCAGCACTTCTTCAGCTTTTGGCTCTAACTGGAAGCTTGGGCTTCTCATGGTAATGGTAATGCTGGCCTCTCTGGGATACACCCATTTATCTGTATCAAATGGGAAGGTGGAAACCAAAGATGCTCCAAGATACCTGAGTGATTTTTCTGTTTGATCTGATCAAACATATTAGAAGATGTTACAAGCAAAAAATGGCCTTTTCAAGCACATTCAATTTCTTTGAGTCCATTGGGCTTACAAGAATAAATAAAACCTCTCTTATTGCTTCATAATATCAATAATGCCCCTGGAGTCATTCTGCACTTAATGAGCAATTTAAGAGCATTAAATGCTGTGAACAATCAATTTGCTGGGTGTTATTGTGCTTCTGTTTATAAATGTCTAATTATATAGGTCAGACTTCCTTGTAGCCTGTTACCTTTGGTAGCCAATTGCAGACCTCTGACTCAGCACAGTGAAAAACAATTCCTTTATAAACTTCTCCCAGAAATGACAGCAAGACCAGAGTACCCATACAACTCTCTAGATTTTTGCTTTGCCACTGCCACATGGCCCCCATCCGTGTCCCCATCACTCCGTCCCTGTGCACGGCAGCCCCTCCACGCGCAGGTAATGAGGAAGGCAGGGCTGTGCTGGAGAGGGGAGCACCACACGCCTTGGCAAAGGTTTCCCATAAAGATCTGTCCTCTAGCTGCGGATGCAAACTCAAGCTGGTCGTGCACACAACTCCAGCATGCCGAGCCCACTACCCCTCGGCACAGCCAAATGTTTCAGCAGCTGCCCTTTTGTCCTGTTTCTTAAATAAACAAAGAACAGATACAAATTAATGACCTAAATTTATGGCAAAACACACTGCCTTCCCAGAGCAAATAGCCTTAAAAGAACAGATGTTAAAATAGCATTTTGTACTCAGAGAGAGAAAACGGCTACCGTGCAAATGGAAAAGCTCAGGATGTGTAGAAAAGAGAAGCTAAAGCATCTAATTGTGCCACGCCGCCTCCCGCTACACCACAAACCCTGTAACCTTCTGATGGTGCCTTGTACAGAATAATTATCCTCCCTGGGGCATTCCGCGTCCCTTCTTGCCTCCTCTTACAATCCCAGTAAACTTTCTCCTTTTATTCCTTTATATTCCTTTTGGAGATGAAAAGAGCAAAATGATCATTTTGCCAGCACATTAAACAGCGACTGGCAATCCGGCGCTGTAATCCTCAATGTAATTTAGCCCGGAAGAATTGTGCTCCCGCAACGCACCGTCTCAACAAACCCTTCCTTTGAATTACCTCTTTGTTTTACCCCGAAGGGTGCATTCATCACGCAGGAGAGATTATTTCTCACTAATTTTTTTTTGCTGAGACTTATCTTGCCAACGCCTATATTTAAGCAATTGTTAATGATACCCATGCACCAAAAAAAAAAAAAAAAAAAAAAAAGAAAAGTAATTAAGATGGATAAAGCCTTTGGAGAGCGGGTAGTTATTTTGTTATTAATTTATTATTTTTGCACAAAAGCAGAGGGAGACACGATCGTGCACAGGAGGTGAACATGCCTTTCGGGCGGCAAGCAGTCTCTGCCATCCGGTGCCGGCAAAGGCAGGAGCAAGCGGCACCGGGTCATGGCGAGAGGAATTAGAAGGCATCTCTGTTTTCCCGCCCAGCAAGTGCATTCTGTTTATACTACACCACATTGTATTTCTAGTCTTACTCAACATTTTAATATACATTTTCTTGTCAGGCGTCTTGGCAATCGGGTACACGACTTGCAAGATGGACTGAGAATTCCACAGGTGGACTGATTAGTGGGTGGCATTTCTGAGCTCCAGCAAGCTGTTAGCATTATGTCTGTTTGCTTTAGGTACAGATGTGAAATGATTTGACAGTCAATCTCAAAGTGTGTGTGAGTACTTGGGCTTTTTTTTTCTTTCTTTTTTTTTTTCCCTTCTTGGTATGTCAAACTCTTCTTATAATACAATCCTCATCCGTCTGGTTGTCCATTGAAAAAGCATCCCCCCCGTACCCCCCTCCTGTAGCCAATCTGGATGAGTCATGCATTATTCAGGAGATATAATTTGTAAGTGTCAGAAGTGGCTTTGGTTTTTTTTCCTGTTCGCTCATTTGAGGACCACAGCTGTCGCGACCAAGAGTCCTTGCCGGGCACGAGGGTTATCCCACCGCCAGGGTGAATTGTTTCCTTTGGGTAACTTGTCCGAATGCAAGTTTCCTTAACAAAGCCGTAGTCGTAAGCAAATGGTGTTTGACAAGTGGAATTTTCTGTTGACTTGCTCATTTCATTTCCTTCTTTTGGCAGAAACACTTGGAACTTGATTTTCTTGCAGTTACTATGAGCCCAGAATAATAACTCCTAAATCAACACTGAGGAGGTGGAAAGGTACAACAACACAAACACTCAGTAACAGTCAGGACAGCGACATGGAAATATGAGTTGACATGCAGAATAACCACAAGTGGTGCATAATTTATTGATTGCACCTTGTCATGGGAATGATGAGCTCTCAGCTAGAGGAATTATATTTTATATATTTCACAACTTTGGGGAAAAATATAAATATTATATATACAAACTGCATATACACTAACTAATGGATAGAGCAAGATTCCTATTTCCAGTTAGTGAAAAAATTATGTGCATCACAAGGCAATGTTTTCTGGAGCCGGGTAAGCCCAGGAGAGGGGAGGCAGGAGGGCGGTGAAGGGAGATGCAGTTCTGTAGCATTGCTTGGGTGTTCAGGTGGACATGGTAAGGTCAGAGCCACTCCACTTCGGTCTTAAAATTTCCCTAATGCTGGAAACCAGCTGTATTGTATTGTAAACACTAGGTTTAAAATGGCTTTGGATTTCAATATAATATTTCAGTTGTGAAGTATTATATACATGAACTTGCAAGAAAACTGCAGCATGAACCGGTGTGTGGAGACCAGCAAACTACCTTGGAAAAGCAGGGTAAAAGGTCCGAGAAGGGTCTATTTCTCATCAACTTTCAGGCTTTCAACCAGGCAGACCCTCGAGCCTCCCTGGCTAGGTACAATCCAACAGCTCTTTTCTCCTCTCCACATTCTATTTGTTTTCAGCACCAGGAGAGCTGCTTTGCTCCCAGGCTGGGGCTGCCCCCCTTTCAAGGCTGATGCTGTTTCCTCCCTGTTTTACTCACTGGGTAAGCAGGGCATCAACTGAAGCAGACTGTTCCCTGTCTCTGGCAATCACACAGCCAGAAGAGGAGACACAGACGCAGCACTGTTTGCTGAAGGACGGTGGCTCAGTCTCAGGGTGGGCAGTCGACAAGCACACACATGAGGACCAGCGGCTGCTCCACCAGCAGTACCGACTCCACTGAATAGTTGAAACCCACAAATAAATGCGAAATCCAGGTGTTCACCCCACATAGGTTTCTTCCAACAGGTTAACCAGCTGAAAAATCAGATTCCACTACTTAAAATAAATTGATTTTTTTTCTTTTTTACATTGGAGAAAACTGTAAGTGCTTTGATTTCTGCTGATTACCTACTACAGCACTTGAGTTACAACCCTGGAGTCAAAGCTTTCTCCAAGTAGAAAAGCTGTTTCTCAAAGTGCTTCTTTTTCAGTGCTATGAAGAAACATGTCAGAGGAGACATGGCAATGCACTCCAAATGAGAAAGCAGGGGCTCAGCTCAGTACTTGCTGGTATCAGCAACAGATTTGTCTATATCACCTTCTGCAGCTAGGAAAGTTGCTGCTGTGCATTTGCCATTTAAGTTGTGAGCTGGTTTCGTGCTGCTTAAGGAACAGCTTAAGTTGGAATAAAAGCAGCTTCATGGGAAGAAAGCAGCAACAAAGCCTTGGGTACCACAAAATCACAGCAGAAAAGTGTTCCTCAGTGTAGCTAAAATGAAAGAGCCTTCAGCAGAAAGCTGGTGGTCCTGCTCTAGAGAACAGCAGCTGCTCCTTGGGTGACATGCACTTTGGTTTAAATGTGCTCAGAGTCCACATGGACTATGACACACATCTTGCTTTATTTTCTCCCTTCAGACCCAGAAATATGTTTACCACCCTGCTCCAGACGATATATATCTCACCATTTCCCATGATTTACAATTAAATCTTGTCTCACAAGTGGAAATAATTTCTGAACTGTTTATAATGCGAATGTGATGGAGACCTATGACTAAATATCTCATTTATTATTTTACATTAGTCTTCTGACTTTTTATGAGGTTTCTCTATGTTCAAAATAGAGAGCATTTCTGTTAAACACATATTTCGGGTGACCTTCTCAGAATAAGAAATTACCAGGCTGAATGCACCCAAATGTGAATCACAATGGGTATGCAGAGGGCTGCAAGAATAAGCAAAGGCCAGTGTGCAGATGCCGCTGAGGGCTGCAGGGAGGGAAGCCGGGTGGGAGGACACAGCCTCCCCCGCTCCGTGGCCGCTTCAGAGCAGCCAGCAGCAGCTGACTCACCTCGGCGGCTGCCAGGGGTCTCTCTGGCAGAGATAAATTCCCTGTGAGAACCGGGTCTGCCTTCCTTAAAGCAGAATTATTGAGTTGCTGCGTAGGGAGGTGCATTGAGTGGGTCTCCGGGAAGGCGGGTGGATGTGGGCAGCAGGGCTTTGTTAAATGCCCAGGCTTCGCCCCGCTGAGCCCGTGGCGTCCCTGGCGTGTGGCTGGAGCCCAGCTCCCTCTGCTCAGCGCAGTTGTCTCTTGCTGTGCTGCTTATTCACACATCCCAGCTCGCTCCGTCTAGCTGCCTGGGTACCGATGCCAGGGAAGCTGAAACACCGCAGGCTCTGCAAGCCCACCCAGACCACAGGCTCCAAAGTGCATACTGCTGCCTCTTCCTCTGAAATTAATATCTCAGCTCGCTAAATTAAAGCAAGCAGGGTTTCACCCAGGCATGTTGTGATCACACCTCCAACTTGCAATATAGATTTACCATGTAAACTGCTAAGCAAGGTACAGTGCTCTCCCAGCAGGAGAAGACAATGTCTGCCTGCAAGGAAAAGGGTGAGAGAAGCAAGGGTGCAGAGCCCTTCTCCAAACAGCTCCAGAGCACTTGTCCAGCACAGGAGACCCGGTACATGGAGAGGATTCTTTCTACATGAAGAAAGATGTTTCTCACCTGGAGAGCACTAAAGTCAGAGGCATAAGAACATGTTTTATAAAGAAGGCAGAAGCCACCACAGCTGAGCAAGGAGAGGCACGGAGGTTGAGCACAGAGCAGGCCAATGCTGGGGCTGAGCCCTGACTTGCAAGCCTACCGCTGCAGAGGAGCGTGCCCCAGTATATCCCAACAAATTGAGTATTTTAGGATTTTTGTGCATTTGTGCGGAGCTCAGCGTTTGCATGTGGGTCACTTCTTCTGCCCAGCCCCTTGCTGCGCCTCTGCTGAGTGCTCTTCAACACAGCTTTGTCTGCACCCAACGCATTGCTGAGGCGGTTGGGTTTTTATTCTTTGCTTTTAAATCAGTAGACTTGTTACCATCTTTTAAAAGTGTGAATAGCTGCAACAGAAGCCATCAATTAGCACAAGCAAACAGGGCCAAAGTCCTTCCTTCCTCCTCCCCCACAGCATATTGTGAGGAGAGCTGTGCTCTTCTACTTGGGAGGCTGCTGGAGAGGCTCTGAAGTTGAGCGGTCCCAGTGCCGCCTTTGCATCTGCTCTAGGACGGACAGTACGCTCAGTGCGAGGGAGGCAGGATGGGCTTTCGGCACTGGCACCACGACAACGGGAGCGAGACCAGCTCAACAGCAGCAGCAAAGGAAGGCAATTTTTTTTCCTCTTTTTGTTCCAGAGAGCCTTCCAGGGCTGAGGGAGGTTGCCAGAGGTTGCCTGGGTTTTTTCAGTGCCATTCCCCCTTCCCAGTATTCAAGAAGCTACAGGGGGAAGCCCCTCCAGCAGCTTTGCTTAATTACTCTGATCTATGGAGAGGCTAGAAAAGCCTCTCTGCTGAATAGTGTGCAAACCGGACCGTGCATGCCAGAAGATTTCTGTTGATTAGACGATGCAGAGTATTAATTAGAATATAGATTATATGCAGGGGCTTTACCATAAGTTTGCTGCCATTTGGTCTGGGCATGTACATTTCTTGCCACATTGCTTTTTCTCCCAGAAAAGCAGTCTCATGGAGCCAGCCTGGCTCCTAGCACAGTTCCCATCCAGCAAGGAGGAGGCTGATTGCATTCTTGGTTGTAAGTGAGAGTGCTGTTCCTTACCAGCCTGGTGAAGGATGCGAAGAATCACTGTAACATTGACCAAACCCCACAGAAATGTGTAGCTTGTGGGTGAGCCCCCCCCACCTGCCCGGCCCCTCAGCCGGTGCCACCATGCCACAGTCACACGGGTCCCCAGCCAAACCAGACATGGGAAGCATTGTCAAGTGGCCACTGATTTGAGTGCCAGCATACACTTGGCAGAGGCTGCCCTGAGTCCCTTTTCAAGCCACACCAAATGCAACCTCCAGGGCAGGAGGGTTATTCCAGCCGCTGATTACTTTGTCTTTGCTGGGGCCCTGCGATTCACTTATCCCATTCTCTTGGGCCACGTTTGGAGTGGCTCTTTCCAAGCGCAGAAGGACATCTGGGATGCAGTTACTACTGAAAAAAATGTAGTAATTTTTTCAGATCACAGGGCAGATCAATGACCTGTCTCACCTGCTGCTCATGCTGATAGCCACAGGTCCTTGAGGGCAAGGTACAAGAATTTCATTTGGGGCATTTTTGGGAAATATATGGCTCACAGGGGACATTTTTTCCCAAGCTTTAGTTGGCTTACTCACTAAAGCATGATTTATAGCTTATTATCATCCATATAAATACATGTTTTTTCTAGATTCTGTAACCTTTATATGCTCTTCCAAAAACAAGTACCTTGTGGCACAGTGGTATATTACCTGTGCTTGGAGAAAATTTTCTAGAGCTTATGTGTCACTAAATAGAAATTACAGACTCATAGACAGTGAACAGAAGCACTGGCTTATCTCTGCTGTGCTATTCACTACCTTATATACCTCTAATGTTCCCCTCTTCCTTATCCTATTTCTAAATTAAACAGTCATTCTGTTTTTTACATCTCTCATTATATATAGAGGTCTTTCCATATGTCTAACATTTGTTTGAGTCTCAATACATCAGACCATGTAACATGCTGATTCACAGAAATCTCACGTTCTGTAATGACCCAGCCTTTGAAATCTGCCTGCATTTTAAAAAATCTGGATCAGATTTTGACTCATCAAATTTTATCTGACCACCTCTTAATCAGAGATTGCTAGGACTGCTTTCAAGTAAGATTTGACCTCAAGCTTTCTCGTTTGATTCAAACTCAAGTTTATTAAAACCAACAACTTTGTTCAGCTCTTTGAAAGGAAGATAAACACTGATGTGTTTGCAACTTGGAAATGTCTTGCCATTTTTCTTGATCACAGCTCATTTAAAAGCAGGCAAACTGGCCACTGCTCCTTCCAAAATACCACCTTCATATCCAGGAGCTGCTTTGCCTTCTGATGTTTCCAAAGCTGCTTCAGCCTCACAGACTTCACACTTCTGCAGTGCAAAGTAGTTGCCTTGTGGTGTTAGGAGAGCTATTGGTAGCCCCTCACATGGAAGAATAGGAGATGCTGGGGTGGGCAGCTGTGGTGTCCCTGCCGGTGCTGAATCCACTAACTCTATGTCCAGTGCAGTTGCAGGTAAGGCATTTCTTCTCCCATGCACAGACACAGCTCTCTGGAAAACTGGCCAAGAAAAATGGCATCTGTCTTGCTTGGTGTTTGCAGCTGGAGATACTCAAAAGCTGTCTGGGCCTGGTTCTGGGCAGACTGCTCTGGGGAGCCCTGCTTGAGCAGGAGGTTGGACCAGCTGGCCTCCAGAGGCTCCTTCCAACCTCGACCCTCCTGTGATCTCTGTGGTAACACATCAGCCTCCCCTCCTTGGCTGGTCACAGCAACTTAATCATCAACCATCCACTGTAGAGCCATGGATGCTGCAGAGCCAGTGGGGGTCTGCAGCACAGGTCCCCTGCAGGGAGGAGAGCTGTGGCCTGGGTCCTGCTGTGGGCTCAGGCTCTGTCCCACTTGGGGCACCTCTGACCCCTCAGGGGCCAGAAACAATACATCTGTCATATCCTCAGCTGAAAATCAGCTATTGCTAGAGCTGATGCGTTTCAGGGTTACACACAGGTGAAAAAGTTGAACTGCTGTAAGCTTTGCCTGTGTCCACACATAATGAATGCGGTGCCATGGTCAGACATTGATCGTACTGGGGCCACAGAGGCATTGCTGTGACACATTCCTGCTCACGATACTGAGTGTCCCCATCTCATTCAGGGTGTTGGAGTTGTAGAGGGCGCTGACTCACAGGCCACCCCCATCTTTTCTCACTACCTTTGCTTGTAACATTAACTGCGACAGGTTGTTCCTTCCCTGCACTGAGGTCCCTGCACATTCATCACCCATTGTTTGTTCTCTGTGACCCCAGTGTTCAGGTCAGCATATGACAAAAACTATCCAAACCTAGGAGGTTTCCTATGAGCTAATCTTCCAGCTATTCTACAATGCAACCCACCTTGACTTCCATGCTGCTTTGATGTAAAAAGTGCCTTGAATCATTCCATCATTGAGATCCTCTACCTGTTGGGTCTTTTTACATTTTACACACCTATGGATTTATTTCCTGTTGTCTTGGCTCAACATCCTACTCATACCAATTATTTCAATCCTCCTCCCACACCAGTTCTCCAGCCCCATCGTAGAAACCCAGTTGCTCTTTTAGAAAAAAAGAATCTTCTATTAACTGAAATAAATTGCTTTCACTTTTACTGGCCGCAGATTGTCACAGTCACTGGGTTAGGTTCATCTTTGTGTTCAGGCAGCTGATTTGTATGGTATTGAAAGGTTTTGATCTCTTTTCTGGGGGGCTGATCATTGATCTCTAACACAAAGCTCTGGTTCAACACAATCCCTTTACTGTTTTTAAACAGAGCTAGGACTAGAGATGGGACGGTTCAGTGCTTGGGACACCGAGAGGCAATGCAAGGGACTGTGCTGCAATCTCTTTTCTGGCACCGGCTTCCCGCAAGGCTTGGAATGATCACTTGATCTCTTTGGCTCTGAGTACCCCAGCAAGTGCCCCCAGCACAGTTCCACCACCCAAACACAGTTACAGCCCACTGCAGCAGGTGATGGCTTTTTGTTGGACACCCTCAAAAAACCCTGCTCCTCAAGAGTAATGATCTAACCTGAGGGAGGAATGTTATACCCCTCTAAATGCAGCCCCCATTATGCTGCGATCAGCAGAGGTACCGTGACAAGGGACACAAACTATTTCAAACCTTTTCTGCTGCTGTGGCTTGCCAGGTTTGCACGGAGAAGTTTTGCTGGCGTAGCCTGGGCCAATGCATCTCCGAACCTTATGTACGGGGGACAATAGGCAATCCAGGCCTCACAGACTATTTAAGAATAAACTCCAGACTGTGAGCTGCTCAGACATCTTGGTTGTCGACTGCATATAGGTGCCATCCTAAAACTGTGAAACTGAATACCCTTAATTTAAAAATTCATGCCCAGATCTGTGCTTTGCCCTTCATCCTTGCATTTACAGAAGGCTAAATTGAGATCCCAGATTTTACATCCAAACGCCGAAATGTTCACAATTCAGGCTCCTGCGAAGGCTTACAGACAAGCACATTTTAAAACTGCATCGTGTAAACTGTTTATGTGCTGAAAGAAAGCCAGGGATTTTGCTAATGACAAAGAAATTGTTCTCTCCTCTGATGGCTGAAAGAATTCCTCTAATGACAATAAACCCTCTCTTTTGCAAATTTGCTTTGGGTAGATGGCAAGATTAAAGAACAACCAGCCCAGCTATGATTTTTTCAGATTGCATAAGTACCTTAAAAAGATGTTCATTATCTAAAGTGACGCCTCTTCCCTAATTGCAATGCCACTATTATGTGACATTAATTTTTTTTCCCCAAACCCTCGTAGACAGTAAAACCATGTTTTAGCCTCAGGAGCGAGCCTTGCTTGGAGAGGTAGTGCTTGCTGACGGAGATGGGGGCAGGTGTGGGTCCCCCCCGACGGCTGCCTGTGCTGTGCCGCGAGGACCGCTCTGCTCCTGTCCTCACCTCACCCCGTCACATCCAATCTGCTGCCCCAAATCGCAAATGGGAATAAAAAGAAGTGCAAAACCCTCGACTGGGAGGCGGCTGCAGAAAAAGCTGAGGCTGACACTGAAAACCAACATCTCCGACAACTTGCACGCACCAAGAAATATTTGTTTGTTTGCTTTGACTCCCGCTCCTCCTGTTCATTCAGCCCCTGGTATCGTGCCAGGGCCTGGCCACATGTCCCATCCCGGTGGGATAGGGCACCCCGCCGGAGGGGAGCAGCCCTGGCTCCTGCTCGCCGGCAGCCGGGCGCTGCGATAGGGTCACGGGCTGGGAAAAACTGGGAGCTTTGCCGTCACCGTGAGGAGCTGGGCACAAGGGAGGCTGACAGCATCCCTGCCCAGCCGCCGTGGTAGGCAGGGGAGCAGCCTGCCTGCGCCGAGGCTTTTCTTTCTGTAGGGATAAAGGTGGAGACAAAGCGTCTTTCATGCCCGGGTGCATCAGGCGGAATTATTCCCTGGGCCGAAAGGGCACCCATCAAATCGCTGTGAGCAGGGTGGCCGCAGCACCCCAGGGCCGCTCCCATCTCCGCGGGGCAATGCAGGGCACGGGCGAGTCTGCACCGAGGCCCCCCCGATAGCGTTTGTGCCTGCCTGTACCGGGCTCCCGGGTGCCACCACCATCAGCAAATCGGCTCTTTGGTGCCCCTCAACTCACCCGCACTTGCAAGTGGCCATCAGCGTACAAAAGGGGCTCTGGAAAGAGACTGTAATCCCCTCCTATCAGCTTTCAGAGAATCGGTGTTGTTGGGGCAATAATTTATTAAGGTTTCTGTTTCTCTTTGAAATACCAAAGTATAATATATGCATCCATATGTACACTTGAAATTGCTGGGAACTCTGTAAACCTTGTCATTTTAATCCTATTATATGGTTTATATTTAATTGGTTGCTAGTGAGGGATGAAAATTTCACAGATCTCCTAAAGGAATGAATATTGTTAATCAGCTCATTTAGCAAGGGAAAGGATACACGTCCGCTCTCTAAACCAGCATTTCACAGCGCCACACAGGTTCCAGTTACTGCAGGAGTCAGTTACCCCTCAAAAAAAAGTTGAAAATTAATCCAAAGCTAAATCAGTGACATGACTGTATTCCAATTACATTCCACTTGAATGCATATGTTTACAATATCCTTTAATAATAATTATTATTAAACATAGTAAAATACTTCCAAACTTGGCTCATGGCATCGTTGTACTTCTAGTGGAAAAAAAATTATCTGAAGCCCTGTCAATATGCCACTTCCTCCTCCCCCATCTTTTAACAGAAGCAGCCTCCAGTGAAATAATCCAAGCTGTGTTCAAGAAGTTGGCAAGTGGGTCCAATTAAATGTGGTTTTAGTGTATTCTGGCATTTGCATATCTAGTTTGCCAAGAAGTAATGTTTTAGAAAAAAACTCCACACCATAAAAAAACCACACAAAAAACCCCTGCGTTGGTCCAGACAGAGAGTGGATGGTGTGATGCATCAATGAACTTTGTCCCACGAATCACAGAGATTTAAATGAATAAATATAAAAATAATTTTTGTCTCATCTATTGCCCCTTTTTGGCTAACAGGCTTTACAATAATCTGAATGTCCTGTAAAAGAAAACACACAGAGGGAATATTAGAAAATTAATGCAGCAGAAGAAAAACCAGCTTTAATATTTAGTGAATCATTAAAAAACTTAACTCACAATGACGTTTATTTAACGGAAATATTTAATGCCTTAGCGGAGCCGTTCTCCAGATAAACAGTGATTAAATAAAGCAGTCCATCAAAACAGCGCCTGTTCTCCAGGACGCAGCACAGAGAAGTCAATCGCTGCTTGCGAGCGATCGCTCACCGCTGCTGCCAGCGGCACCTCGATTTCTGTGGCTCCTTGTCCTCCCCTCACAAGAATAACTGCAATCACCTCCCTGGCACCCCAGCCCCGCTTTTCCCCTCTGCCAGTGCATTATGTGCAGAGCCCTGGGAGTGGGAGCTCTACATCCCAGTGCCCCCAGGCCACACCTTTGGCATCCTTGCGGGATGCCTTCAAGGGGCCACAGGTGCAATCCCTCACCTTATTCATCATTTCAACCCAGAGAAAAACCTCAGCAGAGAGAGGATATTTGCGGAAAAAAAAAAAAAAAACAAACCACCCCAAACCCCTCACAAACCCTAATTCTCCACAAGGCTAAGCGTAAAATGATGTTTAATGTATACTGGCCATTCCTTCCACTCATTTATTCCATAGCCAGGACAACCTTGCTACAAAGCAAGGAGAGTTAATTAATAAAACGAGGCAGCGTGGGGTTATATGGAATCTTTAAAGCCTTTATCAGTTTGCCAGTCCATTAGCGGGGCTGCATTCTCCGCAAACTCCCTGCTCCAATATGTGCAGCAGAGCAGTTAATTTCTTTTGGACTCAGTCTATGGCACCAAGCTGCTTTTTTTTTTTTCCATCTTTATCCAAACAAACTATTAAATAATCAACAAATAAGAATATTTAACCCAAAATAATGAGAGAAACGATTGCTCGCCTAAAAACTATAAATTAAAGCTATCCAGTCACAAAAGAAAGTTGAGTCATCCATTAAGCAACAAAGGAGAAGGAAAAAATAGATCTCACTCGGATGTTTTTGTGTCATTGGTTGGCTCGCAAATGTGCCCAAGCCGAGGCCCCAGGAGGATGGACGGCTGGAGACTGAAATTGCTCTAAGACCATCATCAGGCAAGAGTTTCCAAAATATTAGAGTATGCCCCAAAAGACAAGTAAACGAAAAGACGAGGGCCACTGCATCCCTCACTCTGACCAAAGTGTAAGGTAGAACTTGTTATTCAAAGCCGGTTGTGAAGGGGGAGCCTTCATCCAGGAGCACACAGCCCAGAGAAATGCACTGTGCAGCTGTGATATGGCAAAGCCCAGCTGCTCTGAGGGGTAAGGCCACCCTCCACTGGTGGTGCAGCATCCTCACCTTCACCGAAAGGCTGGGGAAGGGGGTGATGAAGAGACCTCCCTGTGTTGCTGCCACCCCATAGGGCCAGGAGTGCTTCCCTCTCCTTCCCCATGAGGAGAGCCAGAGAGCCATGAACCTGCCACCAGCCTCTGTACTGACTTGCCTGGCCTTGCTGACCTCACTGCCCTGTGTGGCTGCTGTACGTTCAGGCAGCAGCACTTTCCAAGGGACCGTGATGGAAAGTAAACCTCAATTTTAGGAGCAAACTCACCTCCCTGTTCCCTCCTTCTCCTCACCACCCCCCACCAGTCATGCACAAGAGCTGTGTTTAAAAATGGGGGGGGGAGGGGGGGGGAGAGGGGGATTTTGCAGTGATTTCCAGCCCCCCAGCTGTATTTCTCAGAGTAGTTTTCTTGTGGATGCTGTGCTAACAAGATGCTTGACAGGCACCAGGCTGCGCGCTCACAGCCACGCTGCCGACTGCCGAAATTCACAGCCCGCTTCCACACGGCACAACGGGAGAAAGCCTCCTTCTCGGCATGTACCCGGGATGGCAAAACGGTCTCCCAGGGAAAAGGAGGCTGGGGAGGTGGAAAGGAAATGGGGCAGTCACAGGAGTGTGCACATAAACTGGAAAAATGCTACAGCTGCAGTCATTAGCCTTTCCTTATTTTTCTAAATAAATAGCATAGACACAAACCAGGGGTTGCAGCGAGTGCCCACTGAAGACCAGCAAGTATCTCAGAAGGATCTGTGATGGAACAAACACTTCCATAATTAACTTAATTTCTGCCCAGAACCCAGGGATGAACTTTTATTTAACCATACTCCTCCGGTGTTCTCCAGAGGACTTGAAAATTGTTTTCTCTTAGCAACAAATAACTCAGGGAGAACGCGTTCAAATCGGATCCGCCGACAGCAGAAAGGCGCGGAGCCAAACCTAACATCAGGCATCAAACATGGTGCACAAAGGGGCTGGAGAGGTAGCACAGAAGATGTGATGAAAACACTCTGAAATATCAAACCCTGCATCCAGCCTCAGGAAAAACATGACTTTCACTGATGACTTTCATTCTGTTTTGTTTTTTTTTTTTTCATCCTTCTTCAATTTATTCAGTGTCTTTGAATTAGCCTCATCATTTTACCATTAAACAGTGGCCACAGACTTCCCATGTCCAGTGCCTCATTCAGCAGGAGAGCAGGAGAAAGCCAGGGACCTCTGTTCCAGGGATGGGGTCTTGCACTGCCCCAACAATGAGACTTGAAGCGTGGGCTTCGAAACCATGATTCTGACATCTGTAAAATTATGAGGAGGAGATTTGCCTTTCTTTGTTCAAAATAATAATAATAAAAAAAGAAGGTGGCTTTGAGATGAATTAAAAATGTTTCATCCTCCAGGACTGCACCAGGAGTGAGGCTCCCAACCTTGCCTGTGGTATATTGCTTCCTTCCTAAGAGCCAGAATGAAAAAAAAAAAGGAAAAAAACTCATAATGCTTTTGTCCTTAATAAGAATCAAAGTGGTGTAGAAAACAGGCTTTATACCTCCCCTTCCCATAGCCTGATTAATGTGCTCTGTCTTTCAACATGTGCTTTCCCTTAAACCTCATTTTTCTGTAATTTCCTTCATTCTTTTAACAATGTGCTTATCCCTCTTCTAAAAAAAAAAAAAAAAAAAAGAAAAAGCCATTCTTTACAGATGTTGCCTCTCTTCTCACCACAGTCCCAAGCACAGGCTCATCCTCCTTCTTCTAAGTAAAAGGAGATAAGATAATTTCAAAAGGTGAACATCTATATTAAATTTTAGCAATACATGGTAAACTAATGTCTTTGTAAATAATTCTGTCTGCCCCAGACATATTCTTACCCTATTCTGGAAGTAACTATAGCTATCCAAAGTAGCTGGGTATTTCCAAAAGCAAAATTTTGCCTGCCATTAATGCGGGCAGTTTTGGACTGAAAGGATTTGGCTTGGCTATGAACAACTGTAAGTCCTATCAAAGGCTCTTGATAAAAAAAATCCTAAAACACTAAATGGTTGTGCTTTCATGTGGGGGAGCCCTGAATGTGAAGAGCATCAACCTAAAATAGAAGGCTAACATTAGGACGGGTGCTAGTCATCTACTCACTGTCTTGAAGGTGACTCATATGTAGCTCACGTCAGGTAGGTCCCAAATCTTAACACCTCCGCTCGCCCTCAGGCTCACATTCCGCGAAGAAGGGTTGAGAGACCAGACCCTTACATTTGTCATACTTCTTTTTAAATAGCATTGCAGTACAGCACCCAGGTATCCAGCTCCACACTATCCAGCAGCATTCCTAGCTCAGAGTACACTAGGAACACTTTATAATCAGATTATACCACCAAGTATTTCTGAAAATCGCACATCCATTGGCCCAGGGCAGCAGGGAGCGCTCCCACCTCCATTCTCTGCTGAGAAAGCGTGAGCACAGTTGTTTTAATGCCTTGTTCGAATCCACGTTATCCAGCGTCTTCCCAGAAGCAACGCTTCAGGCATTTTCAATCCCTCTGGCAGAAGCGTGCCCACAAACCTGCTGGTGTTTGGGGATGAAGGCGTCGTTTGCCACAAGATGCCGACCCCTGGCCGTCTTGGTGGCGGGAGCAGGGAACCGTCTGGCTCGGCCCCACAAACGAGCCCAGTGTCTGCCTCACGCCCTCACCCCGACACAACACCCCCAGGATGCAAGGTGAATACGGCTCTGCTGTGTTTTCTCTGCTCAGCAGGAATCCCCCTTTTCTTTCGCGCTGCAAACTTCGTGTTATAGATTAGAGGGAATAATAGAGTGCATTAAAATTAGCAGTCCTAAAGAAAAAAGAAGAAGAAAAAAAGCTTGATCTACTCTCATTTTTAACTACTGGCTATGGGCATAAAAGGTTTCTTCACTGAGATTTTAAAATGCATGGGTTTCTTGATCCAAATTTAACCCAAGAATAACAAATTTCCTGAGTGAAATACTGCTGTATATCATTTGTTTCCTCACTTTTAAAAAAGCTTTGTTTTTGCAAGACTTTTCCAATCATTAACGAAAAAGAATTTATATTTATTGCAATAAATTGGGCAAAACACAACTTTGGGTTCATCTATGTATGCTTCAGGAGCCTTTTCTTTTAAGTATTGAGTAGCAGTCTTGAGAAAACCTTGGAAGTATGTTGCAATGAGTTATCCAACACTTGCGCAGGTATGTTGGTTTATCTGTCAACAGGGAGCCCAATGTTCCTGTGTTCATTAAATTATATCCTCACAATTAATACTGAGATGCACAACTCTTTATTTCTCAAAAAAAACAAGAATTGCCTAGTTAGTCTCAGCTCGTTAAACCACAGATTTTTCTTAAAAGTCACTCAGTCATTTGAAAATAATGAAATACTGGTATTTACAGTATTTTCAAGCTGTCATGTATTTAAGCCTGAAAATAATCTATGAACAGAAATCATATTCTGGATACATGGTGCCAGTCAAACTACTTTGAAAAAGAGAGAATAAGCTACAGAAAATTAAGACCTGGTAGCTATAGCCTATGAAGACAGAATATATTTCATTAAGATTTTAACTATATTTTTTATCTTGGTATGCCTTTCCAAAATTATCTCAACATGAATCCTCACTAAGTGTGAATACATGGCAAATGTAGTTGAAAATAAATTATATGTTTTATGATAAACCTCTATCAGTTTCAAGGAGTTTTATTTATAGATAAAGTACATTTTTAAAATGTTAAAAAAATTGCAAAATGTATATTGGGAACACATCCAAAAGTTTAAAAAAAGTAGCTTTAATGCTAAAATTGAAGACTATTTGACAAAGGCATAAAATACAGCATCGAGACTAGTTTTTATTTTCTTAATAGATATAAATAAGACTTAACCAAATTGTATTTTGGGAAGGTTGTGAAAGAAATATTTCAATCCCTATCTAGATTTACATCCAGATACAGTGTATACCATGCCGTGGAGCTGTTTTGAGACAGTTAAGCCTTTTAAAATACCTCCTGTAGTACTGAGGCAGTAACATATTGCTTTACCAGTTGAATCCTTTCGGAAGTCATGATGTACATGTAACTTGCTCTTTAAATATTTTACTAATTTAAAGCTGAGTTTCATGCGCTAGGTTGTTATGGCTGGGGATGTGCTGTGTAAATCCCTATCTGGCATGTTCTGGACGTGGCATAAAAAAATCCTTCTTGGTGCTCAGATTAGCACCGATAACTGCAGGAAACACAAGCAAGGTTGCACAAGACCATGTTGTATTGGCTGCTATGTATGAACATTAAACACGTCTTCTAAATTCCTTCTTTAAGGAATTACTCAGGCTATAGATTTTGATGCACACCTAAATAAAAATTAGCAAGTTATTTTTAACTGCTTCCTCACATGCACACATATATGTTCATACACAATATGCATTTTAAAGCACAACACTGAGTTTAAGAATGCTGCACATTAAAATGTACTAAAAAATATTCACCTGCTGTATTTCACATTCAAACATTTACTTGTTTCCTGCAATCCCTAAAATACCCAATCACACAATAATTTCAGTTCAGAGGCTAGACTGCATACCTTTCTTCTCCTTTGCAGCCCCAAGCAAAATCTTGCTAAGCCAGGCTGTGTAATGTCTCAAAAAGAAAATAAAATTTGGCTCCCTGGTAACAGCTGAGGTAGAAAGTCTGTCCCAGTGAGGGGACCATTTTACACAGGACTGAGGCCTTGTGTCCCTCTGCCACAAGTGGTTGATGTTAAGGAGTTATCAAGAATGAAAATTGTGTCCATTCTGCATGAAGATGACAGTGTATTAGTGGAGCGACTGTCTTCTAAGGAAAACAAGCCTGAAAGCAAGAAACTGAATTAAAGCAAAATAAACCTATGGATAATAAGCAGACAACTTAAATATTTGAGTTTGGTTAGTTGGAAAAATTGACTAACCCAAGAAGATCCAATGTAAGAGAAATACGCCAGCTCAAACATGGATTATTTTTGAAAACAAGAAATATGTTTGGGTTTTATTTTTTTGCAAACATCTCTGTTACTGGAAACCTCTGTAGCATTTGCTGTCCCTGCTAGAGTTCAGCCTGTGGCACCTTTGGCTTTCCCTCTGCCTGGCTGTGCAGAAGGCTCAACCCTCTCCTGCTCCGGCAGCGCTGGGTAAACTGCAGATTATTTGCACCAAGAGCATTTCAGTTTGACACCTGGTTGAAAGGAATTTTAGCCTACGAGAACAAAATGGATAACCTTTTCAAAAAGGACCATTTCTCTTTGGTAAGACACATTCACAGGTATTAGCTGAATTTTATCACACTAGCAGGAGCTGCTGACTGTAGATTTCAAGAAGCAGGACTCTTCTTCTGTCTGTCCACATTTGCCAGCAAAAAGGAACCTTTCCATTTTCAGTTCAAAAACACTCATACAAATAAAGGGCTAACTTCTCTCTTACCATCTAGAAAATATATTTTACTACCAAAATCACTACATTTAATGACAAGATTAAAATCTGAATGAAGAGTTACAAAATTTTCACAGGACTCCTGAAGTAGAATATTTTGAAAGAGCCCAAAAGATTAGTGTATTGTTTCTTCCCCTCTTTAAAAATATAAGACAATTCTGTTAAAATTCACATTTACTGTGCCAGTAAGAAAACTTTAATGCTTTGATTAGGTTTCTTTAATAAAAGCCCATAATCTGGATATATTTGAGTTTGGAAATCACATGGACAAAGAGTGTTAATAATGTGTAAGTTCGAGAACCTGGCCACAGAGAATTATATGACAACATTTTACGATCAGTTTTCTAATTTTGGGGTATTTTTTGCAGGATTGAAATGTATTTCACCCTCATTCTGAAGGAATTTGCAATGCTTCAAAGTAAGTGGAGGGAGCAGGTAGAAATTTTCTCCCAAGTTTGCCTCAGCTACAAATTGCTGCAGCATCGCTGATCATAAAACAGGGAGGCTCAGGGTTTCATTTCTGAGTAGGCTGGAAAAATGTATTTTTGAAGTTGCTTATTAGGAATCAGTTAAAAAGTTAGAGCACTTGATTATTGCAGATTCAGCTGGGGGAGGCGGGAGGCAGCCCAGCACCAACAAATCACTTGCTCCATTTTCTGTAGAAGGAAAGCAGAGTTACACTGTCACAGGGAGAGAGAGCAGCAGTGCCCTGCCCGAGCAGGTGAGCCAGCACGGGGCAAAACAGAGTCTGTAGCTTTTCAAATTAATTTTAAGATTTTGTAGAGGCTTCCAACAAGGCAATGCAAGTTTTGAGGGAATATACTGGCTTCATTTAGGGTCAACAGAAGTACATGCGATTGTTTGGCGTTCATTTTTACCCTAAGGCAGGAGAGCAGGAAAAACAATGAGGAGCCCTTCCCTTCCTCGGCCAGAAAGTTTTGTTTTAAACTCCTACCAAGTTTTTCAAATTGCACCTAATACACAGAGATCTCAGTAAGTAGATGGTCTGTAGAATGCTGTGCCTAGTCCAAAAGTCTGTGTCCCACCAAACACCTAAGCTTCAGTTTAGAGAAGACACTCGTAACTAAAAGAATATTAAGCTGTTAAAGGCAGTGATTAAAAAAAACCCTAGCCAAATTATATATTTAGTATTTTCCCTGTGAGTCAGTCTTGAAGTACTCACAGTTAAAAAGTGATGACTATCACCGGTCAGAGAAAGTTGTCTGAACGCGTGAAGTTGAGAGCGTAGCTTCCATTCCCGCGCCTTGCCTTCAACCATCATGGCAACACAAACGGTGAGGATTTTGTTACCACAGTATCCTCAAACCAAATGAAATGCTTATTCATGCTTCATTATCTAGGGAATGTATTTTTAAAAAAAAGATGAAAAATGCTACCGCTATTTAGTTAAGTCAGTACATTAAACGTTGTGGAGAGAAGGAACACACGGGGGTACATTTCATCTTTTCATTGAAGAAACACTTTGACAGATACAAGTGTGTGCTGCATACGTACAAACCATCTCCAGACAAACCAAAAAGTAAAAAGAATATTTTCAATTATTTTGTCACTAACAGCTAAGTTTTGTTTTCCGTCCTCTTCTGAACAAGGACTCCTTCTAAGCCTAGTTTTATTTGGGAATCTACAATCCTTGAAAATCTTAATGTTGGAGAACAAATGGTGAATCTGCCTGGAGCCACAGCCAAAGCTCATCAGCTGCACAGATTTCAGCACTGCAATATTAGCCGTCTTTCAGCCTTGACGATACTTAAAACCATCTTAAATACACATAATATTCTACCATATGAAAGCCTACAGAAAAGGTCTGCTGCTAGAAACCAGCAAATTCTACGCGACCGGACCGGAGATGCTAACATTGACAGAAGGAAATGTTTTCAAAATATCTCTAATAACACAAAAAAACCACACCCCAAACACAGCAAATGATGGTTGAAAATTGTTAAAAAGAATAAAACAGTGGAAAAGATCATTTTGGCTATATGCAAATTACCGCCGATGTAGGAAGATAAGCAGAACAGCTTAGGCACCAAGATTCACTTGGTCTCTGCACAACCTGAGTTGTACCTAGGCAGATGATAAGGGTAATGAAATGTTTAAATTAAGGTATTTTTCCCTCCATCAAATTGGCCCTGCTGTCTCTGTTCTAATTTAGCTCTACTTTCGTATTCCCATTGGGCTCCACAGTGCTGGTCTCGTTCCTAGGATATAGCAGCCTCAAACCACAATTCTGGGTATATCCTCCAACAAGCACCTAAACCAGGTCTTTTTCAAAGATTTAGCTAAGCTTTTCTTTTTTTCTTTTTTTAGAGAAACATTTAGTCTGTAAGAGAAATACCCAAAAGATTGTAGAATTATTTCAATTTTCCTCTGTAGTCCAGGCAGCTTTGATGTGTTACCAGTGGTTTGGACATTTTGACTGCCTACTGTAACACTGACAGCCAGTCAGTACCCGGCCAATGCTTCAGATTAAGTTGTTGCCTTCTGCTCTGCTGTTCTCATAGAGACTGATATATCAAGAGAGTGAGCCCAAGAGAGCTCCTTGGAGTGCCTAAGCCTACAAAGGGAATTGTGTGCCTGCACAGATATTTGCATGGCAGCAAAATTTCTGGAATTCAATAGATTGCTTCTGCAAAAGTCTTTGGGGAAGTAAAAAAATTAATTATTAAAAAATACCTCTACAGAATGATCGAGAGCTACACACAGAGAAATGCTTTCAAAACACAAGCATTTAATTTTTTAAAATGTTACGTGAGATGTAAATATGTATGGTAGCAACAAAGTGCCCAAAAGCATACTGAAAACATATTCCATACACAGTTAGCAATAGAAGTCTGTACAAAAGTAATAAAGTTACACAATATAAAAAATACTCCATAACTATAATTTAAAAGAGGGAAAAAAGACAAGGGAATTGATTTCTCAGTTCATATAATTTATTGCAGTTAGCACACAGTTTAAAAATTCACCAACACACCAATAGTACAAAACTAAACAGCATTATAAGTTATTCCCTCCTCAGGAAAATAAAACATACTATGATTGTCAAAGCTAGATGTCAGTCTAAGTTTTAGAACAAAAGAAGAATGTGAAACTAAGGAAAGGAAAAAAGCAATCACTCACGAGGACCACAAAAAAATCCAAGAGAAAGTCCATTTTCCTCAGACACTGATTGTCTTTTCTAACTTAAGAAAAGAATGTAGTTTTAAACCTAGAAACTATTCAAGTAACTAAAGATAACGCTCCAAGGCCATTTTCACAGCTTTTTTTTTTGTTTGTTTTAAATGCCATTACAGCCAAATTAACACACATTTGACCAAATATTTCCAAAACAGTCCAGCAATACACAATGGAGTTTTCCATTCAGTATCTTAAGCACAAAAATAGGCTATGTTTACAGTAGTTAAGGCGATCAAATTTTAAACAAAAGCAGAGAAAAAAAAAAAAGGGAAAAAAAAAAAAAGGAAAAAACAGCAAACGTTTTCCATGCTACTCCCATAGACCTTATTTGTAAGTGCAAGACAGGAAAACAAACACTGTGCAAAATGCTTTTGACCTGCGTGTTGGTCATTAAAACCACACGTCAGGCTGCAGTCTCTGCTGCTTGGATACGCATAGTCCTTCCCCAGCCCCCCCGGCCCCCCCTGTCACTCAGGCCTGCCCAGGCCTTTCAGCCCGGGGCTTTTTTTGCCTTTTTTTTTTTTTTTTTCAGTCCACAGCCTCTTTTCAACGGGAAAAAAAAAAAGAAAAAAAAAAAAAAAAGAACGACCTATTGTGGTGGAGTGGTGCAGCAGGAATCCTACAAATGCTCATCTGGGGAAATGGACGCACCTCAGTTGGAGCTGGCGTGGGGTCTGTGCAATTAGAAGGGGTCTGGGGTTAGTAAATGCACACCGCACATGCAAATCTCGAAGCCTGGTTGTAAACATTCGTTTTTTTCTCCTTGTTAACATAGCTAAATCGGCAACTCGTAGCTTAAGTTCTTCTCAACTTAAAGACAGTGGGAAAGTAATTTTAAATTAGATAAAATAAAAACAGTGCATTTCTCGTCTTCATAACACTGGCATTTTCAACGGTGTCAGGTTTTTTTCCTAAGGAAATTAAATAATTTTCAACTCACTCGTTAAAGTTATACAATGCAAACAAAGACAAAAATATACTGAAAATCATGCATTTCTGTAGCGTTAATATTTACTTTTCAAGACTCAACTAAGAGCATCAACACAACCTGCCAAGTTCTTTGATACCTCCCCCCGGCCCATGTAATCAATTACAGTATACAATAACAGTAATTCACATTTTTTAAACACACAGTTCATCACTGCTGAAGCTGCAATATCCTTTTTCATCCCAAGCAAACCTTCACGTAAGACAGAGTCCCAGTGATCCCAGTGTACTCTCAGGGTTTTTGTTTTATGTTTTTGTGTTGGTTTTTTTGTGGTTTTTTTTTCCAGTGGGAACTGTCAGAAATCCAAAAGTTGCCATAATAAGTTTTAAGTCAACCGCTTGTTTAAAAATAGATAATCCAGCATTTCAGAAATTTTCCATTTAGGTCTAAAAGCATTCAGGTTTCCAACAGCTAGAAAGGACTCATGCAATTATAGAAATGTAAAGGAATTGATAAAATTGGGAGAAGATTTCTACATTCAGATTTTAAGAGGGAAAAAGATCAAGAGTTTAAAAGAATGCAGTGTTTTGGGGAGAATAAAGCCACGTCCAAATTTTTTTTTAATTGGAGATTCCTTAGAAGTAAAGTATCCGCTGGCTTCTATTCCGAAAAGGGGGAAAAATATGCTCCGCAATTAGTTAACTTTGTCCGATTACCTCTACAGTTCATTTTTATTGGAGTGCTAAATTAGTGAAATATTCATGCTGCCTTAAAGTGCAAAAACAAGCTAATAGCCAAACTTTCAGTTCAAGGAAACAAGATTGCTTTTAGACTGTACCACAACTATATAGATTTATATATATATTATTTATATATATAAAAATTTTATTTCCAAAGTTCTTGTGAGCTATCTTCTAAGGTCCAGTCTCTGACAGTAGGTAAGCTCAGTGCTTCGCTTTTGACAGACAATGAGTTCACCAACTCACAGTGAAACTTCCGAATGTGTCTGTAAAGGTCTCCGGACTGTGTGAACCTGCGTTCACACCACTTACAAGCATGAGGCTTCTCCCGCGTGTGAACCACTGCGTGGCGGCTCAGGTTGTGGGAGTACTGGAAGCTCTTCCCACACTGGGTGCAAGTGTAGGGCTTTTCACCTGAATGAGTCCTCTCATGACGTTTCAAGGTGTACATGCAAGAAAAAGTCTTACCACACAACGAGCAGGTTGGGACATTGACATCGGTAGCAGGCTTGCTGCGGATCCCGTCCTGCTCTCGAAAGTGCGTGCTTAAATGAATTTGCAGGATGTGGGGGCTAGGAAAGACCTTGTTGCAGAGAGGACACATGAAAATTTGGCCAGCGGGGCTAAGTATGTTTGACACGTAAGGGAGCAAGCTGCTGTCCATGTTTCCTTCCACCTGGACTCTCTCATTCTCTGGAGTTATCATTTCATCATCACTTGCCTTGTCCTCTCTATCTAGCTCCCTCAAGACCGAATCTTCCCTCATTGGAGCCAGGTGGGCCGGCTCGTACTGTACCCTGTTATTAGTGCTCACACTTTCTTTCACAGTGCTATGTTCCATATCATAGTCATTAGTGCCAACATCACTCTCATCACAGGAAGCCTCTTTCTCCACCTTCACCTGAACCAGGCTGTTTCTAAGCATGTCCTGCGAAGAGAAATAAGAACTGTTCAAATTTTCAACTCCTGAAAGGCTGGACTTGACAGACAGGTCCAGCACGCAGTCAACATCTGCTGAATCCCTCACGGAGGTGACAGACCTCTGGGACAAAGACTCTGTTGAGCTGCAGGGGCTGGCTACTGTTTTTCCAGCTGCTGCTGTGTGCGTCTCTGCCTCTCCGCCAGTCTGGGGAATGCCTGCTGAGTCTGAGGGCAATCTCATCCACATGTTCCCAGGCTCAGCCGCCAAGTCCCTTTTGCTAGGCAGGATGTTCAATTTTTCATCTTCTCCGTCATCTTCATCGCTGGGCAAGTCTCCTGGCATGTGGCTGCTGCCGTCGGAGAGGCTCTCCACTTTGTCTGAACAACTTGAGGCGTCTTCCTCCTTTTTTGTACTGTCTGCCTCCGTGGTTGCTTTCTCTTTCAGCTTCTTTTTGCAGACTTTGACAATGTCATACATGTGGAGATAACTGGCAGCTGCTAGCACGTCTTCAATGGGCAAGTCTTTGAACTGGAGCTTTCCTTCGTACATGAATTCAAGCAGGAGAGCGAAAGCTGGGGCTGTAACAATGTCGCTGTTCAGATGAACAATGTCCCTTTTGTCCAGCTGGTCCTTGTAAAAGAGGTGGAAATACATGCTGCATGAAGCCAGTACAGCTCTGTGCGCTCGGAACTGGGCATCTCCTACCAGAACAGTGCAATCACAAAGAAAACCCTGATGTCTCTGCTCACTCAGACACTGTAGCAAATGTCTACTGTGGTCAGGAAACTCCATACTGTCTTCATAACCTATAAGCAACAAAATTTTTAAAAATTAAATGTAGGTCAGAATCAAAGAACTTATAAATCCGAGTAATTCCACTCTAAAAGCCTTGTATTTATATTGCTGGAATTCTGGTACTGACACCACGCAAAGATTATTTAACACAAATGTACAATGGCAACTCTTTCCCCGGCTGACCACTACAGTTATGATTTCCTTTCTGTGGTAAATAAGCTGCTCTAGTGAGCCCATAGGTACATCTGCAAATTTTTTTTGAAGTATCACTGCTGTCCATAAAATCTGTTCAACAGTTTGGTGGTTTTTTTTTTTTTTTCTTTAAGAGAACTTCCTCCAGATTGAGTCCCTAGGAAGGCAGAACCCTCCTCCCCCCCCAAAAAAAAAAAAAAAACAAAAAACAAACAAAAAAAAAATAAATTTTTTTTTACACATCAAGTTTGAGAGATCACAGAAGCAGCAGAAAAAATATACCAGATCATCTACTTCCTTTTTAAAGTCAAATTGTATTAAGAGGAGAGGTTCTCACATGAAAAAATGTTAATATACCCAAATTTGATGGTCTAACCTTCATAAACTACAAAAATTATTTCCATGTGTCAATTTATATCAGCAGCAAAAATGGACATTTTTACAAATTTAGTTCATGTGGTTTTCTTCTTGTAGTAAGTATAGGGTTTGTTAAGGTTTTAAACCTTTTCTATACTGTACAATAGAACATGAACATTTTTTGCCAACATGCAGAATATACAAAAGAAAGCTAACAACCAAAACGCCAACAAGCACCACTTCCCCAGTACAGAAGGACAGAAATTTCCCTCCCCTCCCACACCAGGCAGAGTTTGCACTACTAAGCTTAAAAAAAAAAAAAAAAAAAAAAAAAGTCATTCAACCATTCAACGTGAGCGTGTGTCCACGTTTAAAAAGAGTATCCCAAGTACTGCTCTTACCCAAGTGTTTATTTGCTTTCCTTGATGATAAAGACAAAATAAACTTTAAAAAGAATGAAAGAAGTCAAAAATCAAATGGAAAGTAAAATCTTTTAAAAAACCTATGTTAATCTATTCTTCTGTGATTGATAGCAATGGTTTCCCAAACCATCCAAGCAGATCGTGACTCTCCAGGCTGGCAGATATTATTGAAAAACCCTCATCCCTCGCAAACCAAGATGTACTAAAACTTACAACACATCCCCTACTATATTCTGTAAAATACCATTGCTAGAGTAAAGCATGAAGATTTACAATACAATCACTTTAAGTGCCCCACAGCCAACATCAATCCTAATCCTTAAGAGGGCTAAAAATAAAGATTGGAGGGCAGCTCACAAGGTAGCTGTGATCAAATTAGGAGGCTGAAAGGACAGAGAGGGACGAAGAAGGAAGCTTATAAACATCTGATCCAGCTGACTGTGGCCATATGGCAGCTGCTGCCCAGATAAAGAGATTAAGAATAGAGGAGTGCGATTACAGCTGTCTGGCCAATTCAGGCAGCTCAAATCTACAAGTTCTAAATTAGTCGCAAATACAAAAACTCCTTCAAATAATTATTGTTACACTAAATAAAAGATTTCAAATGCTACATGCAAGGAAGAAAAGAGGAAACCAGTCAAGCCATTTTCCCGGGTACAAAAGTTTTTAAACACATAACTGATTTCTATCTTTCAGAAGCACTACAGCTGTATGCTACTACATTTCTGAGCTGCTGGATATTTAACCGTGTAACGAAAGACTTCTCCACAAACACATTTTAGCCACGAAGGTCCTTTTGTAAAAACGCACACTCTTGTATATTTCACTAAAACCCCTGTAAAGTAATTTAAAAGATGCAAGACAAGAACATAAAGCAAAACTCTCTTTAGGCTTGCCACTAAATCCACTGCAGTTTTGATCTCAGAAATTAAGGATGAACTTGCTCTCTCCTTCTTCCAAACCAAGACATTCCCACAATATGCATTAAAGTTAATGCTAACAATGTGCCCAAGAACTGATACTCTCCAACTGTAGCCCAAGCCTTTTGACTAAGTCCACTTATCTATTTAATAGTCAATTTCATATATTACCTCTAAACTTGGTTAGAAAAGTAATGTGATTTTTTTTCTAAAATTCAATAAACAACACACCAAAACAGAAATATGCTGTATCTAATCTATTGCTACTCCTACCTTTAGTACACATAAACCTGATTAAGTCCTTTCCTCTGAGTCTTGCTGGCTCCAGGTCTGTTAGATCGGTGGAAAAAAAGCAGACTAGGAGAGACAGATGCAAAGTGGAGATGATGTTAGAGAGGAATGAGATACCTTCTCCACACACAGATCTGCACACACTAACTCCCTGTCTGTGTGTTAGAATAAAAGGCTGAGGGATGGCAGGCTGTCAGCTGCTCTGACATCATGTTCAGATGGAAATGCTACCTCCAGCTGTGCTCCTTTTAATGCCATATGCTACTCCTCTACACTCCTGCCACCAGCTTTTTCTTAGGAGAACTTTTCTCTTCTGTTAGTATAAACAAAATACTTCAAAGTCTCTTTTTTTCAAACTTTCTAACAGGGAGGAAAAAAAAAAAAAAAAAGAAAATCCTAAACATATGGGGCTCTACTGTATGTGCAGCATAGCAACACTTCTGCCTTAACTTGGAGGACCGCTTTATGTGCTGACAGCTTACCCCAGCCACGGGGTTACCCCAGAAAGCCACGCCGGCTCGGTTTTACTGAGCCCAGGGGTTCATTTAAAAGCAGAGATTAACCGGACCTATTTACCACCTCACAGCTCCCCGCTCCGCCGCCGGTCCTTTCAGTTCCAGCGTTTAAGGCAGCGCAAGTGACACCGAGCACCAACTCCGGCTCCCTTAGAGCCGCGCAGAAGCTCCCTGGCCAGGGCACTACTGCGAGCGCCCGGCTCGGCTCCTACCCCGCTCTTCCCCCGCGGGGGCTGGGGCTGCCCAGCTATTTGACCGCGGCGGCCCCGGGACGCGGGTCCCCGGCCCCGCAGGCTCCGAGCGGCCCCCCCGCCCGAGTGGGAGCCCCGAGCCGCGGCGGCCCCCCCGGTGACACTCACGCGTGTACCCAGCGGGGCGGGTCACCTGCCGGCTGCCGGGCGGGGACAGCCCGCCGCCCCCCGGGACGGGACAGGACGGGCGGGAAGGCGGCGGCGGCGCGCAGCAAGTTCCCAGCGGGCCCGGCCCCGCCATCCCCGCCAGGCGGCGGCAACTTTTGGCCGGGGCTGTGTGTGTCCCCCCGGCCCGACGCTCTCGTCCGGGGCCCTGGTCCCGCGGGCAGCACCGCCCCCGCCCGGGGCCGGGCCGTGGCCGGCCGCGCCGGCAGCCGCCCCGCGGGGAAGGAAGCAGCTGCCCGGCGCGCAGGAAAAGCCGCCCCCGGGTCACGGCGGCAACAAAAGAAAAGTAACCGGGAGCGTCGCCGGGGCGGCCGGTCCCGCCGCCCGGGCAGCGCTGCCCCCGCCCCTCCGCCCACCCCCAGCCGGACCCGCCGCCAACTCCGCCCGCCCCGCGGGGCCGCAGCGGCCCCGGCCCCGGCGCGGCGGGTGTGTGGGGATGGGGGCAGCGGGACTCACACTGCGCGGCGGCCCGAAGTCCCCGCGCTCCCGCCGCCGCCCGCCGGCTCCTCTTCGCTCACTTGCCGCTCCGGGATCGCGCCTCGCCCCCCGCCCGCCCCCCGCGCCCGCTGGCCGCCGCCCCCCCCGGGCTCCCCCCTGCCGGCGGCTGAGGAGCGAGCGGGGCAGCCGGCGGAGCAAAGCGGGCCCCGCGCTCAGCGGCTCCCCATGGCACCGGCGGGGCGCGGGGGCGGGCGGGGGCCGGGGGCGGGCGGGGGCGCGGGGCGCTCGCGCGGTGGCGGCGGCACAGCCGGGCCCGGCTGCGGCAGACAGATGTTCGCCCCCTCCCTCCCCGCTCCCCACTTCGGACTCCGCTCCCTGACTGACAGCGCGGCCCGCCCGCGCCGCCGCCGCCGCCAACCGCCGCGGCGCCCCGCCGCTGACTGACGGGCCGCGGCCGCCGCCGATTGGAGGAGAGCGGCCCGGGAAGGCCGGCGGCGCCGCCAATCGCGGCGCGCGGACGGGCAGAGGGGGCGTGACCCGGCGGGGAGCCGAGGCGGAAGGGGGCGGGGCCTCGCGGGGCCCGGGGCGGGGCCTCGCGGCGCGGGGCGGGGCGGACGGCGCGGGGCGGTGGCGGCGGCGCGGTGCATGGCGGGACGGCGGCAGGTGCGGTGCGGCGCGGCCCGGGCGGCCTCGGCCGGAGCGGCCGGAGCTGTGCCGGGGTGCGCTGCTGCCTCTCGGTGCGCTCCTGCCGCTTCGTTCGGCCGCATGGGCGCTGCTGGGCTGCCGCGGGGCCGGGCGGCATGGAGAGCGTGCCATAAAGTGCTGAGACCATGCAGTCATTAGGGGCAAGAACATTATTAGTGTGTGGTGGATGGTTATATGTGCGCTGCGTATGCGTAGATGTACGGTGCGTATTGCTGTGTTATCTCAAGACCCAAGAGGCATCATCTGCCCCTACTAAGAACACACAGTCGACTAAGATAAGGAAACTTTTTGCTAAAATTCACCAAGGGATCCGTATCTAAGGGAAACTCCAGTTGCTAATGCTTGGTAACTTTGCAGAAGTTGAATGCAGGAACATCTGGATTAGCATAAATCACAAGGATGCTAATGGATGCTGCTGCAAGATGTACAAAAATAGAGTAGCTTTGCTCTGCCACATTTATGATTGGATAATTAGAATTAAGCACCAGTGAGTAATTAGGTGAATCATATCATACCATTGTGTAAAACTCCTAAAGCGAAATCTCAGGGGTGTGCCCAGTTTGGCTGGGGCACTTTAGATGCAAGAATAAATATTTATGTTTGCAGTTCTGTGGTTTGTGTCCTAGCCTCTCTCCTTGATTGGCACCAGCCAGCTGTGAATTCATTACCGAGTGGAAGTGCTTTGGCTTCTCTCTTCGGAGGAAGTGCTCTGCCCTGAGCTTCCACCTGAAGCCTTGAATTACTGTGGGTAATTTTTTTGGCGGGGTGGGTTATGAGGAGCAGTGCCAGCAGGTTGGCATCCTTTGGGGGGTGTGTGTGCCCGGGTCTGTGGCTCCCGGGCAGCGCTGGGAAGGCTGGTGGTGCCTGAGGGGGAGCGAGCTCTCCAGACCTCATCATGGTTCACAGGCAGATTGAGGTCAGCGGCTTTGGAGAATACCGCGGCTTAATGGCGGGTTAGCATAGGGCAGGGGAGGCCAGGTTTGGAGGGCTGAGGTCCTCCTTAGCAAAGGGCTAATCCAAGGAGATTTGGTATTTCCCTATCGCCCCTTCAGCTTCAGGTAAAGAAGTAATATAGAGAAGTATTTTAAAGAAAACAAGGATCACCAACAGAGACATGGAGTTTAAAGAGAAAGAACTCAGATATATATTAATAACAGAAATTGATTGAGTAAATGTAAAAGCTGAAAGCCATGTACTTCATCTCCTCAGTAATACGGAACTGTTATAAAGAAACAGACTGAATTCTAGCTGTGCCTAATTGCTTTGACAGCGCTGCTATGTACATAACACAGCAGCTAGCATCTAGGTGTCCATATGCTTCAAAAATTACATATGTATATGAAAATATAAGATATATAGGTACAAAAGAGAACACTTTTCACTCTATCCTTCAGTGAACTAATTGCTCACACTAGGTGTGGATTTTTTTTTTTTGATTTTTAACTTTCAGTCCATCTTAGATACTGATACAATTACATCATTAAGGGTTAGGATATTTTTTCCATTGGCACCCTGTTCCATACTTCTTTATAGCTGGAACTTGATAGGATTTTGTCCTTGTCTTCAGGATACAGCAGCTAAGATGCTGATTCTTCATGTTTCCTGATAGTTTCCTCAGTGCTAATAATCACTTCATCTGAGAAAAAATCAGTACTGTATTCCCTGCTGCCTGTCATTTCTTGAACATCTTCCCTTATAGCTGCTAAACTGCTTTTTCTTTCAATTGCAAAAATAAGTGTTGAAAATACTTTAACAGGAGATACTTCGGAAAATAGTTCTAAAGTTTAGTTTGTTTGGGTTTTTTAATGTTAAATATACAAATAACTTATGCAGTTACATATATTTGAACTGTCAGTGACTGTGCCTGAAATGATTACATTAACTGTGTTGTCCTAGATCTCTACACTTCATGCTGCCTCTTGCTTCCTCAAGTAAGCCATCTCACCAGCTGCTTCGGGTTGGTTAGTAAGACCTCAGTTTGTGAATATTTACTTAGACAAGTGCAGCTTTACTGAGGGAGGCAATTTAGGCATTTTTGTAATACAAAACTCTTTGAAAAATGAGTCTGCTTAATGTGAAAAAAATTAAAGAATTTATCTGCTAAAGAGGACATTTAGCAAATGGACTTTCTTAGATCCTTACAGACTTTTACAAGACCTCAAATTTAAAAATAAACGTTAAATAAAATAATTTAATTACCGTTTGTACATTCTGTTAATTTATCATTTGCTCCTCATACACAAAAACTTGCCTCCTTACCTTTTAAGACATACCGAAAAAAAAATTTACTGTCCCTTATCTAGTATTTACAATGCTGGCTCCTAATTAAATCAGGTTGTGTTTTCTTTTCCATTCTATCGTTTGCTTGTATGACCTCCAGCAAATTGCTTTGTCTGTTTTGTGTATACAGGCTCACCCTGGGGCTACAGTTTATTCCTTACTACAGTTGTATTTAAGACAGTGATCTGCAATTACCATTTATACAGCTGTTATAATAAAACACTTTTTTTACTATTTCTAAATAGGAGATGGTGAGAAACAGAGAAAAAGTGAGTGTAGGTAACACTTTAAGATTAAAAATCTTTTTTGGCAGTGAGTAAGACTTTATTGATTTAAACCTGGAACTGTTGACATTTGTCTGGGATTTTTTTTTTAATGTGAAAGGCACTCTAATTTTTTTAAGAGTACTTAGAGAGGTTTAAAGACTTAGCATTATGATAAATGTAGAAACAAGATGATAGAGAGAATTAAGGAAAAAACCTTCAGAGGGAAAACTCATAAATACCCAATAGTCCAGTTGTTCCTCTATTAGAAAAAATAATATAAGACAGGCATTCCATTGGAAGAGATGGTGAAGCCTTGTTGTAAAGGGACATAAACATCTGGCAGTACACCTGGTCTCTACACATATTTATAAATCACCTCAGGCATCCCAAGATACTGTAAAGAACACACACAAGAAAATTGAACTAAGAACATTCATAAGCCGAGGAAAATAAAAATGATCTCAATATAGCATGGGAAGAAATGAGTCTCATTTACTTCACAAACACAGTTTGGAAAGACAATGCAATTTTGCACTTCTTGCACCCTTTCACTTGCTGACTTTCATTTGTATCCTCCAGGCAACAAGGAGGCCTGAAGGCCTTTGGCTCATAATCAATGCTGACGTTGCAGCGTGGAGCTACAGGAGCACCTGCAGCTCGGGTAGAGCCTCCCGGCTTTTGCCTCTGATCTGAGAACATCGAGGCTTCCTGGCGTCTTTTCTAACACAGTTTGCGTGGTGAATCTCCCAATGTTGTTTGTTGCTGCTCAAGAGTCATTAATACGTAGTGAGCTGCTTTGCTGGCAGTGAGATGCCAGCTCTGCCTGCTAGCCTTAAAAGTGTTTGTTGCGTTTGTTTCTGGAGCTTGGATGGAGCTGTGTGCTCTTGGAAACTCCTCTTGAGGACAGCCCAGCAGAGGCTGACAAGGGTCAAAGTGCCTGTGTGACATTTGAGTACAGAGCAATAGATTTACATGCTAACACAACACAGTTATGCTGCGGAACCAGATGAAAATCTGGTCCTTAATACTTTCTTAGACCTGCTGTAACACAGTTTTCTACGTTTTCTTCAAACAGTACAGTAATGCTGTGCTAATTACAGTACATTCCATTAGTTTTATCTTCCACGGCAAAAAAGAAATTGGAAACTGAAGAAAAGAAGATGGAAACTGCTCGTCTGCCACCAAATATCCCAGGTTTTCGCCCTATAGGTTATTTCAGAGTGTATACTGTCACCCATATGCATTGCTACTATTTTCATTGATAGGACAATGGAAAGTGCGTACCCTCTTGGTAAATTAAAACTCTCTTGAAACCTTTTGATGAATAGGGCTGGAGGTAAAGCAGAAAAAATATCTACACTATTATGTATCTCAGAGAAGTGAAAATTAGGATTTATGATCATGACACTCTTGTTTTGTTTTGTTTCGATTTTATTGTAGTGTAACTTAATTGATGGCAGTCTGGTTTTCAGAAAAAATTAAAAATTAAATAGTTTTTGAAGCTACCATCACACTTGAGGTTCAGCTGATGTCACTGTGGAAGAGAGTTTTCTCTCTGGGGAACCAGTGCTGAGGAAGTGCCAAGATAATATAATACAGCCTTTGCATGAATTGGCTAAATATGCATGTTATTGTGCCAGAGGCTGACTGGATCCATAATTCTTATCTGCCTTAACTATGCTGGATAAGGATCAGGATGTACTCATCTAAGAGCTTTTCTTACCACGTGGGCCAAAACCTCCTCTCTCATCTCAAATGCTCTCACATGTAGGAGAAGGAGTGCCCTGCACTGAGGTTTATCACCAAGGTGGCTTCTAACATTCACGCTACAAGCTGAGGACAGACACCACTGATAAACTTTCTTTATGTCCAGATGTCCTTTTCTGGTGCATAGGTCTGTCTAACTTTAAGCTACAGCTTCTGCTTCATGTGGGGATTATTAACAAGGGCAAGGATTTCTTCATGATGTCCCAAAACAAGGGGCATTTTCAAGGCTCTGCATAAAAATTTGATCATAAAAGATGGAACTGCTCTTGTGGGTGGAGATATGAACTGGAATTCAGCTGGATTTGTTTGTTAATGATATGCACTCCATCACTGGAAGCAGAACTGAAATGTTTTCTCTCTAAAAATCTCTTCTTTTGGATACAAAGGCTTTCAAATTTCCAGCCTAGGAACACCTGGATGCTGGAGTCCAGTCTCCCACAACCTCAGCCAACCATGAACAGATGCTTAGTTCAGGACAGAAGTACACCAGGAGCCGCTGCATGCTCACAAGAATAGATGGGTGTTATCCCAAAGATACATAACAAGCACAAAACCTCAAGTTTAAACAGGAGACACAAGTCGTGATGCCCCGGAAGGAAGAGGATGGGAGTGATGGTTTATTTGTGCTCTGAGCCCCTGCAGAGGCAGAAGTGTACTGGGTGGGACTGCTCAGAAGGCATCCAGATGTCTTCCTCTCGCAAAACCTCCTGTGGTTCCTGCTGAGGTCGTGTGGGTGCGGCTGATTATTGCAGTTGGAGTAATTCTGAGAAAGTTAGAAGGCGTGAAGCCATTTCAGCTAGCGTGGTGGCCCACACCAATTCTGTGGGTCTGACTTGTTCAGAAGTTGATAAAGTGGCACCTTGGTTTTACAAAACCATTGGTTTAATTTTTGTCTCTTTGTATGCTGAGTGTAGGTGTATGCTTCTGTGTATATTTGTGGGATGCCCCTTCTACAAGCACATGCTGTAGAAACAAAACAAGTAATAGCTGCTATACTATTGTTTCGCTATATTTAAAGCAGACCTGAAAAATACAATGTTTAGCCAAAACTCTGTTAAATTTTCTTATGCTTTTTCTGTAATTTCTTTCCTATCATTACAGATTACAAAGACATTTATGCCTAAACAGAAGCTGTCTTCTTCCAATCAGCCTGCTCTTTCTGCTCAGTTCATTCACTAAATCATTTAATCACCCAAGGCCATATGTTACCATCTTGTGTAAAACGGGTGGAAGAGGAAAAAAAAATATGCAAAAATCTCTGCACAAGAGTGGGTGTCAGCATCCAGCATAGCTCCCACTAGGAAGCACAAAATATAAAATGTTATCAGCAGTGAATGCGACTATGAAAATAAACTGAGACAGACAAAAGAAAGAGACAAGCCATTGCGAAGGTGAAAAAGACAAGCTTTGAATATCAATTCTGGGTGCAAAAGTTATGGACTAAATGTTGCATGTTAGTCCACGTGCTCTTATTCTTAACATTCTGCCATTAATATAATGTTCTGCTGTAATTAACTTGAAAGCACATTAACTCATGCTTACAGTCCCGATTTTCTCATTGCATGAATAAGACCCTGCCCCTGACCTGGTTCCATCTTCTTCTTCTCTCTCTCTCTCTTCCTGTGTACTGGTGCACATTTTGTCCCAGGTATTTTTGTGTGGAGTCTTGTGCTTTTACCACATGGATTCAGCTGCTGTTTCCTGTCACGATTACTTTGCATGGCTTTCTCTCTTGGCACATTTGCTGGGTGACAGACCCTTAGGAAGCACATGACTTGGAGCAAGTAGTGGGGTATCTGCTCTTGTTGGGGAATGAGGAGGCTTGAGAGAAATTAGAGGTGGCAAATCTTTTATTTTTGAAGCAAGGGGACTTTACAGTTTTATGAAATGACCTGTGATCCACCCTTTCTTCATATCTACAGGAAGCTATTATGTTTTTCCTTGCCTTTGAGCTTGTGACAGTGCTGCAGTTGGAGATGGGAGAGCAGCTGATCAAAAAGCCACTCCACTTGTAAAGACTCATAGGACAGAGGCATAACACTACAGACTTCAAAAGAAACCTCTTCTCTAAAACTGCACGTACTAGTTTATCCTAAGACTATGAAAGCATAAAAGATTATATTTTCATTTCCATGGTTTGCTGGTTTTTATTTGGCAGCTACAATAACAACAGGCTACAGTGAGCCCATAAAACAAAGTGAGAACAGCAGCTCGTTTTTGTGGCAGAATGTAATGGCTATGGCTAAAGGGCTTGCATAATTCATCTTAAACCCTTATGCCTCTATTTATTGACTTTTAAATGAAAATTAAACTCTTAGAGCCGTAAGGAGGCTTCTGGTATCTGAAACAGGATCTGGGTGATAATATTTTTATCTGACACTACCAGCTGAAAGCTCCCATCAGGAAGCATTTTGCTGGGAAGCCCCATGGCTGGGCAGGGCTGGGTCTCCCCTCCCCAGCCTGCTCTTGGTGTAGCACCAAGGCCCTTTGAGACCCAGGGTGAAGAGATTGACTGGTTGTACCTGGGAGTCTGACCTGAGATGTGGTAGCCATAAGCTGTGTTTCCATGATGGGAGGATGATGATTGAGGTGACTGGCAAGACAATATTTACCACCTTGACAAAGTGAAAAGGTGAAGAAAAACGGAGGTATGTGGTTTCCTCAAAGGCAACTTATGGTAATATCAGGTATGATGCCTTTCCTAATACACAAGAAGACAAAAGATTCAGCTAACCATACTGTTAGGGTAGAAAAAGGATTTTTACTTCCCAGAAGCTTTTAGAAGGTTATTTTGTTTGTTTCTCAGATTTTTCTGTAATGTATCATTTCCCCCTCTTCTTTACTCTCCTGAAGATAGAGCAGACTCAGGAAGTGAATTGCTGCTTAGGGAAGTGTCCTGCCTCCAAGCTGACTTATATAGTAGGACATATGGCATAAGTTATATTTGGACAGATGTGAACAAGTAGTCAGTAGATTTGATAAGATTCTTTATTTAAACTAACTTGCACAGTGTCACTGTTCTACTGTCTTTCTCTCCTTCTTCAATCTGATCTTTTGCTGGTTTCAAGAATTTTAAATATACATTGCAGCCAACTGTCTGCAAAGCTTTAAATGCATTTAAGAGCATTCAGTCATGACAATAATGTCGGATTTTCTCCCCACTGTGATTGGCAAATATCTGCTTTTGATGATAAAGCAGGCACAGATGATACATTGTATAAGCTGCAAACTCCAAGTGATTAATCAGACAGCCAAACTCAATGAAAATGATTCTCGCTGATTTGTTTAATTTGGCCACTAGTGCTCCTGTTTCACTGGTGTGGGGTAGAGGCACAAAGTAGTTCTGTACCTCCCAAGGGTAATATAGAAATAAAATCTAAAAAAAAAATAGGATTGAATGAATTTCACGTGCTTGTGTGGTTCATCTCCCTGCCTGAATCGCTGTCAGGATCATCTGTATCTGGGATGTTTCTGGCCAATGCTGGTCCATCCTGTTTTGGGAATCTCCAGTGAAGGAAACCCCACCATCCAACCAGGCAATTGTTCCCACTTCTCCATTAGCCTTTCCAGAAATAATATTTTTTCTGGTGTCTCCTTGCAAGTATTGTTCTAAGAAGCTTCTTACTTCCGTCCAATCCAGAGTGATCATGCAGAAGAGTTTATTTCCTTTGCACCTGAATAGCTCATGTGCTGGAGGCCAGCCATTGTACCTTGTCCAGCCTTGTCTTCTTTAGGTTAAACAGCCCTACATGTTCCTTGTGGGTCATGTTTCTCACATTGTGTTTAGTATTTTTCAGCTTCTGTTTGGTCCACATCCTTCATGGCCGTGCCTTAGCTGTGGATCCTGCATTTATACAATTTATTATTCCTTCCAAAGCAGAACATTTTCGTTTCATCCTAATTGCCATGCACCCAGCTCTTTTTGTCCATTTTCCAGTTTGCTGGGACCATTTTGAATGCTTCTTTCCTCCAGTGTTCTTACATCCCATTCCAACGTGGTTCATCTGCAAATTTAAAAGTTGTATTTTTAAGCTGTTTGTCTGTATCATTAATGAAATAAATGAGTTGTATCAAATCTAGGTCAGCTATCTGGAGAACTGGACTCAATATAGCCCTTCAGTTTGGCACTGAATTTTTGGTAATGATCATTTTGCGTGGCTTTTCAGCCACTCTTGTCACCACTGATTAGTTCTGGCTTGAGCACGTTCCCTGGTTTAGTCACCAAGCAGGGCAAGGCAAACAACCTGGCTGAAGGCAAGACACAGTGTTGATTACCTCCCTTCTTTCAAGACCTGTTAACCAGTTTCAGAGAGAAACTGGTTTTGTTTAACATGCCTCATTCATGACTAATCGGTGTGAACTGACGCTCATCTCCTTGTTGTCTCCTAGGTGGTTTTAATGTGTTTCATTAAGTTTGGTAACTGACCCATAATTCTCTTTTCATCCTCTTTTAAGGAAAAAATACCCCATTTGTCCTCCATAAGTTGTCAAAAATGGCTCCTACTGATCAGGATATTACTTCAACCAGCCCTTTTTCCATCAAGAGGATGAAGGATAAGTACAATACAAACGAGGAAATGATGAGCACCTTATCAATGACTTAATAGAAACTCTTTGGTGGTGCAAAGGAGGGGTTGCAGTGCAGCCTTTTATCCCAGCACATCACTTTCTCACCAGCCTGAGAAGAGCCCACTACCTCACGTTAGCTCTTAAACCTCAGCTCTGCAAAATTAAACTTTTCTAGCGTGTTATAACTCTCAAAAGATAGTGTGGGTGGGTGAAAAATGCATTCCTCAAGGCTTGAAAATAGATGTAAGTGGATATTTGGCATAAAGCTAACAAAAAGAAAAGCCATGGAAATGTATTAATTGCTACAAAAATAGGGTTTAACTGCCAGTGGTGGTTCAGCCCACGGCTCGATAACTTGACCTAATGCTCACCTTTTAGGTACAGACACGTGCTGCATAAGCATATGTGCCATTTTAATTTCCAACCCCACTTTTTAATGGTTAAAAGCTAATTAAAACATACAGTGGCATTTTGAATCAATATAGCGTATGGACTGCTGCAAATTCGCTCATCAGGCGTGTTGCCCTCAGGAAGCAACATTAACTTCAACAGCAAAATAGGGCTGTGAGCTCATTAATCATCACGCTCACAGACAGTCTGGGAGGCAGTGGCAGCAGCTCTGCATCTTTCTGGTGGTGAAGATTGGATACAATGGTTAGACATGTGAAGTGTTGCACAAACATTAACTATTGCAGCCAACTGTCTTTGAAATTGGCATTTATCCCCTCAGCTCTTCAGACTAAAAAGAAGAAATGGGACCATGAGGTGGATTTTTTTTTTCAGGCAGTGAATAAGAGTCAGGCTGCTATAAGAACTCAGCAACCTGGTGTCCTAACTCTGAAGACCTCTTATTCCCCTGTAACAAAAAAGAACCCCCCTGCAAAAAACCCCCACATGCCCCTCCATAGCTGCCTGGGAATATATGGGTAAGAAAATAATATAACATAAAGGAGGGAAGTGGAAAGATACTTGATAAGAAAGAAAAGGAAAATGGGAGTCAGAGGTAAACCTAAGATTAGAAGAAATTAGGCAGTAAAGCGAAGAAAATTGGTTTATGTGTATAAATGTAATCTTCAGTGCCTGTGAGAAGCTTTGACATAACTTTCAGAGCTCTCTGCTTTGGTAGGAGATGCTTGCTGAAACTGAAAACATATGTCCTTACAGCCCCTGTGCCCCTGCTCTCCAGTCACATCAGCATTGGTGAATGAGATGGGGCTCGCAAGAAAGAGCAGAAAAGCTTTCTCACGGACTCCTCTGTCCTAACATTGCTGGTCAGTTTAGCAGATGCCCTCTGAAGAAAATGTTCACAGACTCTTTTGTGCTAAAACCTCCTAAGCTGTGGCAGTTTTATCCTTACTGCAACCACTTTTGTGTGGAGTCTGATGAGCAACTTCAGAGACATACAGGTAACACTGCTAGTGTGACCCTGCAAATGACTGGTACCTGCTTTTCCTGGGATATGTTGAAGACCAGAAAGAGAAGCTGAATGTTGGCTCTTGGCTTTGTATAGGATTGAGTCACACGAGTTCCAGCACAGACCCTTTTTATTGGGACTTTGTGCTTAGAAGTATTCAAATTTTTCTTTCCATCGAGTCTTTAGGGCTTTTTACTGGGTGCGTATGCTGTAAAAGACATTAGTCCCCTCCTGAATCAGTATGGATTGAGGGTTGCCCGTCAGACTGGGGACATAGCACTGCTCTTTATTTTCCTCCTGCATTGTCTTTCTGCAGTCCATCAGATCCCTCTTCTGCCCTGTTGAGGAGGAGGAGGAAGAGAGCACTTTGTGCTGGCTCTTGCTGTGTGAGCTGGCCTGTGCATGTAGCTTCTTCTGGGGGCACGGTGGTGTGATTGGGGACCCATCTTCATAAAATCTGGAGACAGCATGCAGAAACATTAGTGATTGACGAGGACTGAAAAAGTGCCAGGGAAGAGAGAAGCTTCCAAATAAAGCGAAGTGCTAAAGGAGCGCAGGCTGCACATGTCTGACACTGCTGCTGCCTCACGGGGCAGGGGCGTTCCCTCTGGTCATGCAGGAGGGAATATCTGCACAGTCCACAGCACAGAGCAGCTTCTACTCACCAGCTGCTCCATCGTGTCCACCGTGCACTCCTTCATCTCTGCCCCACATCCATCCGTCCGTCCCGCTTCCCCGTGCGCTGGAGTTTATTTTTGTGCCAGGCAGCAAGCTGCATATCCACTACCTTCACCTCTGGAGCCACAGAGCTTCTCAGAGTCCCTGAGAAGTTTCTCCTTTTTGAGGTGCTAGAGGCCTCGCTTCTGTGGCCCTTTTTCTTTTTAAGCAGTTTTTAATCAGACCGCAGAAGAAAGATCCCGGGGGAGAGGTGGGTGCAGAGCCAGGAGAGGCGGATGCCTGTAGGACCTGACAGGGTGAATCAAAGGCACCTTTCTTTCCTCGGACTGTTCCAACAGGTTATTGGCTGCTGTTGGGGGGGTCAGATACGGCCTGAGGTCTGTCCTGCCATGGGCAGGCTTCAATATTAACTCTAAATTAAATTGAGCCAGTGTTCACAGGACCATCCAGGCAGGAGAAGAAAATAAGACAGTGTAACATAAGAGGGCACAGGAGAAGGATTTTGCTCTGTAATGGCAAATTACCCACTCAGAAATAACATAAAAAAGGGAGGAAAAAATTAACGAATAAAGTCTGCACATTATTTTAAATCACAGAAGTGTCAAAAATGGTAATGCCTATATCAAGGCTGCCCTAATGTAGCTTTAATTTGCATGCCATTGGCATTGATTTGATGTGAATATTTACTCTCCTATTCAATTAAGAAAATCCATAACTGCCACCATATTTTAATGTTAATGTATTTTTACACAGCTCTGTGTTTACCTTATTTTCTCTTCTATAACATTAACACTTTTTTTTGTTAAAAATGTGTGAAAGATTAATTTGTAGAATGACGGGATATGTGGGTGTGTAGCACAGGCCAGATGGAAGGGGTGTAACATGACAGTTTTCTTCTGTGGCTTCATTTTGTTTTTATTGTTGTAAGCGAGCAAAGTATAACTAAAATTATCATTTCTTCTCTGGGCAAAAAGAACTAAGTGGTGAGTTCCTCTTTTATTCCCCATGGCTCTCTGTGCTCCCATGCAGCTGCAGCCCTGTTCAGAATAGCTGACAGGTTGACAAATATTTGTCCGAAACTTCAGCTTATGTATTTGAAAATTTAAAGATTTAAAATTGTGATTTAAAGAAGGGAATTTGTACTCAGGCTTCATAATTCCACATCTATGGAATAGATCTGAATTCAGATTTATTCATAAACAAGAGCAATTTTGTGAGACTTACTAGTCTTCTCTTGGCTGGTAAGGGTGAAAACAGGCACCCTTAATGCTAAAAAAGAAGGAAAAAGGAAAAAAAAAAGCTATCCAAGACAAAGCCTTTTTAATCTATAAAGCTATCCATTCAAGAAAGCTTTTTAATTGTTGAAAGAGGGCTGTTCCAAGGCCAAATTCTAATTTACACATAAGTATTGTAGGAGTTTGGTATAGTAAATGTCCTTATTGAAGAATAAAGCAATTAGCACAGTAACTTGCTGTCATCTGGCACGTAAAGGCATTCCAAGAAAAAGTTAAGTGTTGAGGAAAGGAGAGAAATTCAGGACAGCATGTGGGAGAGGAATATGGAGGCTCCTTTTTATGCCACTCAGGAGAAAAGGAGGGGAAAGAAAACCCACTACAGACTTAATCTGTTCCCTTACCTCATCAGGAATTGACCCAAGTTTCTTTCCTTCTTTCAAGGGAGGGGGAAAAAAATGAAACCATACCTAAGGTCTATCTTAGAGGCTAAAATCCTGAAACCACAATACCATAAGCAATAGCTGTATGTTTTGCATTCCCATCCCCAAATGCTTATTCTGCCCTGTAAATTTGCCCATGAACACACATATGCTATGTGAGCTTTGCTGATACTCCAGTCTTCCGTGTCAGAGCTACCCACTCTCTCATATATGGGCAGTCATCCCTGAAAATGGTCATTCTTTTTTTCCCCACAGTTTATCCACACAAATCTCTTGGCTCTGCTTTAGTGTCTTGCAAGTGCACCTGATGAAACATCTGTGATCTTTAAACAGGCACCCAGCACTTTCTTCTCTCTAAGACACACACCCCACCAATAATGCTGCTGTGCTTGCACATCAGAAGACCTTTTTGCTTGCCATTTTGACCACTTTTGGTGTGGGTACAGTTACATGTGTACCAGCAGAAGTGTCTATTTTCCTTCAGTTCTCTTGACTGACAAAAAGGTCGGTTTGCTCAGGTTTCATACAAACGAGTTGTTTTGGTTTAAAAATCATCACAGGTTTCAATCAAGAGAAGAAATTTCTGAGAAGTCAAAAGTAGTGGAAATGAAGTATTATAGTTAAAATAATTTAGTGATAACTTAATTTGTTTTTCTGCTGATTGAGTAATGAAATAGAGCTGTATTCAATCCTCCCAACCCTCTTACTGCGGATAGAGGATTACTCCATTTTTAGTGTTTTGTCCACTCTAAGTTGCTGGATCTTTGTTGGGTGATTTCATAAGTAAAAACAACAAGGGGTTTGCCAGTTTTTCTGTGAAAATTCTGCTTTCTGTTAGTGTCATAACACTAATCTCGGGCTTGCTGAATCAAGAGTCCCTTTTCTTTTTTCTCTTACCCATATATATTTTCAAACATTAGCAGGTTTATGCCCTAAATCTCACTGACTGATAGCAGTTTTCTACTTTTCTCTTTAGTATCTCCTCCAAAATTAGGCTTTCCAAGCCTGTTAGCAGCTGTAACTTCTTCTCTGGTTTATGAGCTCTTTGCTGTTTAACCTCAGTGATGTCCATAAAGTTACAGGAACTGACTGCAGAGCCACCCGAAGTTTATCTGGTCTGTTCTGGGCTCCCAAAACTGGGATGTTTTGCTCCTATGTCACAATGTGAAGTCATATCTAACACTGAGGAAGTGATGCAACTGCAAGAAATGAATACTCCCAGGCAGATGTGAGGGCAAATTGTGGTTGTTGGTGTTGCACATCACCCATTTACACAACACCAGTTCAAAACTGGGTTTGTAGAGGTGCAGAGGCTTTTGGGTGCTGTTTTTGCAGCTCCTGCCCAGAGCTAAGTGGTGAAGTGCAGGAGTATCTAGTGCTGTAGTCACCAGGCAGGTGAGATTCACCCAAATGCAGTTTATATGGCTGTCATGCTAGCCCCGTGTCTCGTGAGCCAATCTGTTCACATCCAGTGAGAAGCGATCATCACCAAATCACAGAATGGCTTGGGTTGGAATGGGCCTTAAAGATCACCCAGTTCCAGTCACTCTGCCATGGGCAGGGACACCTTCCACTAGACCAGGTTCCTTAGAGCCCATGCAACTCGGCCTTGAAGACTTCCACTTAGGATGGAAAAGGTGAGCTTAGTGAACGTCAACAGAGAGGGGCAAGTGAAGCCTCAGCTGGAGATAGGGAGAAAACCAGGAAATGAGAGGAGGTGCCAGTTCACTGGGCTTGCATTCCTCTACAAAGAGCCCTTGCTGATTTGGGTGTCTGTCAGGAGCTGGTCAGTGTTACCTAAGTCCACACAGGAACAAGCAGTAGCAAGAGTAACTATCAGAAAGCAAAGGCTGCCTGTTTCCAGATAACTTTGTGCATCCTGGCTCTGAAGGAGGTGCCGGAGCTGCTTCCTCTGTGCCCACTGGCTTCCACCCACTCCTGAGCATACAGCAGGTGTTGGATGAGGGGATAACCAAGCAAGAACAAACCACATCAGCAGGCAGGAAGGTATGTTTGCTTGAGGAGACCTTTTGCAATTAAAACTAGGTAAAACAAGCAAACCCCATAACAAACAAAAGCTTCCTCAGCCCAGGGGGTTTGTCACTGTCCCTGTGCCCAAGCAGGGACCCAAGCTGCCCCCCAGATGTGCTTCCCACATCTTCCCAGTTGCTTTCAATTCGCCCTCCCTCTCCAGCCCTTTGAATAAGAAGAAAAGCTGGAGTTCGCTCCCCGTTTAACAAAGCTATCTTTTGCCATGCAGTGCGGTACATGCTCTGCAGGTACACGCTCTGCAGGTACACCTTATTCTTTCACTTGGCTGTTTTGGGGTAATAATTCTTCTCCCCTTCAATCACACCCACTTTTTTTTACATACTATAGAGCTTGGTTCCTGTTTAAAGGGGATTGAAACCCAGGTGGTGGGCCATGGATTTAAAAACTAGTCCTGTCAACACTATTTATGTCAGTCATTGACTGCATAATGGTCTGACTTCGTATGGATAAGTAGGTTTTAGTTACTGACTACTTGTATTAACAAAAGGGGTCTTCTTTTTCCTTCTTAAAAATTCCCAAGAAAACGCACATTTCATTGTTAAAAACTCATTGCTGGGTTGGGGGGTTTTTTAGGGGCTTTTTTTTGGTTTTATTTTTTTGTTTTGGGGGTTTTTTAAGATAAAAGAGAAAAACTCAAAGTGAGAAATCTGTTTTCAAAGCTGTTAAGACAGTCACAGTGAGGCTTTGAGGATGAACAGGTACAGGTGGGATTCAGAAGAAAAGATATGCATTTAGTCACTGTAAAAATATAAACAAACTCTGCCAAAAACCAGAGTATTGGAGGAAAGCAAGCAGACTATCAAGCTGCATAACCTTATCCACTGCTGTCTTCATACCTGATGTAGAGGATTTAAATCAGTACTGAAAATATTGGTTACACACCTCGTTTTCAGAAACTACTTTATTTGGTGGGGTTTTTTTTTCCTCCTTTTTGGCTTGTATGTTTACCACAGCTGCCGGAGGTCTGTCCTTGCTCCAGAGATGCAGCTGAGGATGCAGAGGGATGGCTGAATGCTACGCTGCTCTAACTCCTGGGGATCCTGGAAATGGGCATGTGCCTGATCAAGCACAGCCTCACCTCAGGAGGTGGGGCCAGTGGCAGCCCCTGAGCACAGCAGTGCCCAGCAGCCCACATGGGAGATATCTCTGGAGATTTACCATTTTCTCTCTTTGCTTGCTCTCCTCAGACACTGGCACTTTCCTGGGCTTAGGCACCTGGCTCCAGGACAGGTGGGAACATCTTCCAGATGTCCTGTATGACCAGGGGACTCATGTCCATCATGGCAGCTCTTAGAGGAGAGGCTGGACTGCGGCCCAGAATCAGGACAAAATGCTTGATTTTAGTACTTTGTGCAGATTTGTGTGGTTGCTTTTCACTATTAGATTGTATTTTCTTGCTAAAAAATACGTTTATTTTCAGCCTTTTTTCCACTGGTTGGTCTTATTTTGTCTCTAGTGATCATAAAATCTAGAAATACCATGATGCAGAGGTTTCTTGTGTGTCAGTCCTTACTAGCAGCCAGCTGTACAAGATGTCACATGCTTCTTCCAAGCGCAAAAGTAAAATTGATCGATTTTAGCAAGAGGCTGAAAAAGACTTGTGCGCATCTCTAAAAACTATTCCTTGCCCCAACCAAATGAACAAGCATTTCTCGAGGCTGAGCAATAGTGTTGTGCTTTCAAGATATTCTCTGCCAAGGATTTTGTTCTCCTAATGATGGACAAAGACCTCTGGGAACTGGCTACAGCCAGAACTTTCCCACTTCACTGAGAACATGGGGGTACTAATTATTTCAGGGAAATGAATGAGCAAAGAGACTCCACTGAAATAAGTTCTATAGAACTCTTACTTTATTTTAAAAACATTCAATGCTGGACCATTGCTGTTTCTTTCTTCAAGACCTTACTCAGCCAGGGTAAGGTCTTGCTTACTGCACCCTCACCCTGCCACCTGCCAACACTCACTGTGAGAGGAGCCAGGAAGTAAGATCTAGTCCAGCCACCTCACTTCTGGAGAAAAAATGATTCCTGTCCTGCTGGAGCAGAGCTCATGTGGAATGTGATAATTTGTTGATATGCTCCATAAAAGTTGACAGTCTCAGACAGCATCCTCTGTGTTCAGACTGGGTTTTGTGAGAATGGTGGGATGAGCTGCAAGGAAATGACCTGGCAGGTACCCTGCTTCAATTGTCGTGCAAAGAGGAAGGGCATGCTGGAAAGCATTAAGTCTACATTACTTGCCACCAGCTCACTGGCAAAACTGTGTGTTCTTCAGTGACACGGGCATTTCCCTAAGGAACCTCAAGAAGAAAGATTCAGTCATGGAGGTCATTGGGCTTGGTCATTGGGCATTAGGGATGTGGTCTAGGCTCTGCCCTCAGCAGACACCCTGTGGCATCCCCTACCTCGGTAAAGGAGGCTCCAGTTACCAGTGCTGTGCTCTGCAGAGCTGCTTGGGAGGATCACAGATCAGACAGCAATGAGCTCCACAGAAAAGCTTATAAATATATTAAATTTATGAACATTTACTGTACTCTGCACACTGAAATCTGCCAACACTAATCCAAAAGAATTACACATTTTAGACCTGAACATAACATACTGTATGCAGTAACTCACATCAGAGCAACCCATATGCTACTGTTAATGTGCCAACTGACACATGTTAAGCCACAAACATAAGAAAGGATTGGATTCCAACTGCATTTTTTCTATTTCAGTTATTCCTCGGGTCCATTACTTTTATTCACCATTATCTTCTCTCCTCTCTTCAGCCAGACTGCTCTCCCTAATACACCTTCCACTGCCCTACCAGATTTCCTGCTAGGTAGAGACTGCCCTGGAGACAAAGGGACTAACATAAGCACACAGGCCAGGAAGCACAGAAATAGCAACCCCCCCCTACCCTGCAATAATCTAGGTCACTTAATAGCCTACTTTCAGGGTTCTCGATGAACCCTGTACCCACTCCTGCTAGGCAAAGAGAAACCCTGAGAAGAAGTGGGTGGATGAGTAGACAGCCAGCCATCCCAAGTGTCAGATCTGACTCCTCGGGAGAGATGCGTCGAGGATGCTCTGACAGAATGTGTCTGAGCTGGAGGCAAATGTTTCTGTATTACATTCATGACACAAGAGCTCTGCCACCTTGCAATATGTGCTCACGGTTGCTGCTTGATGGTGATCACTGGATTTTTCCAGGGAGTCGGTGAAAGCACCCCAATGCCATCACAATAATTAGGTCTCAAGATTTCTCGAGCTAGGATAATCTCCCAGAAATTGGTAAATTTTACATAAGGCAAGTCAGGAGCAACTGTGGGAGCCTTGAAGAATAAACGTGCCCCATGTAGCAGGGAAGAATCTGCTTCTCACCCTCCAGGTTTGCCAAGGTGTGATACCAGTAATCAGAACATACAAAAAAGGACCAAACTGCCACCAGCTTCAGCTCTCCTCCCCAGCAAGCCAAATCCATGGATTTGCATGGGGTTAGTACCAAAAACTGTGTGAAGGATGCAATTTCATTATGTAAGCAGGAGCGTTTAAAATAGGAAAACCGAAAAGAAGACAAGAGCACATGTCATCATGCAGATTTAAACCACAAACTTTCAGTTACCTTATCAGATAAATACTACTTAGGGAAGCAACTAATGTATCTTATGTAGGGCAGCTACTGAAGAGGATCTGAAAGAGAATTAAGTGATAGATTCCGCAAGTATTTGGCAATGCATCAATAACGTACTGGAGGACTCAGACTCCCGAGCCTCTTCTTGATTAAAGGAAAGCAGCTGCTGGAGTCTCAGGACTTGAAAAAGTGGCTAAATGTGACATGTGAGAAACCAGAATTTATTTCCCTGCTATAGAGCTGACCTAGTGTGAATTGTGAAATGAAGGAAAGAATAGCTGGCTTGTGTTTAAGGTAGGAGGTGAGACCACACAGTGAAAATGTTTCCAGTGCATGGGTAGAGAGAGACCATGATGCACATAACCCCAGTCATTGCATTACCATATTCCTATGGATTATTTGCATCCTCTTTCTTTCTCTGTCCTTTCGGCCTGTGTGGGAAATGCAGTGTAACTCACAGCGGCATGTGCTGCGAAAGCTAATAATACCCTGGAGATGATGGAAATAGCATCCTTGAGGTAAGAGCTTGCACTTTAATTTCAGCACAGAGAAATCTTATGGGATTCCCTTATTCAGAATTATATACCTCACTCTTTTCTAGAAACTTCAAAGTCTTTTATGTTAAAGAACCCTTTCATCATGTCCTCAGACTGGCTTAATTAAATTTAGGATACTACTGCATTTTTATAAAATAAGGAGAAATGTGCTTGCCATTTAAGCACAGTCCTATATTATTTTATTTTTAATATTACTCCAACTTCTTTTATTTCAAAAATACATGTAAGATCTGGATGTAAGTGATTGCAGAGCCTAAACCCAAAGAGATTAAGCGTGTTGATAGCCCTGCTCATGAAAGTCTGCAGGATCCAGGCATTTAAGAGAGTTCTAAATATAAGACAGAGGGCTATCCATTAATACTAATTTTAGTTTTATAAAAATATCTCCCCAAACTCTCTTTCTAATCAGTAAAGAGGGAGGTAATTGCCTTAAACCTCTTCATTAGACCTGTGGTCCATAGCCCTGCCCAACTTGAGGTCCAGGACAGGACATCCCATCTTGCCATTTCCATAAGGGAAATGAAGCAGAGAATAGCTGCTGAGCAATGTAGATCTTGCAGAATTATTTGGAATAGGCTAGCATGAATCCTCTCCACAGTGTGTTCTAAACAATGCCTGGTTTTTATGCCTGAAGTATGTGTCTGGGGAGGTGAGGCAACAGTCACCACGCGCAGTAAATATTTGAAGCTCGGTAGTACAAGTTCTGTGGTTGACAGAGGGTGTGATGGACATGAGAAGAGCCATGCTGTGTCAGATCAAGTCTCCATCTCGATAAATATTCTGCACTGAGCAGCAACCAGAATCTGTTGTGGGAAGACTATAAGAGCAAGAGAAGCAGGTAGTGAAGCCTCCAGCAATTTGCAACTCGGTGATCTTCTGAGCCAAAGGTGGTGTCTTGGAGTCCTCAGTGGATTTTTTCCTCTATGATTTTGTACAGTTTCTTCTTAAGCCTGCATAAACTTCCAGCTTCCTGTGGCAGACCATCTCTAGCTAAACCCCAAGCTATGTGTCAAGGTGGAGAATCTTCTTCCACGTATTTTTGACCTGCCATGTAACAGCATAGTCTTGTTTCAAAGAGGTAATACACAATCCATCCATATTCACCCTGTTTACACCATTCTCTTTTTTTTTTTCCTCTTGTAATCTTCTTTCTTTTCCAGGCAGAAGTGTCCTATTCTACCTTGTCATTCCTGATATGATGTGCATAAATCTACAAGTTAGATGAAAGTTAAGTTTTCTGTTCAAGAAGTGCTAGGAAGGGTAGATGGACTGAAATGCTTAAGCACAAGTAGGAACACACAGGGAACCAGGAAAATTATTAGGTGTTGGCAGATGTGTTACTTCTAGCCTGTGGATCTCCCAGGGTAAGGCTCAGCCCCTGCCTAAGTCCCTCGGGTAATTCTCTTGGTCTGCTCACATCCCTCCACTATTTATTGTAAAAGGTAAACCCTCATGTTTTTCACTCACCTATTTTCCCATCAGAGCTGTAGAAAACCTGGTGAGAAGAGATATCCTTCATTCTCTAGTAGCTGTAATGGGAAACCCTTGCTTATCCTAAACCATGGGTTCTTCCTGGCTTCTTTTATATGGGACATAAACTGAGAAATTTCTTCCAGATTACCCTGCCCTTCCCAAAGGCTTCAATAGATCAAGGAAGAACTCCGGCTCTTACAGAAAATGATGATTAGGGCTGTGAGTGTGAGTATAATGCCTTTGAGTTCACACACATCTGCTGGTCTTGTGGCACTGCTTCCACCTCCAAGGAAGGCTGGGAGAGACAGGCATACAAGGACACTGCTGGCATGTCTGTTTGCTTGGTTAGTACTCTCAGGGGCAGTATAGCTGGTTGGGGGGCCAGATCTTTATGATAGAATCACAGAATCACTGAGTTTGGAAAAAGACCCCTAAGATCAATAATCAGCCAAACATCAGCCCAACACTGCCAGCTCCAACCCCTAAACCATGTCCCTAAGTGCCATAGCTACACATCCTTTAAACACCTCCAGGGATGGTGATCCAACCACTTCCATGAGCAGCCCCTTCCAATGCATGACAACCCAGATGACTCCTCCTCAGAGTGATTTTGGCTAGACAGTATCCCAATCATTGCATATGTGAATGTCATCATGACACCTCAAACCTCGTCCTGTTGTACTGCTTTTTCAACTTGCACTAAAATTAATAAAGAGAGCAGCATAATTACTGAACTTAAAGTTGTGGCTTTAAAGTGGCTTTAAAGCTTAATGCTGCCTATCACACTTAGGGGCATTACAGGTGGAGTGGGGACCAACATACTGAAGTGCTAGTTCTAGTGTTTCCTTAAAAATAGATTGCATTCCTGGTGACCTTTCACTGCCACGTGCTATCTGGAACTGAAGTTGAATAAGTGAGTCAGAGATTTCATTTCCACGGTTTGAAGCAGTAGAACTGAGATGTTTGCTCTTGTTCTCCCCCATTCAAGTGTGAATGCAGTCTTTGCAAAGCACTGCTTTCATTTAGTTGTACCCAGTTGGTACTTGTTGCCAAACGGAATGCGGATCTCAGAGAAGATCACTCATGACTAATGAAATGGCAATTAGTTTATGCAACTTATTAGCATTAGTATTTCTTTTACTTTACTATATTACCTAAAAGCATCTCTGAGATGCTTAAACTGCAGCATTATCTGTTCAATGCTGTCTTTTAAATAAATAGTCCTTCGAAATGTAAAAAGCTGGCATTTGTACTGCATGCACCTATGTTATCATCGCCGCAAAGCAGATGCAGAATGTAAGGCGACTTGAACAATCAGCACTGTAATTTGCACAGTAACATTGTTTTAGATCTAATTAGTGCTTATGCAGATCCCTTACAAAAATGTGAAAACCGCACCAGGATGTAATTGTTAATGAATTTAGTGCAAAGCACATCTGCATAAATTCCATTTCAGCAAGAAAAAACCCCCAACCTCTAAGTTCAACTGCTATTTGCTCAAGAGCCAAAACACTGTGAATTGTGCCCACTATGCTTTAGCCTTGCTCTGCTGGCTTTGATATTTCAAATAAATACTACGAAGTTAAAGCCTCCAGCTGCAGACCAACCCATCTGTAGATGTTTGTTATATTTGGCAGTATTCAGAGATGATTTGCCTTCCTGCTGAAAAATAAAATAAAAAAAGAGGTTCTCTCAGCAAAAAACCAAAATTGAAATACTTATCAGCCAAAAACTAAAGTTTAAAAATATTCTGTGTGGGTCAAGTGACAGAACTTTTGGAACAGCAGGCATGCATGTGTACTGTGCCTATACTTTGAACTCTGTACCTTGCTCCTGTAGTAACTTTCTGAACTGCAGAATGCATCCATAGCTAACAAGGAGTGCCACTAATGGATGCTGGTAACTGATCTTAAATGTCATGCAAAGCTACCTTAGAAACTGCTCATCTGTCCTTCAAGAATAGCATCAAGATCTGTTCCACCACCTTTGTTTCTTCAGAGATGCTTGCTGAGGTTTAAGCAGGGCTCTGGACTTGGTCTTCCAACAAAGACCTGGGCTCATAAGCTTTTTGTACCAGCATTAGAAATCTCACTCAAGAGTTTTGAAGTTTGTCAAGAGTGAGTTTCAAGATGAGAATATTTTTAGCTGGGTCTTGGCTTTATGTGTGGCCTTTATATGCAGAGATAACTCAAGGTGGACCTTTGCAGGTACCAAGCCTTCAGTAAACTTGTGTATGGGCTTTTTTTAATGGAAGCCTTGGATACATGGTTTTCCTTCCCAAATAGAGCAAAGATAGTTTTTACAAGACCACAATTGTTCTGAAAGACATTAGCCCATAACAAGGTTAGGGGAACATCAGAGCCGAGTCACGAACACCCAAAACAACAACCCTGCCTGTCTTCCTACTCTGGCCTACAAAAAAAAAATCTTCTCACAAGTTCAGGTCACTCAGAACAAGTGAGTGACTCAAATCAGAAGTTACAGTGTGTGATATTGGAGTGGTCTTACATACCAGCACATTGATACCTACAGACAAAACAGACACATACTTGAAAAAGGTTATCAGTCTTGTTATTTTTTTAATGTTGGTTTTTACCCCAGATATGGCACTCACAGTTAGGCTCAGACCCTTTTCCCATTGTTGTCATTATCTGAAACATTTTTCATTGTCGGATTGGGATTTCTGACATTCAGGTGGTTTGGAGTCTTTTGCCCTCCTGGATGCTTCGGGGCAGACACAAGAAAGAGATGGAGGCTTCAAGCTTCTGTATTTTCAAGGTTTATCATGATGTTTATTCTTTCTCTTATCTCATAGTTCGCTCTGTCCTCAGCGAGAACCATCCTGCACAGCAGCCAACAGGGAACTCCCCCTGCCCCTGAAAGCTCGTTGCCTTATATACAGATTATTACGAACATATTATTTACCATTTCCCACCAATGTCCACCATCCACATCAAACAGACCATCTCCACTTGGCCCAATCTTCCCAAGCCACATCGTGCTAACGTCACAGCAGAAAATGGAGGTGAAGAAGAAGAAGAAGAAAACCCTTAGGAACTGCCCCAAAATCTCCATCTTGTCTCCATCTACTTCTATTATGAAAAACCTAAAACTACATATTTCTTACTCAGAGATAAGCTAAACTACTGTGTTTCACACTGTTGAGATTTGTAATTCATCTCTGCTTTGTGCCATGGTCTGTGACCCCCATGAACAGAGGAAAACCCCCCCTGTTCACCCCCCTGGACAGGTCCAGGGTATCACAAGTGCTCTTGAACAAAACTTAAATTTCCCTTGCTCAGTTCCCAGAATGATTGGCCAGGGTTTCCTGAGCTCTCAGGGCAGCCAAAGAGATGCCCTGGGTTCCAACATTTCATCTCTGTACTTTTTTTTAAAAGTATCATTTTAGTTTTGCTTCCATGAAGTTTGGCTGTGTCTTTTTTCTAAGAAATCAGAATGGATTCATGAAAGAGGATACAGAGCAATTCAGAGAGTTGTCTCTTACTTTGGGCCCCGTCAAAAAACTTCCTGTGGGTGATTAAATCAGGCAACAAGTTTAACCTTCCACACTTAATTCTCCATTTCTGAATAGGAGAAATGATAGCACCAGTTATGTCATTGAGGCATTCATGATGAATGACTGTGTTAAAAGATGCTGAGTCATTTGGATATCATCTGATGCACCTACATAAAAATCTTAATGTAATTCTTGCATTAAAATGGATAGCTTCTCAAGTTAATAGATGAATGCAGTGAAAACCTTCGTAAGACTGCTATCCATAAATTTGTTCAAAGGAGATTAGTAAGATACATCCTGGCCAGCAGGCTTCAGGTTTCCTTTGGCCAGCAAGAACACGTGCTCAGTGCCTGAGGCCCTCAGCCCTTTAAATACCAGATGATCCCATGCCAGTGACAGCTGCTGTGTCAGCCCTTGGAGCCCAAGCCCGCGCTCCCAGACTGGGTGTTCGTGCTGCAGCCCTGACAGCCCGAGGGAGCAACAGGAGAGGGACAAGAGGGGACCATAGCAGACCTACATGTGATGGAGCTACAGGGGGACATCCAGCAGAGAGAGAGGCCCCAACAGCACAATGGCTTGGCTGCATTTCTCCATAAAAGCGTGCACCATTTCATAAAGAAAACTCCTGTCTGCGCTCTGCACAAAGAACCCAAAGAGAAGATTCTCCTGGTGTATGTTTTTCAGTTTGACCCAACAAACAATGACTTAAACCATGCTTTTCGTCTCCCCCTGTTTTTACCTGTTCTCTGGTAGAACTCAACATTTCTGTAACCGGACTTTCCCTTTCTATCAAAAAGTTACTAGTGAGGTTTTCAAAATTACAAGTTAGGTGTCACTGGTTTGTTTTGGGCTTCTTTTTGACATCATATTCACAAATGTGGAGGGCTTGGGGAGTGAGGGAAAGAGGAAGACTGGTAGACAGTAGAACATGATTGATGGAAGAAGTGGAGATGAGGATGTTGAACAGGAGGTGAGAGGGAGGTGTGGAGGACAGAGAGAAGTAGGTGTCATTAAAAGGAAATGAGGAGACAAAGAAAAGGGTAGACACGTGTGAACTGCACAGTAAGCTTCCTTTCCAAGATCTCAAATCTCAGCAGTTATTTTAGTTTTCTGTTCTGTGAGGAAAACTGACACTACACAAAGATAAGAGGACAGAAATTCATTAGGATGCAATTGCTTTGTACCCACTTATGGTGGCACTGAGTTTGGGTCATTAGTTTGAGTTTCCATTCAGAAGTTGGAAAGATAACTGTTGTAGACACCCAATATAAACTTTCTCTTATGGCTGATATAATTAATATCTTCTGGGTTTTTTTTAATAGATCTTCAAGTAACTCGCAATTTCCTGCATCCAAAGCCTTTTTTTTACATGCTGAGAAGTGAGAAGGCACGTTAGTAGCTGGGGTAATGGCAGCCAGCAATGAAACCACTTTCTCGTCTCCTGACCTGCTTCCCCATCACTGGTCTGACCCTCGGACATGTCACCAGAAAGAGATTTACCCACTGAAGTAACAATTAATGCTTCTATCTTTTGTTTATTTGTTGGTTGGTTTTGTTTGTTTGTGTTTTTTTTGTTTTGTTTGGTTTTGGTTTTTTTGTTTTGTTTCATTCTGAGTTTGGGGTTTTGGGTTTTTTTGTTTGGTTGGTTGGTTTTTTTTTACTTATGTTTCAGGCATTTCTCTATGATCTTCATCTGTTGCTGGGGATGATCATGTGTATCTGCCTTTTTTGAGAGCTAGTCCTCCAAGCAGTTGCTCATGGAACTTGAGCAGCCATGGGAATTGCAGCTTGCTGTTGGTTTGGACTTAGGAGAAGCCAAAATGGGAATCCTAAGCAATCCCAGGAGAGGGAAAATGTCTCCTCCATCAACACACTGGGTGAAACCTGGCATATGGGCAGGACAGGCAGACGTTTTCTTCCTTGCTCTGCAAGCTCTTTTCATGTAAACTGTACAGAATAGAAAATTCAGCTGTTCCCTTTTCCCACAGGTTAGCATGGATAATAAAGACACTTCACTCTTTGCTTTCAGATATTTTTCTAAACTATTTTGATCCTTGAAACATTTATACTAACAAAGAAATTCCACTGCCTCCTTGTCTCCCTCCTTCCCACCCCCACCCCAATAACTTGCTCTGTCTTGTAACTCTGACTTGATTTTTGGCATATATTTGCATACATTAGAAACGGAGAGAGGATTAAAGTTTAAGAGGAAATTGTGGCTAGTGTGAAAGGGGAACAAAAGGACATCTGTGAAGTAGCCCACAACTGGCAAGGAAAGCTATTCCACCTCCAGCACCAGCTGCAGGGGAAGTGGTGCCCACTGCCCCAACAAGACTTTCTTTGTTTTGCTGCAAAAACTGGGAGTGGTGGCTTTTAAAGTGACACAATTTGAGGTGAGGAGCTTCCCTTTTCCCTGCTCTATTCTGATATTGTATGGCAACAGATGTTTTCCAAGCAAATAATTTCTCCCAAGATTACCCTAACAAAACCTCCCAAATGCAGAGGGAGTACAGATTTATGGTGCTGGGTGTCTCTGCACCCACAGGCAGCCGTGCAGGAGTTGCTGCTGTAAATTTCTCCAGGGCTCCCTAGCCCTCCTAAACCTGCCACTTCCTCTCGAGGCAGAGGAGGACATTTTCCGGCAGTGCCTGGTCCAGCAGCAGCAGAAGGAGCTGGGGACTGTGTGGAGGATGTGGCAGATGGGGGAAGGTGATGCGGGACAGGAAGCAAGCTGGAGCTGAAGGGAAAGCTCGAGAGTGAAAGAAGAGGAGGACAAAAAGATGCAAACGAGAAGAAAAATGTGTGCAAAGCTGGCTTTCAGTAAGATAAGAGGGAGCTGAGCTTTTTCTGAGGAGGAAGGTCTGAGAGGAAAGAGATGGGGAAACACAGGAATGTGAACATTGTCCCACCCAGTTGGTGGAGACACTTCTTGGTTCTGAAAAGTGGAAGCACTCTGGATGCATTAGAAATATCCTTTTAAAGCTCAGTGAAAACAATACTCCAAAACCTTGCATATCTTCTGCTCGCACATCCTTGGGAAGGTGTAATGTGTTTGTCCTCTTGCTGGGGACACTAAAGAGAGAGGTGTCTGGAAGCAGACTGGTCAAATCTCTCCCCTAACATTTCGTTTTCTCAGGGGTTTAGAGTGCTGTAGCCAGTCATACATTAATATTTCCTGAAAATATGGGGGGTTTGCCATGAATGTGCAAGGTATTGAGAGCTGAAGCTTATGTGTTTCCTTCCTGGGTGTACAAACTTGGGCTGCTTGGCTCCACCTCCCCCTCTGCCTTAGCCACTTGGCTGTTCTGTTCTCCCCTGGCTACGTTCCTCCTTGGGGGCCACTGAAGACTGTAAGGTCAACAGGAGTCCTGGAGATTTTCCCCACATGAGATTAGTGTTCACATAGTGGTGACAACCCTCTGTGTGTGCCCAGCCCACGCAGTTCATATGCTGCGATGACTCTTCCAGACAGACTCATCCACACCACTCTTATCAGGCTGGCAGAGTCCTCCCTGCCTTCCACCATCATTAAGCTTTAATTAAAAAATAAAAGTGGCTCAAACCACCAGCTTTAAATGACTTCCGTGGGAAAACCAATCAGCCAAACACCAAAAAATCCTGCATGGGCTTTCTTTTGAACATATGCAACTAAAAGTCTCTGGAAATTCTCGTGTGTGATTTGATTTTCTGTAAATTACTGTTACTGCCAGGTCCCTTCTTTCCTTGTGTGCATTTGGATGACGAGAAGAGGAGGAGATCTAAGTTTACAGTATGCCTAGGAGTGGCAGAGCTGAGCTTTTTCAAAGGTTAGGGGGTTCCTTTTACTCAGTTTTTCAATTTGTTCCATTTGAAGAGGGTGAGATTTCTTCATAAAGATGTGAATTTTAGTTGGAAGTACTGACTAATGTGGGTACTAACTGCTTACCTCAAGGTCAGATAGTTTTAAGTGACATGTAGTAAGGAGACATGGGGAAGATTTAGAAAAAATACTGCTTTTGCACATGATTTTGAAGGGAAATTATTTTAATTCTTGAAATTGTAAGCTAGTCTTTGCAGTTGTTGGCAACCCATCTTTAGGTGGATGTTTCTAGTTGATTGTCCTGATTCCTAGTCTGAGGGGAACATTAAGTGCTGAATGCCACTGAGAGGTTTACATGTCTCCCTATTATTGTCCCCATAAGCTGCTACATGGACTTTTCTGATGAAACCTGACTAATAACATGGTTACAAAAAATCTTGTCTTCATCCATGCTGGTAAAGCACACCTGTTAAGATTAAAGAAGGTGATCGTATTGTTAGCAGCCTGAAAAACAGCCTAGAATATGAAAGAAGAGATCATCTTTTTTCTCTGCCTCTCATTAGATGAAATAAGCTGACTTTCTATTTTGGCTTCTTCTGGCTCCCATGTCTTTGTGGATACCACCAATCAGGCAGAACAAATCTCCTTGCTTCTCTCTGTGTTGGCTTCCAGTCACTGTGGAACAGGCTGTGCGTATTTCAGTCAGAACTGGGCAATACATGTCGAGTTTGAGGGTTAGTGTGGTATGGCTGCTGCACAAAAGGGAAAACCACGTGGGTTCGTGAAGGCTGTCACTCTTCAGAACTTGATTCTACAAAAACCAGGAAAAAATATGTTCATTGCTAAAATGGTAGCACAACTATATCAGCAAAATAAACAGAACTAAAGTACAGGAGGGTGCCATTTTTCCCTAGCAGTTTCAAGGCAAAGCTGTCCTAAAAGATGGTATGGAGAGCAGCCAAATAGTGCTGAACTGAGGCACTTATTCTGAACTTGAGAGGAGACAGTCTGAGAGGAGGGTCATCTCAGATTGACTGGACCTGAGTCACAGAAGAATGAAGAGAATGGAATAGAATAGAATAGAATAGAATAGAATAGAATAGAATAGAACAGAACAGAACAGAATATTTTAGTCGTAAAGCATCTACAACACTCATTCAGTCCAACCCCTGGTCAATTCAGGGCAAGTGAATTAATTGTTGATGTATTTTTAATATATTTACTTTTTTGTCACACACTTATGTAGCTGTTAGATACTAGCACATTTTCTTCATCATGGCACAAAGATTTTGCCTTTATGTTTACTGTCTGATTGAAAAAGGAGATAATAATCGGAATGAAAGTATACATTTCAAAAAATTGAAAATATTGTAACTTTTTCTCTATTTTCACAAGAATGAGCTCTACAGTATGCACATTTCCATGTGGCTGTTCACTGTTCCAGCATTATTCTGTGACCTTTTTTGAAAGTACACAATCTAGTGCTGATTCAGGACAACATTTCGTGCCATGTCAACCCATCATTGGCAGGAGAAAGAAAAGAAAGGATCCAACCCAGATGTTTCTCAGAATGTTCTGATAAACTCAAGATTTTAATGACATTTGCTACAATAGAAAAATAATTAAAAGAGGGGGAGAAAAAGGCGAATGGGAATGCTGGGCAGTCATGCAGAGGTGATCACTAAATGTCCTTTATGTACCCAATTTGTTCTTGATACTTAAGGACACTGCGGTGCTTGTACATGAACTGGAGCCACTTGTCACTAGAAAGGCTGCCAGGATTAAATCAGTAAGAAATTGTTTATTCAGCCTGTTCAAACAAAAAATGAATTGTTTTGATGAATGAGATTTTTTTTAATGAATTAGCACTTGTCATGCCAGTAGTTTTAAATGTAAAGCACTGAGGCGTTTTTTTTTCCTTTCATTTTGACATAACTGCCCTAAAATAACTGAAGTACCAGGGCTCCAACAGTGGCACATTACATTATGTATTGCAAAGGACATAGTTGCCACTGTAGGTAGACAAACACCACTTAAAAAATCCCAACCAAACAAAAAAGAAAAAGCAGAGGAAAAAACTCCACCCCCTTCATAAATTGCATGTATTCTGTAGTAGCTTTGATAAAATCATCTTCATTTTCTACAACAAAAATCATTCAGTTTTTCAGTTAAATGTACTTTCAGTGATGATCAATATTTCTAAGTCCCTCTGGTAGGATTATCACCTTTGGGCAAAACTCTCCAGCTTCTTTTGAGAGAGGCCTTAATAGTGGTGATAATTTGCATGTACTAAGCACTAACCTTCCCTACAGTTTTCAGAAGGGAACTAACCTTCCCTTTGTGGAAAGCTGTGTGCCTCATCTCAAGTGGAGCTCGCCAAAGTGGGGATATGACAGACACACATTCACCTTGCAAAGGATCAGAACTATCACTAGTCCTTGCTGGTTGTTTCCATCCTCCATGAGGGGTAAGTTAAACTACACTTTTTGAGTAAAAAAGCCCCAATTGAACCAAGTAACTCAAAATCATACGTAGGTTCACCTTGTCTATGCCAGTACAATATTTCAGCTTCAGTTATTTTTGAGAATGAGATGACTCATAAGGATTACATTGATACATTTCCCCAGTTTGAACTTCCATGTTGTTGGCATAAACTAGTTGATACACTGCTCACAGTCAGGAATGTAAAGGTTCACCTTGGAAGAAACGTGTGGCATCAGCCAAGATGAGGTCATGCCCATCAGAACTGTGGCACTGTACCCATGCTGGCTGGAAGGGGCATGGTGTCTGGATAAGCCCTCCATTATAATTAGCAAATTAAACTTGCTCCATGTTCAAGGCAGAGAATCTGGCATAGAAAAGCTTTTCCAAAAACTTTTTTCAACCCATTCCAAATTGGCCACTGTGGTAACATAGTTAAGACAATAGGGGTGTTACATTTGGAAATGTTGCTAAAAGTAGGTTGCATTATTTAAGGAGCATCTCCTTCCCTGGTAACCTTTGGACATACCTCTGGCTGAAAGAAGGGAGAATTCACTGATACACTTGGAAAACAAATAGCCAAAATCTAAATTATGGTTCATAAACTGTATCATTAAGCCCATTTTGTTTTAAAGTCTTTCTTGACCCTTTGCTCTTAAGAATAAACATGAAAGAATTTTATATATATATATATATATATATATATATATAAAAGAAATAACAAATAGAGAAATATATACTGGTTGTGTCTCTCACTGTATTGATTCCTTTCTGCTGAAGCTATCATTTGATGAAGCAGAACATTTACAACCTGCTTTGATCAAATGCCACAACATGCAGGAGTGCTTCCAGAGTACCCAACTTCCTCATCTGGTTCCCTGAAGTAACATGCCCTTCCATAACTGGTGGTTGTTCCTGGCAGGGCCTTCCTGCACATTACTGATCAATAGTCTTGTTAATTAAGACAGCAAACTGAAGCTACACATTTTAGCCATATTTAGAAAATCTCAGGAAACTTTGCATAATCTCCACACCTTGATAGATTTGTCCCTGTTAGCATTTGGATTACATTTCCTTCGTTAATCTTTTAAGACAGTGATAATTAATATTTACAGAGCTTTCACATGAGGACTTGGATTTACATTATAGTCTTCATGTGTTTACTGCATCTTGTGCCTATCGATAGAGCAGATGGCCCAATATTGGTGATTTGACTCTAGTGGTGGTGGAATGAGTATGGAAAACGTTTAGAAAATGTAACCAAACTCAGGGTGCAAATCAGGTACAATGCTGGTACAGGAACAATTCTCCAAGCAGCAGCCCCGAAAGAAGAACCGTACTCTTGTAAAGCTACCCTCATGCCTTCTTAAAATGTTAAGAAAGCATTCTGACATAGGAATGAACAAATGGTGGTGCTGACCTCCTGGTGTGCTGTTTTCTGGTACCCTGAATCAACTCAGAATAAGAGTGTGGTCAGTGGATTGATCTCAGTGGAGTTGTTCAGGGAGAGAGCACTAACAGGAAGGAGAGAGGGGAGCTGAAGGTCGCTGTGTAAGCAATGTGGTTTTGCCACCTAGATTATTCAGGTTTAGCAGTTCTTATCTGCCTCCACTGCATCCCCCTCCCCATTTCTCTTACGTTTCTAACTACTCGAAATTGAAGCTCATGGATCTATCAAGGTATTAAGGCTGCTCTCTAGCACCTTGGTGACAATCTTTCCTCCCCTTGCCTGCAGCTGAGTCTACTTTTTGGCCCAATTTATGCTCCTTACCATTCTTTTTAAACAGAGAAGTATCTGTGCTCTTACCACAGAGACAGTTGGCCCATCCCTACCAGAACTTCACAGCCTTCAGTGAAACCTTTCCAAGCCTTATTTCCCTTATGCACAAAGTGCAGATGTTGGCCCTGCTGAAGTCAAATCCATCGTGGTGACACACCAGGAAAGGCCATACACCATGACAGAGGAGACACAGGGTACATACATAGTGGCCCTCAGTGAAGGAAGTTTCCCTGGCTGTCCTTGAGCTCACAGTGATGGGGCAAGCCTGGAAAGCTGCAGTCAGGAGAAATCTACAAGACCCTGTACGAAATAATGTCCAGTTGTTTTATTTTTCCATCATACAACAATTGACATTCTCACCTTGATAGTGTTACACTGATAGTGAATACCCGATGTCATGCTTGGTTTTAGTGACATTGCTCTCTTAAACCTTTGGTAATGTATGTACACACACACACACATATCTGTCTCTTATAAGAGTTTCTGCTAAGATTCCCCATCAGCCAAAACTGTTAGAGCCACCACCAACTGTACCAATTAATCAAAATGTACAATGGGGTAACTACAGAGTTTGGAGCAGTCCTTCATAAGAGATGTGAAGGAGTAGCTGACAGCATTAGGGACAGGGTAGGTGTAATTAAACAAAAAGATCTTTTCAAGCATCAAGGAAGGTTGAAGAACCATATAAGTCTATAGAAAGATGAATAACTACAGGAAATTTTAAGGACAAAAGGAAATAATCAAACAAAGCTGAGGAGCAGATGGGATGGGGGAAAGAGGAAGAAGAGGGGTATAATACTGCACTGTAATTTAGTTTTTCTTCCCAAGAGAAGCACATCTTTTATTCTCTGTGAGCTGAACTTCTTGAGTGTCACCTTAAAATGTAACCCCTTCTCCCACCCCTTTCTTGTGTCAGAATCTGCTATTTAAACAGCCAAACTGAAATCTTTCCCCTAACAGTTCTGCTTCTGTTTGATCTTAAAAGTCTGCATTATTCTAAGGGTAATCCCCGGAGGAGTATTTAAAACAGCAGCAGCTTGCAGCAATCTCCAAGGAAGATAGAAGGAACCTCAGCATTCCCAATAAGCAGGTTCCTTGCCTCCTCACTGTTGTCCATTGTGACCTTTTCTGGATTTCATGCTGTGAAAATTGGCTTTCATGACACTTCCTTACCCATACAACAAATATCAGTTTACCTTTGCATAAACCAATCTCATATAGACTGGCTTGTCTTCCACTTAGGTTTGTTTAACTTTGTTTGATGCCTGGATTTCAGGTCTTCCTACTGACCTTGGCTAGGATGGTTTAATGATGACTGGTAACATGTAGGGCTGTTGTGGCATTGAGTAACAACTCTGCTTTCACAGCTTTGTCAAAGTGGAGTGACTAAGTAAAGTGAACTGCCTTTTACCAGGGATGAGCCCCAGTTCAAGGTGACAGGGTTCAGCTCCTGTGAGCATTACCTCATTTCTTCCCATCTGTCCAACCACAGACAGAATACCTAATAATACCTAAAATAAATAGTTCCTAAGTAGCAAATCTCCATGTAGGTAGGGGCATTCCTACTGACATAAAAAGTTGGAGCGGAACGGAGAGGATGCCCACTTCTCTGCTCCTCTTCTTCTTCATCAGTGTGTGCTGAAGCCAATGAGATTCCTCCAGCTTTGAACCAGTATATCTAAGAACCAAATCTGGTTCTGCACTTGGCAGAAGCACAGATACAGAAATATGATGCTCAGCCAGATCTGCAAATAAAGATCTGCTAGATTAAAGGGCAGATATACAGTAGATGTTTTGCTTTCCTAGTAGCCTGGAGAGAACCACCCAGACTTCTAACTTGTGTACGTATACTTTCAAAAGGGCAAAAATGTTGCTTTCATAAATTAATTTCACACACTTTACAGAGATAAAAATAATCACTGTGACATTTTGTTTGTCTTCCTTTTTTCCTGTATGTAAGCAGCCAACTCTCAATTACTTACAGCCCTAAATTCGTTCCGCTCAATTGTGAAAAGCCCCCGCAATATTCAACAGGAGGGGAAGAATTCTGATCTGTGGAAAGTCATCATGTTTGCAGAGAAAGCAAATTTCCTCCTCTCCCAATATGCTGTATATATCAGCCAAAACAAGACTCTTATACCAAGTGCCAAATGGTATGAATTCCAACCATTTTATGTATTATATATTAATGTTATAAAAATATGCACCCCGATTTTTTATAACAAGGGAATTTGTTGTGGCAATATCTGACACCACTTCTGAACCAATGTAGATGTGACAGCCTAATAAAAACTTGCCTGCCAGCATGACAGCATTGGTTGTGGATACTGAATTCCCTTGACAATTCATGGGGTTCTGTACTGGCTTTTCTTTGGTAACAACCATATCAGACTTGCTGAGCTTTTCTCTAGCTACTTACAACACTCTAAGCTCAACCAGGTTTAAAAGAAATTAAAGTTTGGTTATGTTTTTTTCTTATATATTACAAGTAACAGAAACTATGCAGACACTATTTTGTTAAATTTTTTTTTCTGATGCCTGGATACTTCAACTGGTTCAGAGAAGAATCTTTCTGTTTTCTATGAAATCTCATTGATATTTTCCTCCATGAGGGCAGATGTCTCACAGGAGACTTCTTTTGTGGTTTCAGCATGTGATGAAGAAAAGCATTACATAAACTCAGTGAGGGCTCTGGAGATCCTGTGTGTGCATCTGTGGAATATACACAGACTGCAATGAGAATGTGGGATCAGCGCACAGGTTTTTGTCAGGTTTGCTGAACAGAGAGCCAGGGTACAGCAGTGGATGTGATCCAGAAGCTGGGAAGAAAGCTCCTGTTCTGTGAAAGCAGGCAGGGACAACAGGAGAGTGCAAGTGTTGTTTAGTGCCAAGGTCCTCTTTGGTGCCTAAGTACATAAGAACATAGCAGAAACTTTGGCTGATAAGGTATCTGAAGGTATGGTATAAAATCACATGATTATGTATTTTTGCATGCAAATTCAGTGGGTCCTGCATTATGGTGGTGCAAATCAAGACTGCTGCCTAGACAGTGGATGTATGTCCTGCACTGCAAGCATCACAGGCATGACCAGAAGAATGAGAGACTTGCATGACGTGCAACTTACATGAGTGCAGCCTCATCCTCCCAGTCTCAAAAATTGTATCTCCAAGACTGGCACACAGAGTGGGTGGCTATGACAGAAGTAAATTAGATAGTCTATTTACATAATTACCAAAGGGTATGACAAAACCAAACCCCACTGTCTCTGCTCGTAGTGGAAGCTGGTAGGAATAGATCAGCTGGACAGGGAAAGTTTGCAGGGCCTCAGACTGCAGGGGCAAATTTTTCCTTGGGCCCGCTGGAAGGGTCACAAATGCCTTTTAAATTTCCTGGTCAGCAGTAACAGGAAGCCCTGAGTGCAGCAAGGCATCCCCGGGGCTGGGGCGGTGCGGGCAGCCAGCTGCTGGCCGGGATTAGGAGGATCTGCCCCTGCCAGGTGCGAGTGTCTTGCTCCTTAACCAAACATTTTTATGTGCTGATCGCCTCCCACGTAGGAGACAGCTGTTCCTTCTCCTTCTTATCCAAATGCTTGCTTCCCTTTAACCTCTGGTTTCTTAAGCTGCCAGCTTCTGGGTCATGGTCCTGTGAAGTAGATAGCTGTCTCCTACATCAGTCAATCTCATTGACTTCAAAGGATAACCCAGTAAAAACTGGTGTAAAACATGTTTTTTGTTAGCAAGCTGCTTCTTCTGATTTTCCCCGTTCACTTTTACTTTCCTCTTCCTTTCTATTTCCTTCTTACTTTTACCCTCTCCCTCCTCTTGTCCTCCTTCTCCCTCAAAAGAGGGGTGATTTCCAGCTGTTTTCTCTCAGAGCAGGGAAGGCTTTCCCCTAGGCTCTCCTGTTAGATTTGAGATCACCTCACTGCCTCATTGATTTTTTTTTTTAACCTTTGCTTTCCAGAAAATCTACCATTTAATGCTGGTTACAAAATCATCACATCTACAGGAAACTAGTGGTACCATTTTCTAATACTGACAGAGTGTGGAACTCATTTCCCCTTCAGCAGCATTCTTTCAGTATGGCAATTAGTACTGTTAATAGTAATTGTGAAACACACATTGCAGAAATATTTGACCCGGAATCGGGGCCCCACTTTTAAGCTTGAATTGCTTAAAAATGCCTGAAAACTTGGAAACATAACTAAGAAGCAACTTTGCAGCAGAATGGCTACAAAAATGCTTCAAGGAGGTGATTCTAAGAATTCACACATTGAACAACAGCTGCTTTTAAAGAGGCACTGCAGATGAAACAACAAAGAATAGAGGAACCTACTGGAAGGCAGCGAAGCCTGATGTGTAGTGCTTCAGCACTGAGGTTTTGTGGCTGAAGAGCTGAATCAAACATAATTCAGCGATACCCGTGCCAGAAATCTCAATAAATTGTGCTTCATCCAAAATCCTGGTGTGCTGGGTACCAGAAAGTGAAGCAAACAATATCCCAGTGAGACAAAACAGGCATCATCAGTTTTTATCATGGTCTGCATTGCCATTTATAACAGCAAGAGCATTTTTTCATTGGAGAGGGTTCTTCTTCAGGCTCCGGGATAGAGAGGCTGTGTAAACCCTGCCCAGGCTCATCAGCTGAGATGAAATACAGAGCTGTGCCTAGTATCTGAAAAGAATGAGAGAGTGCTGTAGATGGCTTTGCAACTTCACAAGTTTGTATTCTTTGGCTACAAGTGAAAAGGGCTGCCTAGAATGAAAGTGGAGGCTGGTCACATAGGCTTAAGACGACAAAGATGATCCAAAGCTGAGACAAAAATGAGGTTAATTTTCCCAAAGTGATTATAGCTACTGTAGAGACACAGTTAAACCTCTGAAGAGCCTGGACATGCACTTCCTCTGGGTACATGGATAGATGCAATACTGAAATTTCATATTTGGCTGGGAAAAGAAGGTCCAGTCTAGTCTGGAAAGATACTGTATGCTTCTTGAGAGTGTAAAGCCCAGTAAATCCCAAAGACAGAACCTGCAGAGACACTTGTCCTCTCTCAGCCACAAATGCATCAGAAAACCTGCAGTAGCCAAGAAAAAGCAGACAATGTAGTGAGATGACTCCCACCCAGCTCTATATATCATTACTGATTTTATCTTCCAAGGCAAAGGTACAGGTATTGGGACCTAGTCCAGGAAAGCACTTAGAGCTGTATTTTGATAGCATGCAGAAGAAGAGTACTTTGCTCAGCAAACAGCACCAGTGAAGACTTTGAGGCAAATTATGGCGTTAAATTTGCGCAGTGTAAAGGCAGCAGCATTGGTTTCCTGGGTAGTGCTAACCTCCTCCTGTAGGTCCTTCACCTGTGCAGGTGCTCTGCTAACACACCTGACCTGGCCAAGGAAAGAGGAGGCAGACTTGCCTCTCTGATTCCTGCTTGAAGAAAACAGTCTGCAAGGGACCTCCAGAATTTGGGAATTTTCTACAAGAGCACACTTGCCCTGTGGGTCAGAAGAGTGAGCTTTGTGGCCCAGGCTATTAATTCCCAACTATTTAGTTCCATAAACTTTGCATAGAGGAATCAGAAGTACCTCTGGATGAAAGTTCAAATAGTCTGCATTAATTTTGGACCAAAAAAAAGTGAGTCATCTTCCTCTTTCCAGGCTCCCAAGAAGATCCCCGGTACGCAGCTGAAACACCTAGATGAGTCCTGGGGAAATGACTTGGGGAGCAAGTAATTTTGGAAATGTCCTGATTCAGAGCCCAAGGAGAGACTTCCATTGACCTAACTGAGGTTTGGATCAGAGGCTGCAAGAGCATGGTCCAGATTTCGGTTTAAGATCTACATAAAATACTGCAGAAAAAACCCCAAACCTTGGACAGTTTTCTGATATAGGAAAGAAGTTATACTGCTGTATGAAAGAGTGCACATAATTTCAGTGAAATCAGGTTAAAAAATCATTCAGGAAGTTGGATTAACTCCATCCACATAGGAATTGATTGAAGGTAAGGTATGGAATTGCAGCAGAAACTGGTGCTGCTCTGTCCATAAATGATCAGTCAGTGACTATTATGGTGACTGAGGTGGCTCCCAGGCTCTGGGCACTTTATGGATGGTAAATGAAAACAGTACTCCATTTTATTCTGGGGGTTGGGCTTAGTGAAGAAAAGGTCTGGGGAAGAGATAGAAGTAGTAAGATGACAGTGGGGGAACAGGGCTATTTCAATGGTTTAATAAAAGCTGTGAGTGGATTTTTTCATAAATTGGAAAGCCCGTCTCCCTGGCTGCTGAGGCAAGCAGGGTCAACCACTTGGACAGGGCACACCATGGCTCCTTGTGGCTGCTATTCCCAGATTTCTGCTTTGCAGAGGTGCAGCAAAGACAACAGGATGAGTGGGTATTGGTGTCCTGTCCAAGTGAGTTGGGATACCCAGCCAGACCCAGAAATCTGGAAGTTTCCCCAGGTTGTCTCCACAGGGAGAAAAAACTCTTGCTCCAGGTTACACAAGGAGTCTGTGGTAAAGCAGACTTCTTGGTCCTAAACCAGTACCCAGACAACCACCTTTACATGGTGTTGGGAAGGCATGCCAGGCACAGAGGGCAGCATCTGCATCGGGTGAAGGAAGCAGCCATCAAGGGTAAGCAGACAAAGGGCCATTTACTAACTCAATTTCCAACCTGTAAATGCTGTTGCAACAGCATGTGCTTTAATCATATTAGGAAAATTGCACTTCTGCTTCCAAAATCAATTTCATGGAGATGTTGCCTCCGTAATATACAGGGCTAGATCCTCAATAAGGTAATCAGCAGAGTTGTGTTGACTTTGGAGAAGATGTAATGATTCATATTTGCTGGGGAGTTGATCCTCAATCATGGAAGGTTGAGACAAGAGAAAACGTTGAGCTGTGATGACTGAGCAGCATCTTGACCATGATTAACAGGCTTATTTTCTGGGGAGCTGGGTGAAATATGGTCTCTGTGCAGAGAGGTGGCATCTGTCATAAACAGTAATTAAATCCCATGTGACCTTTATTTTGAAGGTTTAAATGGAATAAAAATGGTGCATAGAAGTTAATTTTATGAGTAAGATTTGGTATGTTTAGAACACGGTGGGCTCAAATCATAAATGTGTAAAGACTAAATAAAAGTGAAACACCTATTGCAAAAGTTAAAGGTTCTTTATGTATCATAAAGGGACACCTACTGCATATATAGAGTAGAGGGAAAAAAAGATAGCCATCATTGTCTTTTTTCCATTAACTAATGGCTGCATTTTACTGTAGGTCTCACTAGGAGCAGGAAGCTCATCCCAAGGTGAATAGAAATTTTCTTCAGGGTGCATCTGCTGGTGTACAGAGGGGGGAATAGCTGCTTGCCCCCCCAGTTGCCACCCCAGCTGGGATATCACAGCCTGGCAGTAGTTCTCCAGGGACAGCAGTGAGCCAGCATGTGCAGCAACTGTTTGAAGGGGGGATTAAAGCACATCGTAAAAGTTTGCAGCCAGCAGCAAGAGAGGAATGTTTTCATGAGACATCCATAGGTTATGCACACTGGGTGTGCAGGCAGCTATTAAATAAAAGACAGAGAGAAAAGCACTCACAAAACAGGAGGAAACCAAGTTTTTTTCTTCTTGATAAGCCCAGTGAGCAGTGAGGCAGCAGCCCAGATGAAATCCTCGTCTCCCTTCCCTCATGTCAAACATCTAGGTTGGTTCCTGCTGTAGGTACACCATTCCTGGGTGACAGGTAGTGACAAGGCACTGGTGGCTGACAGCTTTGAAGGGCTGGCTGTGTGACCAGCTGTGGGAGTTGCTCCTGGTCCTTATTGGGAGCTGCTGGTGGTGCATGGCTCCACGGCCATATCCAGGAAACCAGGAGAGCTATGGCTGTTACTTGAACTTGGCTTGAAGGAAACGGACCTGGTTTAATCTGCCAGGGTCAGATCATCAGCTTGGCAACTAAGAAAAGAAAATTTACTGCAGCTGTGTCAATATAAAGGACCTACTCCTGATTTTATGAACATTTACAGGCTGGGTTTTGCAGCAGTCTTCGTAGACCAATAGATGTCTGTGCTTGAAATAAAGGGACAGGAAATTTGGGTCTTGCTTTCAATATCTCTGTTCCTTGTGGTATAGCTGGGAGTACAGCTGAGCAACACAGCTTTAACTTCCCCTGCTCCAAACTATTCCTTTTTTGTTTCATGAGATTGTTTAGATTGAAGTTATCCCTTGATGTAAAGTGCCTCTGACTAACCAGTGGCTTTGTACTGTACAGCACAAGGTAGGGGAGCACATGACTAAACAGAGGACAAAGAATTGCTCAAAATGGCTGAGTACTAAAAACCTCTCCAGCCGTGACAGCACATACTCATTTGAGGTTTTTCAAGCTGTTAAATATTTTTCAATTCAGTATTTTTATTGGTTTGTCCTGGGTCTTGTCCCTTTTTTTTTTTTTAAATCCTCTTTCCTGTAAATTCTCTTTACTAAAAATACCAACCAACAGTCTCTTTGTGCAGTGAAATCAGGTTGGTGAAAACTGGTTTTGTGCAAGCAGCATGATAAAAGGTGCATTCAGAAATATATCCAACAAGTAAGCTCTGCAGGGTGTAAGTCTTCTGAAAAGGGAAACTGAATCCTCCAAGCCCTTCCACTGCAGGCTTGTGTTGCTATTGAAGCTAGCCGTGAATAAGGTTTTGCAGGATCAGGCCCCAGAGTTCAGCAAAATTTACTTCCTGCCTGCTCTCTATAGCATTTAACAGCTGAAATAAAAGAAGGAATTAATTTCTGTTTTAAATTCTTGGCAAGCAACTTCATCTTGTTGCTTATCTTTTCAAGGGAATCAAAGGATACTGCCTTGTTACAGCTACTCACAGAGCAGAGGCTCGAGGGAGAGCAAGGTATTTGCTTTCTCAGATGAAAATCAGACTCTAACCAGTGGTATTTTCAATAATGTTTAACAAAGCTGCATTGCTAAAGAATAGGCAATATTGTGGCTTCTCCATTTTTTCATTCTTGCCCTAAGTATGGTTCATTTTTTCAGCCAAAGAATTAACTATTTCCATGGTGCTCACCCGGTGCCCTGGTCTTCCCAGTGGCTTCTGTCAAACTCTGCTTCATTGTGAAGCATTGCACTTTTGGAAAATATAGCCCACCAATTTGGTGGTAAACAAGCCTTGGCTTTAAGACAAAGCTTGTTTTAATCTCCATGATCAGGCTACAGATCTGACCATGTTTTTTAACAAACCTCTTATGAAGAAATCCTATTCATGATTATTATCTATATGAGAATAAAAATGTCTAATTACCTTATATTAAATCTGTATTTATCAATTGTGGTTTTCTCTGGGAAATTATAATTTGCAAAAATGCTCCACATTCCAGGCTGTAACAGTTGGAGGTGGATGTCCTTAAGGATGGAAAAAAAGTTCTTTTTTAAATGGCACATTTACTAATTATAAAATGCTCTTATCTCTCTGCAGCCAAAGCCAAAATGAACATGTGCCTTGCACTAAGAAATCCCAGGATTGTCACAACTTGTGCCAGCTGTTGAGGTTATGACACCTGTGCCAGCATCGCCAGCTCTGCCCACTGTCATCTGTTCCAACTGTTCCATCTGCACTGTTTGTACCAATTCTCCCATTTCTGCATCTGTACCTTCTGCAGAAACGGGTCCAACAATGCCAGCTGTGTCATTGGTGCCAAATATGCCAGATGTTCTATTTGTCCACCCTGGGCCAAATCAATGTAGTTTTGTGCTCATTAGTTTTAGCTGGTAGATTCTATTTCACAATTTTTTGAGACGCACTTAGATCAAATCAATTCTAAATCACCACTACAACTGCTTTACATCTATCTCGCCATAAACAGAACTTTGTTTGTCATCCTGTGTTTGGTCAAAATTATTTTAACCTTATTAAGTTGCACATGATGATTTGAGTTCTGTCTTAATGGCAAGATTTTTTTTTCTTGTAGAGGATGTAGCTGCAGAGATTTGAATAGAAAAAGATAAGGGTCATGGTGTCCAGGCTGTAAATAATCCCCCTGGTTACAGTAAAAATTGTCCACACACTGATGTACTGACTGAGAAATCCCTGGTCCTGATCCCTTATTCTACCACTGCACATGAGGAGAAGACCATCCAGTGCCAGTTTACTTGCACTGAATATCTTAAGCTGTGAGGGACAGAGAAAAACGAAGCCCTGAGTTTGTACTGACCATGGGCAGGTTTAACGAGGGCTGTGCCAAAGCTCTGCTCTCTTCATGACTGTCCTGCTCAGGAGAGAAGGAGCCACTGTGCTGCCAGTGCCCCCCTACAGCTACCCTGTGGCTGCACCCAGTCTCAATAGTTTTTCTATTGGGAATTGTAACCTCTAGTGATTTGGGTGACAAGTGTTCTGCCTCGTCTGTGCTTCAGTAATGACATCATGTTGGAAAGCCAAATGCATGAGTCTCTATGTTTTTGATTCATCATTTACTCGTGGGACCAGCCCAGTTTGCATCCTTGGCCGCATCCAGAAAGATCCCACTGTATCCATTGAAGGTGGTGGGACTTTAGGGTGTGTCATGTCCTTTGGGTCAGTAAAGTCAAAATTTGCTGCTGTCAAGTACCTCAGAATAAAGTTAATTCCTGCATAAGAGAACAAGCCCAGGTTTTGCATCCCTGTCTAACACTGCTCAAAACAGCTTTCACAATAAATGTACGTAGGACATAGCCAGTGTGCTGTGCTGGCCCGGGGTCTGCCTGGGCTCTTCTTCAGCTCAAGTGACAACAATCCCGGACTCCGTCCCTGTGGGTCTCAACTCTGACCCCGGGCTCTGACAGGAGCTCTTGGCACCGTAGCCCAACCTGCGAGTCGCTGCTCAGGAGGAGCCCGGCGCTGTCATCACCTCCAGCCCTGTGTGGGTGCGAGCCTGCTCGACAGCTTGGGAGCCATACGCGGCATTCCAGCGCCCTGGACCCGCAGTGCCGGAGTCGCCTGCGGTCCCATCCGTGTCCCGTCCCCCGTGCCGTGGCAGAATTACTGATCCCCGCCACAGACAGCAGTGTGGCACCGGAGACACGCAGCTCTGCCGTGCGGGGAGCCAGAAACCAGGCTCGCATAAACTCAGTCTGCCACGCCGAGGTACTGAAACGCGCAGAGCTGACAGCTCCTCGTCAAAGGAAGGTACAGACTGAAAAATAGCGAGTGAACTAATTTAGGAAAGGGACTGAGGCAGAGGGAAAAGAGGCATTTAATGGACAGGAAGGCCGTAGATGCAGCAGGAGGCTGGAAGATCAGCAGTGCCATGGGGGTGCGCCTGACGGGGACCTCTCCCTGTAGTAGGGGGAACCCGTGAGGGAGAGGATTCCAGACCACTTTGATCCTGTCCTGCAGCTGTCACAACATATTTAACCTTAAAAAATCCTTGACCTTGAGCAGTTTGCTGTATGTAAATGTTCCAAAGTGCAGTCCCATTTGACACGTTTGTCCCTTTCTTCCACGGGATTTAGAGGTAGGGAGAAAACTGAGAGAGAGAAAAATAAGTGGGGGTTTTTTTTGTGTCTGGCTTGTGTAACTGAATTGGCAGTCAATGAGAGGGACAGATTTCTAATTAAGAAATAGCTCCTGTAGTTTCTCAGGCAAAACTCTGGCTGAAATCTGTGATTCATTACTTTAAACATTCCTTGGATTTCCAAAATGTGCAGCTGGAAGACACCCCGTGCCCCAGCCTCTGAGCTCTGCCACTGTGGTCAGCCGCCACCTGCCAGCCATTGTCTTTACTCATATGGCAAATGCCTTAAGTTCGGAATTATTTATTTCTGTGGTGTTTGCAACAGCAGGTCCCTGGTCTTCACTCTGCTGAAAACAAGACCTGAGAGTAATAACCAAATGATCCCTTCTCTGTTCCACAGACCCCTGCATGGGCCATCCCATCACTACACTGCTGTGAGGCGATGGATGGCCTACAGCTCACCCCTCCCTCCTTAGCAGGGCTCGTGGAGGTGTCCTTGGAAAGCATTTCTGAGGCTGTTTTCCTCAACAGCTGAGCTGAAAAAAATTAGTCCTGGCCTAAAAAGGAACTTTATTTCTCCAAGGCAGGTTGGCTGGGAAATTTGGGGCATTTTTTGCCTCTTTCTGTAATACTTTCTGCTTTCTGCAACCATCCAGGAGATTTGCTTGTAGCCGAGAAGTTAGAACAGTTTATCTCCTGCTGTCTTGGCCTGCTGCTGGATTTTCGGTGCTTACTGCAGGTGCTGGGTTTGTTATAAGGCAGTGGGCTGCATTTAGTGATCACGGTGTGGTGGCAGGAGCTGCACAATTCCTCCCTGATTCCTGTGGCTGGAACCAGCAGCACAGGTAGCCCCAGCCAGCAGCACCATCCCACTGGCTGTCTCAGACATCTTCACTGGCCCCTGTGACCTGTGGGAACAGGGAAGGGCAGTGAACAGGACTTGTCAGCCCCTCACTGTTTCAAGAACCCTAATGTGTACAGAATTCTTTCCTTATGTCACTGTAAAAAGAAGAAATTTTGGGGGCCAGGGAGATGGAGAACCAGTCTTTCCTTTAAGAGAAGGCATTGTGGCAGAGTCCTGGGGATATTCTCAGCCTTCAGTTTGGTCTTGAAGAGATTTATTATTTTTTCCCCTAAAGGCCATTGCTTCCTCCCCTTTCAAGTTTTCTTGAATTACATGGATCTCCCCCTCCTTGTCTCAAGGAGCACAGCTGACCCTTTTATCACTCTGTTTGCCACCTAGCTAGCAAATGTAGGTCAGTTTTATTTATATAAAATAAAATAAAATAAAATAAAATAAAATAAAATAAAATAAAATAAAATAAAATAAAATAAAATAAAATAAAATACAAGACTGGGAATGCAGAGCAACTCCCAGTTCAGTTTTTATGCTCAAAACAGAAAAAGGATGTAGCTGAGAAGGCTGTGTGTTAAAACCTGGCATTGGGGAGCACTAGCTAATTAGAAATGGTCACTTCGACCCTTGCCACCACTACCAATAACACAGACATCAATGTGCACACATTCACACACCCCCAGATGATTGTGTCTTTACTACCATGTTTGTAGGTAGCACAGGCCAGTTCCCATTAAAGTCCCTTGAATTCACAGGGCATAAAGTACATTCAGGATACATATTTTTTAATAGCATTTTGTAAATTAAAAAAAAAAAGAATTAGAAGTATGAAGAATTGAAAATATTTTATTTTTCATTCTTTCAAGAAAGGGACATCTTGACTTAGAGGGAGGGTTGCACACAGGGTGAAAGCAGTGTGCTCTATCTCAATTAGCTTCTTTGGCTGGCCTGATCTTGGGACTGGCCAAAGGTCAAACTTCTCATCCCACATCCACCCTTGACAGCGCACCCTATGGGAACGCTATGGAGGGAGATGCTTTTTCAGGAGAGTCTCCTGCTCTGGTTATCCCTACAGGGAAAACTTCAGTTAGCAGAGCTTAACACAGTAGTGGAAAAAGAATTGTGTAGAAGAATTTTATAGAGCTCCTGTTCTTTCTCAGCTTTTTTGCACCTTTCTGGTTTCATCTGGGTGATGGCAACAAAGACAGAGACATCCTCTTTAAAATCTTCCAGAAGAATTTCTAAAAAAAAAAAAAAATTTCCACTGCAAATTCTGCACATGAACAACCCAAAGGGTGTGACTGAAAAGGATCTTTTTCTTGCAGCAGCAAACACCCAGGCTTTCAAAAAGAATGAACCCACTTCAGTATTTTTAGGTTTTATTGCGTTCATTTAACGAATGTCATTACTTGCAGCTTATAAAATGACAGCGAGCTTGTGTGAGCTCTCCTGATACTTTTTTGCATTATCCTGGTGGGCAACAGAAATAGACAGGGGAGAGAGGAGTGAAGCAGCTGAAGGGTGCCAAAAACCAGTGAATATCTATGCAGCAAAAAACATCGAGGTGGTGCTGAAAAATTTGTGGCATTGAGCAGTGGTATTGGGCTGCCTGTAGAAACTTTTAAAAAAATATGAGAATAGCCCATTTGTTGGATTTTAAAAAAAAACAACCAAATTTCACACTGGGATGCTATGAAGGGTGGAAATTTTCTTGAAAAATTGTCATTTTATACAACTCTAATTAGCAAACTGTTCATATAAACCCGCAAGCTGTGCAGCAGATTTCACTTCCAACATCTCTACAGACAAGACAGAATTTCACCTACTTATTTACTGATCATGTCGCAGCATCCTTTTCCTACTCGCTGATGAGTGTTCAGTGGCTTATGTAAAATGTGCTGGTGATTTCACAGCGTTTCCATTGGATGAGTGTCCACGTGCTAAAGCAAATCACCATCACTGGCACGCTCCTGTTGGCAGGAACCAAGGAGCAAAAGATCGAATTATTTTTTCAACCCAAGACATGGTGCAACCAAAAGTAATTGGAAGATGTTGTGGATGGGGCTGTTTGGGGTCTCACGCACTGCACTTTCCCTCTTGGTGTACCTTTCAGCAGCATGAATATTTATGACTCTACTTTGTCTTGTTACAGACAAAATAAGAGAAGCCCAAGGGGATTCAGTCAGTGCAAATAAAAGCAATGTTTGCAAGCATGAGTAAATCTCAGTCACAGTACTTGGCATTTTATGTCAAATACAGCTAAAGCGCAAAATTGCAAGAGATAGAAATGATTTCAGGACAGAACTGTTGTTGGGAGGTCACTGGAAAGAAGTGGAGCCTTGAGCAATGAATCTCCCCTCTTTCAGGCCAAGGGTCAGGCAGGGTTGCCTGTGCTTTGTATAGAGCCACTTGAGGATCCTGTATCTTAACTGAATCCCCTGTTTAATGATGTGGTAAAATCACAAATTCTGGGTGGATCTCTCATTCCTCCTATAGCCAAGTTGTAGCTTCTGTTAGTTTCTTACGTGTTTCAAAATGCACCTTTAGCCCTAAAAATTTTTCACTCTGATAAAAATTCTTTAAAGCCATGCTTGTTGGACTCCATGGCAGAGGTTAATGAGGAAAGATAACACATGATTAAAATCAAGTAAATGTATTTCATTCTTACTTGATTTGTAGCCCTTCAGTAGTGAAAAAACAAAACCAAAAAGATTGTGCAAGAAGGCTCATACTCTTTCTCCTGTAATTGTCTTATTTTATGTCATGGGGAACAAAAAACTCCCTCTAACTCTATTAATTTAATTCCACCCCTTTTGCCAATACTTAGAGATAATATACTGGTAATTTTTATTTTCCTTTGCATTCCCCCAATTGACACAAGCCAAGCGAAATCTCTTTGTGCTCTTCATGTGTGTCTGTAAACTTAAAGCATCCTCAGACATGGCTTCTTGGATTTCAATAGGTGGAAAATATATAATTATATGACCTTTTGTTCATTTTGCCTATAGTCATGGTAACTTCCAGTTTAAACTACACAGAAAAAATGAAATTAAACCTATACATGTTTTATTTTATATCTTGCATGTTGTATTTATCTGTGCATGCCTTATTTATTTGTTCATGTCTATATACATTTACTTCTAGGCTGTGATTACCTCCAAGTAGGCCTTTCCAGGTGCTCTATTTTCTGATCTTAGACTTTGGTATTTGCAATTTGTAGTAGATATAAAAACTGTTTTAAAGCTTTTCATGGTGGATAGTTATAATTTGGCTTAAATATAGAACATGTACAAAACTGGTTTTGTTTATCTTTTTCAGTACTCAGTAAATGCTAATCCAATAGCTTTTTTTGTTTGTTTGTTTAATATAGACTTATGAGGGCTTGGATTTTCTAAGACGTGCAAGATATAGTCCCCCTCAAGACTCATCAGCTCCCTTTGGACATCCAATTTATTTTAAATTCCAAGCTTCTTTTAAATACTAGTATAACTCAATTTACAAGCATAACTCAAATCATGGGCATGACATGTCTGTTTAAATTCATAAACATTTATTTATTTTTCTATACTTTTCATTTCTTGAAGCTGCTGTAAACTGAAATAAAAATCCAGTAAGTAAGTGTAAAACAAACGGTTCCTTTTGAAACATAATAGCTGCAGATTTTCATTATTTAAAGCTCTGTGAAGCATGATCACAGGTGTATTGAATTCACAGATCTTTTCTGACGTGGCTGTGAGTTTGTACTTTTATAAATTGGTGAGAAATTTTTACTGTCTTTGCCAGATTATTAATCCGCCTTGCCTGCTTATTCCTCTTCCTTGCAAAGCACTACAGCTGTTTTGCGTGAAAATAAGGACTTGTGTCCCCCCAGCTGACTCTTCTTTCTCTTTGACTTTGCAATAAAGAGTCATAATGATGACCAGTGACTTTTCAATTCCATCATCTTGGCAAGTCACGTAAAAGATTCACTTCATGATGAAATAAAAAGAAAAACCGGTTTGGAGAATGCTCTTCTCGAGGATCATTATTTCATAAGTTATATAATAGGCCAAAAGTATGAAAATTAAAATGCCTGTATTTGTTTTCACCCAGTGGTTTATCACTCACTCATTTGTTTCTGTATAGTGCCTGTCAGCACTAAGGGGGTTATTAGAATCTCCTGTCCAACTTGAGTTATGTTGATCCTTGTGTTTTGCTCTTTAACCCATTGTCTGATACACTCTGGGGCTCTGGTACGTGATCGGTGTTTGGTCAAGACCCTTCTCTCTTGCCATTGCTCCTGGTGAGCTGCCAGGGTGAAGAGCCAAGGTGTCTTTTGGAAGGAAGTCCCTTTGCGGTGAGAGCACATTTCTCTGCTCTGTTTCCAGTTATTCCAGGGTAAATGCCTAGGCTGGTACTCAGGGCGAGCAGTGATTTTCCAACTTGATGGGACTTAAATGGGAGGATGATGCAGCACTCAGTGCACATTGCTGAACACAGTAACAAAGAAGAAAGAAACTATTTGCACATTGGATTTGCTGTCCTACTTGTGACTCTTAATATCTCTAGACTTGTGCTGTCACTGATGCAGTGACATTATTTAGACATCCACTGATGAGAGAAGGTGATAATAGAGGAGCAAGTGTGATGGTGAGAGGAGAAGCCTGCCAACTTTTAAAGCACAAATTTGCAGCCACATCTGAATTGCTCCTTCCAAAATATTTCAACTGTAGGGATGGGCATCTCTAAGGGCAGAAATCTGAAATGAGTTTAAATCCTTCACTCAGATATAAGTAAGGTAAGGTACACGGCAGCACACATTCAGTGCTAGTATTGGGTTTTCTCCATTTAGGCAAAGAATTAAAGGCATGATTGCTTAATAAGGGCATAACCAGAGGCATTTATTGAATTCCTTAATCCATTCAAAGACATGCTTTCGTACAGATCTAGAGAAGAGACTTTATCTCCTGATTTGAATGTCGTCTTTGTAATGACAAAACTCGTGAAAGATCAAGAAAGATTCTGACATCAAAACTATTCACCACCAAAGAAATTTCTGAAGGCTGAAACACTAAAGCTGTGTATAATTGTGCACTGTCACAGAAAGCTATCCCCATGCAGAAGACCTGCACAAGTCAAATGGAGTTTAAAGTCCTTAATCGTTTTATCAGTGGGGTTGTCATGGTACATAGGACTCATGCTGTTCATTTTATACAGGGATGATTTTTTACCCTAAATGAAAGAAATAGTGGGTCAGAAGTACATATTTATGACTATATTTAATATGATGGTTTTCAAAAAATACATAAATTTTGTTCTATTCTCATCTCAAGTTTTAAAAAGACTATTCTGTTCTTCAGTTTTCCACTGGTTTTAAAAATAATCTTAATATGCAAGCACCAACTTCAATACAACTTGTAACATGGACAGAAATTACAGAAAAAAAATATCAGCAACTCTTTGGAAGCCAGGCTGCGTCACCTGATTTTCACAAATAAGAGTTTCCTTGAAATGTTGCTTGAAATACACCATTCTGCTTACTATGAGATGACAATGACATTGCCATTTACTGATAATTACGATCCTCTTTGGAGCTGAACATAAATGTTGGCTAACATAAGGTATATCTGTAATTCTTGTTGAATGCTTCTTCTTCTCTCTGTTAAAAAACTTCAAATCAGGAGTGATATCTAATCAAATTGCCTTTAAGAAAATGAGAGCCTGAGTGGTCTGGGATGGCAAGAAAGAAAATAAAGTGAAAGTGTAGTATGGAGAAATGCCAGCAGAAATCTTGGACCTTTACAGACTCAAAATATGACCAGGAAAGTTCAGAGCTTGTCATCTGATGAGAGGGTAAAGAGAATATGAAGTGGCCAAGGAGGGGACATAAGAAATTGAGTTTCACAGGATTGATTGTATCAGTGAACTGGAGAGATATCCCCATTTCTCCACAGGGAAATCGAAAGGGTCTTACATTGAGTGATGTGATCATAGGTACCACCTTAGCATTTATATACAGGACAGCTGGTTTATCATTTGACTTTCCTTTGCTGAAATACTGCTCCCACACCACTTGTGGTGCTGAAAACTGCCCCTCTGTGCAAGGGATGGGTTGCCTGTAGCAGGAGATGTTATGGAAGCACAGGTGCAGAGAAAGGGGTGATGGCACAAACCCTTTTTTTTTAGTAGCTCCAAGTTCAGAACCAATTCACTAGAAATTTACCAGATGCCTAACAGATATAATCTGTCTTTGCATAGCTCTGCTAGAGGAAAAATGCTATCACAGTTACGTCCATGAAAACAATAGGTTTTTGTAAAGTGCAGCCATTTCTTGATCTTGGTATTGATCATTTCCCTTACTGTCTGTGCTGTATGGTTTGGAGGAAAGTTAGCAGCAAGCAGATCAGACTATGATTTTCTTCTGAGGTGCTGCTGAAGGCAAGATAGACCACATACAAATTGAAAATGCGTCAGCAACTTCCAGGCTGTGCCCACCTTTGCTGAGGAAAACCTCACGCCTTGCTCTGTGTGGTTCCCTGGGCACAACCAAGCTCCATCAGCTAACCTGGAAGGCAGATGAGGGCTTCTGGAAGCAGAATTTGGTTCAGGGGCCTTCAGTCCAGTGTCAAGTGCTGATCCTGAGAGTGCCTTTATTTTTTAGAGGATCCTTAGTCCAGTGCTTCAGGCACAGTGTAGACCCATGCAGTATTTTGTATGGTATATAAGTCATAAGTCCTACATCTGGCAAACCCATGACCTGCACTAACATTTCAGTGGCTTGTGCAGCCAGTGAGTGTTGGATGGTATTGCATTGGCCAGCAGGGCTTTCCTCAGGGTACAAGGTGCTCAAGCAGTTCAGGGCAACCAGCATTCCATGTTCCAGATTGCTCTCTAAGCAACTCCTGCTTTGAACACACAGGATGGATGGCAAAATTTTGGGGAATTCCAAGAATGCTCTCTATCTTTGAAAACAAGAGCTGAATTTTTACACTGAGAGCCCTAAACAAATGATCACTTAAAGATGTTGGCCTGAATTGCTTGTCTTGGGTCCCTCCCTATAACATTCCAATCCAGCTGTTTGTGGTCATGAGTGTTGTAAAGCAGAAGCAGAATCCACAGCTGGAGTCCTGCAGAGAAAATGGTGACATTAGCAACTTGATATTGAGAGTTTGATTCACACTACAATGAGGAGAATGAAAGTTTCACAGAATCACAGAATTGTCAAGGTTGGAAGAGACCTTCAAGACCACGTAGGCCAGCTATCAACCCAACAGCAATATAATCACCCCTAAACCATATCCCCAAGTGCCATATCCAGATTCCTCTTGAACACTTCCAGGAACAGTGACTCCACCACCTTCCTGAGTAACTTACTCCAATGCCTAACCATTCTTCCAGTGAAAAAAAAAATCTAATATCTAATCTGAACATCCCCTGGTGCAAATGAAGGCCATTTCCTCTCATTCTTTCACTTGAGACATGGCAGAAGAGCTTGACGTGCAGCTCATTACAGCCTCCTTTTGAGTAGTTTCATGGGCAGTGGTACAGTTCCTCCTTCCCAACAGATTATCTGATTTTTCAGCTGTAACATGCCTTTAACATCCTAAAATGCCACCACTGATTTCAGAGTGGCACTGACCTGAGTGTGCTGAAGGTTTCCCCCATTATAATCGCTTGGACAGATGCGATTTCTTATCGCAGGGGCTTGACCATCAAGGTCTTGAAAACTCAGTTTCCTTTCTTTTTCCTAGGAACTTAAGTAGAAATCCTAAAGGGAAAACAAACACCCAGAATGGATCACTGAGATTTCTGCTTGAGTAAATAGAGCTGTAAATAGAACTCAGGGTGATGGCAAGCTATCATACTGAGACATCTATTATCTGTAAGGTCAAAGAATAATTTATCAAAGAAGTATGAACGCTGTGACTCAGTATTCCAGTGATTAAAATAAGCACCGTCCACCATAAGAGAAAAAGCTGTTGCTGTACTTTTCCTGTGTATTCAACAGTGTCTCTTCAAACTTCAGAGATTTATATCCTCTCCCTTAATCAAGGAAATTAAGTGAATGTTTACCACTTCAGCCTGAGTGCCACAAGCAGAAAAATCCCAGAGTAGGATCCTCAGCACATTGGTAGGCTGAAGACATTGCCTCACATGACAGAAGGGTCTTAAAGGCCTAAAACGAAGAGAGATTTGGTGAACTTCCAGAAGGTGGTGAGCCAGGAGAGGGATTGTCTGAGCCTTTGCTTGCAAGGGCCACTCCACGCTGCTGTTCAGTGAGAGGCTTAGCAGGCAGCAGGTGTGGGATGCCTGTGGCTGCTATGGGCAGTGTTGCCTGGCAGGGGTTGTGATGGTGCGCAATCATATTTTGAGCTTCTTCAAAGGAATGAAAGGAATGAACAGAGGTTACTGTAGTGCATAATCAACAGAATAACCCCCATTCTCCACTTAAAGTAATAATCCTCTCTTTGTGAGCAACAGTAATCTGCAGCCAGCATGCACAAAATAATTCATAATTTTCTTTCACTTCTGCACAATCTACAGAAAAAGCAGAAAAACACAAACAATACCCAAAATAACTTGGCAAGCCATTTGCTTACGTGTAAAACAAGCAGAAATGAGCAGGGTTTCACTAAAAACATTGTAAAGCCTGAACTTTTCTCAATGAGCTCATGGCAGTCTCATGGAACTACATGTGTTTCTTACTTGTTAACAGATCCTACATATTTCTTTATTCCTAAAACTTTGTTTTAGCATATTAAAATGGTATCCATGAGCTGTCACCATCTTGCATTTTCTTAGGCTACATGTAAACTATTACACTTTGCTGAGCCCCTCTTTTTACTGAGGAACAAATTGAAGAGAGTGAGGCTTATAATTTCAAGCTACTTGTGCAGAAGTTGTTTTGGAGCTTGTCAAAATTATGAACAGTAATGCACAAATTTGAAAACTTGTACCAGAAAAGCAAAGGAGAAGCAATTTCTTTTGTCTTTTGATGAGAAAGTGGAAGTAAAAACAACAATGTTTTTATGAATGTGTAAACAAGTAACCTGAAACAAGAAACTACTTATTTTTAAAGCCTTGAGAAACTCTCGAAAAAATTAATTAAAAATCTACTGTTAACTCCCTAGTCTCATAAAAATTGTTTCAGAGATATTGGGTTTTTTGAATAGACAGTATTCTTGATTTTTCACCTCCATAAGATCTCGTGATCCACAGTGTCTTATATTCCCAAATTCAGTACATAATTTTAAATTGTTAGATTGAAAGAACAGGAGAAACACAGTCGATACCTGAAGTTAAAATTGCTCCAAATACACGACCAATAACAGCTGAAGACCAGAAATATTAGCCTTCTTGCTAACATGATGAGCAATGGCCATCTGTCTTCACAAAAGGTTGCCAGCCAAAAATGATTACCTCAGTCCCAGTAAACTCTTGAACTTTTCAGCAGAACAATAAAAGGTTTAATGAAGGGGGTACAGAGCAAAGGCCTAGACCCTCAAAGGTCTATTTACATGGTTTACTCTTGTAGAGGCTCCCTCTTCCATGAAAATCTGTACTACAAAGCACAGGAAACAATATACATTTTATGTTAGGAACATATAGAATAAAAAAGAGTCAGTGGAACAATTTTCTTGTTCAACTTCTCTCACTTTAACTCCTTGTAATCTCAGTTACTCTATTAACATTTAAATTAGGTTTGCTCCAAAACAAAACAGAAAATAAGGGAAAAAACCCCTAGTAATATATGTTTTGTAGAATTTGAAATGGATAATGTAAGTTGTATCAGAGCTAACTCACTGCTTGTACATCTCTCACAATGCTATGTTGGTGTCTGGTGTCAAGCATCTCCTGACTGATCTAATGTGAAGCAAACCCACGACCGTGCGACTAATGAGGTATCTGTCAGCAAAACTAGAAAACCAGTCATTTATTGTAGTGGCAAGCAAAACCCCATCTCCCCAGTGTACTGGCACAGAATGGATTATGAATATAGTCTGTGCAGAATTACAGACCTTGGCCATAAAATCAGGATATCAAGATCAGTATCAAAAAATAATTGCAGCCAGATTAAGGCTAACATCTGCAGGTAGAAACACATGTGGGTATTTGCATCAAAAAGCTCCACCCAGGATAATGGAACTTTCCACATGGATCCATTTCCTTCATAAAAACCACAAATTATTAGAAGTAGGTGTTGTATAACCCAAACAAGGCCAAAAGAGCCATTGCCCTTCCAAAGGTAAGAGGACAGACACTGTTGTCCTAGAGAGAATAAACCAGCACAAATGGACACGAGCTGTAAATCAGTACTGACAGGAATGGGAAGCAGGCTGACTTCAAATATTAAATAGCAGAAATTGCAAGTAAAAAAATGTAAGTTATTATTATTTGGGACATACATGGCACTTTTTTTTTAATCCCAAAGTATTTAATAAGAATGCATTAAACTTCTTCCTCTTGTTGTAGCTGGAGTAAGTAGGGCATAGAGGAATTGCAGTGACTTCACTAGCATTTGTCCTGCAGTGCTTCCATAACTACCAGCATGGGGAAAAAAGATCCTAAGGGCTGTCTTTTATAAAGGTAGTAAGTACTGAACTTATAAAGGGAGAAACAAAGAAAACATTTTAGATGAAGGAAATGAGGAAAAAAAAAGAATGTAAATGGGAAATAAATAAGAATGAGGAGTGAATGGAAAAGAAAAAGAAAAAGAAAATCTCTGAGATATTAAAAGGAGGGGGTTTGTACGAGCCTGTAAATATAAAAACGTTCACTGCAGATACACGGAGACTTTTAGAGCACTCGTGAATTTTTAATGGGGGTACCTTGGCATCAGGCTGCTGCCATGGACACAGATTAAGAATCACCTGAGCTCTGTGCACAGGGCTGTGGCAGGAGTCCCCTCTGAGACTGGGCTGGAAATTGCTCCCATTAGCATCACCTTGAGAAGTGTCATCCTGAATGGTGAGGTGGGCCTTTCTGCTGACAAGGATGCAATCAGCTGAATTACTAAATAGTTTGGCTTCCAGATGAAAATCTTGCAAGTTAACCTGTATTAGGACACTTTTCTCCCTCCCCTTTTTTTAATTCCTAAAAAGTCTGCGAGCTCAGAAGTTTCTTGTAAGGAAAAAGAGCACATTTTAATGTCAGTATAAAAATCAGCAATCCTCAAGAAATTTTAAGCCAATGAGGAGAGCCTGGAAAAAAATTGTTTCTAAGTATGAAAGTACAAAGAAAATCACTGATACAAAATAGTAGCTTTTTGCTCAGTAGTTCTTAGTCTCACACATCTGTTTGCTTAAAATACTGTAACTTTAGTGTTGTTTGCTTATGTTTGAATTACACCAACGTGGTATCTCATCAGTAGATCAGTTTCCTCACTTTTAATGAATCATATACGTGCCAGATCTTCAGAATTCTTCCTTTTGTGGCTTGATCTGAATCCTGCTGAAATACTTTCTTTTCATCCACTTTGTGTGATTTGGCTCAGACTTGTGAATATTGTAGTTGCACAGATATTTCTTGGAGCCTGAATTTTACATTTCAAACCCTGTGTGCAGTGAGAAGGAGCTGATGCCCAATCCCAAGGTGTCGTGTTGATTTTTTATAGTTAGATAATAGACAGTCTATTTTTTTAACTTCTAAAGGAAGCAGGATCACTATAAAATGGGGAAAAATGCAGTGACTTACTAAATAATTTTATAAGTTCATTCTTTGGATATTTATAATCATTTTCCCATAACAAGCTTTTCTTTACAACTTTTATTTCTTCATTAGTATTTTTTCTCTATCTAATTGTAGTATTTTTGAAGTTATTTTTCTGTTTGTAATTGTTTTCTTCAGCTATAGTGAAAAGGAACAGTGTAAGAGCATTAAGAAGTTAAGACAGTGAAAAACAGTCAAAGACAGTCAAATTCCCATACAGATTAAAAAGCCAATGAGAAGCCCAAAGGAAGTGAGGAAAAACAAATCAATGTTTAAAATACACACCATCAAAGCATAATGAAAGCCTTTCTTATTGAAAAGGTGTGCAATCACTTTCTTTCCAAGTGGGACTATCCATTAAGGACGAAATTGCTAAAAATGCTTAGATGTGTATTTGAGCGTCTGTGCATTTTGCACTGTTGCAAGTTAACCCCTGATATCCATGGGAACTGACCAAGTTCAGCCGAAAACCCCCCATTTTTTCTCATTTCTGAAAGTTGTGATTGGCCACCAGTAATGCATGTTTACTGCTGCTGCTCAGGCTGCGCTGCAGCTGTCCCAGAATAGGATTTGGATCAGGTGTCCTGAGCAGACCTCCTCCTAGATGGCGAACTGGTGGGATGTAAACATTTCTTTTGCACCTTGTGGGAAAGCATAGCTGACAAATGAAAGAGAGTGTAGGTATCAACTTTGTTCACACAGCACGAAGGCTTAGCTTGCATGACAGATTTTACCCACTGGAAGGCATTTTTGTTTGTCATTGCATGACTTTTACAATATTTGATAAGATTTCTCGAATTTTCCATCTGAGGAAGGGCTAATACAAGAGTGAACAAGTAACAGATTATGAGGACTTCAGTATATCAATATTTACAAGTATTTTACATTTGTTAATCCAAGGATGCTTTTTGCTTACCTTTTGTGACAGTTGTTTACAACTTGGCATGGTTATTTTGAAGGAGCATTTCTTGTACCAGCAAGGATGGTGTCAAAGTTCCAACTTTGCCCAAGGCTGTAGAACTTCTAGAGTGGAGGAACTTCTAACGTGGAGGAAATTCTAAGCAATATGAAGTATGTATGCCTAGGTGGGCTGCTTCAGGCCTGTTTATATATCCCCTGAGCTTGGCTCAAGAGTCTCACTGGAAACAAAATATTGAATAAGTCATTATAGCAGGGAAAAAATTGTCAGGATCTCTGACCTGATAACTCCTGCAAGGAAAAAAAAAAAAAAAAAGGCCAAAAAAAAAAAAAAAAGGCCAAAAAAAAAAAAAGCAGAAAAATGCATCTAGGGGATTTCTAGGTCATGTACCAACTACCACATGCCATGACTGACTCCTAAAGATATACCAGAACTACCAACCAAACCAAGGACATCCCTCTCTTGATGGAAGCTGTGGAAAAGCCTACAGATGTGTTACTGTTGCTGCTTTGAACGATTAAGGTTTGAAGAATGGAATATTTGAGAGGCAAATAGTCTGGATACTAGATAAATCAGAGTAATCCAAATTATTTTCTTAAGGATAATGATTTAAATATGTCTGATTAAGAACAGGTTGACATGATTCAGAGGGTGGGATATAACAGTGGGAGGGTCATTTAGGGCAAAGGGAGGAGGATGAAGAGGGTGAATGGCTGAGGCACAGAGTTGGTCATCAGGAGAGATGCCCTGCACCCCTCACCAACCTGCTTTTGTTGTTCAGCAAGGTTGGAGCAAGTCTGGAGATAATGTCCAAATTCAGGCTGGGGCCAGTGACTGCCAGGCAAGCCCTGGGCACTGGGGCAGGCTGGGTGAAGCCAGGAGAGTCAGCTTGTCACTCTGGGTGTCTCTGTATCAGTGGGATGCAGGGCCAGGGGACTGCCTGCAGCTCAGGGGTGAAGGGAGCACCAGCAGTAATCCTCTGCAGGGCTGTGCCTCTACTGGCAGATAAACATCCCACAGGTAATGTTCGTGAATGAAGGATGGTGCTCTTAATACACATTTGTGCACAAGGGAATTGGAAGGGCTTTATTTGGGTAATGCTAAGAATTGTGAGTCTTCAGACATGGAAAAAGAAGTGAATGTGGGCATCTTTGACCAACCTTATATTCATACAGGTAAGTTCAAAGAAACTTTGAACAGACACATATGAGTTATGAGATCTATTTGAAATTCACAAATGTTCACAGAGGAGTTTATACTTTAATTCAGTTACATTAAAGGATGCTAGTCCAAAGGCAAGGTTTAGGGAATAAAAGGCTTCCTTTTCCAGATTAGCTTTAAAGGCATGCTGGGTTTCTTGCTCAGCCCAGTTTTGTCTTAACTGAAGCTGAATGTGTCTGTTCCTCCTCAGCTTTCTGCTATGATTCCATGATAGGACTGTAATAAAACATACCTTATTTTTTGTCAACAACTGTAGGTGTGGGACTTTATGAAGATTTCAGCTGCCCTGTTCTATTCCCTGATAACTCAAATGTATCAGCATATTCAATGTACATACATGAACATAATCTTACACACTGCTTTATACCCTGGTTTGCTTTCATGTAAGATTTTAAGGGTGTTTTTAAAACCATACAAATGTGTGAAGTATATATTAGTTGTGAAGCTGTTCATATCAATAAATGGGAGGAGGGGTTTTGTTCCAAGCAGAGAAGTATATACAGTAAAAGAAAATGTGTACAAATAACTAGTGTACATTGAATTGACATAAAAGGTAAAGAAAAGAAATGCATAACAGGAAAGCCACAAGAGAAATCAAGACATATTACACTGTCTGTGAAAGAAAGACTGACATCTAAACATGAAGAGAAACATGAAACAAAATCTGTGTACTTACTTTTTACTATGTTCCCTTGGGTTACAGGGAAATGGGAGGGGTGATATTCAATACCAGTGGGTACTTTCTAAGAGATCCATTTCATTACTTTAGGCAGAATAATAATAATTAACAGATAGACAATGAGATTGATACAGATAGATAGATTAACAGATAGATAATGAGGGAGAATATTAATAATTAACATACAGATACAGCAGGTTTTTTAGATATCTGCTTGTTTTTTCCAGTACACTTTTAATTGAAAAGTCATCACACAAGAACCAATTCCAAGTGTAGTTTCAAAAGGCCCTCAGAGCTTCTATGTTGGATGAATTTTGGATTCCAACAAATAGACTTTTATTTCTTTTCCATGGGGTGTAACTGACTTGAGTTTTGTGCTTTGTGAAGAATAGCAGCAGTGCTTTTATAAATTCATTCTTTCATCAGCTTACTATTTTAAGTTGAGCCTTATGTAATTTTAAATAAAGGTGGAAGTTGTTGTGAAAATCCCCTAAGTTTGGTTGAAAACAAGCAGGATTTTGTCTGTCTTTTTCTTTCTCATTTGAAATAATTCTTTCGCCGTAGTTCTGCAGTTCTTTGTCTTTCTGAAACATCCTCCTCTGGAATAAAGTTAAGAGAAATAGCCTGAGAATCTTTAAATTTGATTAAATTTATCATCCTTCAGAAATTTTTCTTACACGTAGTATCAGTGTATGATGTCAAACATCCACATATACATGTTTAAAGGCTGGACTCAAACCAGTGCAGAAAGTTGTAGTGAGTCATTGGCCAACTGATGATGAATCATCCCCTCAGCACCTGGGACTGATTCATCCTTCCAGCAGGCAGCTATTGGCTACTGCCTTTACAGACACAAACACTGTCTCATAGATAGCAGTTGTCTGCGTTAGGATTTTGCTTGGCTTGTTACTGCAACCATTAATTGAACAGAAAAAAGATTGCTAAAAAGGATCAGTTTCAGTCTGAAAATCTTACAGCCCACTTTCTCTATCCTTTGGATGTTCTTGTGTCCTTGGAGGACATGTCCTAACACCCAAGAAAAACACCTGAAAATTTTGTCACCAATTTCATGTGAGAGGTGCAGATGTTCTTTACAGGCTCTATTCTATGCAAGTTCCCCCTAAGACAGTATCCAGAGCTGTATTTCAGATCATCAGCTTTATTACTTACAGCCTGCCTTGGACATTGATATTGGTTTCTCTCTGACCTACAGTTTCCCTGTTGTGGCTTACTGATCTTTGCTTCGTGGCCTTGGTTCAGCTTGAATCTCCAGCTTTCTGATAGAGCTGTTTGAACTTGGATTGGTCTCTGATTCTGGTCTGCCCATGACCATGAGTTTGCCACCCAGGTATTGGACCAAGCCTGGACAACATTTCCCACTATCTCAGGAAAAAACGAAAACCTAGGGATCCATGTGTAAATGTGTCATCAGTAAAGGCGTTATAGTTAAATGACTTTTACCTCAATAGAGAAGAGAACACAAAAAGCAAAAAACCAACCAACCAACCAATGAACAAACAAACAAACAAAAAGAAGAGGTGTTTTTGGATTGGAATCTTCTAAGGTGACAGAAATCAAGAGGAAAAAATAGGCACTCATTCTGAGATGTGGGTAATGTATGATTTATCTGTTATGGTGGCAATTATTTAAATAAATGTTCTGGCTTATTACAAAGTAAAATATTCACAAGCCATAAAAGAATTCTGAATACCATATCTTCAGAGTAATACCAATTCCTGATTGTGTACATCTGCTTATCCCTCTCCCACTTTTATTTCTGCAGAAGAGCCTCTATTTGCCATGAACCTTAAAGGTTGGTGTTCAGATACCACAGGTACCGATGTAATTTTAGGTGTCCCTGGTATGCTGCCACTCTAGAAAAGAGATGTAGAGATCTTCTACAGGTTCCACATCTACTTTAGAAATATTATGGAACATAAATGGTGCTAGAGTGCTAGATATCTAGTGACTACAAGCAGAGACATCCTTAATTCAGCTTACTATCAAATCAAGCTTGTTTACATTTCTGCCATGAGAATGAATGCTGCTATTTCCCCCCTGTCAGCCTATTTTCAGTTTGAAAACAAGCTTTTCAATAGTAGAAACAAACAGAAAAGTCTAGACTACAGCTAGTGTTTTCTGAAAATTCTCCTGTTGATCATTTAGAAAAGTGGTTGTTGCATGAGAATGAAAAGACAGACTGCTATGGATGTAATATAATGTGCATATATAAATACAGATGTCTTCTTGGCCATTTTTGAAATGAAGGCCAAATTAGTCCAGATCTGCCTCAACAGGCAAAGCTATTGCTTCATTTCTGCTGAATCTAATTTCTTTGTTGAAACAAAGCTCCTGTAAATTCTATGCAGTGATTTTATCAAAATAAGGTTTGATCCATATTACTTTTGCAACTGGACCAAATCACAGCCCAAACCAAACCAAACTGAGAAATATCAATAACTTCTTACTAGGATGAAATTATTTTGGATTTCTTTCAACTGACCAAACAGACAGAGCCGTCAGACTATCCAAAACATGCAGAACATGATTTTGTGTATGATATTCTCAATTTAACAGCTTTTCTTTCAAAAGATGGATCTCACAGTGTTTCAAGACTCCGGGCATTATTACCAATCTCATTAAAGCACAGTCGCTTTGCTGTTGTCTTCTTGTCTTAGGCTTGGGTTTTCTTTGGTGTGTGTCCTTGTGAGCACATGGTGGAACCACAGGCGCTCTCCAAGGTCCTGAAACATGGGACGGGACTTTGGAACATTTTGTTACTAATTGGAAGTATTACTATTTTAAATCAACATCTTCAATTAGCTGTGGGTGAGAAAGTAATTTTTAAAAATTTATTTATTTAAATTCAAGACTAACAGAATCAGTCTTGGAAACGAGAACTTAGGTTTAAGTACATACTTATGTTTAGATCACATTTAGATGCCACAGAGTACAAATGAGAAAGCAAGCAAATTGGGGTTAGGCAACCTTGGAAATATAAAATATCATCCTCGTCATTTAAAATACTTGGGAAGTATTTTTCATGAATGCTGAATTCCTGGAAAACAAAGTTGCTGAGGTTTGCCAGGCAAGCTGAATAATATAAACTTCTTGCTGAGCTCTGAGTTATCAGTATGCTTATTATTAATAAATATTGTTGTTCTTTCTTTAAAAATATGCTTCAATATTTTTTATCTTGCTAGTGGCCTTTTTTACTCAGAAAAAATGTAACAGAAGAAATGTCACGAGCATTTGTTTTGAAGAGAGAGGCACTTATGTTCCATTCCCTTGTAGTACCAGCCATTTATACGAAAGAATGATGTGGTGAACTATTTTCTTTTTGGATTTATTGTCTGAAGCTGTTGCATGACATAGGTTTGTGATACCAGAGATCACTCATTTATTTCTGTAAAACAGTTCTGAACTGCCAAACTGATAATGTGAAAAACTAGTTCAAGCTTTGAAAAAAAGTCCAAGTTACTCAACATACAACGAATCTTTTCTGTAAATTGTGGTGGTCTCATTGTGGAAATATGCACCTAAACATGTAACCAGCTTGCAATCTTGCAGTCTTAATGAAGAGTCTAAAAACTGAGTGTTAACCTTGACCGAGCTATCTGTCTGCAATTCCGTGCCACTGTCTGTATCACAGCTCAGAAGAAAAATGTCTGTGTTGCTCAGAAAAGCTTACTCTGCTGGTCCATTGATGTCTTTTTCATGGATAAATAAATGACATTATTTTAAACCTACCTTTAATTTGAATTTTCTTGCCCACTAACCTAATTAAAATGAACAACATGGTATAAATTAAACTTGTACTATACTGCTCCACTACCTCAAATTTCGGAGAGAATTTATTAGTAAGGTCTTCCTACCATAAACCCTGAGAGGTGATTTATTTAGAATGCTTTCTTCAATTTTTACTGTGTTTTCTAAATTATAATAAGATCATGTATGTACAGAGAAAGAGTTGTTCTTGAACCAGTGAAAATCAAGACTACTGAAGACAATGCAGTATGTCAGCATTAAAATGTTGGGAAATATTTTAAATAAAAAAGCAATATGAAGATACTTTTACTGGAATTATAATTTAAGAAAAATATAACAAACAAACAAGCAAACACAAAACTCCCAAACTGGTGATAGAGTTGTCACAAAAAGGAATTATTTTACAGGAATTATTTTACAAAAATTATTTCTTCAGTCTTTGTCATTTAATTACTGTTTTGGGCAGCTGATTCAAAAGACCGTATAAAGGAGGAATTAATTTAACCAACAAGAAATTCTGTAGGTGCTTCATCAAGAAGAGCAGTTAACAAAGTAGAAAGATAATTCTGGACTGAAGACACAAGAGTTCATTATGAGAATAAGCATAATCAGGCCAAAGTGCAATTAAAAGAACATTCATTATAATTGGAAACACAGAAAGCAAGAATTACAAGATTTTCGAAAAGCAGTGAAACAAAATTATACCATCTATTTAAAGAAAGACTTCCTAAATATAGAATTTAAATTAAAATACTAATAAAGACTACTTGCAGGCATGCCTAAAGCAAGCACGGGATCTTGAAACTGAACCTTAAGAATATTCTTCTTGTCGATTTTAGCAGTTCCAAAGAATTTTACTGCCCTTGTGAGTAGTTCTTGGATCACCCTCTCTATGTGTATGTTAGTGATCTTTACAAAGATCTTTATGAATTGGTAGCACAAATAAAATGTAGTTTTGCAAATGTATAGAGGTTCAAAAAGCACTGTGAGCTTCAAAAATATGAAGAAAATAAAACCCTCTCTGGGGGTGTCTGTAGCTTCAGGAACATACCTCATGGAGAGGAAATGAATCCACCAAAGATTGGTTCCTTTCATCCAGGGACTACTTTCCCAGTATTTTAGGAAAATTTAGAAAATGGACACTGGCCATCAGCAAGTTCATCAACTACTTAACTGTGAAAGGAAGATAAGCAATTAAAAAATTGCAAAATCACCACAGAGATGTTGAAATCCTATAGAAGATTTATTCATTTGATATGTCAATGAATCTCCTACCCCTACTGATGGACTTAAATTAAGAGTTGGACTATGTGTTTGAGAGTTGAGAAATGCTGTGCACGAATTATGCTGAGATGGTACAATTCACTCTCCTGGGTAGCAGGGTAAAGATTTAAGTCAATATTATTTGAGATTAATAGGACAAAGCTCAGGTGTTTGTACCTTTTTAGTGCCAGCAGCAACAGCTATACCTGGATCTACTTGTTTTGTTGTTTTCTGAAGAAATCTCTTAGGTTATTACATATTTTCTTGTTTATAAAATAAAACAGATTTCTATTAGAAGATAAAAAGACGCTGAATGTTACTCATAAAGCTTGTGCTGCTCCACTTCTAAGAAATTAAAAATAATGTTACCAGATGTTCTGTGTGGTCCCCTGTGCTGAAGCTGGGGAAACTTATGTTTACATTTAATTTAAGAAGCAAGACGCAGAGAAGACACTGTTATTTACAAGTATTGAGTGGCACTCTGAAGAGCTCTGCTGCTCCACTGCCCTCTGAAGTTGAGGGCAACAAAATTTCTCAGGTTTTAGCCAGGTTTCATCAGAGTGTAAAGCTGTCTTATGCTGTCAGTGTGTCTTCACCTTCCAGTCCTTCCTAATGGCTTTTGAATGCATTATCCAATTCCTGTCAAATATTACAAGGATGTAGAAATCTCTAAAGTATTGTTTCTACAAATATTGTGAAAATATATAGTTAGGCTGTGGATAGAAACAGAAATAAATGCTTTTGCATCCTCTCCAAGGAGAAATAAACCCCCAAACCACTTCAGTATTGAATTCACTAATTATCTGTCCCATTCTGTTTCTGAGCTGAAAATATCAACTTTACAGTTTACACAACCTCATTAAAGAACCATTTAGTTCAAGTCTTATGAAAATCTGCATTTTCTTGTGGACCTGTGCAAACATTGTTCACTATTCTCTCCAGTTTTCTGACTTATTTCCATTCAATTGCTGCAAGATTTGAATTTCTTTGGAGTACATTTATCAAACATTTGTGAAGCATCTCACACACAGTGGGAAAAATTGGAAGGGATTAAGAATAGAGGATTTATCACTTTTCCTAGCCAAGAGTGACAGTGGTTTATTGTCAGGATAGGGCACTTCTCTAAAAATCAACTTTTTTTCTTCACCCTAAAAGAAACAAAGGACATTGCTTTTGGTTTGATGTAATCTAACAAACAAATCAAGATGGTAATTAACACAGCACTAAAACATTCTTTTCTTCTGTATCAGCAGAAAGATCAAATTATTCCATAAAAATTAAAGAAATTTCAATGGAATTGATAAGTACAAGTAAGATGATATTCACCTTGAGTAAATTTGGACATCCAAGCTTCATTTTTGAATTAAAAAGCAAATCTGCTTAGACCACCACAAAGTAAATTAAGACAGGCAGGTTCTCTTAGAAGTTGATTCAGGGCACCATTAACAACACAGAAAACCTCGGGGAATTCACTTTCTAACTAGTATCACAACTTAGACTTCCAAATGTGCAGCTAGAAGTTGAATCAAAAGTGGAGATCTGAAATCCATTTTCATCTTATTCCCATGATTATCTGTAACCCTATAGCCAGGCTCAAGACTTATTATAGTAACACTTAATTACAACCCTTTTAAAAAAAATAAACTTGCAAGGACAGGAACGGTGAAAAAAGCATATGAATTTTCACCTATATCCTTTGCAAAACTAAGCCCAGGACTTTTGTAGAATTTGTAAAGCTTTTTGACTTTGTCACAACTGGAAAGTAGGAAATAAGAAGCTGGTGGTGTGGCAGGTTGACTTGCCTAGAATTGATTTGCACAAATAAAGGGTAGTGAGGAAAATGTAAACTGAAAACAACACAAAACAAAATAACAATTATATGAAGACACAACAGTGCTATGTGTTATTATTTTTCTGATTTAAGAAAAGCATAATATTCTAAAGCAGTACTATACAGTAAATACCATGAGTTTTTTAAACATTTCTGTAGGATTTTAAACATTCTGATGAATCATTTGTAATTAACTATGATTAAAAAGTCACTGACAAATAGATAACCCCGATGAAATACATGCTACAGAGTGCTTTCTCAGCTCACATTATCTTTCTTTTTTATGTGTTAAAAAGTAAAAAGATTTTACTATAATTACAATCCTGTACCAATGATTCATAAGGAGATATTTATATTTAGAGTGCCTACTGATAGCCATCCATATTGGCTAGTAAAAGGAATTAAATGTTTCATGTTCATTTGAAATTTCAGCTTAAGGCCATGCCAAAAATATTTTGGTTTTTTTACAGATCAAAAAGGGACAAGAGTGAAAAGACTTCCAGAAATAAATGCTATGTAATAGAAAAATATCAACCATATGTGCATTTCAGATTTGTAGATCAAGTTACAAGGTTGGCAATCAGATTTCGACTCCCTAAATATTCCCAGAGTTCTAAATATAATCTTCTTCTGTTCTTCTCTCCCCCCTTCCTTTCCAAACTGTTGTGTAGCATTTCTGTGTGCAGTAAAGCGACCTGTCTTGTACAACTTGGAGAAAACTGGATTTGTTCTATGAGTAAAATGACACTTATTCCTTGGGTGCTGTCCTGTACCAGTGTGAAGCAAAGGGTAGAAGCACAGGATCTTTTCTGGACTTGATATATATTGAAGCAGTCTCAGCCTCTCAAAATTTTTATTAAAATTTATGATAAGTCAAGTAGATACATAAGGACAACTCTTCTGATTGTTTCCAGCATGGGAATGAAGTGAATTCCTGCACTGTCATTATGCCCATCTCCCTTTCTGCCTGTCCTTTCTCTTCCACTAACTTTTTGTCCATATACCCTCTTCCAAAAAAGTTTCAAGGAGAGGTGAAGATCTCAGAGAGAGTAAATTAATAAAATTCTCATTTAAACTCATCACTGAGTGAAAGAGCTCTCTTGTTAGGATTTTCCATAAGAGAAAGTGTAAAATATTAACTGGAGGAATCACTGTGGTCTTGGGCGTATAAGGAGGACTTGATATATTCTCGAAGAGGTGAGGTTTTAGGGATCTGCGAGGCAGCTGCTGTCAAGAAGTGTAATGATGTGGGAAATAGGACAGAGTTAATCTATAAAGAGTCTCTCTTCTTCAGTTCCACTACTCATGGGACACCCTATTTTTATTTGTACTTGTCTGTGCTTAACAGCCAACATTTATCTACAGATTACAATACTGGGGTTCAAAGGCAAAACCCAAAACTGCTCACAAGTTTGGGTTTTATGACCAAAAAATCTTACTGTGATCATCAATCTGGACTACCAAGTTAATGCAGACCTCAGAATTTTCCTATTTTCTTTAGCATATGAGCTGAACAAGAATATTTAATTGTGATCTAAAGCAGCAGAGATTCTAGCACTCATTGCTTAAATTATTCCAATTTAATATTATTACGGAATTTAATGTTCCTTACTGCTAAAGCTATGCTTACATTCTTAGTTTGTCAGCTCTGTTTTTATTCATCAGATCTGCCAAAAGGCATTTAACTTTACATGTTGAATTACCACATTATAGGGTAAAAATATTAATTCATTCTTTCTTGAAGAGATCAGACTCTTTCAATATAATCTTTTAATACAATGTAAGGTTTGAACAACATGTCATTAATTTAATTTTTTTTTCAAAATTTTCTTAGCAGTTTTTGAATACTGACTTTTGGCTGGACATGGTATTCTGGTACTTGTTTGTCTGAGGTGGCAATAAACCACCTATCTAAAATTATTGAAATAAAAAATGCAATTTTACTAGCATTAATTCACCCTGAGCAGCTTATTGTGTTACTTTGATTTCAATTCATATGTCATGTAAACAAATATGTTGTATTCTCAGCAGCCTCAGTGTAGATTCCCTGTTAAGGCTATATTAAAATTATTTCAAAATTCCTTGCAGTTATTCTGGATAAAAATGTACTTTTTGAAAAGAGCTGAAAACTGATTTTATGAAGATGGCATACTGACAGCTTACTAAAAAGTTCAGCCTTGAATCATCTATAATAATAGCTTTTTCTTGGTTTACAAGATGGATAGATTATAGAACAAGGCAAGCTATGAATTCCTTACAATAGTAATAAGAATTCTTATCTGCTGTTCTGAAAGGAGAATTGCCAAGAGTTTTTTATATAACAAACAACCAATAATGATTCTGACAGAAGGAAGAGTTACAGAGATAACATAAATATCTGAATTCTCACCAGTAAATCCAAACCCCTACCTGAAGGAAGACATCACAAAAGACATAAAAACTCACAGGTAACAGAACAGGACACAGAAATCAGGTGCAGAATTTCACAGCATCTCCTGTGTCAAAGCAAGACCATGGCAGAGGAGCTACTTTCAAGCCATCATGAACTGTCTGGAGAGACCTTCTCTGAGTCCACTCACAAATTTTGAAGTCCATTAATATTGGCATGGGTTACCCTTTGCAAGCAACAGATTGTGTCTTCAAAATTTATGCCTTAGCTTTAGTAAGTGGAGATTATTTTTACCAGTGCTATTTTTTTTTCCTATTTCCTACTTTGTAAAACATTATTTCATCCTCGTATTTTTCCTTGATTATTTTTTTTCCATTTCTATGTTACAAATTCTGTAATTTCTATTGAGAGGAATTCTTCTGTTATCAAATTGCCATCAGTTTATGAAACTGCTATAAGAATGAAATCTAAAATAAATTAATTATTTTCCCACTGTCTAAATCTAATAGAAAGCAAGCTACTCTACAACACTGCATTTTAATAAATTGAATGAGAATTCATCATTTTAGTGTTAAACTGAAATAAATTACTACATGAGATCCTGACCGTTTAGAATAACAATGACTATAAAAACAACAAGGAGATATTACAGTTTTTACATTTTGCATGATAATGGGCTTAAAACAATTCAGGGGGAGAGGACAATTTTGCTACAAAAAATTAAACCCTTCCATGATTGTGCGTATGCCATTCTCACAGAAGTCAAGGACATAATCCTGACCCAAGAATGTCAACAGGAAGTCAGAGGATTAATTAAGTGGGAAAACAAAAGCAAATTCTTATACGAAAAATATTTCAGAGACAGAAATGTTAAGGATAGCACTTGGGACATTTAGATAATTAACATATTTTCTGGAAAATATGCAACATTTTTGCTACAGAAATTAGAATATTAACCACCATTTTGTAACATTTACCTAAAGTTTATTTTAAGAGAAGCTTTGTTTTTAACAATCATCTTAAATCCCAGTAAACTGAAGAATTAATTAGCAAGCACGGAGGATCAGCAAACTAATGCTTTAGTCTGTTAAACCATCTGCTCAGGAGCACCCTGTTCAAATCTTGGCATTAGGAGAGGATGGATGAATACTTTTGTCTCTTGCACTTAGTCACAACTTGCCATTCTTTGCTTATGCACATTTTTTTTTCCTTCAGCTCATGGTAAATAAAGTTATAAAGAGGTCAGTAATTGATCAGATTTCTGTTACCATGAAGTTTTGCATAACAGATTGCTAATAAATTTGGCAGACAAACCTTACTGTAGCCCTCCATCCCTCTTATTTCATACCAGATTCTTGTATTCAATAGGTATGTATGAAGGGACAGATTCAGCATTATCTTTTGCTTTCTTTGCCTAATACAAAGCAGGCTATATCCAGTTGAACCAGACAAAACAGTGTAAAGTAAGTGAAGTCTTCAAGGCAATCTGTCCTTCATTTCTGAAGACTATTAATGAATGCTCCATTAATATTTTACTACCTCATTCTTTTTCATTATTAACAAGAACATACTTATCAGATCTGTGGAGGTCCTTGTTATTGCAACCCCAATCTGTCTTCATTTTCTAAACTTTTGTGCTAATTCTTTGATTTTGTGTCACAGCTTTGTTTCCAGAAAGTGCAGGTACATTCTGACACATAATGGATCAAGAGTGGTGTTTGGGAATGAGGGTAGCCAACAACCCAGTCTAATGGAATACTTTTTTGTTGACACTGAAATTATTTCCTTGTACTTAACCACTTTCTTACAGACTGAAAAGATGGAGGGCTGTCAGCTACAAACAAGGTGATTGATACAGTAGGGAAGCCATCCAGCAAATCACTCTGTGATGTCTGCACTGTAGCAAGGGGCAGAGAAAGGTGCTCCTTGGAGCACACTGAAAGAGGAAGGTGCACTGTACCACTACTAATCAATTTGCCAAAGACAGAGCAATGTTCCAAATAAAGGCAAAGATCTGGACTAAACCTGGCAATAGATGGCTTCCTCTCCATCAACAGGCAGCTTTCTCTGCAGTTGTTTCTTCCTAACTCTTTAGGGAGACCTGATGCTGTGATCCTCTCAGGACCACATGGTGAAAATGGTCCTAGTCACAAAACCTCTGAAGAGGAGATATTTGTTTAAAATTCTGTTCCTCTCTTCATTAAGCTTTGTGCTCCTTGATTTTGCTCATGCATTACAGACTCGATCCTCCTAACCAGCTTCAACTGGCATTTTCTCATTGACTTCAATTAGGTGAGACCAGGACACAGAGAAGGTTCTGTGTGAGAAATCACTGTATGGTAGTAATTGCAGAATTTTATTCAAAGACATATTTTATCTCTGTTGATGAAATTAAAATAGGATAGGAAAGAGGGAAAGAAAAGCTCAGGCGGAAGGGCTGGCATTTTAATTTTTTCGGGTTGCTTCTGTAGTAGATTGACCTCCCTCAGATAAATCTGTGCACCATGGAAACTATTTTCTCACTGAGGAAAAATTTCCAAGTTCAGCTGAAGGCCTATACATCAAGTTAAGCATATAGCTAAACTGCAACTGTGTAATCTTACCGCCCTCTTCCCATCCTTCTCTCCCGTTGTTTGTTATCCTTACTGTCATATCTGGTTTCAAAGCAGGTTAAGGTCACCAGGGTAGGGCATGTGCCTTTCACACTGTTTGTAGACCTCCAGTGCGTGGGAGTATGGGAAAGAAGGGGAAGGAAAACACTTTCTAAAATCTTCAGAGGATAAATAATAAAGCAATAACAACATGCTGTAAAATAAATGCAATCGACTGATATTTACACAGTCTTATATCCAGTCTCTATTGTGCTCAGCATAATTATAGCACTGCTCAGCCATATATAGGAGGACAGAATGACTTCTTTATTGCTGTCTTGCTTTACTGTGTATTCACAGATAGCCTACAACCTGCAGGTCTAAATTAATATATAACAGTATGAGTATACTATTAATAATTATAGCATGAGTATATGTCTACATGAGTTCATAAAGGCTTAACTTTTGTAAGCACTGATGAACTGTGACCATCTGAGCAAAGGAGAACTTTCTGTATCCAGACAATTTTGTGTAGGAGCCAGACAACAACAAAAGCCAGCTCAGCCATCCACTGAGGGTGGAGCTGAAGCAGTTTCATGGAACTGGTGACATGTGTAGCAAAACAGCCTGCAGATGCAAAATCTAGAGTCCAGGCTGAAGGGTTTTTTTTTTCCTCAAGTGTTTTTATATTAAAAAAAAAATTCTCTCTAATTTTTTAATCTAAACGTGTCACAGATATCTGGGGACATAGAGTGCAATATTGCCCTCTGAGGCAGCTGCAGAAGCAGAAATACCAAAATAAATTAAATAAATAAATGCCAAGAGACTACAGACAAAGAAGCAAGAGATTAAAGCAATAAAGTTACTCAGAAGGGAATGCCAGAGAAAGGGAAATTATATGAACTGTAAAATTCAACTGACCACAAGTTCTGTTTCCTCCTAGTACCCAGTGGACTCCAACATCCCCTGCCTACATTTTTCCTACACATTTTATCTGAATTCTACAGCTTTACCAGGAGTTCTTTCTTGTTCTGAGAAATCCAATTGTCACGAGATGACTACAATGCAGATGGCAGTGGTTAAAGTCCTGAACTGTCTGTGCACACACAGCAGCACAGAGAATCCACAGTCAGGGCTCAACATAAGCTGAACAGGTTCACCCCTTCTAGTAGCTGAACTTAAACTCACTAATAGAGGTGTTTCAGGTTTTTGAGACCTACACACATAAGTGAAAAATAAGCTACAATTCTTGCAGGCAACACCTTAACTTCACTATAAAAAAATGCATAACATAGATTTTAAGCATCATTTTATGTAGAAAAAATTTCATTGCTCTCCTGTCAGTTAGTTTCCACTGACATTTGTGTGTGCTTTTCAAACAATAACAAGGCAGACAGTAATAGGGAGTTTAATACCAGAGATTGTCATCTGACCCATTGTCCTTTCTTCTTCTTCTTTTTTTCAATTAATCTTCTACACTTCAAGTTGTTTTGTTTGTCTTTATTTGGCTTTTTGTTTTGTTTTGTTTTGTTTTTCCTTATGCATTCTTACACGGAAGCAAGCTTATTAGCTGACATGAGAACAGGGAACGAAATTAAACTGAAGGCAGTGTTACCCGTAGAGGCAGAGAGACTAATTCTGCAGGCAATATCTTCTCTCCTATTTAACTATTTGTTTTCAGGATGTAATCTTAGATCTTATCACTCTGGTAGTGATAATAGTTAACAAGAACCTGTTAAGAGAAGCAAGAAACACACCCTTTTTTGCCTTGGAATGGACAAGTTTATATTGAGATTATCTGCAGGTTTTCCCTTTGGTTTCTGTGGAAATAACGATTACAAGTGATCATATAAAAGTTTATCAAGCTTCACTTGATGGTGCCAGATAGATGACAATAAATGAGTATTATTTGTTTGGTTTCATGACTGTAATTGGAACATGTAATGTCAGAGGCTCTCATTTTTTCCTGAAATTACATGCAGCCCTATTCTCTTTCTCACGTGAACTGCAATACTTTCTTCATTAGCATATGCTGTTAATATGTTCATTAAATTCATGTCACATTGTAATTAATCTCAAAATTATGTCATTTCTGCAGAACCTACAACCTCATTAGGTTCACAGTATGTACATCACAGCCATTTTATTTCTGAAAGAGGTATACCTCTGTTTGGTTATTAATCAAGGGGTCATTTCTGCCCAATTTGCAGTGATTAACTCTTTACAAGAAATCATTTTGAAGCCTTGAAGTACAATACTAATGAATAAAATTATTATATGCCCTATGGAGAGAAAAAAAATCATTGCATAGCAGCAGTTATTTATATAGTATATTTAATAATACACATAAAAAGTATCAGTTTAGATTCAGCACTCTGAGGTCAATATATAAGGCTGAGCAGGAGTAGCTAGAAAATATGAATTTCAAAACAGAGCACTGATATTTGATTTATATGAAGTAAGATAATAGTGAATCTGATTTCAAAGTCATACTGAATAAAAAAAATTTTTACCTGTGAATAGTTATCTATATCACATAGATAGAACAAAATTATCCTAATCAGATGTTGCTGAAAAATACATGTTTAAGCTCCAGATCAACATGACAGATTTCACCCTGCTGTTTAATTTTCAGCAATTAGTAACAAAAGTGTAGATTACCTCTACTTGTATGTTAATGTTATCTAATATGGTTTTTATTTCTTAGCACAGAGCACGGGTTTTTTTACTTTTAAAAAGTATATAAATGTGCTTTTAGGTTTGATTTTTCCAAGGTGATTTACACTAAGTATCTATTTATAAATGTAAATAAACTTACTGTCACCATAAGGGAAGTATTTCATAGCTGGCTTTCGAAGATTTGGAGGCATCAATTAGGGTGACCAACCATACACACATACTTTTATTAATAAGAAATTTGCAACTGTGAGTGGCAGGGATTAATGTGGAGCAGGAATGAACAACCTGAGTGATATCAAATACCAGGACTTTCTGTGGGCCGGGATTTCACACTCAGCGTTTGGCACCTGCACAGTTGATTGGCAGTCTATCAGCTACTGCCCATGCAGATTTCGTGCTGCCTGAGGTTCTGAGCCCTTCCGAGGAATTGCAGCAAACAGAAGGCACGTTCCAAGAACTACACCTTCAGTTTCTCAGGAGCAGCGTAGTAGCAACGATCAAAGGAGACATTAGTGAATAAACATATTTTAATAATTGATACTACGTTTCTCTGTGAATATTGATAGTTAATAAGATGCTCACTTTACTGAAGCATTTCTGAGAAAGAGGAAGACCGAATGATACATTCTGGGAAAGGAAGTAATGCTTGGCAAGGTCCTTTTTAACTTACTTTTCAAAAAGATGCATTAATCAAACACAGTATAAATTTTGGTTTTCTCCAGAGTTAGGGGGACAGAGACCTTAGGCTGTAGCCTGCTAGCGAGAACAGTGCAGCAAACAAACTTCATAGTTCTAAGAGGAAACAGCATATTTATGAATGGGATTATTGGTGTGGTTGCTTGCCGCAGCAGGGAAAGGACTCAGTGCCCCCGGAGGCAAATTTCCAGTCCTGTGCCAACTCATATGATTATTTAGATTCTCAAAAAGTCTCTCAGAAGCCCTGTAGTGGTACAGAGAATAGGAAGCCTGATGATTCAAAGAGTTGTAGAAAATGGGTTATGAGAGGAAGGAAAACCTAGAAATTAAAGATTAAGTTCATGCTAGAGAAACATTTTTTGGTGTTTGCTGTTCTTTTTTTTATAAATGTAATTTTGATGAACGTGCATTTTTACAAAAAAAAAAAAATCTGCACTGATGAAACGGAGAAAATAGTTGCATTTCATGTAATCCAAAATATCTATATCTCCTTTGCAGTAGTAGTTCATGACACAGGTCAGTGTGAAGTATGTGTATAATAGATGAATTTCTACAGAAAATTAATCTGTGCCTATTATTGAAACCATAAACGATACAAGACATCTCTGTGTGCACCAGGCTCCTGTAAGCAGCCCCACACACAGCCAATTAGCCGTGGAACAAAGCGTCGAGAGCATCGCACCTATGAACCTCAGGCACCGCTCAGGGTTGCAGGACCAGGCTCGGCGGTGGCGGTGGCTGCGGCAGGGCACAGCAGGCCGGGCATCCCCGGCCTGCGCAGCCCAGAGGAGAGAGAGAGAGAGAGAGCCGGGAGAGCAGCACGGCTGCTCTGCAGACACCAGCTCCGCTCCGACACTGCTTGTGGCAACGGGGAGAGTTAGAGGCTCGGGAGCGCTGGTGTACGCGGTCTCTAGGTGTTTATTTACGCGTCGGGATAAGGCGAAGCCTGCAGACAATTTAACAACACTGAGGCTGGCGCATCCACTAAACACTTCAACGAGGGATGAATTACGGCTTCCTGCGGCGTAACTGCTAGTTCTATTCCTGGAAGAGTTTGCAGAGCCGAGTGGACCCCTCCGGGTACCAGGGCAAGGTCGGGGCGGGGGGCTGTGTAACTGCAGAGTGCGAGAACAAAGGGAACTAACCCCGGGACACGCACACGGGGCTGGCGAGGGGCCGCGATGCCGAAGGGAAAGACCCAGGCTCGGTGCGGCGCAGCGCCGGCGAACGCCGCTGCCTGCATGCATCCATCCATCCATGCATCCTCCCGCTCCCACCCGCGGCCCGGCGGCGGGACGGGACACGCCGCTCCGCTCGGCTCCCGCCCCTGCCTGCCCGCCTGCCAGCCGGGCGGACTGCCTCGCCTCCCCCGTCCTCCCTCCTCCCTCCGCCGCTCCCTCCTCCTCCTCCCTCCCTCCCTGCCGCCCGCCCCCCCCACCCTCACCTCAGCCGCCCCCCTCTGTCTGGCTCCCCCCGCGCTGTCTGGCAGCCCCCCCGTCCCCGCCGCGCTTCTCGCGAGAGCCGGGGATGCCGCCGCCGCCGCCGCCACCGCCGCGGAGGGGGAGACACTCGGGGGGAGCCGGTGACGTCGGGAGTTTTCCTGAAAGTCAATAACGAGCCCGGCGGAGGCGGCGGGAGGAGCCGAGAGCGGGGCCCGGGCGGCTCCGGGGTGAGTGCGCCGGGGGGGAGCCGCCGCCGCCGCCGCCGCCCTCCTGACCCCGCGCATCGATGTTGCGGCCGCGCTGCCCGCCCGGGCGCCTCCCTGCGTAGCGGGGCGCGCAGCTCCATGTAGCCGCCGCCGCCAGCGCCCTGGGGCCGGAGCCGCCTCCTCCCGCCCCCGCGGAGACACCGGCCGCCAGGGACCCGCCGAGCCCGGCGGGGGGACAGGGGAGGAGGCAGCGGCGCCCTCCCTCCCCTTCTCCCCCCGAAGCCGCCGCCGCCCTCGGGCTCCGCAGCAGCGCCCGCGGCGCCGCCGCCTCTGCAGGTACGGGGCGGGAGGGGCCGGGCGGCGGCGGGGGCGCTCGGGCGGTGGCGGGGGCGCTCGGGGAGGGGATGCGGCGCGGCGGGGCCGGGGCGGCGGGGAGCGCGGGGCGGGGGCGCCCGTGGCCTAGCGCCGGCGGCGGGGCGGGAGCGAGGCGGAGGGGCGGGGGTCGCCCCGCCGGGGTGCAGGGCCGGGGTGGGGAAGGGCGGGGCGGGGGCGTTTCGGCGGGGAGAGTTATGTAACGGCGGAGGGGGGGCGGCAGGGGCAGGGCAGGGCGTGCGCCCCGGGGGCGCTGGATGCGCGGGGCTGGCGGTTCCCACGCGGCGGCGGCCCCTCCCCGCTTCCCCTCTCCGCGTCCGCGCGGCGGGCGCCGGTGCCGGGACTAGCGCGGGATTTTATCCGCTGGGAACTTCTGTGCGTGTGCGCGAGCGTGCCCGTGTGCGCGCGTGTGTGTGCCCGCGCAGCCCCTTGCGCTAAGAATAGCTCCGCGCCCCGCGGGCCGCCGGTGGCAGCGGCGCTCACAAGGGATAGGGATGGTGGTGATGATGATGATGGTGGTGATGATGCTGCCACCGTCGCCGGCTCTGGCTGCAAGTAAACAAACCGGCCCCCCCGCCCGCCCCGGCCATCATGGAGGCCGCGGCCCACATGCAAAAGTTGATGCGCAGCCGGCTGCCCCGGGTGACCGGCGGCTGCCCCGGGCCGGGCCTGCGGCGGGGGCTGCCCGGGCCGCGTCCCGGCAGGTGCTGCCGCGGGGTGGGGATGGCCGGGCGTGCCCGTGCTGTGCTGTCCCCCCCTCCCGGTGTGAGCGGCGGGGGGCTCTGCCTGGCAGGGGGTCAGCTCGGCGCCCCTCGGCAGCGAGATCGCAGCGCTATATATTGTAGTTTAAATGCAAATGATCGTGATGTAACGAGCACTACCGGGCTCATAGGCTGCGGGGTTGCTTTGTATGGGCACCGGCTTTTGATTTACTTCAGGATGGGAATCCAGGAGGTGTGAAATCGCCAGGAATGTTTCACGTTTCTCCCATGATACGTTGATTAAATGTAAAAAACAAAAAACCAAATCTTATTTTCCTGCTGGTGAAAAGGATAAACAATTTAATCTCTCTTGACCTTTATTCCGGTTTTTTTTTTTTTTTCTCCCTTTAATGTTGTTATTAGTTGACTGGCTCCTTGCATGTATCTACATAATCTCATAATTTTTATGAAAAGGTGTCCCAGTCTCTGTTTAAGGGTTTTATTACAAAAATTATGACATGCCTCATACCTGCACTGGCAACTTTTTTCAATACTGAAGAAACATAGAGCAGTCTCTTCTGCTGTTTGTTTAGATCTTGCTAAAACTTTATTAAACATGGTTCCCCACATTTTGCACATAGAGCTTTATTTCCCAAGGCAAGAAGCATGCAGATAAGTAGACCTTAACTTATGATAAGTAACATTTAAAGCATGATCTCCTATTTCTGTCAGGTGCTCTATAGGCAAGATCTGCTTGTTTATAGGAATATGGAAAGAGAGTACATGTGGTAGAGAAGGAAGCTTGTTTTGGTTTTTAAAGTGAGTATACTACTTAAGTTTGTAGGGATGTTTGGTTCTGATTTTTTAAATTTTTTTTTTTTTTTTTTTACTTTGGTAGATGCCTATAAGTTGACCCCAATATCCTTAATTGGATTGGATTACTAATTATAGTCCATGTGGATATATTTTGGTTGAATGCAACCAGTAAGTCAAGTTCAAAAAAGAAAAACTTCAGAGATAAGATGTTTTTATTTCCTAGAAGGCTATGTGTATTGTTTGAATAACTCAATTTTTTTAGTCTGATGTGAGTGCATGGCGTGTGTATAAACACAGATAACATTAACAAGACTGTCTTGTTTAGACAGTTTATTCTATGGTGCATTACTGTAACAAGGTTTGAATGGATTCAGTAGTCTCCTTAGTTTCATAAATAGGTTCACAAAAAGTAGTATTTCAGTGTTCTACTCCCTCATTTGTTCTGCATTTTGGGGGCATATGATGGGTTTTTGAGTAAAATGCTGCTATTCTAGGGGAGGTAGGTGAGAATTCAGACTGGTACTAGTTTTAACTTTGCCCCCGTTGAAGTAGATACAGTTATAAGGATTGGATAGCATTGATGTGCACTAGAAGTTGTTGATTGTTTGACACTGGAACAAATGCTTTGTCAAAGGGAGAATACTCTGGTGTGTTTTTTAAAGTTTGACTCAAAACTACTTACTAGAGCTCTGCAGATGTTTGTAACCCAAGCTTCTATTTGCAAGACACTAACCAGAAACTGTGTCTTGACTTCCTACTGCATTTTGCAACAGCATGTATCTGAAGTTTCTATTACAATGAAAAGATCCTTCAGACTGCTTGGAATTTGCCTAACACCGAATGATTGTGTGTTCTTTCACTTTCTGGGTGCACAAATTTTCCCAGTTTAAAGAGACTACTGAATAATAATTTCTATGCCCAAGAAGTATTATTTGCTAAATAACTTTGAAATACTCAATTGTTTTGGAATTTATGAACCATTACTAAAGTGGTTTGTGTTAAAATGCATTTGAAATTTCTGTGCTATTCTGAGTATGAAGATGATACAATTTCTTGTAACTGTTTGCTTACAGTTTCACTTTGTGCTGTTCATGCAACAGGTGATGTGGACTTGGTAACATGGTAGCCTAGCTTTCCTTCAGTTTTGAAGCAGAGACCTGATATTCTTTGGCAGTTTTTGTGGCTCGAGCATGCTACTTATTTTAGTCCACACTGAAGAGTGGAAGGGCGTGGACATAGAGTGACTGAAAACTTTGTTGTGCCATACTTTTTTTTTGACATGGATAATGCATAAACGAATTGATTTCCTATGAAAGTAACACACCGTACTATAACTGCATGTTTTGTAGGGGGGTTGGTTGTGTATATAACAAAAATCTTCTATTCGCTTCTTTCCAACTAATAAAATAAACATTCTGTTCAAATGTGCAGTACTCCCCTTGTGACCTATGATAGCAATTAAAAAAGAGGGAAATAGTTAAATGTGTGCATCTCTGAGGTTTTTTTTTAAAGTTAAAAGGTTGCTTTTATTTTCAGTATTTGTATGAACTTTACAACCCACTTCTTGTTGAAGTACTGTCTTTTATACGAAAAGATGCCAACTTCAGTGCCTTTTCAAATTATTCTGGAATCTTAGATTTATTTTTGTTATCTTGGATTCTCATTCTGTTAAGATAGGCCTAATAAGAATACCATGGTAGAGTCAGAGGGTGCTTTCTAGCACAACATGTAGTTCAGGAAGTTTTGCGTTGCTTGTGAGGAAAGGTGTGGTTTCAGTGAGAAACTTGCTTGTTGACCAATGCGTTTTCTCTTTGCTGTAGGGAAGCGACTTCCCCAGGATCACAGGGTCTCCTTGGTAAATAAAAGTGTTGCACAAGTTACTCTTCTTTGCAACAAGTTGTTGTGGTATAGAAAAGGTTACTTTCTAAAGATAAGTTACACAATAGCTGGAAAAGCTGATTCAAGGTGTTTAAAAATTAATGGTAAAGACTGAGAAACAGCAACAAAAAGCCCCAAAACAAACACCAAAAGCCCCTCCAAAATCCCAACCCAACCCAAAACCTACCAGCAAAAACTAAAACAATGAATGTGAAAGTTAACTTTTTTGGTATTTTTCTTAGCATAGAAATTAATCTTTAAAATTTTGGTTTATACATTTGTCTTGAGTAATTGCATGAACAACATTCTGAACTCCCTGTAAGAGTTTATAAGTGAAACTTATTTAGGCAAATCACTAGTATGTACTAATAAAAAAACTGCAAAAAAATTCAAGGGTATGGTAGGTGATTGTTTGGCATTTTATCCTTGTTCCATGACTCTAGATCAATAAGTATGGGCATTTATGATGCATGCCAAGGATTTTAAACAGATTATTTTTTTTCCTTTATTGTTTAAAGATGTTGTTCAGGTAGTAGTAAGAAGATGTAGCAAAGTTAATACTTCCAAAAAAAACTCCGCAAGATTTAAAAACATTAAATATTACAGTCAAGGAGAGTAAGGATATCTGGCTTTTGTCTGTGAAGGTTCTTACTTTTCCTCAATTTAAATGTTTCTTTGATTTTTGATACTATTTGTGTCAACACTTATTATGTTTAGAATAAGTAATATATATTGAATGAATCTTGACCAATCTTCTTCTTCCACATATTTCTGTGTGAGTATCTAAGTGTGTCATATTGATCAAAAATAGCATGAAGAACACATTGTTGCCCTGTGGTTTTTTTTTTTTTTTTTTTTTTTTTTCTCTGTAATACCCTGACTACACAGCACAAGTGATTTTAAAATTGCAACTGGGACCTCAATATTTCATGTGCATGTCTGAATGACTTGACAGCATGGTTTGCCAAACTTTCCTGCATTGTCCATGTGACAAAGTTGTTTGAATACCTCCTATGGCAGGAGCAGAGATGAAGACCCTGCTTCAGCTTTAGCTCAATGAAGATCTTACAACTGCCTTTTTGTAGGTGTGGAATGTCAGTGCCCAACAATCAACAGCTTCTTGTACAGCTGGTTTAACACCACAGAATTAATGCAGTGGTTTTTGCTCTCAGCCATCTTGCAAAACAGTTTCTACCAACACATTTATTTTTTTCCCTGAGCATTCAGTGTGTTTCTTGAGAGATGTAATTGTTGCAGCTTGCCTCATGAGCTTTTATTGAAATTATTATATCCTTTTCTAAATGTATTGATACCCTTTGAGACAGGGAATTAAGGTTGTACGTGTGAGTTTCACATAATCTGAGTTTTCATATAGCATTTTCCAAAGACCTTCATCTGGTGAGCTCTCCACCTGTGTGTAAGTTAGAGTTGTAGAGAATTCCTTCTGTCCTTAGGAAATCCAGATCTCAAGTTGATGAAAATAATGTGTTTTGAGTGTGAACAAGAAGATCCAAAGGTTTTAGGTTAGAAGTTGATTATGTTCTAGTCATGTTGCAGTGTCAGGATTTGACAGTAGGTTCAGCAGTGTTTGGTTACTCTGTAGAAAGGGATCACAAAGTTCATTCCTATTACAAGACAATTCCGAATTTGATTTGTTCAATGTAGACATAATAAATAAAACCTACTATGTATGAGTTTAAAAGTAAGCTATTTGGTAGGCATGTCACTGAACTTTTCTCATCTTTTATATTAATAGTTTGAGAACCCTTTTTTTCCTCAGGACTTTCTTGTTCCTCATGAGTAGTTCACATATTTCTGATTTTTATTAAGTGATGCTCTTGATCTTTTATGTACAATATAGAATTGTGCTGCAGAAAAATTGCCATCACGGAAGTAATTAAATACGTGAGATTAACGAAACTTTGGTTTGTATCTCTTGAAAGATATATTTAAAATCTCTCCTAGAATGACTAGCAATTTCCAGGTTCTTTGAACTTTTGAAAATTAGGTTAGTTTTCTTTTTTTCCTGAGCCTTCTAGATGTAAAAAAGTAATTTTAGTTTGTTTTAAAAATGTGGAACTTATGTTTATTTTTTCTTTATTGTTTGAGTATTTTCTAAGCTATACTTTTAAAGAGCAAAGGGACTTTGTCTCTAAAAGACAGGGATTAGTATTCCTACATTAATCCATGGCAAATTAAGTTTACTGCATGTGTTTTGAAGGGTTAAGTGAAGTAACATTATCAGAGTTGTGATACTCAGCTCAGCTAATCCTTGATTTGACTTCCCCTGAGTCTCAAAACTCTCCTAAGATCATCGCCTCAGTAACATTTTTTGTGCATAATTTTAGCCCTCCCTTCATCTTTTCCACTTGAAATATATTCTTTGGTTACATTTCAGACATACACTCTAATAAGTTTTATCTCTGATTCTATCTGCTTTTCGGTTACTGTTTTATGTGATTTGGGGGGGACAAAAAGGATTTAAAGCATTTTTTGTCAATAAACACAAGGCAAAACAATGGGTTGTTAATGTTTCACGTGGGATTCTAAAGAAACAATTTAGATACATTTAGAAACTTCCTTTACACCTTGGTAAACAAAGCCAAGGGTGGCTTTGTTCACCTTGCTTTAATTATACCTCTGTCCCTTAAAATAACTTGCTTTGTCATTGTAATAAGAAATAAAATAGAGAATGATGGTTTCTTTCCTGATAAACTTATTCAGTTGCAGAATCTAAATAAAACATCTAACTTGTGTATTAATATTTCAGTGTGCCTGCATTCTCCTAACTAGGTTTATCTGAGCATATATTAGTTATGTGAAGCTTTTTGACATACTGAAAGTGAAAATAGAACACTGCAAATATTAAGCACACACATAAGCATGCATTAGAAAGAGCTATTTATGTTTTCCAAAGTATTTTGGTTTTCCTTACCTTACAAGGTGTAGGGAGTGCCATTTTCCTATCATGTCCCTCATTATTCCAAATCAAAACTTACGAAGTAAAGTTGTTACAAGTAAATTTCTAATACCAATTTTATTAGAGTTCATTGAGGCTTTTAGTATGAAATGTAGTTTAAAAAGTATTTGCAATGCCTGCCATGGAGATATCTTGGAATTTTTTAATATTTGTTCTAAAAACTGTAAATATGTCTACTTAGAAAGTATTTATGTTATCTTTCAGCATTTTAATAGTATTTACACAAACTTTATCATTTTATAAATTTAGGGTCTATTTTCTTTAAATAATCCTTTTTTGTTAATTTCTTTGTCTTGTCAGATCAGTTCATATTTTGTGTTGGTTTGATACTGTGGGCTTTTTGTATTTCTTTTCTCAATTTTTAATTGACTTAATAAGTTGAACAAATACTGTGTGCCTAGAGGCTCCTTTTTCCTCAGTCTAGTTATGATAGTATTTAAATCAGTCAGTATAACCAGAATTCCAGAATAGGTAGTTTATAAAAGCCTGTATAAATACTTCAAAATTTTTGGGTAAAGCACTCACCTGAATGTGATTCTTCCATTAACAATATAGTCTAATTTAATTTAGCAAGTTTTGTTGCAATCTCTGTTCAGTCACATAGTCTTTTGTGTATTTTTTGATGATGTGCAATATATCCTCTAATTGTTTGGCCAGGTTTGCTGGATGCGGGGGAGGATATGCATGTGTTTTTCATATAAATAAAACCTGGATTTCAGTTTCCATTCCAAAAGATAACTCTGGTTTTAGTTTAGAGCTTTGCCATTTTGAATTCCTTGCTCTGGGAGTGCAACCTGCATTGAAATCAGTTACAGGCTGTTTGGGAGGAGTCAAACTCAAATTTGAGAAGAACTCTTAATAGCTTGATCTGCTACAAAAAAACCCAACCAAACAAACAAAAAAAAAAGCCCCCAAAGCAAGGAAACAATGTGTGATGAAAGCCACTGAGAACTACTTTTTTAGTGATGTGGGTATTGTGTGCATATACAAAATGATTCAATTACTTTTCTGAAAAATAAGGAGATAGAGATGATGAGATTTGGCTCTGCTTACATGAGGGACCAAAGAATCTCAGTGACTCAGAGCAAGGGAATCAGAAAGGTTCACTTACTATTCTTTTCTCCCCAAACATTTTACTAAACAAATGATTACTTGTAAAAAGGGAGAATGGTAGTACTCATATATTAAGAGAACAAGGTTGGATGATTCACTGAGTTAATAATGGCACAGAAAGTTATGGGGATCATCTCTGGAACTGATCATTTCATCACTGAAATTGATTCTCCTGGTATTCTCTCTGGTAACTTGAGTTGGTAAATGTGAGAATTTCTGTTTTTTTCTCAGCTCCAAAATTGTTGAAAGTAGAAGCCTGTGTTTGTGAAAGTTCTTAAAACAGAGGACTGAATCATACAATTTACACTGAATTTATGAGTGCTGTCTTCTTTACTCAGCTGTCTCTTGTCATGGGGAGAATGGGAAGATGCCCAGATTTCAAAAGAGTCTTGTCTGTTGTTATGAATCTCATGAAAATTCACTTGCACATAGTTATTGTTAAGTGTAGACCTGAATCACAGCTTTTAGTTCTTCTGCTTGGAAGGGATTTCTTTCCGTCTCACTATTCACCAGGTCTCTGTAGGTAGCTGACTGCTGTGATAGGCATCCTTTACTTTCAAAAGAGAAGCTGGGGAAAAGCTGTCTTTCTATTGAATGGTCCATTGCTCATTTTAATTGTTGATCTTATAGTTCCCGTATGGTAGCATCATGAAGTGAGATGGTTCTTCTTTATATTGCTGATATTCTTAAAGTTCAAGAGGAAAACTGAGAAGGTGTTGACTGGTTTTTTCCCATGGCTCAGGGAAGCTATGAGCTTTGGCACAGGCATCTAGAACACTGTTGCTTATAGTAGTCTCTGCTTAATCTTTGGTCAGAAAGTTGCCTTTGCAACCTTTACAGGTAGGAACTTAAAAGTATAGTACTAGCTCTTTAGAAGTGTCCTGAATTGTTTTATCTCACACTACAAAAGTGGCTTAATAACTTCCTGAAGGAAAAAGGAAAAGTTGTGCATTTTTTATGAGATGAAACCCCTCAGCAGGTGTTTGCATAGAATCATAGAATCATTTCTAAGGATCTTTCTAGCCACTAACCTGATACTGCCAAGTCCACCACTAACTGTGTCCCTAAATTCTTCACATCACTGATTGTAATGGAGTAAATTTTTACACCTGCATTGTAAAGTATGCTGACATTGGGCTCTTGTATGCATTGTGCATATACATGACTATCTGATACTGTCTGCAGAATACACACAATATATTGTTGGAAAAATATCTTCCAAGTTTGATAAGATACAAAAAAAGTGGGAGGGGAAAAAACAGCAATCTGATGTGTTCTCTAGTTGCTGGAAAACATATAAAACCAAGTCAAGTTCTTCCCTGTAGGAAGCAGCTGTAATGCAAAACATTGTCAAATCCAGTTCTAACATTTTTCTCCTATTTCTGTGGGTTCCTTCTATATAGCAGTAAGGTAAACTGTAAAAATTGCTGCATACCAGCTGCTGAAACTTCAAGTGCATTGGGAGAGCAGAGTTGATTGCTAACAAGTATTTAAGTTCTGTGCCAGATGTGCAGAATAAACATTTCTGTAGCTTTTCTTGAAGTAGTTGAACTATAGACTAAATGCTGTTTTCATGTTAGAGTTTTTGTTCTATGTGTTTCAGAAAACTCCTTTACATCTATGCATAATTCTTTATTACATCTTCAGGGAGGAAGGCTTTTGTGTGGCTGTTTTTCACTATAAGGCCAGTTTTGATCATAATAAGAAGTGATTCTCAAAATTCTGCTCTTCTGGAGCCTTGCTGAATGACTTTTAGAGTAGAGGAGTACAGCTTTTAGAAAGGTTCAAAGGCATTTAATAAGGAATAATATTACAGATGCTTACAAATGGCTTCTTGAAAGTGTAGTGTGCACATATAACCTTTATTTTCATTAGCTTTATAATGCTTTGATTTATCTCCTTCAGCTTCCTATGTAATTCAGCTCGACTTTTAATTACCCATTAATGGAGCAATCGATACAACCGTAGAACTGTTGGTAACTCTAAAGTTGTTTCTGGTGATACTGTGAAGCTAAACTGGGGATAGTGCAGATAATTTTATCACCATATTTATGTGATTTTTGTGTTTTGGGGATTTTGTTCAAAATTCACTAAAGCAGTACATGTGATGGGTGGGATGCAAGTCTACAGACGTACACTAGAGATTGTTTCAGGCACTGTCTGACATGAAAGTCGGTCATAGATCAGATTTTGATTGCATAACACTAACTTAATTGTAATCAGTGGGTAAATAGGGAGCTTCAAGCATGAATTCATTCATAAATCATGGACTGATTGATCAGTCTGTGGGCAGACAAGATTATTGCTACTTAGTACGGAAGTTAATTTCTTACAGCTATGTCTTTACCAGTAAGAATAAATCATTGTAGTGTTCACAAGTGCACATCAAAAATGGAAAGTACCTTAAATGTACCAAAAGGGTAAAATGTATTGCAGCATATGCCAACCCAAGATAAATACTGAGTGTTACCTTGCTTCTTGTGTCTTTATAGCTGGAAAAAAAATCAACTGTAATTACTTCTCAAACAATGCAATGAAGGTCTTGTAGAAAACTGAACTTAAGTTGGGTGTTTGGAAATTGATGTGCTTACACTTTCCTTCCCAGAACAGCTGCTCTTAGGTCACAGTTGTTTGACACCCACCTCTGGGCTTTGTAAAGATTTATGGGTTTGTAATAAGAGCTGATGCTGTGCTGCAGTGATCCAGAACGGCGGAACAGCAGCCTGCTTTCAGGCGTGTGTCTTAATCTGTCAGATCTCTTTTCATGCACAGCTGATAGACTTGCTTATCTCGTTTGAAGCATGTAAACAAAAGTTCTGATAATGTCTGACCCAGAAATTAGCTCTCACATTAGTAAGGTGTAGGATGTGGAAATGCATGCTTTGGTTATTTCTGCTGTACTGGCTTGCGTATAAAATGATGCTTAAGCAGCTAAAGTTAGATCAATTAACATCAGTAAAGCATTCTCATGTCCTTCCAAAATGTGCATAACATTTTCTTTTAACTCTTACGAAAGCTTGGCAGGGTGTGTTTCTATAGACACAGGTGTGTGGTGTCCTGCTGGACATGACAGGCTGTGATGGCAATGCCAAAGGTTGTGTGTCACCTGCGCAGGTCTCACTGCCATATCTGCCAGTGCCGTGGGGATGTCTCAGAGACACAGTGGGCAATATTACTTAAACTTTACGGTATTAATGAGTTTAACATTGTGATTTTTACTTTTATGCAGCCATACTACTGAGTGTTCTTGAAAAAAAATAGTTCAGTGAAAGCAAGACTTTAATGGACACACTAGAGTGTTTCTGTAAAATTGGGTTGTGCTGTATTTTTGTTCCGTACCACTTGAAAAAACTCTCATGCAGAGTTTTATTTTGCATGTTACAGCATCCATGCAGAAGTAGCCTTCCATCTAGCTGCTGTGTCATGCAAATACACATATTTCAAATGTTAAATAAGAAATAACCTGCATGTCTATAATGGTTCCGTTTTTAGTTTGCACTTGATTGTGTTAAAAGAACTGATTGCCCAGTGCTTTTTTCATTCATTTGTTGCACAGATTGCTTCTAGCACAGTCATATTTGTTTCTTTCCTGTTTATATTTGTTGGTCAGTCTACTAAATGGATATGTATGGGATGCATTTGATAGCACTAAACTTGTGTGAGGGTTCCTGTTCTGTGCCACCACTGTGTACATGTTGTGCTCCTGTGTGTAGAGCTGTGGAAGGGTGTTCCTCCACCAGCAGAGAAATCTCATTTCTTGGCTTCCCATGCTTTTGTGGATGAACATTATTTGAATACTTCTCTTTATTTTGAAGCTTGGAGGGGAAAGGCAGTTTGCTGGCTAAAGGAAACATCTCCTGGCCTCTGGCTTCTCTTCCTACTTAATTGTAGTGCTAGTTATCTCTTCTTCACAGCTGTTACGTACTCTGGGAGCGAGGTGGTCAAAAGAGAGGGTTGTGGCTTCTGAGAGTGGTATGTCCTGTTCCAGGACTAACTTCCCTTCCATGCCCTGCAGGCTGAGGTTTGTAGGGAAAAGAGCACTCTTGTCACTGCCTGGCTTAAAGCCTTGAGAGAACGTGCACTCCTTGTTTTCATAAACTGAACGTTTGAAGTGTTTTTGGTTAATTTGTACTTTGAAGAAGTTTTTTTTTCTGTTTGTGTACTTGGAGATGATGCTGTTTTTGAAAAACTGTTGTAAGTTCAGGATTTGTATTGGATATAATAAAATTATAGTGGAAGAAGCAAAAATGTAACCCTTCATTCCATTTTCTTGCACTCTTAATATGATTGTAGGTAGCCATAATAGAGGAAGCACTTGTCCATTGCTTCTGACAACAGTGGGAACAGGGAAAACTCCTGTGTGTTCAGAGTTGGGCCTTTGAAGCAGGGTGGGCAGCCTTTCATTTAAAACAGCATCCTGTACATTAGTACCAGAGAGTTCTGCTGTGTGCCTTTTATAAAAGTGCCATATGACTTAAATTTTAACACATTCTGCTGCTTTTTAGTATTGTAGTGTTCATGGAAAATGTGCTGTAAGACTAGAAACATGATTGTGTTATACAGTTAATTAAAAATAAAGGCAGATTTTTAATATGAGCTCAGTCAGTGAAATACATCAACAAAGACTTTTTTGTTGGCTGTCAAGTGAGAAAAACAGAAAAGACTCAAATTCTTTCTCTAATATTTCCTTCCAGTCTGACTCATCAGTAGAAATTGTGAAGAGCTGCAGAAGAGAAGCCAAACAGACAAGCTGATAACTCAAAGAAATACTCTTTTGAGTTTGGGGTTCAGAGTGGAGTCATCATGAGCGATGTTACCATTGTGAAGGAAGGCTGGGTACAGAAGAGGGGTAAGTTCTACCTTTTAATGGAAAGTGCTTCTGATGTCTCCTACACTGTGTGCAATGGTAGTACGGGGTTACACAGATGAATGTTCTTGATTTATCTTCTGGTCTGGGGCAAGCTGATCTGGCCATATGCTCAGATTAAGGCCTTGTTGGTATTGATACGTAATCCTCAGCACTGCCCTTGCTTGTGGGGGTAACTGACAGCGCAGAGGAAGTTCAGGAATTCCCACTTCACCTTGAAGCTTGTTGCTGCAGCTGCTGTTACCTGTGCATCAGACTGAGCTGGCTGTTGTGGCAGCTGGAAGAGGGGATAATAGAGGTGTGCAGTCAAATGTTGCCTGGAAGCTGCTGTAGATGTGGTACTTTGTGTGAGATTTCCTAGATGCCCAAAATCATTGTGTGGCTCAGCTTGTGTTACGGATGCAAGGAGTCCCAGTAAAATCAACATAATACTTGCATAAAGCTCGGCATACACCTAAGTACTTAGCAGACCTGGAAGCCTTATGATTAAGGAATGTGTTCCTAACTATAAGCCAGTATAAAGTATGATTGCTCGTTATATTTGAACTCCTGTGAATTCTTGAGATGTCTCTTTAAAATGTTTCACAATTGCAAATGTAGGGAGGTTGCTGTGTTTTCAGCTTTGAATGTGAAACCTCTAGAAATATCTGGCATTCATATCATGTGATGAACTTCGGAGGAAATCTTCCATGCTTCGTGCTGCTCTGCTTTAGGTTGTGGTTGCACACATGATTATTTTCAAAAGAATATAGCCTCTCTCACAGAGAGGAGGTGATCTGGATTTATATGATTTATACCATGAGTTTCTGTGATCCTAGCCCAGAAAGATTAGATGGAAATAGTGGGAACTAAATTACCCTTTAATTTACAAAGAAATGCTTTGCTTCAATAGCAGTGTGTGAAGACAAAGATCATTATTAGCTTTGTTATTGCAGATTGACATTAAATGTCAAGGAAGGCAAGATAATGAGAGAAAATTTTATTATTCTTTTATTATTCCTGCATAAATTGTATTTCAAGATGCATTATGGGTATTGTAAATGAAAATAAGCTAAACCATGTTAAGCTTAAGGCCTACTTCCTATTTTGGAATATATACCTGTATTTATAACAAATAATATTTTACATGACAAGAACTATATAAATTTTAAAATTATTTTCCTTTCTGACTTGTTTTTTACTCAGTTTTGAGATCTTATTTCCTTTTTTGATTATTTCATATAAATTTCTTTCAAATGTATTTGAATGGTTAGGATGCTCCAGATAATTTTCTTTACATGACATCAGTTCCTTCAGGTAATGTTGATCATTCTTATTACAACTGCTATCAACTTTGTGAGCACTGGATATGCATATATTAATTACTGGGATCCAGAAGTGGTCAATGTATGCTGAAATTCAATGTCTTACTTAATATTTGAAATTCTGAAGTGTTAAATAAAGGTTTTTCTTCTCACCCTGTTTTAGTATCAATTAATTGAAGAAAAGCCCACCAAGTTGACATTTTGAGGTCAGTTTTGTTAGTAATTGTTTTCTTTTCCAATTAAAGACATTTCATGGCAAGCATTTTTCCCTATCATAGGTAACTTTGAATTTATGGAGTTTTTTTTCTTCTTGCTATACATAACTGTGTAGGTTTTAGTGGAAATTTTTAAAATTGCATCTAATATTGTCTTTAATTTTCTTTGTCTGACTTATTTTGGTTGTTGGTGGATTAAAGTGTTTCTTTTGTTTCTGAAAACAGAAGGAAAAGTACGATTGTGTTTCACAATGCTAAGAATTTGTAAGTGTTTTGTTCAATGGTTATACATTCCATGTAATTACAACTTTTACTCTGACCTTGCTCTGGAGCAAGAAAATCAAAGTTGATAAGTGCATTTGTTAAATGTTGCCAAGAAAAAGTATCCAGCTTTAATCTATATTCTGAGAATACGCTCAGTAAACACTTATTTTGGCAGCTAAATGTTCTCTGTCTGTGCTAAGAAGCATCGTGGGATTGGGTAAAGCTGTCTTGCTTCCACAAGCCATCATTCTGTTACAGTATTAAAGTGAATTCTTTGATCATCAACACTTGATACTCATTGGCTCAGTTCACAGGCTGGTTTAGGTTGGTACAAACCATGTTCCACCTGGAGAAGGGTGAGTGTGGGATCTCTTCTCCAGGAAGATACTGAGTGAATTCCAGCCCCCACGACCAGTCCCTTGGACAGCCCAGAGCCAAGCGTATGGTGTAGCATAAATTTCTGAGCCTCCAGACTGAATTTATCTAGAAATAAAACTTTGAAACCCTTCCTGCTGGGAACATAGAGACCTGGGCTCCTTCAGCTGACTGATCTGTTTGTGTTGTACTGAATTACATGGTCTCGTGACTATAGGACCTCTTAAAATTGTCCACTTCAGCAGTCAGTATGGTTTGTGATACAAGGAAGGGGGAAAAAAATCCAACTTCTTTTTGTGATTCATAGCCCAGTCAGGAGTGTGAGGATGACTTGAAGGTATTGGGATGAAAAATGGTTTTGAGGAGCTGTCTAATGAGATGGGCCATTACAAAGGCGAGTTAGGTGAACTCAATGTAGAAATGGGAAGGGAGGACTAAAAATAGAGCTGGGGATCTGTCTCTGAATTGAGAGTGCTAGAGAGAGGCTAGGGAAGACAGAGTATGTTAGGGCACTGTGAATGGCTGTGAAATTCAGTGAAAAAATGTTTGCTTTATTGTTGTTCTTAGTGCTGTGTCCATGTCAGTAATAGAGGGCTGAAGGCTATATGTTTGTAAGGTTTTAAGCGTGCTGTTGAGCACTGGAGAATCAGATGTGATGCTACACTGTTGGCTTCAATGCCCTGTTTTTCTGTGTGCTTAAATGAGGCACCCATTAAAGTATTAATGTTTTACTCAAAGTTGAGAAATGGCAGAATTAAGTTTTTTGATCATTGGGCTTGGAGTAGTCTCTGGGAGAAGCAGTTTCAGTGTGGTGAGACTAGATGATACGGTGGAAGAGTAAGCTGTTTTTTTATGAAAGGTCAAACAAGCAGAAATGACAGGCTGGAGGTGAGAACTTTGTATAACAGAAGACACAAAACCCAGGAAGAAGCAGTGCCTGAGAAGCTTGAGGAACCTGAGGTCTCAGGTGAAAGGAGACCTTGAAGCACAGTCCTGGATGTGCCTGAACAGGTAACACAGCCCAGCAAGAGCAGATTCGGAGAATGAAATGATTGGTGATGGGGGCTCAATACCTGTCTACACTCAGTATATTTGTAAAGTGAAGTGGGTGTTAATTTGGACGGGCTTCTGTCTGCTTCTGTGCCCCTTTGGCAGTGGTAGTGTTCCTGGAGTACATCGTGTGGCTTTTGGTTTCATCTGAAAGGAGCCAGGTTTGTGCTCTGTGGGACTGCTTCAAGTAGCAGATGAAAGTGCATTGACTAGGGTGGTGGGGAGATTTGCTGCAAAAGCACTTTCCTTATCTGGACTAAAGTACTAATTCAGATCCCTGTGAGATATCAGGATTTGAACTAGTGGAGAGCCAACAGAGCAGTCTTCTTAGAGCAGTCTCTGCCCAGGCAAGAGAGGAGTGGGAATGTATTTTGAAAGGATGACTTTATGGTTGTAACTCACTGTCTTAGATCCAGTGACAAGGACCAAGCAGCTCATGGGCTGCGTCTGTGTGTGGCTACAAAGATATTTTTGCAATTCACTGGCTCAGTGAGGATAATTTTTCTTTCTTTTTGTTCTCCAGTTATACCTGTGGCCAGATTAGAAGAGAGATGCATTGTCTTCCTTTATGAATTTATTTTTTAGGTGATGCCACCATTTTTCCTTGTAATGCATACACATGAAAGGGAAGCAGTTTTGACTAAAAACCTTAAATACCTGAACCTTGTTGCTGATATGCAGAAATTAAATATTTGACCTTACTGCAGTAATTTAAGCACTCTGCAGTAATTGCTGAAATGACTTTTACATTTTGGATTTGCAGAGGACAATGTTTTGCAGAGTGAATATCTTTAAATTTATGTAAACATTAGTATCCCTAATTTTACTTAACATGCTTTTACTATATTTCCTAAATTAAATTTAATGATTTGCAGGGAGGGATATGTTTTTAATTTATCAGTTTGGAAACAGATTTTTTTTACATGATGAACATGCCTACATGATTAGGATTGTATCATTACAAAAGTGAGTTTTATGCATATAATTCATGTGGTATTTTTTTCTTTAAAGTCAGAGTTTTCTGAGTTGTAGACTTGACCTTGTCTGTGGTCTATAATAGTCACAACAATTAGATTTAAGGATCTTTCATAACTATGCTTAATTGCAACCTAATTTCTTTATATATAACCTGTGCACGGAATTTCAATTAAACATATGAAAAGATTTAAGAGTTTCTGTTACCATGTTATTGAAAGATCATTAGGGACAAAGGAAGAATTGACACAGATGCTAACTTTTTAAAGGACCCAGTTTTAAATTTAATGTGTCCGCTAACTTTGTCTTTAATTGAAAGAGTAAGGGTTTGGGTTTGGTGAGGATATACCTGGTGTGTAAGGCACAACACAATGGCTAAATCATCGTTTAATGATGTGTTGCCAGTTGAAGTTGGTGCTTGTGTTGGCACACTTGGATTGCCTTTCCTCTGTTTGGGCTTTGGTGGTCTGGTGTGGTGTGTCAGGTAATGCAGTTTGCCATGGCAATTTTCACATGGCTCACGTGTACCAGCATTCCAATTTTGTAGAGAGGGAACCAAAGTCCATAATTGTTGTGGCTTAACTGTAATAACTTAAGAAGTTTGATGTAATGAGATGGTGGTAAAAAAAACAGATGTCATGAAGCTTTCCTGTAATGAGATTGTCCTGTAAATAGTGTATCACTGAAATACTGTAATATGATTTTTCACTCAATGTTTTTCTTTTTCTTTTTCTTCTTTTTTAAAAATACTTTTCATAACTTCTTAGTATCTAAAATTGAAGTAGTGTTAGTATTTCTAAACTCATGCAGTTCATAGAATGTGTTTGATTTACTGTGATGAGATTGACTCAACTCCACTCTGTTTTAATTTTTGAGATTCAGGACATGATGCAAGTATCACGGGATTTTGAGAAATAACTGTGTGGAAAATATTTACTGTTGTTATATCTTCTATCAACAAGAATAAATAACGTAGTGGAATAAATCTATTGTTCCAAATAGTAATAGAATTGTTGTTTAAAGTACAAATTATTTATAGTCTTAGGATAACATGTCTTCTCCCTCCTCCCTCTGGCTCAAATCCAGGAAAAGAGCTCTACTATTTAATGTAGTGAACATTGGGTTTTACAGTTGAACCAAGACCAGACAGATGTTAATTTTGGAAATACACACTGGAGATTGCGTTCATGTGCTATGTTTGAGGTTTTTTGTTTTTTTTGTATGTTTTTTTAATGGGGACATAAATGCCTTGATTGGAAAGTTAGTCTCAGAAGTTACGGTATTAATTGAGTGTTATTCACAACCTGTCAGAAATCTTGTTTGCAGATTGTCTGAATTATTTGAGCAATTTAACACACCTCTAACAAAGACAAACTTAAATAGACTTTGTTGAACATCTGCTACACAAAGGAGAAGAAATTTGAAGATTTTTTTTTTTCTAATTGTCTTAGCAAGTAGTAGTTTAAGGTATAGTCTTGATTGATAAACAACTTGAAACTAAATAAGCCTTTCATATTGTAGTTGTTCTACTCTGATTCTATCTAATTAATGCAAAATGTGAAGTTCCAGCAAAATATATGAATGTAAAAGAGGCAGTTCCATGTGGACCAAAGGAAGGAAAAATGGCAGTGTGACCTTTCTTACATCCTTATATGGTAGCTAATTTTTTTTTTTAAATTCCCAGATAGTTAAGAGATTGCTGTATCTTGCAATCAGTGTAGAAATGGATTTAGGTAAATCTGTAAAGTTGCTTGCAGTCAGCACTGTTTGGGATTTTTTTTGTTTGTTTGTATGTTGTTTTTTTGTTATTGTTGGGTTTTTGTTGTTTTGCTTTTTTTCTTTGTTTGGGTTTGGTGTTTTTTTTCCCCACATACACTATGAGCAGAGATCTATGTATTTAGATGCTGTTTTCCTGCAACTACCCACTGGGAGAGGAGGGCCTCTGAGCCCTTTCTCTGTCTCACTCACTTTGTAGTTGACTACCAACATCTCCCTTTTGGAATAATTGTAACCTTTTCATCCATGCTTGTCCTTGAAGAGGAAAGATCACAATCATATGAAAATCTTAATCTTGATGTAACTAGGATGAGGTGTTCTTTTTGCTAAATAACTTTATTCCAGATACTTTTTAGGTAGTGCATAGGTGAGTGTAAATTTTGCAACTCTCCGTGTTGTACTATTACTGTTCTTAAAGGCAGTTTGCGATAGAAATTGAAGCATGAAACACAAAGTATTTTAGACAGTCTCAAGATTATCCTTGCTGAATGCCAGTTTAGATAATTGTGCATGGTTGATTAATTTTTAATTTTCTAAAAAATTGTTTTCATTTCATTGTAGCTGTAATAGAGGCTGTTACCAGTTTTTAAATGGTTGTTCAGTTTTGAGTTTCATCAGTAAAAATGAAGCTCTCATACATGAAGCAGTATTGTAGATGATAGTGGCTAAAATTCTGTGCATGTTCTTTGACTGAATGTGTTAGTTCCTACCAATAATACGTCGGATAGAAGAAACGTATCTTGGAATGGAGGAAGGTGTTCTCTGTTTGTAATAATAGTGTATTATTAACATGGAACATTTATGGGCATATCAATATATTTGACCTTGGAACTATTGAGGTTCAGATTTCTGAAAAGAACTTCACCAAATTCAATACCTAAATTGAATCTTTGTTTGTTCCCTGCAGTTGCTTGTAAGGCATGTTTCTGGTGCTTATCACTTTGGGCTTTTGTGTATCCTGAGTTCTATGGTAGAAAAGTGCTTTTGTTATTCCTGACAGCAGCAGGTTGCTTGTTACACAGGAAGATACCTGGGCAATGTTTTGGAGTATTCTGCACCCAGTGGCCTTACACATTCTTGTCTGTCTGTTCCATTTCCTATATGATGAATGCTGCCTGCTTGCTCACCTTCTGAAGGTTTTCCCTGTTCATGCTAGTTTCTCTTATTCACACTACTTAGTTACCCATGAGAGAAATACTTCTAAAGAAGCAAGTTTGAACATTTTCTGTTTCAGGGGTAAAGGAAGCAAGATGTTAACAATTCGTTGGCCTTTTCCTGCTCACAGCGCTTTTGAGCTGGCAGTACTGCACAACCAGCAAATGTCCAAGGGATGCTGCTGGAGAAGAGTTTGAGGAACCATTTGGCAAATACATGTTTTCTGTTTATTAAAACCTCTACTTTTTGCTTGAAGCTTAAATAGTCACGCTGTATAATACCTTTGGCATGCTGTAATACACTGGGTACACTTGAAATTCCTTTGAGTTTGTGTTGCTTCCACATTGTTTTTTGTAGGGATAATATGCTTGCAATATCAGAACTTTTGATACCTTCTAAAAAATCATCTTCTCTCAATAATATACCTACATACCAGTCCAACAAATCTCCCAAGTCTTTGTGATTTTTTTTCAGAAGCAGTTTGTGTATCTGTTCTTCTCAACTCAGCTAGGTCAATCAGCTTATGCCTCTGTGGGAACCACTTCTTTAATACTACTCTTGCTGTAATCGTCAAAAACATTATTGAGGTCAACAGCTGCGACTTGAAACTAGGTTCTGAAAGAGGTGTGGGACTGGACTAAGAGCTCGGAGTTTTAGGGCATGAGACAAGTGAGGCTGCAGATTGAGGTATTGAAATAAGCTTTTTTCAATCAAGAAACTTAAGGGAGAAGACCAGGGAAGAAGGTTTTATAACCACTCAGTGCTATCTTGATTTTCTTTTGTTTTCTATGAGGAACTATGTTACCTATGATATGGAAACACCTATGTGCTACCTAAGAGTTACCTATGATATGGAAAAATGACCCTTCATGAGCATCTCTACAAATTTTAGACAAAATGAGAAGTTTTTTTCCATCAAAACATGGAAAGATGCTGGTAGTGAGTGGGATTTATTGAATCTCCAAGTTCTTGAGAGCAGTTTAATCTAAATTGCAGGCAAAACATTGTTGCTTAGTTCCAACACCACAGACCTTAACTTGCTCTGGGATTCCTGAGGGCTTCCCAAGGTAGGACTCCATCAGCATAATAGAGGCAAATCTGTTGAGACATGCTTAGATTTTGGTTCAAGCTACATATGGATGTTTTCAGAGCTTTCCTTTGGATGCATTGCCACATCTCTTCCTATGGATTTGAGAGCCACTCAGCAGTGGAAATGGATGAGTGGCGGTCACAGTGTAAGGCAAAGCTTGTAATAGATGGTAATTGGGAGATTTGCTTCAGATGTACACTGCTTATTGTAATATTGGTGTACCTTCAGTCTCATTTTTTCACTGCTCTTTAATACCATCTGCTACTCCCAGAGTACCACTCTCTCTCAGACAGTCTGTGTTGTTATTGATTCCTTCCTTCTCTTGCAACTCAGGGCGTTGTTAGCTTACTTTATATAAACCTAGGTAAATTTCTGTGTAATTAGATCATTCCAACTGAGGTCTTATTTACTGTAAATTCTTAGTTCATAGTTTGCTTTCTAACAAAGTGCTTTCTTAAAAACTGATAGGAAGATAGGAAATGAATGTGTAGATGCCAGAACACTGATAAGAAAACACATTCTCTCTTTCTAGATAGATTCAGAAGACCACTTACAAAATGATGGCTATCTTGACATTGGTAGTAGTCTTCCCAAAAAATGTTGAATTACAATATGGTAGCATATTAACTGTGTAAAATCAGCAAGTTCCCAGTTTCATTAAGTTGTTATCATTTTTGCATTGAAATTCCAAATAGTGTAATCTTCACATTTGAACAGTTTAAATGTAAAAAAATTTACTGGGCACATCTTCCTGATAGTGTTTTACCAACATTGCTGCAATAAGAAATTTACTGTAACCAGAACAGTCTTCACAAATAGCTGCTAATTAGGCTGAGGTACTGAGAACCACACCACCAGCAAGACATTTGAGGGCTACTTGATACAGATGCTCTGTGATTTTGGTTGTGATAAATTTATGGACAGCCTAGTTTATTGTGAAGGAAGGTGCGTAAGATGGTAAATTATATAAAGAGTTGGGCCAATAGTACCTTAAATTTGGCACTCAGTGTTGTGGAAACCTGAATTTGTCCAAGGCACAGTTTCCCTCAGATAAAATGGAAATAGTATTGTTACTTCACCTCAGAGACTTCCTGAATGTGAGTTTGTTTATCTTTGTGAAACTTCTAAACGCCTTAGATTACAATATTCAGGCTTATAAAAATACAATTTTATACAATTGAAATATAATTTTTGTGTAGGAAGTAAAATTAATCTAATAGTTGAAGTTTAGTCTGAATGAGAAGTGGATTTTTTTTTTCATTTTGTTTATCTTGACACGTTCCAGAGGAAGAGGTTAGGTCGTACAAAGAGGAGACTTGTTAAAGAAAATGGAATAATCTTAAGGTTGGTCCTTTTGTTAAGCATTTTCCAGAGAGACTGGAGGAAACCTTTGAACAATGATCCTTGGGAGAGACTAGTCTGTAGGAACATGACACCATCTCTCCCTATGCTTGCACACTTTTGATCTCATGAAACTGCAGGTAGATTAGTGGTGTAACTTTTACTTGCATAAAAATTCCTTCAAAGTAGTGTGCTTCTTTATAGCATCTTTTGCTTTGCTTTGAGGCTGGTATTTACTCTATTTTGAACTGTGTTGGCTTTTATAATATCATGCCAGTTTATGCATGCTGACTAATACATTGGAAACTTTTCTGAACAACTTTATTCTTATCTTGAGAAACAGCAGCAGCTACTGTATTTTAATTAGAAGCTTGTGAACTTGCCCCTAATGCTCTTCCATGTTTACTTGAAACTTAAGTGGAAGCTGTTGCTGAAATGGGGGAAGTGTCATGTCCTCCCCTAGCTCGGTTGTGTTGGCACTTGTGCTCATAATGGTGACATGGTGAATCATGCCAGGAAATTTATCGGGCTGAAAATGAGTCTATTTTTATTTTCCTAGCTAACTTTCAGATGGATCATTTCCCTGACCTGACTCACCGTGTAGCTGCACAAACAGTAGAGCTGGCAAACATTGGGATGGGAGAGTGGCCACGTGAAGGGGCAGGACGGCTCCCTGCTAGTGGCAGCTCCCACCTTCGCAAGAGTGAATTCGTTACAGAATTGCACCTACAACTTATATTGTCACTACTGCAGGACTGTGGCACAACTAGTTTGTATTTCAAGATGGTTTTCTTTGAAATTCATGTTTAATCCATTCAGGAATGGACGATTGATTTATTCTGTGCTAGTCCTGAATGTGATTGAATGAAAAAAGGCCACCAGGAGGCTTGGCTAGTTCCTATTCCTGTGTATTTACAGTTTTTAAACAAACAGATTTTTTTCACAGAAGAGTGATTTGGCTAATGTCTGGAACATTAAGTAGTTTCTTAATCTAAATAATAGAGAAGCCTTGTAATACTCTTGTGTTTATAGCTTGAAAGGTGTTTAAAAAGAGTATTTTAACCAAAAAACTCTCAAGGCTGATGATAGACATGTAGTCTTCTGAGGCTAGTGAGTTGTTGGCTTCTAGCTGTTATTCCATATTAAAATGATACTTGATGGTTTTAGAATTCAGAATATTTATACTGTGTTGGTGAACAGTCAGTGAAACTTCAAGTAATAATTTGTGAGAGTCTTAAGTTTTCTTGTGGATTTTCTGCTACATTAGGTAGATTTCTTGTAAAGTAAATTTTGTCTGAACTTCATCCTTTGCAATGAATATACTGCTTCTGGCTTTGGTTGGTTATATAACAAAGTTTGGAGAAGGATCACGTTCTTTGATTTCAACTTGCAGATGAATATTTTAAATGAATTTTTGTTGTAAACATTGTATTTAAGATCCCTTTGGATGGTTTTCAATCCCAGGATCTTATACTCTTAATTTACCTACCATGTGCGCAGGATTTTATGTGGAACTGCTGCTGGCAGAAAGAGGCTTATGTAGAGATGATGAACATTTCCCTTTCCAACTATCCTTGCTCCAAAGGAGATGGGGAATTGCTGTTATTTGCAGCTCTGTGGACAACCACGCTGATATTAGATGAAATAGAAAAAATTCTTGGCAAGTGAAACAAATGAAGAGTCAAAACTCCCAAATGAAACCAAACCAGCTGGTTTTAGGGATTCTTTCAAATAGTTTGTGTTCCCCTACATCCTATCAAGGGTAGAGAAGAAGATAGAAGAAGTTAGCTGCAGATATTATTTTGTCTACAAATGGAGACCTGGGGAACGAGTTACAGCATGTTATTTGTGGTGTGTAATAGCTCTGTAATACTTACTGATGTATTTGTCTGAGGTATATTTTTTGTGCCAGCTTCCTCCATATCCATATAGTCATTAATAGATAATCACACAGATGTTAGATAATCACACAGATGTGCACACAATGGACTACCAAGTGCGTTGGTAGTGAGGTTTTAAAGAATCTGCTGTAGATAAGTAGTAATATTAATACATTATTGCTATTGTTATTACTATAGTTATCCCCCTCCTTCCATAAAAACTTGACCCACTCAAATAAGGTCACATTCTAAAAAATTCTAACATCAATAGGTTTTTGGGTCTTTTTGAGGAACATACTTAAAAAATTAACTTACTCTTGCATAAGAATATAAAATCCAAATTTGCATTGGTTTCTTGTAATGAATTTTCCTGTAGGAAAGGTAACAAGTTGCTACTCCAGAGCAGAATAAAATAAACAGGGACAAAAGGGCTCTTTTTACTGGAAGGCAGCATGAGTGCAGAAGCATCATTGTGTAGTCGTCCAGAGTGTGTCTGACCTTTCCTTGCAAAAGGAGAGTATCTCTATGAGTTTTGGTGGATAGAAAACCACAGGTCACTGTATTCAATGAAGTAATTGTCACTGGTAAATTACCTCACAGTAAGCGTTTGTATTTTTGTGGTAAATACAATCCTGCATTGTAGCTTTAGCATATTAATAGCCTTTCCTTTCTTGCAATCCACTATATTCCCTAAAAGCCATCTGTGGCTTGTGAGCTGTTGATATCAATATATTTGTAGCTTTAGCATAGAGGAAAGTTTTATATTGATTACATGCATGATTTAAAAAAAGGGTGGCTTACCATGATCTCTTGTTTTTTGCCGATTAACGTATTTTAAAATGCTCCAAATAACTTGTCATCTTTAGAGTTCCTTGAAAATCTGCTTGTATTTCTTCACTTAGAATATGATACTTTATTTTTTTAACACACAAAGCAAGAAGTTAAGCTATTTTAATCTTTCCTTGGAATAGATAAATATTAGGAATTACCCTCTACTGAGAAATCCCGTGCATCATTGTTTAACCAATGTCTGAGGAAGGCAGTATTGCTGTTTAGAACACACCCAATAGGAAGAGAATGGTGTTTCAAAATGCACCATCTGAAACACAAAAGGTTTTAGTGTGCATAAAGCCTCGTGGACACCTGGAATCAGAAAGGTAGAACTCAATAAAGCATGTGAAGTTGGCATTTTCCTTAAGTCCTCATTGTGAGAAAAGAGGTGTCTTTTTGTAAATCTTAGCAGCATTGATGTTTCTTTTTAATTATGGAATGGCGTGAGCTGCTGTGGAGCCTGGGATATCAAGCAGGTACCAAGAGCAGTAAAGATCAGGAAAACTTTCTCGGAGTCTGTTTTAAGGTTAATCTCCAAGGAAATAGCCTTTTATGCTCATGCTGCACTGAGCAGCACTCTTTTTTTCTGAAGGAAAAATATGCAGTGATGGTTTCAGCTTCTATTGTCATTAGAGAATTTGTTCCTAGTTTGAAATTGTAAAAATGGAAGAATTGGTAATGTTTTCAGGATATTTTTCTTTTGGTTCACACTGTAACTCTTACTGGGGATTTCTGGTGTACAAATCTGTCATTAGCTTTCCTACACATTTCCCTTGGCCACAGTTGCTCTCTGGTCTTGTTTGAAAGAGTCGCTGGTAAATGCTACTGTTTTTGCATGGCTCTAAGCATCTGATGAGCCTGTTGAGAGGAGAGAGTGATTGGTAAAATGGGAAGCATACAGAGAATGGAGAAATTTAAAAGATGGGTTAGATAGGCTGGGAAAATGAGCACATTTTATATGGAAACGTGGTACCTGTATTGCTAGATACAAAACCAAGGAATTATAAAATTGAGAAAGTTTAATGTAGAAACAGGGTTTCAGAAAAAAAAACCTGAAAGCTTGTGTTGCAGGGACTGATCATTTTTAATTACTTAAGAAAGCATGAGAAGTCTCTGAAACAACAAGAATTCCATGGTAATTGCAGTAATTTCTGTAATGCTGCAGTGCATCCTTGTCTTACAGTGTTTAGAAGATAAAGTTAAAACCATTTTTTGTTTGTTTGTTTGTTTTTGTTTATTTGAGTGCTTTGTTTACAATGCTATTATGTAATTCTAAGGGAAAAAAAAAAAAAGACAAATAAAATTTATCCCTGAAAACTCCCAGCTTAAGGTCTGCACTGGAAAGTAAAAGAATACAGGAAAGGAATAAAATTATATATCTCAGTAGTAAGGTGCCTGTCATCTGGGGATTTCAGTAAGGAGCTAGCATTACAAATTGGCAAGGCAACAGTTTCATTTACCAACTAAATAAGATACGGTCATAAAATCCATGTTTTAAAGACCAGGGTGTGAAACTTCAACTCAGATATTGCTTTCCATCACAACATATGGATGTTAAAGCTGGAAATCCAACAAAGGTACAGACATCTAAATGCCTTTGAAAGCAAATGCCTTAGAAAAATACTATGTATTAAATGGAATGAATTTATAACAGATGCCAAGATTCATTAGACAGCTCAAAAACCCCTTGGCTCTAAAGTTATCCAGAAAAGAAGATGGAATTATCATCTGGAACATATGTTAAGAATGAAGCCAGAGCATCTGTCATGGAAAGCATGCCACTGGGCAGCTGGAGGAACACACAAAAAGCACCAGCTGAAAGAGTCTCTCCATCGAACTGCGCCAAAGGTAAAAAGGTTGTGGGACATTGCACTGGATGTGCAAGGCGTGGTTCAGAGCAGACAAAATCTGCGCAGGGCTTTTGGCTCTTTGTGGGCTTTTTCAGCATTGTAAACTGAAGAGTTTTGGGTTGTTTTCTCTTAATATTGCAGATAGTAAAGAGTGACTAGAAGTTGGTGGTCAGAAGCAAAAAGTACAGATTACTAAGCATGCTATTTAATTATACTGTATTTTAGTTTATGTTAGAATTTGTATATAATTTCAACCCTGAAAACAGAAAGAAAATTGTGTGATCAAATAAATCTTCAGATGCATTCCCACTGATTAGCATAATGTATAATAGAGCATTCAGGATTATTTCAGTAAAAATCGAGGTTTATTTTACCAAGTAATCTACAGTTGATGACAGTACTATGGATTACCTTTGCTCTGAGAACACTTGCTCTTACATTTTTCTACTTTTTTCGCTTCATAGGAGTTCTGGAATTTCCAAACCAGCATCTCTCTGCAGTATAGTGTCTTTTAACTTGCCCTGCTATGAGCCTAATGTTACAAAGTTTTGTGTTGGAAACAGCAGAATGTAAATTTTATAGAAGACTTTTAGTTGAAGTGGAAACTTTCGAATCTGTTATCTCAATCTGTCTCTTGCTCATGCGTTAATGCAAAACATTTTATTAAAATATAAAAATCTCAACAAAGTTTGTCCAAAGTAAGCATTCTATAATGTCTTAGACTTGGTAAATTGAATTGGTTTGTGTTTTTATTTTCCCCTTGTGATACTCAAGGGAGAAAAAAAATCTCCCAAAGAGAGGTGTGGGTGTAGGTGGGTGTGTGTTAGGGCTTTTTTGTTTGTTTCCTTGGTTTCTTGGAAAGTTTGTTTGTTTGTTTTGGGGTTTTTTGGTTGTTGTTGTTAATTTGAGTTGTTTGGTTTTTTCCTCCCTCACTGAATTATCTCACTGGCTCCAGCCTAACACATAGGAATTAGTGTGTCCTGTGAGAAGTTTGAACAACTCATTCACCTTCTAGATGTATCTTATTCTAAGTAGTGAACTAACACTGTTAGTTCCACTTAGTGGATGACGAGTTTAGGCAAAATGAATAACTCTTCAAACATTTCTAAGTTTATTCATAACTGCAGGTTTTCTACTTCTTCCACTTACAGTATAAAGAGTGATTATTTCTTAATGCCTCGTAAAGGAGAGAAAAACTTCCAAATGCAGTTCAGCTGTATTTACAGGCTCAATGTTGAGGAAACAAAATTTAGTTTTATTTTTCTTCTAAAATACTTAAAATTAGTATTTTTATCCCATTTATGTATTTGGTGTTGATGGATCTCAGTTCAGATGCCTTCCTCTCATGCACTGCAGGTAAGGCATCAAGCTTTAGTCTGTCCTGCAGAGCCTATGCAGTCATGATTTTCTACTTTGACAGATTCTGCATCTGATTTATTGTTTACTTAGATCCTGTTAGGATTGTAGTTAAAACACACAAATTTTGTCAGAGATTGTCCATTCTGTCAAATTCAGAGCAGATTTCAATTATGTTATATGAAAATAATTAATCCAGCACACTCCAGAATTTCTCTTCTCCTTTTGCTTCCATGGCCATTTGCTCTTTTGTGTGCATGGCAACTGAAATTTCTGTGTATCCAGATTGTAATAATGTACTTTTAATAGTACTGAAGGCAAGCTTAGAAATAATGTCTCTGGTAATAACAGAAGTGAAAAGACATTGTGTAATATACTGTTTCAAGTTACGTGTTGCCTAGAGGTTTGAAATGTGGTTGTCCTGTGCTCACTGCTAAAGATTTTTGCCCAAGAGTACATAACAATAAAAAATCTTCAAGAGCTAAAAATACAGGATTACTCTATTCTTTGACCTGTGGTCAGAGCGTTGGCAGGAGTCGCCTTGTATTGTTTGTTCAAGGTTTGTTTGAAGAGAACAATTATAGGATGATCATTAAAAATATTGACATATTTTTCAGGAGCAGAGGATTAAAAACATCTCTAAGAAAGAGGGCTTTTAAGTATTAAGTTGGATTACATTAAACAAAGTGGGAACAATAAGAAAACATTGTTTAAATCTTAATTTGAATTCCAGTCATTGAGGAAGTGGTTGTTTGTTGAAATTGTGTATATTTCTATGCATTTTCATTGCAGTGTTTTGATACAATATACTACAAAATCTAATTTAACATAATCATGTTCTCTTAAGAAAGATAGGCAACCCCTCCATGTAGAAGATCTCCAGTAGGATGAGAGGAGTCTTTGGTGGATTTTTGTCAAAGACTGTATGAAGCCTTCATTCCCCCATTTTGAAGCACAGTCAAAAGCAATTTAGACATACAGGGTGATAGTTATGACTAAGAGGGTTTAACAGGTTGATAGCCTTGAATGAGTGATTATCTGGTATTGAACTCTGGTTTCCACAGATGAGAGAATGAGGGTTCCCACAGTACAGCTCTGCTGAGTTTCTGCCAGGTTTTATACTAAATTAGTTCTGTAATAAAATTGGAATGTTTCAGTCTTTGTCTTTCTGCTGTGTAGGGTCAGCACGCCTGCGTTGTTTTGTCCTTGTCCCTGGTTCAACTTTATTCCTTTCATAGCTGGTTTGAGATTTTGTTTTGGGAATTGCCTGTGAAGGAGGGCTGGCATTTCCCTCTGCTTTCCCTTTGGGTGTACTCCTGAGTGTTGTCACTTGTGCTCCTCCCAGAAACTTTTTAAAGCAAAATAAAATTTTCCCTCCAGGCACACTTTTCTTAAAACCTAGGTAATCTTTAATTTTATGATGTTTATAATACTTGATAACGTGACTGTTATCAGTGTTGTACCTCTGATGACAAAAGAGTCCTTCCCATGTATAAAAACTGTTTATTGAACAAATGGAGAGTTTCAGTGTAGATACTCTTAATAAGATAATAATCATTAACCTCACCAAGCTGGGAGAACTAGTACAGTTGTGCTTATATTTAACCTACCTACTAAAATAACTAGATAAGTGCAAAAATAGTGGTCTGTTTTTCCAACAAGGCTGCCAATTGAGATTATGTATTGGTACATTTTTATTTGACTTAAAAAATGTAACATTGGAAGAAATTTTGTGTGTTAAAATTGTTTGTACCTCATTTTGATGTGGACTCAAAACCAAAATAAGTCCATGCATGATGTTCATCTTGGGTGTTTTTGAAAGCCCCAGTGACTATTGGATGTAAAGTAGTTCTGGAACTTAACAAACTTTATTTGGACCAACTTTCTAACAACATGTATTCTAAATTTCCCTGCTGATCGTTTTTTGTACTGCCATCTGTAGATGTGAAGCACAATTAATCACTGTCCTCCTTATGAGACTCGCATATTTTAGGATTATAATATTTCGCCTTCCTCTTACTCCCTACCATATTCTCTATTGTAGGATAAGCCTAGTTATTTTTAGTGTACTTCAAACTTGGTATTTTCTTAAAAACATTTAAAAAAACCCCTGTACAGTCTGGTTCTCTCAGGATGTGTACCAATTTAGTCACCCCTCTCTTAATTTGTTAGTGCTCAAAATTTGTAAATGCTGATATTTCAGAGCTTTTATCTTTGCTGGATAAAAAGAATAAATTCTTATTTTAGTTCTTTTTTCCTTGATGTGCATACATGGTCTTTGTTATTACATAGCATAATGATACTTATCTCTTACATTATTGGTCTTTTTTGTAACATCATTGCATTATTTGTTCTTCACAGATTTTTCTAAGACAATCAAATTTCTAAATCTGGACTATTGTAAAGAACTCTTGCTGTCTCAGCATCTCCATATGTGACCGACTTGTAACTGGCTGATAAATTTTTTACCTTTAGAATGTTTATCTTGGTCTTTATTATTCTGTATCTGATTTGCTAAGAGCATCCTTACTCCAAAGTTGTTTTATTAAGATGTACTAATTGCTTCTGTGGGGGTTTTATTTTTTGTTGGCAAATAGCTTTTTTTATTATACCCAAATAAATTATCTCTTCAGTGTGCCTGTGACTGTCAGCACACTGATCAGCTAAAAACAATTCAAATAAATGAGAAATGGAGAATTATTTTTCCTTCCATCATTTAATATGTTAGGGGGAAAAAAAATCTGAGGCTTTTAATGAGTGGTGACATCAGAGTCATTGAGGATATTTTGATTGTTCTGGGAAGCTGGATGAATAATATTCACATTTTTTTTTATTCTGTTGATTTGCATAAACTGTCGTAGTGTTATTATAATCTTTTATAAACACATCCTATTACATTTAAATACGCCTGTGACTTTTTTGTGCTAAGGATTTTTAGTTTGTTTGCTTTAGTGTATGTATTATAAAGAAAACTGAAAATAGTATTTGACTGTTTGTGGGGTTTTTACTATTTTAATATTTGTTTCTATTTTGGGTGTTTTAGGAATTGTTAGTCTTCTCTGAAGAGACAGTGGATCTTTTAAAATCAAAATAATGTATTTTACGATGTTGTATTCACTGAGAAAATAATTTTCTGTTTGCTTATATAAAGCTTATTTTTTTCACCTAAGGAAAATAAATATAGCGATACTCTGAACTGTCGCAGATGGTGAAGGTACCCTGAGCAATGATCTACAAAATCTTTGAGCAGTGATCAGCGCAGAAATCTTGCTTTGATAAAAGATTAGATGGTCTTTACTTGTCACCCCTACTATCCCTTGTGAGAGAATTACAAAGTCTCTTTCAAAGTGAGTCTGTACTTAGGTGGATGGTTATTTCAGTACATTTGCTTCTGTTTGAGAAGTTTGCTTTCAGGTTTGTGCTAGTGCTAATTTTAAAGAGAAAATACATATATATTCCGTGTTTGTTTTTCCTTTGTGTGGGGATGTGTGTGGTTTTTTTGGGGTTTATTTTGCTTGGGGTTTTTTTTTGGTTTTATTTTTCTTTTTTCTCTTTCTTGCTTCCCCGTTCCTTCCTATATTTGCACATTTGTTTGTAAACAGGGACTCTCTGCTGTCCTAGGCTCGGGAGTGGAGTTGATTCAGCAGAACTTTTCTGCTACTGGGGTCTCCTTGACTGTTCCTTTTGTTCCAACAGGTTGTAAGTGTGATTATATAGGAAATAAACTTGTGAAGCGCTTCCCCCATCACCTTTGCCTTGCCTCCATCAGAACAGACTGTCCGTGTTCCTAAGCGGTGGTGTGCAAAAGGTTTTCCTGCATATGTCCTGGCCATTCAGGAGATGCACCCTGGTTTTTTGGGAAGCTTGCAGGCAGTCTTGTGGCTGACATCTCTGCCAGATACCTCGGATTTTAGAGCTCAGGCAGGGTAATTCCTGGGAGAGCAGTCACACGTGAGTGGCTGCTGTGGCACAGGAGTTCACCTTGCTCCATTTAGCAGCCAGCGACAGACCAACCGCTGCACCTGAGGCTACCCAAAAGGAGATAATCTTCTTACAACCCAGAACAAATCCCTCGGTGGAGGAGGATTCCTTCAGGTTCTGCCCTATTAAAAGGTGGGGATTTCCTGCAAGGGGTAGGCTTTGCTCCAAAAAGACCTACATTAGCAGGAATTTTTGCACAGCAGTTGAGACCTAAATACAGACATGTGGAGAGAGGTTTTTTTTTTTTTTTTTTAAGGTTTTCCCTGTAAAGCAGTAATTTTTGACATTAAGTTTACAGCTTTAGCATTTGGGTATCTACAGATATGTTTGGCATCCCAAACCCCAAGACAGGTCAGTCAGGTTTGACTTTCTGATCACAGGTACCCAATATAGGTGTAGCTGACAGTAAACTCCGTTTCTGATAGATGTTTGTTCTGATTTCCCTTCTTGCTCCTCCCAGTCCCAGCCCCCAGCTCTGCCTGATCTGCATCATCTGGAACTTCAGACAGGATGCATTGGTAAGCACGTACTTTTGAGGGCTTGGATTATTTTGGAGATGGCAAGTGCCATGTAATGCTAAACTGGAGATACGAAAAATGGTATGGTTTTCCTAGGAAGTTACTGTACATTTCCATGTAGATTTCTACTTAAATTCAGTGCACTCTGTCTTCTGATACAGTTTCTGTTGTAGCATGGGATTTCACACTCCTTTTGTAGTTTTAGACTCATATTCCCTACTTATTAAGCAAATTGGGTCTTTTAATGTGGTGCTACAAGTGCTCATTAAAGCTATTTTTCCAACAGCTGATCATTATTTCTCCCTTTTTTGATTTTTTTAAATTTCCTTTTTTTAAAAAAAATTGAGAAAGCTGGCCAGCAGAGATTTTATTTCATTTGTTCTGTGTAAAGTAGTAATTTCCTTTTCCATTCTTTGTTCTTACAGCCCTTAAACGCTTAGAAATTTGTTTTCAGTTGCTGCAACTAGCTTAAAAAAGTTTCTGTCTGTTTTATTCTTACCTACGGATGTAGCTGGATGCTTTGTTTGTAGTGCCAGACACAATAAGGACTCCATAATCAGCTAATGCTTTTCCAAATGAGTCAAGTGTTTTGGGAGTGTGAATCAGCTTTGAGACTACTTCTCAATTTTGAAATCACTTGTCTGAGAAGCATGAAACATAGGAATAGGAGAAGCAGGACTGCAAACTTTGCTGATAGTGTATTTTTGAATTTTCATAAACATATATCAAAATCAAATTGGTTTTACTGGATATGAATGCCCAGTGGCCCAGTTGGCATTGTTTTCAGCAATCTAGATGATACTTCACTTTAATGTGTATTTTGACTGCATGCTGTGAAATGTGACTTTCCTGGATGAAAAAACCTTACATGAACAGTCTTTTTGCAGTTTAACATGGTAGATTTTTTTCTACAGAACATAAGCACACTGATATATAAACCACCACTGAAGCAGTGTAAAATGGTGATACTGGAGAAATTTTGAATCCTGACCTAATTAATTTGCGGTACCAAATTTTGCCTTTTCTGCTTCTAGAACTCATTTTGATAGACATAATTTCTTCAGAAAACATACACAGGAAGAGCTGTGTTTTTAATTCTCTTTTATAAAGTAATGTTTGCCTAATGGTATATGAGGATTGTGTTTGCCAAGTAGTACACTTCCACAGAGTACAAATTAGGAATTTATTATATTTTCAAATATTCACTTGTTTTATCATATCCGAAGGGTTCTTTGTGGTTTGGTACAAATATCTACACTATGAATATAATCCTTGTATGGAGAAATACTTCCATAATTACACTGTAGTACCTTAATTTTTTGCTTCATTGCCGTTAGATTTGGAAAACTTGAAACCTGACAGAAGTATGGTGATAGACATAGGTAGGAGGTAAAATGCTGACTAATCTAGTTGTCAATATTTGGGGTGGAGAGAAAGGACCTTGTTAAAGACCTGTGAATAAAATCATTTCAGTTCACATCAGAAGTGCAAATTATGACTTGTTTTGCATTTAGGGGAGTGTAAGGGAAACGGATAATGACTATTAAATATTTAATATATCTGTAATGATAAAAAATTTGCTGGTGTATACATTTAAAAAGTTCATTCTTGAGCTTCAGATGTTGAAATGAGAAGAATTTCTAAGACTGGACAGGAAATACATTTAAATACCTGAAAGCTCCCCTAGAAATTTGTAGTATTGTTATATGTGAAACTGTGAGTGTATCTTAACATTTTACATATACAATGAAAGACTGCATAGATAGAAGTACCAAAGCCTGTAGTAGCTGAATCAAACTCTGTAATGTTACTCTATAATGTAATTGAATGCTTATGTTCCACGAGAGGGTTTGCCTGCAAAGGTCCCTGATGTCTGTGCCGAGCCCTGTTGAGATGGATTTGAATCACTGCCAGTGCATTTCTCTGCTGTGTTACAGCCTTACTTCTTACAGTGGTAATTTCGCCTTAAAATTATAGATTTCCAGGTAATACAGCACTGCATTTTAAATACACATACTTTTAGAATTCAAGGGTGAAAAATAACGGCAGAAAACTGAACAAAGGTGTGGACCTCACAAAAGAGCACATCCTCTGCCTTCTGACTGGTGCTGGCTTCCTTGGGGCTTCTTATGGAAGCCTCCTGCCTGTGGCTGGTGCCTCTCATGGAGAGAAGAGCCACGTAGGTCCCTGCATCTCAGCAGAGTTTTACTTGAATTTAGCCCTTGTGACCTGTGCAGGAGGCTGCTCAGAGAACTTTAAAATGAGACAAGTGTGATGGATCAGGCATAACTACTGTTTTCACCAGTCTTCTGCTGTTATTCTACCCCAGTCAGTACAACCGTCATTAGTAATACATTTTGTGTTCTTTCTCTTTTTCTCCCTTCTCTCTCTAGTCACCAGGATGTTGAAACATCAATACCAGAATTTTACATCCCTAAGGGTGGGGCTCCCTCTTTTTCTGAAGATGCTGCTCCCCTGCTGGATGTATTAACTTTTTGTGGAGTCTGTGCTGTTTACACCTTGGAATGTCTCTAACTATTCAGTTGTCTGAATAGAGAGTTAGGGTCTGCCTTCAAATAACATGCTAATATGCCCTCGAATAATACATAATATGCTTACGTAGCTTACTCACAAAATTACAAGGTTATGTAATCTTTTATGTGCGTAACTCCTTTAATGTTAAAAATAGAAATTTTTAAGTCTACTATTCACATAATTGCAAACTCATAGAATACAGACAAAATCATAAAATGTTCTTAAAAATGTGAAGGGGACGATTTATTGCTCGCTTAGATCTGTGAAGGAATCTCATAGGATATTGGCGGTGTGTTTTGCAGAAATACTGTTACTCTAATTCAACCCACCTTGAGAACTGGTGATAAAAATCTTGATGCAAAACACACTTTCACAGCAGAAGAGTGCAGGTGCAAAATGGAAAAGCAAGCAGTTTTTCAAGTGGCATTGATTGTTTTCTCTGCGATATGTAGGAACACCAGAATATTTTTAGATGAAAAAGATTGAAAAATTATCCATTGCATTTGTGATAGCCTATATGTTTGGGTTAGTTATTTATCTTTTGCAATATCCATAAAGCTATCTTAAGCATCCTAATTAGGTTTCAGCTTTTCAGAGGGAGGCTGGGAGGCTCTTGTGCAGTTGTGGCACGGTGGTGGGGTGTGTGCAGCACAGCTGCTTTCTGATGTCAGTCGCTATTTCAATGACACGAAAGTGGGAGAGGAAGAGCGTGAGAAAGGCAGACAGTTTTTAAGAAAAAAAAGTGTCATCAGTAAGCAAATTATTTTTGCCTGTTTTGTTTTGATTAGGATATGAACTAACAAATAAAGTCTGATTGCTACAAAAGAAATTACATCTGGAGAGTTTAACTGGGGCACTTTCAGAAACTTTTTGGTGAAATGTGTCTTTTTTTGCCCCTGTGCTGGGAAAAGTCTGGATTGTCTTTGGCAAAAATCCTGGTAAGACACATAATTCACCTGACCTGCAAGCAGAGCAGAATCCTTTCCTCTCAGTGCTCTCAGTTTGTTTGGATTTCAGTTTGTGCTGTGTTCAGGGATACTGCAAGAATAATGGCTTTCCTGTGGTGAAAAAAGGGGAATAGCTACAGGGATCCATGTGTAGGGTGCTCAGTACTTGATGAGCACGGTGGACATTCCTGGGTTTATTTCCTCCTTCTGTAGGCATCCTTTTGCTATGCTGATGATAGTATGGTATCCTTGGGTTTTTTCTTTTTCTTTGTAGATATGAATTGAAAAAAACACGGAAAATTTCTACTGATCCTTGATCTCAAAGATCTTAGTTTCCAGTGTGAAGTGAAAATTGTTTCTTGGAAATCTTTGTTTGGATGGACTGACAGTTTCCTTTCAGATACATCCACCCCAGCACATGGGTTTTATGGGAGGGCAGGAAAATGAATACGTGGGCATTGGTAGGGAAGGAACTTTCTGGATTTTTGTTTGTTTGTTGTTCTCTTTTCCAAAGAAAATCAGGGAATTGTGAAAACTTTGGAGGGGCTGCAAATATTAACAAAGTGGTTAATTAAAATGATGAAATAGGTCATTGGCCACTAAAAATCTGGACAATGGTTATTAATGGTTGTCATAAGATCGCTGATTTAAAAGTGCAAAGATAGTTGCTTGAGAATACCAAATAAAATTTTGTGCTACCATTTAAAACGTGGTTTGCATAATGACTTTGGTTTATTTATTCATACACTCAGAGCAGTCTGAATCACAGTTGGTTTTCTATGGCTTTTTATTGCATCTCTTTGTTTAACTGACCTCAAAAAATGGGAGCTAGATGATAATGGTAAACATTAAAATCTGCTTTTTAAATATATATAGATATTACTAGCACACACCATTTCAGTTAAAAAATAAGTTTGTTAAGAGGATATATGTATTTTTTTTAATGTAGCACAGCTATTTCTGTGTTATCTTCAAAGCACTCTTAAGGAAATAATAGATGCCTTTGTGAGGATTTCTTTTGAAGGTAGGTATGATTTCTATCTGAGTGCCATCTCCTTCTTCAGAACATTCCTAAAGAGATGTGAATCAACACCTGCCCAGTTGAGGGCAAAGAACCAGCTTTTCTGTCTTTATACCTACATATCATACCTGTAGTCAAGTGTTTGGAGTCTGGTTATTAGAAAAAAATATTGTGAACTCCGTTTTATATTTCAGGTAGAAACACACATAGGTGCATGGTTTTCATACTAGACTTTTCTTCTACATGGGAAGCTTCATTTGCTATGTGAAACATGTAGGATGAACACTTAAAAATTAGTAGTGCTGCCTGCAGAGAATCCAGTTAATTTGGCTTTCAGTGTTAAGGACAGTTCACTTCAAATCAGACGTAGAAAAACTACTTGGAATTATAATGTGGGATTGAGTGAGCTAAGGGGTGGCTGATATTAGCGATTTGCTGCTTTTAGCAAGCTTGTCTAGACAGTATTTTTTTCTTTTAATTTTTAAGTATGATTTTAAAAAATTATTTACAGTACAGCTGTAGTAATGAATTTTCATGCATTAATTTTTCTTTTTGTGTTGAAAGTATTTTCAATATTTACTTTAAAATCAATTTTCTACTCTCATATTGCCCTTGAACGTTTGATGCTACAGAAATTATGTTTGGATGCGATCATGTTGTACCATAATTGGCCCATGATATTTTGTATACCAAACTATACAGTGGCAGATTTTACTAGGAATACTGCATAGTGACACATTGTACTTTAAAATATAAACATTTATAGAGAAAAGCAGCAGATGATAGAAATAAAGTTCAGCATCCTTTCCCCCCTTTCCCTACTCAAGTTTTTTTCTTTATAAAAATAACAAGGATTTTTTCTTCTTTCTTTTCCCTTTCCCCTTTCCTCCTTCCTTCCAATTAGTTTAAATTAGTTGTGGTATTGTTACACACAGAATCAGGGTTTAGTAAATTCAATTAATTTTTAAAAATTTCTTGTCTGTAATTTAAAAAGGGTGGGTTTAAGTTTTGGCTTAACCTTTGTAATTGGTTAGCAAAACCTATAGACGATCTCAGGAATAACTGTTCATCTTCAGAACTGCTGGAAAATATATTCCATTTTAGTGTTTCCTTATGTGTGTTGATGCATGTATAAAGGGTAGCTTTGACAGTGGATGAAGCGGTAGGAACCTTCCTCTGAGTTTGGAGGAGAAAATAATAAATTATTGAATTATTTGTTTTACTGTTTATGGTGACACGTTATGTCATGCTACCTCGAGGAAAACTTGGTTGAAACATTATTGTTTCACCCTTTTCATTGAAAATGTTGATTGTTCCTTGAATCTTTAGTTGCTAATTCTGTGCAAAGTGAATGGCTTTATAGTGTTGTTCCTCAAGGAACTCTAAATAGAAGCCTTCAGCAGTGATGTAACCTCTTTCTCTTCAAACGTTTGATGACTTCACAGTGAAGTACAAATTTTCTTCAAGGATGTGCCTAATACTTTTTAAGAATTGAGGAAGTATAGATTGTAAAATTAATTTGAAGAATTATTTTTTGTTGATACCAAATCTGAAACGTCAGTGTTTTGTGATAAAAACATTTAGAATGTTGGTATGCTTGTATTAAAACAACTTTATTACTTCTTCTATAGGTAGTGATTTATTGGGTAAGCTTTTAGACTGATGAAGTTGTTGGAATAAATTTTGCAGTTTTTCTCTAGCTATCACAACAAAATAAATCAGATTTGTGAATGACATCTACCCAGACTGTTAGGGTTTGTGAACTACAAGGCTTGACTTTGTAGTTTATGGACCAAACCTGGCGTTTTAGTGGGCACTGTTAGCTTAGGTTATAGGACATTGCTTTTTGATGCCATGTTTGTACAACTTTCCCCTTATATTTTTTGGAATATAAGGCAAATGTGGAATGACTCAATTCTCATCGTGTCCATGTCAAGCTTAAACATAATTCTCACTGTTTTTCTGACCTGAGGTGGCAGCTGAAAGGTGAGCTCTTCTGTGTTGATTCAATATATTCAGATCAGCAGATATTCCTGATCTGCTCTAATTCCTTATTGTAAATGGATCACATAATGCGATTTTTTTGTTGGAATTCATTCTCTTCAGGTTATTCCTTCTAATAAGGGTAGCTGGTTATTTTAGTTTCGCTGATGTATCCGTTCTTTCCTTTATAAAGATTGTCTTCATAGCGTTTTTGTGCTTGAAAAAGTAATATTAATTTAAAATAAATGGTCTTTTTTATTAATAATCACATATGCAAAAAAAGGAACATCTGCCTTCCAAATGTTATTCAATGATTGTAATTAAAAGGTTAAATAAAAGCTGAGGCAAGCTTTGAATTTTGAAGCATTTGCAACAGCTAGTAATCTGACTTACTGCAGACATTTTTGTCAAAGTTGAAAAAGTTAGAGCTAATTAATTTCTTGGGAGACATATGATGAAATTGTAGGTGTGATAACATATTTGAGTAACATATGGTCGTTATGGGGCACCTTTCTAATGACTGAGCACCAAGTTAAATATAGACTTTCCATTTTTTCACTTCTTCTATTAGTGGTTCTTTGTTACTACAATTTAAACTCATTTTCTGTTGTCCATGAAATAGGATTCTTTATATGTTTGTAAGAAATTTAATAAATATTGCCACTACAGTGCTGCACCTTGGTGAAATTTACTGAGGTGGACAGTTCATCTGTGACAGCCTTTTAAATTTTGCAGCATTAATTGTGATTGTGTTCATTTTGACCTCTACTTTAAAAAATGTGAACTTTTCACGAAATGTTTAGATGCATGTCCCCAAAGTAGGAGTGTAAAATATTTTTGAGAAATTGGTAGGAAACGTGTGTTGCTCCCCCTATGTGTAGTATATTGAAATTTACTTAAATCAGCTATTGTAATCTATTATGTCATAAAAAGGAGGACAGAGGTATTTTTGGAACACTTTCTGAGTCAGTCTACATAGCCCTAATAAACTGTATTATGTTTCTTGAGAGCCAGTTCTGCTGTTCCTTAGGAGGCTGTAAATAAAGATTGTAAGAGAGTAAACAAGTGTTGTATTTTGTAATTAAAGTAATCAGAAGCCTTGCCTAGTTTTAAGTTTCATTTATCTCTTATAATAATCTAGAGCAAATTTCAAGCTTTATTATTTCAGTGTCAACAAGCAGAATGAGAAACTCAGGCTAGAATAATTTAGTGATGGTGACATGTGAACGAGGAAGGAAATAAAATTGTTTCAGGTGAAAATGAACAAAATGGAAGGAGAAAGGTGGGATGGGTTTTGGGTAGGGATGGAGAAAGTAATACATGCATGAGAAAGCTGCTGTTTGTGATGGGAGAAGATAAAGGATGCATGTTGATGGAGGCTAAGTGTGAAGTGTATTCTGAGTTGAATAAGAATTGTTTTGCAAGTCATATTTTTTCCTGTATTTCAGTATCAACTGAAATGCAAACTGTGGGTTGGCTTATTTTTTCTTTTTTAATGAAAATGACAGTTAATTTGGTTCTAAAGGAACTCTTGCACATAAATTTTGCCTTGCTGGAGAGGATGCTGGATTATCACAGTATCTGGCTTCATAATAGCTGCAGCTTTGGTTTTGAAGCTTTGTCATACAGCCTTTACTGTGGCTACAGAGCAAAGAAGGTGTCCAAGGGATTTTACCTATTACTAGGAGCATGGTAGCAATTATTACTGGAATGTGGCCATTTATTTCTTACAGGAGAGTGAAAAAACTGTGCTGATACTTGGAGAAAATCTGATACTGCTGGGAAGGAGCACGTGGGAGGTTGTGTCTTGGTATCTGGGGTATTGGTGGAGAGGAAAACAGCCTGAGGAAGATAAGACTTCCTCAGTGCCACGGGAGCGCCCTGTTCATGCAGCCGAGCCATCCAGCAGTATGCACAATGTCGTTTGGGCATTCTTTCCTACAGTGATTACATTTCTCTTTTCAGTGATTTTTGTAAAAAGGAAGCTTTAATATGTTTCTTGGTGTGTGCAGTTTTTGACTGACTAAAATGAACTTTGTGAATAAGCTCCTCTTTCAGTAGCAGGAAGTGATGAGTGCCTGTTGATGGTACAGGTAGAGTGATGGGGTGGGGAGGCAGGAGGAGGAGTTCATTCAGTTCACACTTAATGTTCAATTTTGATAAGCCTGGTGCGATGTGTGCACGAGACATTCGTATTTTTGTTTTAGCTGTTTCCTACAGGTGACATTTGTATGTTTTTATTTTAGCCTGTTTGCCTGCAAGTAGGTGTGCTTAATTACAGAGTGCTCGCCTCTGAAATCATCAATATTATACTTCTAGTGCATGAATTGTGGGGCCAGATGTGATGAGATCAGGGCTTCAGCTATTCACATATTTCATTATTTATTGTTAAAAATCACTGAAGCCCAGAATGGACTAGTGATCAGGGCAGAGGGTGTGTGTTAAAAATCTAATTAAAAAAAAGGCATCTTGAGGCACATGATGAACTCTCACATCTAAGCATTTTTGGATGCTTTCGTAGCCATCTGTAGAGGAAGGATCATTGATTATGCATCAGCCAGATAAAAGAGATCACTCTAATACATTTCTTTCTTCACCAGATATCATTTTACTGCAAAATACTATGGTATATTGATTGAACGACAAAACCAGTTTTTTTAATGGGTGGCAATTAAAGCATACTGTATAAAGAACACAATTATATGCTACAGTGAAAGGCTGAGTTTCTCATCGTGGTTACTGATAGCTGTATAAATCAATGGAGGAAGGAAAACATTGATGAATTAAATTTAAAATTAATCACATCAGACCACCTCTCCCCCCACCCCCCACTATTGGTAAGCTTTTCTTCTGAGTTGAAAAACTAAAAAATAATATTGACAAACCACTTTCCTACTTAAAACTTTGAATGTTCAGTTGAGTATTATGTAGTCTTAAGTTACGAACCTAATAATTGAAAAAAGAGATATAAAAATTTGTTTGTTGTGGTAGACAAAATTGCCTTTTGCATTTGTTTAGGAAGATAAAGTGTATTTTATTGAGAATGTACATCATACCAGTTAAATTCTATGACATGTGGAATGAGCACTAGTTTATGAAGAGACATGAAATATCTTCATATTTCATATGGGAGATGGATATAATGTAGAAAAAAATTACTGCTCTGTTGCTGATCACTTTGTTAGAGGTGTTAGATCACAGCATAAGCTGAATTTGCCTGATATGAGCCCCATAATGTTTTTTAAAAGGAATTCAGAGGGACAGAAAGCAAGAAAACATTAATATTAGTTTGTTTGTTTTCTCTTTAAAACAGTCTTTGAGCTTTGAGTATTGAAATAATTTCAAGCATTCAAATGTTAAAATACCACATTTGGCATATGACATTTCTTATTGAGAAGCAGATCTGTGTTTGTAATTTTTCTGTGGTTTGGTGTTTTTCTTGGGGCTGGAGGTGAAATATGAACCATTTGCAAGTTTTTTTTTTTTCATTTTCAAGAAAATAGGATTTTTTTTTTAATTCCAACTCTTTATTACCCATTGAAAAAAGAAGCAATTGCAGAAAATACGTAAGGGAAATTGCTCATTTTCTTCTTAGGTTTCCCTCAGCAGTCCAACACTGTGAAAGATACACTCATGTATTTTTTATTCTATATGAGCTGGGACAATTTCTCTCACTTTACAGTTCTCAGTTTTTTGATACTGTGACTGAATACTGTTACTGCAGTTGCCGTTGAGTTTGGAGGTTTTTCTTGTGTTGTTGGATTTGTTGGGTGATTGGTTGGTTTTTATTGGATGTTGTTTGTGGTTTTGGATTTTTTTTCTCTGGGGAGATCTCTAGACACAGAAATGCAAGAAAAAATACAGTATGCCAACAGTTACTCTTTGAAATAAAAAGATAAATTAAAATGTAGATAAATAATCATGTAACATGGAAAATTCATTGTCAAACAGATACACATAGAATTATGACTATATTTAATATGCATACACGGTTAACTTTATAATAGGTAACTGCGAGTCAAAGTCCTTAAATTCAAGGTATCTTCTGGAGAATTTTAATAGACATTTGACATTATGAAGCAAAGTTGAGTCCAACTCTTAAATAAAGAATAAAGGAAATACTGAGCAGTTTTTTGCTTAGTGACAGGAGCAGAGTTCTCATGCTATTATGTATGTATCTGAAATTAAACCTGTGTAGTCAGCTTTAGTTCTGGCATTTTTAAAAACCTTTTGAATAATTTACTTGGTAACTACCTGGTCAGCCTTTTAAAGGAGTTTGCTTTGGATGTGACTTCCTATTTAAAAGCAACTGAAAAGCAATTCTATCATGTGGAGTTATCTCTCTCAGTTTGGGTTAGAACAGACATTTGCACTTGAAACATGCAACTGTTGGTGGCTGTAACAAGCCCTTATCTGCCCTTTCCTTCAAGATTTGTATTCTGTTCTTTTGGTTGTCCTGCTACTCTTCATTTGCATGTATGCAGTCTAAATCTGGCCCTCTTCTTTCTCTGGGTCTTCTCAAGAACATTTTGAACCCTAGCTCTTTCTCCACTTTCAGCTCATTTCTGTGACGGTTTTGAATTTCTCTCAACTTCTAAATGTTCCAGCCATCCAAGTACACACTCTGGCCAGCTTGTTCTTTTTATCACCTCTGCCCCATTGCCTCATTCAGAATTCTGCAGTGCATTTGTCCTAGTGTGAATTATTCCATGTGGACTGCTTCCTTCATCTTGCTGCTACCCAGACATCATACTTGGAGTGCCAGGAAGAGCCCCTCTGCTCTCACTCTGTTGCAGGAAACTGATTGTCAGAAGGAGCAATTGCAGGAAATAACAATTGGACTCTACATCAGGGGAGGGAAAGTGGCCTGTGTACCACCCCTTTGGAGAACTGGGCTGCCAAGCTCAACAAGTCTTATCCTAGCAGATGTGGAGTATATATATCTGTATATAAATATTAATAACATCTGAATGGCTCTACCTACAGACAGCTCTGACATCCAATGAATTCTCTGCCAAACAGCAAATTCCAAATCAAATTTCAAAGCCCCTAAGGATTGTAGATTTTTGATAGGAGATCTATTATAATGTCTTAGTATAGTAGCATGACTGTGTACCTTGCCCCTAATTCCCTGAGAAATAACTGACTTGTTTCAACATGTATTCAGATTCAGATAAGTTAGTGGAAAGGGTCCGTGTAGGTGATGTGGGAATTGGCTCAGAGTGCTGAGGTTACTGTTCAAGCAGGTGGTGTCAGCCATGCTTCTGTGTGCTCCTTCATGCTTTGAATATGGGGATGCTGCCCTTTAACAATCTCAGATTTTGCTTCAGAGATTGATAACTGTTACACTGTGAAGGAGGAAGGTAAAGGGGTTGAACGATCTTGATATATTCTTCTCTGAAAAGCACAAGGTGATTTAAAGGAATTGATTTACATGGTAAGGAAAGGTTTCAAAATACATATTTATAATTTAAATGCATATAAGCTTAAGCTGAACATGAATATTCCATTTATTTCACAAAAAAAATAGGTAAATCAGTACAGAGCTCAAACAGCTTTTAAACTGCAAATGTGTTTTAGAGTATCTGTAAAGTACATACATATATGCAATTATTTATTTGTTTGGAATAAAATTATCTGAATTTTGATAAATCATAGCCTTAAAATTGTTTAGCACCAGGTGTAATGTTTGGAAATCATTTCTAATAATAATTGTCAAAGAAAATGGGTAGTGGCAGTTTCTTGATGGTCTCAGAAGTCCATACTTGTTGGTCTGTCAAAATAACATGTGTGATGTGGCGGTGTAGATAACCAGCACACAGGGGAGGAGCATGTCCAGCATCCTCTTTAGCACTCTGGAAGTCTGCAGTCCAGATGACCAGAGGATGATGTTGAGAGTAGATGACACTTGGGTTTTTTCTTTGCACAGGTGGTAAGAAAAGAGTTTGTACTCTTCGTCTTTGATGTCTGGCAAGGCTCTCTAGGTATGTGGTGGCAGAGTTGTTACTTCCTTTTCACAACTGGTTCTCTTAATGTAAGAAGTCTGTAAGAGTGTGATGTAATTTGGAAATTGCATTTTGAAGTGAATGTGGCTTAAATGTGGCCAGCTCTTGCTGAAACAGTATGAAAGACCCAAGATTCACATAGGAAAATGACTTCTCTTCTCTCCATTCAGACTTGAAATAAACTGTACTAATGGTTACAGTGCTTGCGTCCAAAAGCTAAAATGCTCTGATTCTTTTTACTGAGAGACTTGGCCTCTGTTTCCAAAAGTTTATAGATAATAGATTTATATACCTGTGGATAGAGACCAGGATTTGAGAAAGAATCTCTAAAACTTTTTGATACTGAATAGAAGACCCCTGCCTAGAAGTATCGTTCATGAGAAGCCATTAGAAGCAAACAGAACCCATTTAACAACAGCCATCTCCAAAGTAGATATCATGGCAGTGCAAGTCCTGTAACATTCACCAAGGAGCTGACTATTGACTTGGTTTGGTTTTGTCTACACAGGTGACCTGGTCTCCTACAAATTAACAACAAACTAAGAATAGCACCAGTGGTTACTCTGATGCATGTCTTGTCTTTGATGTTTGGTGCTAGAGAAGAGTTTAAAAAAAAAAAAAACAAAAAACCAAAAAAACCCAAAAAACCAAAAAGCTAAGATGTTAAGACCTTCTGTCATTCTTCACAGCTGGCTTTCCTCTTTACTAGCCAGGACAATTTTGTGTCATCATCAGCCTTGGTTGGCCATCCATTACCTTCATTTACTGATCAGCTCTGATATATTGGACTCAAGGGTAGGTCACTGAAAGTTTCCAGTGATGACCTGGATTTTCATTGTGAAAACTGACCACTTACTCTGACTTTTTATACCTGCTTTCTGACTGTTTAAAATTAATTTATTTTTATTGTGAAGGTCATTCCTTCTGTTTGGTGGAGATTGAGGAATTTTAGGTTAAGGACATTGTTGAGTGTTGTTTGGAAACCTAGGAAATCTATATAAATTGGAATTTTTTCTGATCTAAATGCTTACTAACTCTTAAAAAAGAAACCTCGGATTTCTGAGATGTGATTTCTTTTTACAGAGGCTGTTTTGACAGTTTTTCCAAGCTTATTTGTCTGCCCACTAATTTTTTTTCTTGAGAGTAGTTTATACTAATTTGCTCAATTCAGATGTCAAGTGTTTTGGTTTTCAGTTTTTCTGGATCTCATTTGGAACACAAATTAGAATTTCTTTAAGCCATATTAGTATTGGAAGAGCATAGAGGAAATCAGAATGGCTCGGAAATTTGCCTAGGTAATACTTCTTGGATTACCAACACGTCTAAACAAATGCAAAGGTAGACCATCCTCTGTGAAGTACCAAAGGTTAGTAAGAAGAGTAAAGAAGAAAGAAAAGAGTATTTGCTCTTTTTGAAGTACCAAAGGTTAGTAAGAAGAGTAAAGAAGAAAGAAAAGAGTATTTGCTTTCAAGGAGAGCTGCTGCCTTTTACACTGCTTAACTCATTTGTCTTTTAGAAGGAAAAGACTTGATAAAGCACTTGATGTGATTTCTTGTATCAACATGTAAGCATAAAGAAGTTTATAGGCAGGATTTTCCGGCAGAGCCACTTGGGTGGAAATCCTCGAAAACATGATCAGACTTGTATATCTATAGTAGCTAAAATCCTTTTAAAGTCAGAGTGTCTGAAGAGGAGGCAGTGAATGCACATATATGGGCTGCTGTGGAAAGGTCAGAAGTTATCAGAAAGGAGTGGTGATGATCAGCATCAGACATTTATGGAATTTCTTGTGAAGGCATGTAAGAAGTTCTCACCGGATCTCAAAATCATGCAGTTGTTCAGCATACTGAAACACATCTTTGGTCAATATTTTTTTCTCAGAACTTTTCCTTTTTTCCCTTGTCATATGCAGAGTCTTTAGCAAAAGGTAGGGAGTGTGATTCAGCTGTGAACTCAACTTTTGTGCTCATATGTATGGTGTCTGTTGTGTTGAGGATAATTTCTTTCTTTACAGTTGCTTCTTACAGATTTCATGAAGTGGACACCTTTGCATTGCAAAAAAAAGTATCACAATGGCCAGAAAATTGTTCTACTAAGTCTCATTGTGTTTGTAGGCTTGAATGTGACTTGGAGGTTTGTTTTAGACGCAATTCCTTGAATGTTGAAAGAACATTTGTATCTTTGTATTTACACGAAGCGAGTAAAAGGAGATTGAAATATAAGATAAGAATAGAAATATAAAATCAGGGCTAGAAATAAAATTACAGAATGACAAAGACTGGAGAAGAACTGAGGGAGGAAAAAAAGAAGTTGGAGAAAATATATTTTGTTTCTTAGTTCCTAAAAAGATAAACTCAGATTAAACTACCTAGGTAAGGTGGTTTACTTCTATGATTTATATTCCACACAGCAAACTGCTGCTTTGCTGTGCTCAATATATAAATATTCATCACAATAGGTATCGCAAATATATAAAAATCTGGTGGGTTGGTTTGTTGGGTTTTTTTTTGTTTGTTTGGGGTTTTTTTGTTTTTTTTTGTTTTTTTTTTCTTCAAAGTAAAATGTGCTTTCACAGTGAGACTTTGTCAAACCTGCATGGCCTCTTTGTATTTCAGACATCAGCTGATACTCTGCTGGTCGACATCCTTTTGAAATTACGTGTTTCAACTGCTGCTGCGTAGTGCTGAGCACAATGATTTTGTCTGTTAGCAGATACGGGTGTTGTGGCTATGTATTCAGAGGGTTGTAAGTGATGTCAGTATGTAGGATAGTTTCTCCTATGACTGCTGTGATGCTGCATGGATACTGGGAGAGAAGACAAAAAAAGGATATCAAAGTAAGCAGTTAGTTTCGTAATGTTATTTTTCATAATAGTTTTCACTCAGTATATTGCTTTTCTTTGATGCTTACCAATAATCGGGAGGCTGATAAGATAAATTAGTACTGTGGTTCTGGTCTAACACAAAAGCTGCAAAACTTTGAAAATTCACTTTTTAAAAAAACACAGGGAGTTCACCCCAGGACAAGAGCATTGAGGAACTGGTTGCTTGAAATTGTGGAGGAAGCTTTGAATTTCTTCTTCAAGGAGTTTGTCTTCCGGTGCTGTCAGTCAGTGATTTGTCCATTGGCTGTGAACCTGAAGGTGTGTGTTGCTGTGGAAGGGGTGTCAGGCATGTGCCTTTCAGCAGTACTGTAGGCATGGCTGAAGACTTTGAATACTCGGGGTAACAGATTGTTGCAGGGTTTATTTATTTGGGTTTTTTTTTTTTTTTTCTCAGAAACTTGCTCCTGCTTTTTTTGAGGTTGTGAAATTCATCAGATAAAGGGTTATTTTTCCATGGCCATACAAGGCCGCCTTGATTATTTTGGAAGGTCATAATAGTTATTTGGGGCAGAGAAGGCTTCAATTTTATGTAATGGAAATTTGATGTTTTGGCCCTGAGGCACTGTTTATGTTAATGTTGATGTAATTTCAATTGCTGTTCTGTGAGATCTGAGGGGTTTTTTTACAACACTGACTTAAGAAGCATTTTGCTCAGCACTTAATTAAGAGGAAAGGCTTCCACCAGACCTCAACAGCCTGTGAATGTGGAAGAGTGAACATGAGTTAAAGATGTGTCATGTAAAAGCTAGAAGCTTCAGAGAGGAGCTCACTGATATGGGTCGTGCATACAGTGTTCTGTAGACATCTGTGGCAGAAGTACTGGAATCCTGAGTTAAAAGTTGCGAGAAAGATTTGAGAATATTGTGTCTAAGTTTTATGTAAGGACCTATCTGTGCAATTCCTTTTCTAGTCAGGAATTAGGATGTACATTTTGAACATGTTCATATGAGGAAAATTAAGATATTATAATGAGGGAGATGGACTGAAAAAAAAATACAAGATATGCTTGATTAAAATCTTTCTGTATAAAGACAGCTCTACAACCTAGTTCTCATTTCAGTAATTTTAATGCAACTTCAAATATACATCTATGTATTTATAAATATCACACAGATTTTTGTTTTATCAATTACGTAAGTGTTACTCCATACCAGTTCTCCCTCTTGCTCACAGTAATGTTCAGAATGAATGAATGACTGTAGGTAAAATAAAGGAAAAATGCAGCCTCCTCCTCAAGATGATATGCCAAAAATATATCACAGTGAGTTCTTAATGTAGCTGTACAAGGAAGAGTTTGCAAGTTCAAACACATATCAGCAGCCTTTCTCAGTGGGAGATCTAGCCTTAGTTTCAGGGAAAGTGTTCCTTTAAATATCTCTTTAATTTGTGGTATTATCTGACAAGTTAATGACCAGTTTTGCATTTTTTTTCATTAATTTTTGAACTGTAATGTCTAAAATTAAAATGCCTTGTAAAAATCAATAGCCACACTCCAATTCTTCTTCATCTTATCTCTGGAATGTGTGTTAATATCCAGTAATGTGGGTTCTTAGTAAGCCTTCATGGAAACTATAGAGTGCAAAATTTAGTTGTCTTCATCATCCTGGAAAGCAAGGTATTGTTTCCTTTGGGGGTTAATTAAAGATGCTCATGTGTAAGAAATTCAGTGTTTAAACTGCAATTTCCCATGAGAAGAACTGAAGCTTAAAATGCCAATTACAATGGAAAGGTAGTAAAACAGGGAATGTAAATGATAGTTTATTAGATTAGAAAATTGTCTGAGCTCATAGTTTTAGCTAAATATTTACAAGAAATCTGGCTCTTTTGTCAGAGCTCAAAAGACAAAGATTTCACTGTTTACATGAAAAGCAGTAGCAAGGAGGAAAATAACATTTTGTGTAGCTACCAGATAATTGTCTCTGCCTTCAAGAAAAGAAACTATGTGAAAGAATGGAAAGGAAGTTGCTCCTTCCTTGTACCTCCTGATAGTGATAAATTAGATATCCATTTCTGTATTAAAAGATCTCTCTAAAATGTCAAGAGGATTTCAAGGTGTTTATAACAAATCCAGACAAACAGCATTTTGAGTGCATTTTCACCTGCTGCACTGTTTCTCATGATTTGCAACAAAAAATAGAAGTATAGGATATAGGACTTCTTTGAATGGGAACTCATAGGAAAGCAATGAGAGAGTCAAATAATACAGAGCCTGTACAGTAGGGTTAGTGTGCATATGCCAAACTGGAATTATTTTATATTTCACTATGCATTTTTGTTAATCTTGTTAACTGAATTTTGGCTATCACAGAATCACAGAATTGTAAGGGTTGGAAGGGACCTCTGGAGATCATCCAGGCCAATGCTCCTGTCAAGGCAAAGTCCCCTAGAGCAGGTTGCACAGGAACATGCCCAGGTGAGTTTCAAATGTCTCCAGACAGGGAGGTTTCACCCCCTCCCTGGGCAGACTGTTGTAGTGCTCTGCCATCCTCTGTGGCAACAAGTTCTTCCTCGTATTGAGGTGGAATTTCTTGTGTTTTGGTCTATGGCCATTGCTCCTCATCCTGTTGCTGGGCACCACTGAAAAGAGTCTGGCACCATCCTCTTGATACCCATCATGAGGTATTTAGATGCATGAATGAGATCCTTCGCAGACTTTTCTTCTCCAGACTGAGCAGGCCCAGCTCCTGCAGTCTCTCCTCACAGGAGATGCTCCAGAGTCCTCATCCTCTTTGTGGCATCCATTGGACCCTCTCCAGTAGTTCCTTGTCTTTCCTGAACTCTGGAGCCCAGAACTGAATGCAGCATTCCGGATGTGACCTCACCAGGGCTGAGTAGAGGGGCAGGATCATCTCCCTTGACCTGCTGGCCACCTGACACACACTAGGATGTTTATTTGTCTTCAAAATACAAGTAGTTTAGTCTTCATCACTACCTGTCTACTAGGAAGTTGAATTTTACTGGTGATGCAAGGAATGAAAGTAAGACTTGAGAGCAAATTGAAGTAAAACATGAATTTTTTTTTTTCTGCTTTGAATAAAATGTAGTGACAATTGTACACGAAATGGTCTTTGCCCAACGTGACACTTAAAGGAAAAGACTGTGTTGTTGGCTGTGTTTCTTAGTCTCTTAAGCTCACAAAAGTAGCCCAGACAGTTTGCTGACCTCAGATGGACCTTTAAGTCTCTGACATGTCAGACAAGAAGGGCAGCGCTCTTAATTGGCATTCAGATCACAGGCAGGCACTGGGCTCAGCGCATAGCCAAGTACTGCTTTAGGATTTAGACAAAGCCACTCTGGCAAAATATCCCAGTTGTCAGGGTAGCTGGCTGTTTCCTAAAGAACTGTTACATAATGGAGAGACTGAGAAAAGCTTTAGGATGCAAATTTTTTTAAAGTAAAAATTAAAAAAAAAAGGGGGAAAAAAGAAAGTGGCGGTAATTTGTGAAAAGAAACATCCCCCCCTCTCCTTGGATGATCTCATTCATTGTTTCTTCCTTCTGTTTAACTTCTCAGGGTCATAAATGTAGTTTTCTGTTTAAAACCGTAGTGATGTCACTCCAAAGGTATTTTGTGGAAGTAGGGAAGGGAATTATCTGAAAGTATTTGGGAATCAACACTTAGAGATTTATTAGCCTTACTAGAGGTCAGCTATTTGCATTTCTTCTTTTTTGTGCTTAGTGTAATGTAAACTGGGAATTCAGCTATAGAGTGAATGTTTACATTTGAGACATCCCGTGGAACAGAAGTGAACGTTGTGTTTATTGCTGCAGCTGCCTTCTCGAGTGAAATCGTGATCTAAAGTCTTGCTGGTCCCAGGCCAGATTTCCAACCTGCCCCCTGTGCTGATCCCCTACACAGTGCCAGGGTTTGACACTCCCTGGTACTGTTTCTCCCTGCAGCCTCCAGCGTGACATCAGCCCCAAGCATTGCTCCCAAAGCCACTCACAGCCCCTGCCCGTGCTGGGAACGGGAGAGAAGAGGAGGAACTGCTTTGCACTGCCTTGGGGCTGTGACAGTGAGCACCACAAAGACAGCTGCTTGAAAAGAGTGGCTGTACTGTGGTTAGAGTGATGCAGGGGACTCTGATCTCCATCACAATATGATTACTCTGCCATGGGTGTTTTGGTGCAAGCAAATTTCGTATAGTCTGCCTTAGGTGTAAATGTATTACACTGTTTTATTTATTACATGGCCGTGTTTAACAAAATGCTTTTGAAAGTGTACTTATTTAAAATATTTGTACAAGTAGTGCTCTCTTTGTTAAACAACAAAGCAGCTGGTTGGAGTACTGTCACCACTGAAGAAGGATTTCACAGAGTATGTATGTTTTCTGTAAGCTTATGATCTTGTATGTTTTAGGGATTATTTTTTCCAGGAAATTAGGAGGAACATCAAATATGGAGGCAGCCAGAGAACACAACTTACAGCACATGTTCTTGTAGAGAGAATGTATTCTATCTAGAAGCTTGGTCCATGAGGAAGGATGTTGTTGTTTGAGGGATCTTTACAGAAACAAATGTCACTAACTTAATTAAGACACTAAATTACATTTTCTAGCTGGTCTGTAAATAGCACTCGCCATTGCAGCAAATAATTAAAAGAGTGAAAGACAATGGAAGATCAGTTTGGGAAGTCTGAATCATTTGTAATATAGTTAATAATATTAATAACCATGCCCAAAACATGTTTGCAGTAGCCATAACCCAAATCTCCTGTGGCTATGAGGCCATGCCAAAGTAGCCTGCCACTATCCCTGCTCCTCTAGTTGTGTTTCATGTGGTTTGTTGGTGCCCTGCCTGATGGATAGAGGCATGTATCAGTGGTCCCAGTTGCCAGGGCTATATGAACACAGCTTTAGTGGTCAACCCTTATGCAGGCTTTGGTGCTCTGGAGTGTTTGATTTGAACACTGCATTGTCCACAGCAGGTTGTTTCTGGCAGCCTTTGTAGTTGCTCCTTTGTTCAGTGCTACTTATTTCTGATCCTGGAGGTGTCTGCCTGCACCCATTAGCTAGGTCTCTTAGCTTTGCTCTATCATCCTGTGTGTGTGAGCTGCAGCTCCTCTCTTGCTTTGCATCTTCTGTCATAGCAGCCCTAAATGTTTAATTTTTGCAATAGACAGTCATGTACACAGCCCTTGCCTCAAAAGGGTGACTTTCTGAAAAGAGACTTTCCTTTTCTTACCAACAATTAAATTCTTAACCTCATTAAAACTTTTGGATGAAGTTTAGCCAACAAAGCTTACAGGCTGTGACTGTGGGCTACTTCATTTGGAGAATGTTGAACACTGATAGATTCATCATGCTTTCTTCAGCATACTGATAAATACCATAATTTCTCTGGCATTGTAAGTTAGTTCTCTTAGAAAGGAAGACTTCAAAATAACATGAGAAATAGGCACAAAGGGCTGTGTAGGTGTGATGTGTTAGCTCGTGCTAGTCACCTTTTCATTCCTGATGGATGGTAGCTAACAAATTACTCATAGAATCCTGAAAGGAAGGGTTGATTGTCCCCTTCAAATTTCACCCTGCTTACTTACCTGAGCTTTTGCACCTGATCCTCCCTGATGTTCCTCAGTCTTCCTGAGGAAATTCAGCAGTCAGATCTGACCTTCTCAGGTCTAATGCATGTGTAACCACTATATGCTATTGTTCAGGAAGAGTGTAATCTTGAAACATTACTCTGGTATGAGATTTGTTAATAATGTTAGCTGAGAACTTTAGCTTAATGCAAAAATATCTGTGCTTTTCATCTGCCCAACTCTTTCTAAGAAGATCTCACCTTTCATCAGAATATATGCAAAAAATGAAAAATCTGGATGTAGCATTTATGGAAATGGTTTTTTAAAGAGAAGAATGTAATGAAACAATTAACCAGAGATAACTCTAGTACTATAAGGCTTAGAATGATCTCCTTTTAAAATTATGTTTGTTTCTTTGGAACCCATGGCTGACTAATATTTGTATTTTTTTCTTTGACTGATGCACTTAAATGTAGCAGTTTCAGAGCGTTTGTTTTGAATGTTACCACACTGATCTCATATACATGCTTAAATTTATGTCCTCTATTAAAGTAAATGTAAACATAAGCACAGATTTTTCAGGATGCTGATCGTTTTCTGATCGTTTTAACAAATAGTGTACATTTCTTCGCAAATGCTGATGGCGACTTCTGTTATATACTCTTCTTTAACTCTGTCTTACAACTTTTACTTGAAACACAGGAACACTAAATACTTGTGTATGTAAATGGGAAACCAGGCTAACCTCCTCCTTATGTTGGAATTCAATACACTATTTCTCCTAATTAGTTGCCTTTGAGTCTCACAAAGAGTCTTACATAAACAAACAGCAAGCGGATGTGTCTGCATGTAACTTTGTGTGGTGATATGAATGAGTAGTGAACACCCTCATGGTTGTCTTTTCTGTTCAGCAGATAGCTGAGTTACTTGACAATAAAATAACGGAACCGTATTTGTGTATCTGCTTGGAGCTGTTGAAGCATTTTGCAGCTGCTCGTTCCCCCCATGCAACCTCTCCATGTGGTGACAGTAGAACCTACTGTTCCCACCAGAAATTCTGTAACAAATAACTAACTCTTACGAAGTTTTACTACAAAACCAGAAGATTTAGTTTAAACTGTTACGTATGAATTCATGAGATGGAGAGATTGTGATGCACTGAGATTAGCTAAGCTGATGTTTGTCTCTCCCTAGAAGGGCAAAGAAGTGCCTGCTAGCTGCCACCTTTGCATGTGCATTTCAGCTAAGCCTTCTGGTGTAGCAGCAGTGTTGGTTCAGGGAATTAAACTGACATAGAAATGATACCCCTTACCAAAAAGATGCATAACTGCTTTGACTTCACTGCAGGTTGGATGAATAGTGGTGTTGATGATATGTAGTGTTTGCATTTTTTCAGTGGCTGAGTGCTACTGTATTGTGAAATTTGATTTTGGATTGTTACACAGTGAGAGCTAGGAACACAAATCACAAAGATGACCAATGCAACGCAATGTTAGAGCTGTTAGTGTACATGAAAAGCTTAAAGTAACTGAATCTTGTATTTCTTCATATTTGAATACACAGCCTGTAGATCAGTCATCCTTTTTTTTTTGGTTGTTTTTATAACTTACCAGATTTTTTCTGTTTGTTAAGAAAGAAGCAGCAGAGAAAACAAATTGTTTGTGTCATTGTGAGGGTTGCTTTTACAATGAAAATTGTTGGGTTCACTATGTACATCTTTGCTGTAAGAGCTAATAGAGTAAGTAAGAGTACCTGTTGGTTTGCTATCCTCTGGGCTTCACAGAGGATGGTGTCACTGGAAGAAGCCCAAAAATTAGCTTTTCCTTGGATTTCCTAGACAATGCTTCCTGCTTTTTTGCCCCCCTGTTTTGATTTTTAATTTATTTTTATTTTTTATTTTGTAATGTTACAACTCTTTATTAATCTTTTTGGTCATTCTTTTGGCCTCTTAGGAACTAATTTCTATGAATACAATGTCTGTTTTTTGGCTGGCCCAACGTAAGTGAAGAATTTTTATAATTTCCCGCTGAGCAGAAGTTGGTGGGAAGAAAGTAATGGCAGTTAAAATGTATAGGGCACTCTTAATCACCCAGCATGGATGTCCAAAAAACCAGAAAACTTCTGTTACAGGTGGAAGAAGTATTGTAAAGAACTCAGGTACATTTTGATGTTGGTGGAGGATGTCAAATAAACTTGTCAACAGTAGACTGTCTCCAAGTCTTGGAAAGGTGCTGTGCTGTAGATTTTCTTATGCTGATCATAGGTTTTCCTGCTTGTTTCACCAAAGGTAACGAGCCTCTTTCTTTCTGCTGCCTGTCCTTCTTTTAGTGCTGTGTATTTATCATCTGTAGCCCTCCCTCCTAGTAATGTTCTTACTGCCTGGGAAGTTCTAGTCTTAGCTTGTTGAGCTTTTAATTTGCAGGCAAAAAATCCCAAAAATCTCTCAGCAGATGCTGAATATGAAATTATTCAGTTCAGTGGTTAAAATCTGGCAAACTGTAAGGTAGGAGAGTTGGATTTTAGCTATGTGTAGGTGGCACTTCCAGGCTTATGAAATTAGCCCATTATAGTTTGAATTTGGAGAAGGCCACTAGACTTTTTCATCTTGAACTCACCTATAGAAATGCATCACTGTGGTGAAGCATTTGGAACTGCTGAAAACTAAGCTGTGTACATGCCATGAAAGGCTGAGATAGATTAGAAGAATGCTTGAACACATAATATTAATGAAATAAAAAAAGAGGTAGAGATGCCTCGTAAATATTTTGTATTCATTAAACAGAAAGAAGTATGTGCACATTGACCAAATAATTTTTTAAAACACTTACTTGGAACATATTAGAATGAGTAGCTGTCTGCAAGCAAGAATTTTCACCACCCATTGTCTGATAGGACTAGAAGTAAAATTCTTGTTATTAAGAATAAATCTTGTGTGTTCCTATGGACATTTCTGTAAAGGGAAATCCTGAACATTGAAGGTTTACTATTTTTATGTAAATTTTTTAAAATTGCTATTTTGGCAATTGTCCTTGTTTTCCTATTCATCGTGAGTGTTAGATGAGTGACCTGACAATTAATTGTTGAGCTGTTAAGTTATTTAATGCCAACATCATCTTTTAACTAGTGGCACTTTAATAAGTATGAACTTAGCTTAGGGCTTGCTGAACTGAGGGTAGCAAACTTTAAGCAGGAGGCTAGAACCTTAGCTTCACTTTGGTTTAGAGATTGCAACCAACACAATACTGAACAGGTACAGGAAAAAGCCCCACCAAAGTGTAGGAAAACAGCTAATTATAGTAATTGCAGCTGGTTTCAAAGTACTTCTAACAGTTTGTGCATAATGCTTACTTGAAAGCATCAAATGGGCGCTAGTTGTGAAATAGAACACCTGTTTGTTGTTGAGCATGTGTTTATGCAGATGATTTTTGTTGTCAAAGCACCTTGATGTAGAGTAGTCCTGTTTACATTTACATTCTCCCCAAAGGATTAACAGTGTTCTCTCAATAAATTTACAGTCTATTCTCCTCTCAAAGGCTGCTGTTTGGAGGGTGGTGTGAACAAGGCAACAAGTGCTTGCTAATCACTTGAATATACATAATTAGCGACAGTCTGGTGCACTGGAGTCTTTGTACAGCCACAGCAATACTGATTGGCAGCAGCAGATAACAATAGTCGTGGCAAGGTGGTATTTGTTGAATATTTGAAGGTGTTTTTCTTTTATATTTGCAGTAGGCATTTTGAGTTAATTACACCATTATTCTGGAATATATTATTTTAATGTCAGAGTTAAAGATCAGTCATGTGGCCTGTTGTACACAAAGGAATAAGACCTTTAGTAAATCCTTTACTTCTTTTGAGACTAAGATGGATTATTTTTTTCTTCATAATTTTATGAGACTAAGATGGATTCCATGTTTTCCCTTCTAAGTTTTACATAACCCAAAGTCAAATTGGAAAGTATGACTAAAAATTTGGGAGATGAATGTATGTGATGATACTCTTGTATTCAGCGGTGATTAGTTTTACAGCTGGCTCTCTGACAGGTTCAGTACATTGGAAAACAAACACAAAATCATGGATGATAAAATTTATGGGTGACATAGACAGTAATTAATAAATAACATGGGTAAAATTATTTGGATTGCTTTTCATGTTTGTTATGTTCAAACAAAATGTGTTTTAATATGGCTTAATGCTTAACATCAATTTAACTAAAGGGAGAATGCTACAACAAGTAGATTATGAACATCTAGAAAATCAGATGAGTCACTCTGTACTTGGCAAGGTTAATTTGTATGAAAGTCATCAAATTTCCTCTTACTGACAAGGTAGCAGTCTTAGTGTATAGTTTAGAGGCTTTGGATATTGTATCCTGGCTTTATTCAGGCTTCTCATATTCTGTGAATTACGTTTTCATAAGGAAAAAAGGATTCATGCATTAGATGAAACAACTGTGAGGTTTGTTTCTAAGAGCAAAACTGTTAGAAGATGGGGCTGAATAATTATTAAAGGTTCCATATCAAACTAGAAGTAAATATTGAGCAGAATTTGTTAGGCTCTTTCCCAACTTCTGTCTAAGCAGTACTTTGATTGCCTTAGTGAGTAATGGCAAAGAAAATGGTTATTAATATTTTGAGGTGTCTCCAATGAAAAGGACTGCAGGTGTGCTGGAAGATGGGTTTAGAATTCTGAATGATATTGCTAATGTGGAGATGTGGTTTGTGTGAGGAGCTGAAAGCTGTTCAGGGGGAGCAAGTTTGATATGCACTCTAGAATGATCTACTTCAGAAAGAAGTTAATGGAGAATGAGTGGCTAGGTAAGAAGCTCTTCAGAAGAAAGTCCAGTAGGTACCATGGATGACAAACTGGGCATTAGTTACATCTTGCTTTTGTGAAGAAGGCAAACACATGCATGCATGATCAGGGATAGAACCTGTAAGATGCATCTTTCTGCTCCATTGGGTACTTAAGGTCTTAGCTGGACAAATGCATCCATTTCTGGGTGCTGCAGTTCAAGATTATAAAGACTGTTATACAGAGATCAGCAGTGAGAGAGATCAATGATTTAGGGACTATGAGTATAGGCTGAATGAATTGCAGTTACTGAGGCTAAGTAAGAACAGAGAAGTGATAATATGATGTGTTCTTCATGTGCACACTGAGAAAAGAAATGGTGGTTTTAAATTGTTGCAGTGCAGTTCGAATTATAAACCAGGAAATCTATTTTGAGGTAAGCCTGCCATGAGAAGTAGCCAAGTGAGCTGTACCAATGGCCCATCTAGCTCAGCATTCTGTCTGCTGTGGTGGCAGAGGGTGTGCTGTTTAGAGAGAGCTTGCAAGTTTGGCCCTTTCCTTGCTTCTCCTTCCCCTTGCACTTCAGGGTCCTAATGTTCAGAACTGTTGCATTAGTGGTGTTAGATGGGCATATCTATGGGTGTGTATCACCAAGGGCCCTGACTATTGCAATGTGGTGTTTGGTGAACAGCAGTTCTGCACTTGCCTACTGCCTTCGTGATTTTGTAAACATCATCGTTCTCCTCTCCAAAGAGCTCCTGTCTTCTCATCCTGTCTTAGAAAAGGTGCCTGTTCCAATGCCTGGATCATTTTGGTATCCTTTCTCTGTGATTTCTCATAATTCCACTACATTCTTCTTGAGACTCGGAGACAAGACTGTGCAAGGTAATGAAGATGTGGGCACAGCACTGTTTTCTGGATCAGCAAAATTACATTCTCTCTCTTGTTCTCAGTATCCTTTCTAACATGCCCAACGTTTTGTCAGGTTTTTTGGCTGTTGTTTACATGCACTTAGTATTTCATGGAGCTGTCAGTGATGAATCCAGGACTCAACTAAAGTATAATTTATGGTTCTAAAGTAAACATTGTTAGGTATAGTTTATATTATTTTTTCCTGGATACATAACCTCACATTTATGTACCCAATGTTCAGTTTTCATCTTTGCCCACTCAGTTTGGTGAGATCAAAACCTTCTGTTCTATGCCATAGATATGGCATTTGACTATTGGCTACAGTGTAGTATCATCTGTAAGCTGCAAGATGTCTCAGATCACACCTCTGTGCAGGTCATTGAAAAAGATGTCATACAAAAATCCTGCCAACTTTGATTGCTGGGGGATCACCTGGCTCTGTCTTATGCTGACATATTTTTTCACCTTTCATTTTCCTCCCTATTTAGGTAGCTTTTCGTGCTTTGTACTGATGTTTTCCCTATAATCACCTTTTGACTTTCCCATTAAGACATCCAAGTGAACCTTGGCAGGTGGGAAGGGGAGAGAGCTAGGAAGGGAGAATTACTTTATTTTCTTTCTTAAGTTATGGCAGCCATTTTTTCTGGCCTCAGTATTTTCATTAATAATCTGCTTCTTTGTAAGGTCTTTTGAGCTAGTTCTTTGCCTTTTCAATAACTGTTTTTCTTATTTTTACCCAGTTTTTTTTCTGTTAATGATCAATACTTGCATATCAGATTAAATTGAGCAGCTTTTTTCCACCCCAGTGCTAAGCCCACTCTTGAAGCTGGGAGAGGGAAAATCTTGTATGTGAGAAGTAATACTATTTAAAAAACGAATTAAAAATAGCTACAAGTAATAATGAAGTAGTTTTTATCCTGTTTGCAGATTCAGGGGGATCTGTGGCCTACTTTGGAAGAATGTACAAAAGATTACTGAGAAAAAACTAACCAGATTGTCCAGGGTGTAAGACATAGCATTTCTTTTGATATTTAGGACACTACCTTTCTGCTGGAAAATGGTAGAGTTCCATGAACTGAAAAAATTTGAAATCTATTGTGTGAAATAAAGTATTTGAGTGTGTAAATGCTTGTAATTCTTGATAGTTCCTAGTCAAGTAATGCAGAAAATGGTTTCCTTGAAGCTTTTCAAGATGCATAGTAAGAACACGGAGAAGTAAATTAGCATTGGGAATGGGAATTCATGGTTCCATTCCAGTTTCTCTTTTAATATTTAATATTTAAATGAATATTTACATGCCAGAGAGAAGAAAATAGGGAAGAAAAATGATAGTGTTTTCAGCATTGGACAGAATGCCTCTAGAACTTGAGATTCTGAGACCCTGTGTGGTTGTTGAAGAATATGGGATTGCTTTGCCATGAGAAAGAACCTTAGGGGAGAAATGTAAATCAGCTCTTTAATGTGGCAGCTTAAAGAGTAATGGAGCTCTGTGACTGAAGGTTGAATTCAGTTGTTTTAGAACCAGGATGTGGATGATTACAAGAAAGATTGAAAAATATCGAGGAGAATGTTTTGATACCATCAAAACAGAGTAGATTTGGGAAGATAAGCATTTAAAAAACCAAATAGTGTTTTGCCAGTACCTGCATAATGGGAGAAAGTTCTGTCACCTGCCTTTTTTAAAGAGCTCATACTGAACTGATGAGATGTTCCTGTTCATCTTAAAATATATGATGCCATGAATAAAAATCATAAAATGTCCTATACTGATTTGCACATGAGATACTCAGATTAGCACTGAAATGTAAATTTGGTGAGAATTTGTCCAAGACTTGCTCAGAGTGTTATTTAAATGAAACAGAATCCAGTTGCTCTTTGCTGAAGTCCCTCCTGACATGCTGTTTGAGAAACTCTGCATCAGTATTAAAAGATAAAATTATTGTAGTTTCTGGTGTGTTTCATAGTCTTTCTTAGCTGGGCACTGCTTTTACCACCATGTTGGCACTTTTCCTACAGAGGATCATGGAAAGTTAGAGCTCTCTTACTGAATGTGGAATGTCTGCATAGCTCAGTTGCTGTGGTTTTTTGTTTTCTTATTTTATTGTTAAACCTATTAGGTCCTTACATTTTCCTAAGTGAAGGTACTGATTCATGGTAATGAAGTAATTTCTTAATATTGTTTTGACATATTAAGTAAATGGAGTTGCTTAAAGTCACTGTAAAGGCTCTTTCTTGTGTGTGCTTTGTGTTCTTGAGTTCAGAATACAAATGTTGCCTTTGTGGTAGCACAATTACAGATGTAGGGAACTAAAGGTGTTGTGTAAGTCACTGTTGGTTTTTTTCCTTAAGTGAAAGCAAGAGTGTTACTATTTTTGCACCTTCCCCTAAGGAGCATGAAAGATGAAACTGGGCAACAGGACAATCCTTCTACAGAGAGAGGGGCAACAAGAAGCTGTTGGTGTCTGCTTGGATGCTTGTACAATCAGCAGTAGGTACACATACAGCCCTCCTGCTTGGTACTCACATAACCAGGTCCTTTAGGCAGATGTTCGTCCACTGCGTCGTGGAGAGAGGGAAGAAGTTTTGAAAACAGTATCTAAAGGATGATTTAATTTTTATATCTTACCAGATCAAATGGTACCCTGCTAATGAAGGGGAAGGTTCAGATAGCCCCTGCCTGGAATACAGACCCCTCAATACCTTGTGATGAATTCAGAAAGAATATAATTTGCCAGCTGATGGGGTCAGTTTATCTGATCTTGCAGGAAGCTGTTCTATTTCTGTCTTGCTCCACCCCCTCTGTGTTTTTGTTACCTATTGGGCTAGTGAGCTGCACAAGTGGCAGATCAGACAAGGAAGACCACTGGGCAGCAGGACTGGAACGAGGAGGAGTTTTTCTTCAGCTGGATCAGCTGAGGTGTTGTCACAGGAGGCAATAGAAGGCTTAGACAACCTTCATTAGAGAAGCCCTTTCTTTGAGTCTGAGGTGCAGGCAAAGCTCCCTTGTGTTTTTAAACTCCTTCACAGAAAGGGGTTTAAATTAAGGTAAATCCTTCCTTACCTCAGATATTGTCAGCAGCTTGAATTTAAGAAATGTTAGAAGTGTGATTGAATTGCTTTATCCCACAGGTTTTAATGATGGCCAGTCGACATATTTATAAAAGACGAGTTCTTTATTACAACAAATGAACAGATAGAAGATCTTAATCTGTAAAGAATTACTACACAGTATAAAAGCTAAAATATACCAGTCAACTATAGTATAACATAAATGATGTAGTGCACTGCATTAAAGAAATTATGTTAAAGCAATTATATTAAAGCTAGGGAAAGAAATATTAAGTGGAGCTTTTGATGTATCTCACCACACTCCAGGCATGAGTACTGCTCTCTCCTTCTCTCAATACCTGGGAAATAACTGTGGAGAGGTGTCCCAAAACCCATGGGAGAAACTCCACACTCTTCAAGGAAAGGATGTGAAAGAATCAAACTTGTATGAAAGTTGACTGGACTTTTATAGCATAAAGAGGTTGACCTGCCAGTCATAGGCCTGCAGGTCAGTTTAGCAGCTTATCTGTCAAGTCTCACTTCAAAGGGACAGATGTGTGTTTGAAGCTGGTAAGCCAGGCCAGCCTTTTAGCATATTCAGCACCAAAATTACCACTATGGTGTCACCAGTAGCTCCCCAGAGGGAGCTTGCATTGCTTTGTCTTCTGACCAGATTCCAGGCCAAGCATCAGATTCAGTGATTAATTTACTGATATTTAATCAGATACAGATTTAGTGAACAATTTCACCGGTGATACACTGAAGGGTTTTGTTAGAACTAGGGGAATCTGAGAAAAACAGGTTTGTTCCCAGAATCTTGTAGAGGGCTACCATTTTTCTGTAGCTTACTGATCACTGATCTCTTGACATATGCCCTTCTTCTGCCCCTTACAAAAATGATAAGTACGTTAGGGAATGGCCAGATCTCTGAGAAATGTTTCTCCCCTTAATTGTGGATTGTCTGAAGAGGGGTTACTGTCTGTAAATGAAATATCACTAACTTTCCCTTTCAAACTCTTATCTGCTGTTACAAGACCAAGCTGTTACTGAAAACTCAATATTCTGAAATATTAAGACTAAATATGCCTAATGTGCCTGAACTAAATAGTCAAGATATAAAATTTAACTGAATTAAACTGTAAACATCCAGAAGAAAAGCTTTTGTTTAAACTGTTTCAGCTGTGCTGCTCATGCTTGGTGTTCTTGTATGCACACTCTGTAAGCAGAAATGAGGAGATGAAAAATTTGTGTCGCTTCTCCCTGATGTGGAACCCGTATTCCCAGGTGAACGTCAGCATGGAAAAATGCATCAGCATCATAACGGGCGCTCATCTGCAGCACGACCCCCGGAAGACAAAGCCGCATTTTACCTCTTGGGATTAACAAACATGTGGCAGCTTTGGTAGTGCTGTTTGGTAGTCAGGTGATAGACTGGCCATATGTCCTCATACCTCATTCTGGCATGAGATTCCACCCTCCCCCCCCGCCCCTCTTTGAAATTTGAAATAAAAGCATAGCTTTATTTGGTTGTCATTTGTTCCAGTTCTTATGTCACAGATAAAAAATTCTAGAAGATCTTTTAAGAAGTTCTGTACCCCAAGTTTTTCTCACTCTTAAGTCTTTATTGGAAAGGACATACAGAAAATATTATCAAATGTAGATGACTTGGATCATAAGAAGCTTAGGCATCTAGTTAGGCTCTAAATGGGAAGATGGATGTTTAAAAGTTCTTTGGGCACCTACACAGCTCAAATCCCTTCCCACAGCAGAGGCTGGTCCTTTTGACAGTGCCATGCTCCCAAATTGCATAAAGAAAAAAGAGAGAGAAGAGCAAGTTGGGGTTTTTTTTGGTGTTTTTTTTGTTTTGTTTTTTTGTTTTGTTTTTTTTTTAAATTTTGTCAGATGGTTAAAACTTTCATGCAGGTGATTAAGAAGCCCCATCTCTCTCTCTGGTGTTTGGACCAGTGATGTGAGGATTTGACATAAGAAAAATAATTGTTTAATAGCGTTTTGCAGTGGGGAGAAATGGAAGATATTACTGGTTTCAAAGCATCATGAAGTTAGAATATTGAATTTAAAAACAGCTGCAAGCGTGGAGAAGTGGTACTTTCTGTCTTTTAGTGCTTTGTCACTGGCGTTTCAGTGCTCTGAGGAGATAATTTGTAGTTCCTTTTAAGCAAATTAGAAAATATGAATGTTACATCAGTGTAATGAAAACATTATTGTTAAAGGCTGAAGGAAGCATAAAGTATGGATCTTCCCTTACTTTTACATAGTTTTCTATATCCATTATAGATCAGATCCTTGTATTTCTGCTATTTAGATTTTACCTAATCTGTTATTTTTAAAGAGAGCTTCTACCATGATTCTTAAGGAATTCTCTAATCCGTTAAAATAAAAGCAAAACACACAACTACCTTCAGTAAATGCTTTGATTAAAATGGACATTTCTGAACCTTCTACAGACAATACCTGCTCAGATGTGACAGCATTTGTGACATCACCAGTACAGACTTTCACAAGGATTTTCAAGTCAGTGTTGTAAGTTTCCATTTAATTTTTGCTAATTACAGAAATGTGCTGTTTATTTTTCTAGAGGAAAAAAGTCACTAAAAGCATATCAAATGTGTTTACTTAATTCAATAGAAATGCAAATATATTTTTTGAAAATTACAGTTTCTTAGTGGTCCCTATTATTTTGGTGTCACAAATATTAAATATTTGGTGCCAGTTAATTATTGTATGTGTAATCAGAATTTCAGAAAAGCCAGATGTAGAAGGAGATTATCAGTGTTTTCTCATATATGAAATTTCACTTCTGCATTGAATAAACTAATTGTAGAGTTTGCTGAGTAAGGTCATCCTATAACTTATGAGACTCTTTTGGAGGCTAAGTCATTAAGCATTTTTCAGTAGTTACATTAGGAAGAAATTGTATGCTAATAGCGGAGAAACCACAAGATGTGTGTCTGTTAGTGCATCCTGATCTTGGTGAGATAAATTTCTGTGTCTTATCCAGGTCAGTCATCTTTCAGTCCGTCTTGTGCCTGGAATTTGGGGGTCATATCCTATAGCTGTGTTTTAAAAGTTTCTAAAAATGACTGAAAAGGATGCAAAAATTTTGTGCTAGTGAAATGACAGGGCTGAAAATTTTGCATTTTTGCTTCTCAGTCAGGCTTTCTTATAATTAAGAGGGTGGAAAAACTTGAATCAAAAGACTTTTTAACACCTCATTTGCCTGAATATTTATTGCAGTTGTAATGTAATAAAATAGTGCAAAATAAATTAGTATAAAACGTGTATTAGAACTGATCTATGTTATGGTTCTTATGTGGGGGTTATGAGCTGTTTTAATAAATTTAAGCCAGTGAAAGCTTTTAGAAATACATAGAATTCTGAGGTTATAAATGAGCTGGGGTTTAAATTTTTTTGCTTCTTTAATTTTAATATATAAATTTAAGAAAATACTGACCAAGTTGTTTTTCTCTTCTTAGTGCTACTGTTAGGATAGATTTCACAGCTAATTCAAAATTTCAGTTTATATTGGGATCTCTTGAGTTGCTAAGTTTTTGTAGTATTATTAAATTATAAGAACTGTTTTACAAATACATGTAGAAGTATTGTATTTCTAGCTTTTCAAATTGTGCATTTTAAGTGATTTTGCAGTTATTTGTCAGAGTACAGAGAGCTGTATAGTGTACATATTTTTAATTCATAATTTCTGTGTGTATGTGTCAAGTAAATTACAGTATATTCTGACACATATGTCAGGACATAATTTGGTTGTATAGAACATGCAATTGCGTTAGGGAAGTTCTTGGTTCAATAGTTTGTCAGAACCATCGTGGCATCATTGCTTAGAGATGCAGTTGATCTTAGCAGCTTGAGTCACTTGAACCTGATTTTCTAGCTTGACTGGAAAACAAGAATTGCAATCACAAGGCAGAGCAGCAGTCTGATTAATTAGTAGTTAATCTTGCCTAAGTTTGTGCTGATGCCCCTTCTCCTTTGCATCTTTCTTGCCTGCAGCCAATTACTCCCATCTTTCCTTTGTGCTGATACTCGCTCTGCAGTGACCTGAAATTGTTTTGATCTGGTCAACACCTTTTTTCTTGGGGTGTGCTTTTTTTACCCCTGTCTCAGCTGTGTGGGTGCCAGTGCTGATGCAGTAGAGTGGGACATGGGATGCATGCTTCCTTTGCAGCTGGTCCTCACCTTCCCAAATGGACTGCCCTGATATTGTTACCGTGCTTGAGGTGAACCAAAGCAGCCAAGGACTGGGACTTTCATCCACCATCAATACTTCCTGGCTAGTACCAGATTGGTGCTAGAACAAAAGATGCACAGCAATTAAAGGAAGTATGTGCCTATGTTGAATGTTTACTCTGATTTCCTGATGGTGAGATTTTTATTTTTTAAGAAAAAGTGCTCACACAAGTTTGGAAATGTGTCGCAAGGAGAGGCTGGCTTTTCCTAAAGGTGCTGGTAGGATTGGGTGTTGAACTGGTGGAAGAGTGGCTGCATTGCCATGGTGCAAACCACTAGTTTTATGGTGAATTTATACCATTCAGCTAGGACTGTGGATAGAGAATGTTTGAAAATCTTTTCCTGAACTCTTCTGAAAATGTGTTCCTGTGAAATGACTGATACTCTGCTATTGGCCGTTTGTGTTGTTAAACCCTTTTGTTGTAGTCCTTCCTTTGAAAGTGAAGCCTAATCCGGTCTTTCTCTCCTCATTCTGCTTCTCTTGCTTCTCTAACTCTGGTTATTTCTCTGTGTGTGTGTTTTGTCTCTGAAGCTCTTCTGTTGTCCTGTCATTTTAAAAAAATACAGTTCTCAAAGCTGTAATTTATTTGTTTACCTTGGAATAATATTTAGAGTGTTTGTAAAATTCTGTAACTTTACAAATGAAAATACTTTTCTTTCTTCTTAGTGTTGCATACTTAAACAAACGTTCTATTAATTGTTCTTTAGTGGTTAATTGAAAACTAAACAGTGTGTGAGCATTTCAGGTTATTTCTGTAACTGTTTATTAATTCAAGTAATTCTTCACTGTATTGTGTCTGGTGTTTCTCAGCTCACTGGCATAGAGTTGCCACTGTGAAATTCTTCACATTCTTAATAAACTTGAATAGTTTTACTGGCAGGTAGTATATGGTAACGCTAGATCATTGTATATATTGACCGAAAATGCTTCTAACAGAGAGCTGTCGAGCTTAATGGATTGGAAGTTGAACATTAGACTATGTAATCCTATTTGGATCTCCTCCTTCTACCCTTTTTCCTTTCTCTGTTCTGTTCCACCACATTTTTTCATTCACACAATTCGTTTCTTTAAACTTATTAAAACCTTTTCTTAAAAGATGAAATAAATTGTGTCAGTGTCCATCCATTTTAATTTCTTGACATTCTGAAAGATAACCCATACGATGGGCATCGTTTTTCTACTCAAAAGCAGTGTTGCCTTGTTTATCTTATGTAGGTTTGTGGTATTTAAAGTGTGTGATTAAAACCGGAATTTTAAGCAGTTTTCTTTGATTGCCATCAAGTCAAGTGACTTGAAATTTTCAAGGTTTTTAAAACTTTTTTTTTCCTTGGGGCTGTGAGGTATTCTCCATTTAGAATCCTTCAGTCAAACTGTTATCAGTGAAGGATAGCTGTTTTCTGCCTGTAGCTTTCACCTCACTTACAATTTCTTAGTAATTCTGCCTAGTTCTGAGACTCTTAAGTACTTAAGAGTCAGCTCCAATACCTCCTTTTTGATCTAGAGTGACTGAAAGTATTTTTCTGTTATCTGAAGTAGATTCTGTTGTTGTCTTCTGGGGTAAAAACCAAGAGAAAGAAAACGTTCTGGCTTTTTGCAAGTGTATTATGCTCAGCTGCAGACTTCATTTTGTGTCTGGTTAATTTTTGCACAAATTCCATCTCTTAATCTGTTTGAGGTTTTTTTATTTCCCTTGCTTGGAAGTTTACTACATCTTATTTTCTGAAAGCAACACTTTAAGATTTATTAATTTTCCCATTTCACTACAGTGTTTCTTTATGTAAAGAAACCTGCGTTTTCCCAGCTCCACTCAGCTGGTTCCTTATCTTGTGTGATGATGATCTTCCATGATGATTTGGTTGTAAGAGGGTGAAAAGCTGGAAGTATGTACTAAGGAACAAGCAGATCTAAGGGCTGGATGGTGTATTTTCCAAATTGTGCATGTCCTTATGATTTCAGTGTTTGGTTTATTAACAAAAATATTTCAAGGGATGATCCAGGAAGAAAATGGGGGTGGAGGTGAGGGAGTGGATTTGAAGTCTTTGTCTCCCTCCCGTGCCCTGTGTTGAAGTTCAGTTTCACCTTTAATTTACTGAGTAGTTCCTGTCCCAGATATGATGGAACTGAAATATTTTGTGGTTATTCTTAAATGGTTCTTGACTTAATTCCTCTGCACTGCATGGATGAGAAGAAAAATGCTTCCTGCTCGTGTGTTTTAGAGCCAACAGTATCAATGAGTGTTAGTGTCAGTAAATTACTTCTGTGAACTTTATTATGTGTGATATTTAGCCAGTTTGAAAGAAAGAAAGTCCTTGAAGTGGACACTATTTAAATTCGGGGACATGGGATTTTCTGCAATTAATTGGATTGCTATGGTAGGCCAATATATTAAGCACAGGCAGTTTTGCTGCTAATTACACACAACTTCTCTGGAGTATCGGATATTCAGATCCATTTTATGAATATGGTAGGGAGAATAACAACTGTAAAACAAAGCACTGTGCATGTAAGTGACTGTTAGCGTGTATTTCAGAAGGGATAAATGCTCACCATATGGTACAATTACTGTGTCCAAGTTTTCAAATTAGCTTCTCTCATCCTCCTTATTACTGTCTTTAAAAAGAGAGGAAAAAAACCCAACATGATTTATCTACTCTGCAGCAGAACTCTTGACGCAAAACAGCAGCCCAGTTCTGTCCAGTTTTTTTTTTCCTAGCATAATAGAGGCTGTCGGACTTTTTTATACTAATTACTGTGTGAGCCTCAGATGAACCCCCTTCAATTCACAGGGCTTTGTTAAGGGAGGAGCTGTCAATGTGTCTGCCCGTTTGCAGCTGTGCTGTGGCTTTAGCTTGCTTAACATTATGCTGCTTTTTAGACTTGACAGAAGGGATTTTTTTTTCTATTTTTTTTTTTTTTATTAAGGCAAAGCAGCCTTGTAGCGAAATGGTTTAAGCAGCTGCATTGTGGGGAAGCACAAAGAAGTTATTATTGTGTCTGTTTAGGGGGGTTGGATGGAGGGGGGAGATATTCGGCTGCTGTTGATGCCGATTGTTGACTTGCCATCTGCCAGATAGGGAGAAGAAAAAAATGACAGCTCCAGCAGGGTGTTCAAGAGGTTGTTTGGAGAGACGCATAAACATGTGCAGATGTCGAACTGAATAATGGCAAGAACTTGAGACGGTTTATGATGCTGCTGTTGTGTGTGCATATACAGAATGAATGTATGTGGAGATTTGGTTAGGAGGAGGGTACATATTAATTATCATTGTCCCCCACCGCCTCCTTTACTTCTGTTAATTAGTTCAGGAGTTTAATATCTTCCCTCCCTCCGTTGTTTATTCCTAAAAAGAGCCCTTTCTTGCAGCAGGGAAGAAAACTTTTGATTTGTCCATGTGGTGAGCTTTAAAAAAAAAAAAAAACCAAACCCCGAGCAACAACTTAACAAATTTGGTACTTGTGGACATAGAAAGAGTAATGTAGTTATTTCAGTCTCAGACATTTTGGAGACAGGTGCTTTACAAGTTCTTACACAGCTTTGTCTATCTGCTGCAAGACTGGTACATTGCATACCCCTACTTCTGCATCCTGAGCTTTTCTTATGCAGAAAGTGCCAATCGGTGATTGTCTTGTATTATAGAGTATGCTAGGGGTTAGAATGAGATTAGCAACTAATTTTCTCTTTCGCTTGATCTTATTTTCAGTTCTTTCTCTGAAGGCAAGGAGCTGGTCAGGCATAACTTACATTTTCCTGTTTGTCAGTTGGGCATAAAATAAATTTGGATTGCTCCATAGGAATATAGTTTTTTTTCTTTCACTAAAATCCTTTCTTACTTCTTGTTCGGTGATTATGGTGAGTTTCCAGGATACTGTGAAAGAAATGTGAAGAAGGATACAAGCACAGAGGGAAATGAAGTTAGCCCAGAAAGGCTAAAGGAAAGCATTGTTACACAGGTGATCTATTTCTTTGAAGATAAAAATGGAAACTTTAAAATAATGCATTTTCTTTTCTAATAGTACATGACATTCAACATTCAAATATCTGCACTGAAATGAAAAATGGAAAATGAAACAGTGGTTGAGATGTATTGTGAATGTGGATTGCAGCCATGTCTTCATGTTACCAGTATGTATCAGGGTATTTTGGTCATCTACATCATGTCTTAAATATTATTTGAATAAACCTTACCAGTGCTTCCCACCAAGCCCTTACCAAAAGTCAAGGAACTCCTTTTTGTTGTGTCTTCCATCTTAAATCTCATAAGCATCTGTAGGTCCTTGATAACAATAACTACTGATGGGAGCATTTGATATGCCCTTCTGTCATCACTGTGGCAGAGTGGGAGATGGGGGTTTTGGATTATGTCAGTTTTAACTGAAAATTCAGGTGTGGCTGCCTCCTGCCCAAGTACTGATTCCTGCATCTGAGCCTAGACAGAGGTCACCAGCGCTGTGAATGGAGATTTGCTTTTTGCCCATTAGTTGGGTTGTTGGTTCTTCTTCCCAGAACTGTGGTGTTTTATGTGATCCATCACTGCTGGTGGGAAGCTCAGTTACTCTGGGCGGTGCTGCAAGGCTACGTATCGTGAAGCTCTTCATGCAACCAAAGACATCTCCTGATGTGTGCGGCAGTAATGGGGTAATGGAGAAAGGAGTGCTTGGGCTTCTCTCCTATTGATTCTTTGCAAATGATGCAGGCTAAGTGACAAGGCAGAAGGGTTGACTTCAGTGATGTGCCTTGAGGAAGAAACGTAGGTGAATGGTGTTGGTGCCGGCTTTTTGGCACCTAGCATGGTTTGAGGCTAGGAGCACACCTAGTGACAAGGAGAAAGTTCAGAGGAGCTATTTTAAAATTATTGCAATGTGCCAGTTTTTAAAGTGAGACACTTTGCTTTGTGAGAACATGCTAGCAAGTGTACCAGTTTTAAGAGGGGAAAAGTCACATAATTTTTGACAATGCTTGTGCCTGTTAAAGAAACTCGGTTGAATGATAACGCTGTCAAACTTACCATATTCTTTTGCAAACAATGGAAAGTTTGAAATCTCTTGTGTAAACCAGTATTAGATGTTTCGCAAAATGCTGTAAGTAGATAATAGTAAGATATTTAACTCAGCTTGGCCACATGTATAAAGCAAATGTATTTTAATCACCTGACTTCATACATTTTACCAAGTACATGAATTTAAATTGTTACTGCTGTAACTGACTATCTTATTCACTGAAATTTATAGATTAATATTTGTATACTTGTCCTACTCTTAAAATATTTTCAAAACCTGAAAAAGATCCTTTGGTCTACTGGCACTTGATAAAAGCAGAAGAAAAGAAAGTAGTATTTTTTCTGTTATACAAAGTATCACTTGATGCTGATGGTGCTATATAAAAATATATGAATATTTAAAAATACTGAGAACATTAGGGTTTTAGCTATAAAAAGTATGTGAAACAATATTTTAAAAGCTTGTGTTTACACAAATACAGCTTAACACTATTAAAAAATAAAAAAACTGCTCAGAAGACCATCTAAATAGTGCAGGATTTTTTGGCTTTTATACTATATTGCCTTGTTCAAGAGAGATATTTTGAAAATGTGAGCAGTGTTCCTAAATGTTTCCAGAATACAGACCTTGGTTTTCCATTCCTAAATAGCAAGCATATTTAGAAAATATTGATCACCTTTGTTGCTCAGAGATGCTGATGCAATACAGGACTCTGTTGTTCCAGACAGCATGTGCTAATAGCAACTGCTATTTAATTTATTTATTGTTCTAATTCTTATCCTTCAAGAATGAAGGGGAAGTGAGAGTGATGTTGAAACTGGCAAGTTTTTCTTCCTGCTGGCTCACAATGGGCATGGTAAAGGTCAATTCTCAATTTGTCAGGATGTCAGCTCACTCAGTATTTCTGGTATGATTTTTTTAAAAGGACAAAATTGCATGCATATGAAAATGAACATTTATTTTCCATGTGTTGTCAAAACACACCAGTAATTTTGACTGGATATTGTAGATGCCCAATTTCAAAACTGCATTTATGTGTGAATAGTGGTATGTCTGTCTCTCTGTTATTGAGAACTTTCCTCTAGATTTTTTTGCATGTTTTAAAGAAAAGATTATTAATGCAACAGGAAATCATTGAATAAATAGCAGGGGCTGAAGTGCTGCTGCATTTGTACAAGACAGGACAATGGCTCACTCTACCAGTCATAATGAAAAAACCATGGTGGCTGGTGATTTGAACCCTAGAACCCTGGAATGTGTTTGTACATTACATTCACAACCTGGGGGGGAAGAAAAGTAAGAGCAGCGAGAATCTTTCCATTGGGGAGATTGGTGCTCCCCATCACTTTAGCTGCAGACGTGCACCTGAAGCCATGGGGAGAGCTGCTCTGTGACTTCTCCCTGCCTGCGACTGCACCTCTGCTTGGAAGGAATCTCCTTTATACCAGGGCCCCTTCTCTTTGGTCACTACTTAGTGCTGCTTCAGGAACAAAGAATCTACTGTTTGCCAGCTCTTCAGTGCATCTGGGCTGGCATGGAGGACAGAGGGTTGTCCCTGCTTTCCTCCCCCCTTGCTCAGCTGAGGCACTTCTGGAGCTCATACCCAAGGCTGCTCCCTGCCTTCTGCAGAGTATTAACATCTGTGGGGTTTTCACTGGTGTCTGGCCACATACCTGTACATAGCTGGGCATAAATTGGGCAGGCTTCTATCTATGCCGGATTATTGAGATGTTGTGGACAGTAAAAGGTACTTGAACTTTCTCACCTAAACTTCTCAATTTGCAAGGAACTTAATGGAAACCTGGCAGTGGTATAAGCCAATGCCCACATGTATCACAAAATGTTTCCTATTTCTCAGCTGGGACTAGAAAAATTCATTTGTCTAATGCAAGTACAGATGTGCTCAAAATGTCATTCAGCATTACTGGGAACTGTTGGAAAACAGTTAGTGTAAATAAATAATCATTGTCTCACAGTGTAATAGAGAATCAGAAAGTGGTAGTTCCAAATTCTGCTTTTCTTTGAACTGCCAGCAGTTATGAGAGGGCATCTAATAAAAATAACTTTTAAAATGCTAAGGCACGTTAAGAAAAATCACAGTTTCGTTTAAATTTTTACTATGCAATGAGATTTTGTAAAATACTTTGCATAATATGTTATTACATACATTAGATTGAAGGACATAAATTATGAGGATAGGTATATTTTTTATTTCTCTTAAACATTTTTTTTGCAGTAGCTTTGAGCTGTGCTGCAAATTTCTTACAATGAAATGAAAAAGAAGTAAATATTCTAACAGAAGTGCTTTGCATTTACTTAGCGTCTACTGACTTAATCAAATAGTCTGCTGATGCTTCCAATCGTGTGTTAGGTAACACTGCCCTCAGAGGGCCAAGGTAAGGAAATTCAATCTCAAAACCACTGGCATTATTTCTGAAAATTTTATTTGACCTGACATTAATTACAGTTATTTCTTTTTTTTTTTAAAAAAAAAATTGCGTATAATTTTGTGATTTACTTTTCTATAACGTTGCTTAATGCTCTTTGATAAATTCAGTTTTTTCCTTCTGTTTATTAAATGTTATTGTGGGGAGTTTGATCTAACCAAAAAAAGTGCCTTAAAAAAAGGAAAAAAGAGGGAGACAATGTTTTGCAATGTTTTGCATTTTGTATTATTTCTATTAAATCCATTTGAGTAAATTGATGAAACAGATAAGAGGCAGAATTTTGATGTGTTCTCTTTTTGAGGGTTTTTTTCCTTAAATCTCACTTATGTCTGTGTGGCAGCTGTTGCTTCTTTTAAGGAAGCAAGTTTTTGAACTCAGGTTTCTGTTGCTTATCAGCACTGTATATTAAAGACATTTCCTTCACACCTCTGAAACCATTTACATATTGAAAAATGTAGATGTTTTGCAAAAGTGTTTTTTTAAAAATACATTTTAAAATAATAAGACTAATTTTAAATTACCGATTAATTTTTCAAAAATTGCTAAATTTGCATATCCTTAAGGATTACAAATGGTGAGGCTAACAATAGCAACTCCCGAATCTGAAGTGAAATGCGTGTTTGAAGAGAGAGTTTGAGTTGTGAGGTAAAATAAAAAAATATTACAAACTTTTGGGTGATACATTTCTCTAACGCAGATTTTTTTTTTACTACTCATACGATTTCTTAGAAAGCTCTCCTTTCTGAAGCTTTTCCACAGTATGAAAACTAGCAACGTTGCATCACTGGGATAAACATATTTTGTGAGATGTCCTGAAGGCAGGTTACTGGCTGTCAAAGGCAAAAAAAAAGAAAAATCATTAAGGCTGCAGTACAGAGGCAAATAAAGAAGCAGCCACGAGGGTCATGTTCTAAACAAACCTTCATTAAGCACTCTTTGTTACTGTTGTTAGCCAGTGTATTATTAAATACAACGTTAATTAAGGAGTTGCATGTTACGAGGGTGCTTTTCTGCATGAAGATCAGATTGAATTTTCATGTGCTCCATGAATATACTGCTGTATTACTTAATCTTTTGGGTGTATTCTCTCAGTAGTTATTAAAAAAGCAGACCCTCAACAACATAAAATTTGTATTTTGTGTCTATGTATTTATTGTCTGTGTGTATCAGTGAGATGCATCTTCTACCCACCTTCCTCAAGGACTTTAAAAAACTTTGCCTAGAATTAAAATGATGTAGGAATTACTTGGCTTTCTTTGCTGCGGTAGGTGCAATTAGAGACCTCTTCTTACTGTGTAATAAACAGATCCTAAAAGGATGTGGTTTTCAACTTAGAAGGGTGTAAATTTAGGCAAAATAGTAATTTCACTTACATTAACTCAGCAGGAAGCAGGGTACAAACCGATTATTGCTGTATGGCAGATCTGCTGCTGTTTTAAATACTGCAGCTCCATTTTATCAATTTGCCAGGGTATCTTGTGGTTTGGTTAGCCTGCCTGGACTTCTCCTCTCTCACAGAATTACTTTTCACTTGCTTTAAAAAATTTCACATGAGAATTTCCTCTAGTTTGCTTGTGTTGAGGTGTTTAGTAAACATACATTCCGAATATCTTTGAAATGATGTAATATTGGTGTTATGGAGAAATACACTTTTTTTTTTTTTTTTTTTTTTTTTTTTTTTTAAATGCAGGGCTGCTAAGTTAGAACACATGTGGAAGTGTTTTTTTTCTTTTCAAATACTCAGCTTTGCTTTAGCATTTTCTCCATGGAGAATTTCTTTCAAGGCACATCAATAAGCACATGTATTAAGAAGTATGGACTAAAAAGTTTCCATCTTTAGGCAGATTATGTAAAAGGAATGTAGTTATAAGAGAGCACCTAGAGTGCATCTTGAGAGCCCTTAACCCACTTGAGCATCTAAGTGAACTGTTCACTGATACCACCGTTTAGTCTTCAAAAGTGTTCACTCATTTGTTTATTAAATTACAAAATAAATATAGGGCAGATGATAAATATTCACATACAGGCCTTGGAGAGCAATTGGAATATTGGTATTTTAAAGACAAAACCAAGGTTTGTGCATGTGCGTGTTCGTATAGATGTTTTTAAAGAGTAGTCTGACTATGATTCCTGTTGGGAAACCACTTGGGAGAAACATTTTTCAAAGAAATAGGTCTGTGAAAGAAATATATGGATCCTTATGAAGCCATAATGCTTTACAATTGCTTTTAAATTGCTGTTTCTGTGTCTGGCTGTGATTTGTAGAGCGAAGACAGAGGTACACCTATACTCATAGGTGAACTGGTACTTATCTGTCCTGTGGTTAGCTTTTATCCAGAGTTGCCGGCTATCTTCAGAGAAGCTTGAAAATGCTGTTCTGCTCTTCTAATGGTTTGTCTCCAGGTGTAACATCAGCTGCCTAACTCAGGTGGTTAAAAATCTGTCCAGTTTTCTGTTTAAGAGAATCTGTGTTTGGCTGCTACTGGATACTCAACCTAAAGTGTTGTCCTAAGCAGTGGAGAGGGAGTAAGTGATCAGAGAAGTGTGTGCTGGGTCTCTAAGGCCACCTGTTACAATGGGCTCCTTTTCCAACAGGTTTCTTTCTGGAGTGTATTTAAGCAAACAAAGGCTGCCATTCTTTCCTGACTGACTATTAAGTGTACTTACCCTATCAGCCCCGATCCTTAGAGCAGAGTCTGATTATCTCCCTCTCCAGTTTATTCCTTGCAGAAAGGAGGGCTCTCTTTGAAACCTGAGCCCTTGGATGGCTGGCCTGCTTTAGGCATGTTGATATTGTCTCCATGCTGTCCTTGAGTTCTTCAGCAGATTTAGGTGCCTGCCTTCTAGGTAAGACCAAGATCTGGATAGATTGCAAACCCAGTAACAGGCACTTTCACTTACTCTTACAATGAAATGAGATATAATTTCTTAGAAAAATGCAGAAGATTCTCTTTTTCATCTCTTTAAGAAAACAACTAAGGTGTTAATATTTGTAAAACTTATGTTGGATGATCTGATACGTAAGGTTTTCTTTTGGCTTCAAGTAGTGAGTCCATGCAGATTTCAGAAAATTCATTGCAGGGCATATTTTAAATATTTTTAAAATACGACTCATATCTTTACTTAGGCCTATGGTTATTTCATGTTCAAGTATTCAGCAAACTTAATTTATTGCTTTTCAAGTAATGCTGATACAGTTTTTCATTCTTGTTGATATTAAAATTACCCACTTATTTTCCCACACTGCACTTGTGTTTCTTCTTCAGCTTACAAAGTATCTTATACCTCTTTGTTTTCTTTCAGTTTTTATTGCATACTTTCACGTTAACTGGGGTTGCCTACTGTGAAATGAGCTCAGACTGGCAGTATCAGTAGGGATGTTCCCAGCCAAACTACAACCAGAGGCCTGAGATAAAGCTCTGCATCAATACAAATGCAACTAGTGGCATATCTGCTCTATTCATTTAGTGGTCAAATTAAGTCACACTTGGACTTTTTCAATTCTTTCTACCTATGTGAAAATGTCTCTGTAGGAAAGTCAAGCAAGTACCCTCCTATCTAGAAGCAGGACTAAACAGGAAGAGTTTTGCTACATAATAGCCTGAATAGCCAAGTGTTAATTGTTCTTTTCTCTTCTCCATCTTGTATTCCCTACTCCCCTCTCTGTTTAAATACATGAAAATAGGACGTGTTAGTGGCTGCAGTTGGATTCGATAAGCCATGGGTATTGTCACAATCCTTACAAGCCCTGCTCAAGTTCATCAAGTCCGTATCAGCAATTCCCATGTTGAACTTCAGTGACAATGAGTTGATTGCTGTGATGGAAAGGTGGAGGTGCAATTAATGAGTTTTTAGATTACCCTTTAATGAAGTAATCTCCACGTTAGATGGATGTAAACTTCTTCCTGACTTTTGAATAGCCTAAAAGCTAACAAGGTGGTAAAGGGCACTGCCAGGCTGCCAGGAGCAATGCAGCCCCTGGGATGGTTCCTTCTGAGCATCTCACAAATGGTGAGAAGTCCTGGGTTCCTTGTTGGAAATTCTGCTTTGTTAATATGCTTTTTTCCCTGAAAATGTTCACTTGTATAATGATGAAACAAGGACTTTGAATAAAGTTTTAGTTATAGTCATTATTTACTCTCCAGAATTTATAGAAATCAAAGATGAAGGAAGTTGGGAAAATCTAAACTAGCCTGTACTGAACTGAGTAATTGCACTCTAAAAATGAAATTTTTGCTGAATTCTGGTGTGACATTGTAAAGTATAATAGTATTAAGGCAAATTTTCACCCTTAATAGCAATTAAGTGGCATTAATTAAGGGGTTATGTGGTTTGTATGTTTCTGAATCTAAATTCCTCATAGATTAAGAATGAAGAATCTTTTGCTCAGGATGGGGTAGGGGAAAGGTGGCATGGTAGGTTTATTGGTGGACTTAGCTCTTAGAAGGTAGTTGGCTTCTACTTTTTCTTGTTTATTCTTTTTGCTTTCAGTTATATTTTTAAAGTATATTTTGTGTAGGTTTTTCCATTACCCTCACTTTCCTTGTATTTGCTTAGGGTATGTTTTGAGAGAATTAATGACTTTTGGTTTGGCTCAGCAGGGTAAGTGTTCTACCTTGTAGCAGTTTAGATTTCATTTGCTTATTAAAAGTCAAGCTGTAGAGTTTGTTTTTTTTGCCTGAAAAAAAATAATTCTTTATGGTGTAAGCATGCAGGATATTTGAAAAGTATAGTCTGATAAAATTCAGAATTATACAATACTAGTACACATATTTGTAGCCTCTTATTCTAGAGACATTGTTCCACAGTCCAGGCTTACCATTGCAATTCAATTTTCCCTTCTTTTGAACAGAGTTAAGGTTTTGTCTGTAAATTGAAAACATCTGAAAAGATTTTGGTATAATTAATGTTCGATACTGATAATGTGATGTGCTTTTTAATATTCAACTTTGGGGTTTTTTTCTACAGTGTTAATGAACTTTTTTTTTCTTCTCCTTTAGGAGAATATATAAAAAACTGGCGGCCAAGATACTTCCTGCTAAAGACAGATGGCTCTTTCATAGGCTATAAGGAGAAGCCCCAGGATGTGGATCTGCCATATCCACTCAACAACTTTTCAGTGGCAAGTATGTATTTCCAGTATTTATTATTCTCTCAGCATATTGACAGATTATCTGCTACATATTGCTTTGTGTATAATTCAGAATTTATTGGTAGCACTGCAAGTTTAATGCCATGTGCCATACTAATGCACCACTAATCTTACATCCAGCTCTACAAGAAGTATTTACAGTAGCATGGAAGAACATGCATTGGTTTTTGAATGTTTGTTGGAAGTCTGAGTTCTCATTTTTTGTGTGTGTGTCTGAAGTGTCTCTAAATAACAATGACATTTGACAAATGATTGCTGTAAGAAGAAAATTCCTGGAAAGTTTACCTTTATTGAGATCAGATCGCTGACCTCTTCTCTGTTTTTCATTAGTATCTCTGAATTAATTTGAAAACTCAAATTAATTAGAAAATTATCTAGACTTTCAAATGACACAAAATCATGCTAAGTTATTTTTCTCTTGGATAATCAGGTAATCAGCTCTCCAGCCTGGTTAATGAGTAATTTCAAGCAATCAGACAATTTGCATATATTAACAAAGCTACAAAGTGTGTATGTGTTGGATAAAGTGAAGATTGCGTGTTTTCCAAGAATGTTTCTAAAAGACAAATTTGTAGGGTTTTCGATCTATCAGAGTGAGATGGATGAGTGTTTCTGAACAGAAATGAAAGTATTTGAGGAGAAAATTAAGGGGGCAAAAAAAAAAATCTCTGAGCTGCAAAAAGCACAGCTAGAAAGTTTCAAAGGAACACTAGAGAATTTACCCAATTTCTTTCAAAATTGTATTAAGTGTACTGCAATACTGAAAGTGGCAGTGTTTAGTCTTATGGAGCCACCAGAAGAGTGTTTGTACTTAGGGAAAGAGTTCCCTTCACCTTCACTGCTGAGGATGGAATAAATGCTACTGAGACTGAATTCTCCTCTTTGCTTGATAAAATTGAACTTGAGACTGACTCAGCCTTTGTGTATACAACATAATTCATCTATTTTATTTGGTAAGAAAATAATCCTGTGCTCCAAGCCCATGTCTCATCTCACAGCTAGAGGAGGAAAACTTTGCATGTTTTGATTGCAATAGAAAATTATACTGATTGTGCAAACCTTCTAATAGTATTAGAGGCTCATTTTGTCTTGTTGGTATTCAGCATAAAAGCAGTCATGTCTTTAAGTTGTTCATATGAGTAGGAATTGACTAAATCATAGGCCATTATTCATTCCTTTGTTATTACTCTGCATATTCTAACTACTCTTTTTTAGCAGCTAGTATTTTTCTAGATACATTTTCCCTGGTTTGCAGCAGAAAGACAATTTCTAGAAATACAGTGGGCTTTTTTGTTCTGCTTTACTATCTTCTTCATTGCTTATTCTGTCTTTCCTTGCTGCAGCAACTAGAAAGGTGATCCAAAATGGTAGTTCTGCTAAGGAAAGAAATACATAATTAGCAATTATTATACCATAATTACCAGTGTGTTGGTACTGGTTTTGGTTGGGGTTTTTTTGGTACTCAGAGATTGTTACGTAATTTTGATATTAGAATGCTGTCCCTGAACTTTGCCTTGATGGAAATTGAAGGATTTCACATTGTTTTCCAAAATGACATCATCACCACCCCCCCCACCACCCCCTGCCATAAAAACCCCCAAAATCAGCCCTTTCTACAACTAGCAAGTCTCATAGGTCTAATTCTTAGCCTATGTAAGCTAAAGGAACAAGCATGCAATATTAATTGAAAAAATCTGGTTTTGATAGGCAAGATGACTTTCTCTGTTTTTCTGACAGGAAAAGGTGCAATTTTATCGGAAATGTTGGCTAATCAGTACAAGAATAGGTAGATGTATCACTCACTCATCAGAAGAATCTCATGAAATTAAATGGAGTGCCTGTGTAGAATTCACAGGCTGAAAAGCAAACCAGGGTGGTATTACCCTCTAAATTGCAAGGGACTGTAAGTTTTTTATCATCTATTTTATCTGTCTGAAGATGAGATCATCAGTAGGGCAAATAAACAAACAAAATTGCTGTATGAATGAATCACATCTCATGGGAAGTACCTGGTAAATGTCAAGAACTGGTCTCATGGCCTCTGATCCAAGAGTTCCTGAGCTGCTGCAGTAGGTTTGTGGCCACAAGCAGCGCAACATATTTTTCCTGTAATAGTGAAGTACGTTTTTCATAAATTACTAGCCAGGCAGATGGAGTGTGAGATCACTGTTAATACCATCTTGATTAGGTTGGCAGGGACTTAAAGATATGTCTTTACAGTCCTATCTTCATGTAATCTTTGTAGCTATCTGTAAAGTGAGAGTGTGGTCTCAGTCTACTTTTTGCTCTCCAAATGATAGACATCTTTGGCTCTTGCTTGCAATTTGTTATTTAAGCAGAAAAGGCCAAGGCTGTGGTATTATTTTCATAGTACTGTTGGAGTTAAACACAGGAAAGTTTGCACAGTTCTGCTTCATATGATACTTGTGTAGTTTAAAACTTTCATAAGCAGCTCTGTCAAGCTAGTTGCTTCCATCACACGGATATTTTCCCACCAGTGTCCCCTGCCTTCCACTCCTGTGACATCACCTTACTTTGCAAAAGTAAAGTTCTTTCCTAGGCATAGTATCATTTCCCCTAGTGTTGCTCCCTGATTCTTTCCAAGATAACTTTAAAGTTCCACACCTGAGCATTTCTTTTTTCCTGGGTCTTTTGTCATCTGTGAACTCCAATAGGAATGACAAGAAGGCTGGAGAAAATGGCATTATTTTACATACTGCTAAAGTGCTTCCAGTGATAAATATGTCTTTGCTAATAGAGCCTTTCTCATTGGGGTATGTTTTGTCATAGAATGGGGTGTTGAGAGGCCATCCCTTTTCCTTGGGGTGTTCTGGGAGGAAGTGTGAGGAGAAGGCATTTGGAAGTGTGTGTGTAAACAGGTAAACTCGTTACTTAGAGAGGGGGAGATGGAGGCAGCACACGTGCTTCAGTCCATTGCCAGCCACTCAAAATGCAGGGGAACCATGTGGGTCTGAAATGGAGATGAGGGATCTCTCTTCCTTAGGGCTCTGAAGATGAAACAGGGTTGAGTGAAGGTATGACAGAGTGGGGCTGGGTGGAGCTGAGCCCTGGGCAAGGACACAGGCTGGCCTTAGGTGTCCTGAATGGACTTTACCCCCCTGCAGCCATTACTCTCCCATCTTTGAGTGCACAGGGAAGGCAGCCACGGGCACCCTGCACTGCAGCCTGGAGCTGCTGCAAGGTTGCAGGGTGAACAAATCAGCCAGATTTGGTGACTCTGAATCATGTGTAGGAATCCTCTCCTCTCCTATGGAGCCAGCTTATTTTATACCTAACAGAACCACCTTCTTTCAAACTGGAGCTGCAAGAGCTGTGTATTTGCAGTAGGCTGTTAGTCCCTTAATGCTCATGCCCTGACACTGAGACTCACAAAAAGCTCTGCCGTGGTATCTTACTGTGCACTTGAAGATAAATGAAGGCGGTGTAATTACATGGGTGGGAAGTTCATTGTGAAAACTCCAAACCGGGTGATACTGGTTTTCGGGGGTAAATTCAGAGGTGCGAGCTGACTGGAATTGTCTGGTTCAAAATCAGTTCAGCTCTCTGCAGGTAGAGAGGAGCAGTTGCAAGTACTCAAACTGCTGTAGCTTGTGCAGATACTCTTGATTGACTGACTCACGGTAACTGAGTGGGTGTGCATTCCTAGCCCACTTCAACTGCAAAATAAAATATGGTAATTGAAATTGCTTTTGCTTAGGCATTTATGCAGTCAGAACCAGTTTAAAAATAATTTTGGATTCAGTTGGTATGACTTCTCTGTACAGGCAAAGGCCTGATAAAAATGTCCTCTTTTAAAACTCCATTATGCTTCTTTGAGAACAAAACTGGTACTCTGGGTACCAGGACGTATTTCCTCAATGCCCTCCCACCCCCTCCAAAAAACCCAACATGGCCTCATAATGCTGTTTCAACAGGCCCACTGTTGTATAAGTGGAATAAATGCTGCTTTATGTAAACCACTTTAGTCTTTGATTGTCATCATTATTTGGGAAAGCAGAGTGGGGAAGAATTCTACTTCAGTTCTACTTAAGGAAGATTTGTGACTTCACTGATTTAAAAAAACCCCAACTTCTCACATGCACAGTGAGTGTGTAGGTAATCACACAGCACATTTGGGATGAAGTATCTCTAAGAATTGGCCCTTTGCCTTCATTTTGATCTTTACATGGGGAATAATTGAGAAGAGCTGTATCCCTTCACAGTATCCTTTGAGTTTTGGCCAAAAATGATGTCACCTAGAACTGTTTTCCAGTCTTGAAAGATACTGCTTTCTAAGCACTCTGGTGCAGCTACCCTTTTTCTTCTCTTTAAAAATAAAAAGCAATTTATTATTATTATTATGAAGAGGTAACCTTTTATAAACTTTTATTTTATTTTAATTTTCTCTGCAGAAGTGATTATCAAGAACCTTGGCCATTCTAAATGGAGAATCTGTGCTACTTTTTCCTAGTCCTAACTTTTCAGTGGGCCAGAGATAAGACTTTATTATTTTTAGGATTTAAAATCTTCAAAAATTGAAAGGTTTTGGGGGAATGATGTTAGCGCTTAAAGAATTCTGAAGACATTCTTTAAAGAAATGGGTAGGAAAATAAGTATGTCTGTTTTAAGTGAGATTAATTTATGTATCAAAATTCTTCAGCATTAGACTCGACCTTATGTGCAACTCCAGAAATAACTTTTCAATGAGATTTAAGTCCATTTAAAAAAATTTGTTACAATACTGGATTACATGAACCCAGAGATAAGATATAACTGTACTTATAATTACAGTGTGGATTTGATACCAAAGTAATAGTAGTAGAATTGAATAAGTGATGTTCATTCAATATTGAAAATACTTGTGGAGAGAAAAAAGTCAATGTACGTGTCATATACTGCATTTGCAAATACATCTCTGGAAATTTAAACTCAAATCTATTGTGTATAGGAAATACTTCCATCTGTGTTGGATGGAGGAATGTTGGGGGGGCTTTAAAATTGCTTCATGAATGGTTTCTAGGTGGTATAGTTGGTATCCTTTCCTTTGACTTAGAAATTTATAGCCAGGCCTGAAAGTTTTTATGCCAGTGTGATATACCCAGCTGCTTAAATAACACTGAGGTGTTTGCATGAAAGATAGAGAAGGACATATGATTTTACTGTCTTCCATTAAAACAAAGTAAAGCCCAGGCAAAACCCATGCAGAAATCTCCCATTTCCGTTCTCCCTCTTTGCACAAAGGGGCAAATGACAAACTAGTTGTAGTGACAGCAAGACATAGATGCTACTTTGGTACTTTTTGAAGTACTGGAAATAAAAGACCTTGCAGCATGATGAACTGCACAAAGTTTGATCTTTTACAGATTCAAGGAATATAATTAAGGGTTTTTTTGCCATATATGTTATATTATCAAAGCACATATAGGTGCTTGTCATGAGCCAAGTCCCACAGAAGTGGGATTTTTACCCATAGAGAACAAAAAGTCGGTCCCTGCTCCAAAATACTAAAATTCCAAATATAAAAAAAGTGACAGCAGATGGATGCAAACAGATGGGGAGAGTATGAGAAAACAATGAGACAGTATTAGCCTGTAGTACAGGCAGTGGTCTCAGCACATCAACAACTAATCCATTGTCAAGGTTAGATTTTTACTCCCATCTCTTCTCTTTTCTTCCTCCCTCCTGTTTTTTAAGGCATGGTGAAGGAGAGCTTTAAGGAGGATTTTAAAGACAATTAGTATGACAAGCAGAGAGAAATTAGAAATGCTGTAGAGAACTGATGATGCAATTGTAACAGTAAAGGGATGGGTGGCATTTTGATACTGAAGAAAAAATGGTAACAAGGATGAGATTAGGCTGAGGGGAGAGACAGTGTTGAAAAGCTACCTATGTTTGATGTGATAGAGCTGGCTAAGAAATGGGAAATGCCAAAAAAGAGAGAGGTGTGATCAAGGGAACAACAGTCAAAACCAATCTATTATGAACAATTTTGAGAATAGCATTTTTAGGGTAAACCTGTATTTGTTTGGATCAATGGAGAGATATTAAATTGTTTACATAAATCTCTATGTGACCAAACTTATGTTTGAGGTGATACTCCCCATACATAAGATGTGGTAAGAAAGAACAAAGCCTTTTGGAAAGCCTCAGTGATGCAGATTTCCCTTAGGGAGTGGGTAAACAAGTGGGACAATCTAAAGTGGGGACCAAGCTAAGGGTGTATGGGTATGGGTACACACATATGTTTGTTCCTATATGTAGAATTCATGGAGTTTCTTATGTATATGAGCAAAAATATGTGTATCTGTGTCTGTGTTATGAAAATGGTCTGTTATTTCTACTAGTTGTCTACTATTTGTCTAACAAAAAAGGTCATCTGAGAAGTGTGGATTTGGAGTGCAGAGTAGCAACAACAGAAAACGGTATTTGTAAGGAGTGTGTTCATTAAGTTTTGATATGAGGAAGAAAAATCAGATTAGCAATTAAATAGGCAAAGGTTGGGACAAAAATGTTTATCTTATAAAGGAAAGATGAAGGAAAAAAATAAGAAATCAAGGTTAAATTATTATGCAAATAGATAGATACATGGAGAGATATAGATCTGTGTAAAGACAGCACTCCTTGTATGTTAAAAAGTGCAAATGTTATAAATAATGTAAGCAGTGGCTTGATACTATTTTTTTGATATAATTTGATAATCACGGGAAGTTATCCTCTGTGCTAAAACTCTGTATTGTCTGTATTAGAAATAATTTCTCAGATATGCAACCTTCTGTTCATTTTTTAGTACATTTTTTATGGCTGCTTGAATGTTTAGTATTCTTGTCTAGCCATATCAACACATTCTGTTGAAGTTGAAACCTTTCATATATGAAATAATAAAATGGTATTAGTGTTTTCTTTATTTTTTTATGCTGAATGACTGCATTTGGGAAAAGAATGCTGGTGATTATATAGTTAAAGTTATAGAATTCAAATTTTAAACTTTTTAATAAAATCTGAACAGATGATCTGTGCTTTTTTTTTTTTTTTTTTTTTTTTGGAACTGGCAGGTTTCAGGCCCTCTAATTGGCTTCCCAGCTTTGCAGAGTAATTACAGCTTCAAGCAAACTTTGTCATCTGTGGTTCAGAATGGTGTAAAGTAAACAGAACGTTTTGAAATACAGTTTGTAGTTAGAGTTGCTCAGGAGAGTTTAACTAGCATAACTACTTAATTTAGACAGTAGCAGTTATTTGAAAAAGATAGTCTTAACATTTTTAGAATTGTCAGGTTAGTTGTTGATATGAAGACAAAAGTTAACCTCTGGTATGTTCCTGACTTTGGTTTTTTAAAAGGATCATTTTAATAATTGAGAAACATCCATTGCATTTCTTTTTACTGTTTTAATTTTTTTTCCATTTTCTGTATACATCCAAAAATTGCCAAAGGAGTGCTATGCACTTGTTGGAACAGAGTTGTCATTCTCTGTTACTGTTTTTGTATTTTGCTGCTTTGAACAAGTGTTCTCCCCCAAGGTTTTTCCTCCTCTCTAATATTAAAAGAAAAGTTCTCATGACCGATGTTTCATCCCAGAAAGACAGAAAGCTTTAGGAATAAAATGTGTAATTCCAAGTTGTAGATGGCTAGCATACAAGAACACAAAGTTGAGTCTGTCTGTTTACTGGCTTACTCATCTTTTTGAATGATAATTTAGACTTCCAACTGTTTTGAGTTGAGATTCAGTCCTTTAATTACATATGTTTATGTATAGTAGCAAACTTGAAGACATTATGGTAGAATGTTCTCTCCTCTTGGTAATGACCCAACTATCACTCGAGCATTCAGAGCCAGCTCTTGGTAGCCAGTTTCACTCTTTCTTCTGTGCTTTTGTATTTTCCAAACTATTCACTCAGTCTTAAACTACTATGGTTTTTCCACTAATTAGTAGAAAAATATTTTGGTAATTAGCAGTAACTGTGTATACAGCACTTATTCATCTTAATAGATCTTTTTTCCCCCCTAGTAGTAGGTGAAAGATATTCACAGAGAAGTTTTTATTCATGTTGCAGTCATGGCAGGAATCCTGTTAATCCCATACATTTATCTGGAGCAGCACATGAAACATGTGGGGCTCCTAAATATCAGCAGACTTCAGTTATTTTTATCTCCTTGAGAAGAATGGGTAGTACACCGCTTTTGGGAATACACTGGCCCTCCACTTCCTTCCGAAACCCTTCTCGCTTCATAAGGGATGGATATGAATGTATTCAATTTTAACCTTCCACAAGGAAATCAAATCTTTAGCCACTTGTAACAGAATATTATCAAAGCTAATTAAATTTTGCTAAATTTTATTTTCCAATAATTTCCTCCAGTGATAGTGAAATGGCATTTTGGGGAGTTATTTGTCTGGAGATTTTTTTTGTTTTCAGTACCATTTTCAATTCTTAAGGTTTTTTTAATTACCTTTCATTGATTTAGTTAATCATCTGTAATTATTCTGAAAACTTAGTATAATTTTTTTTTTGTTAATAATGTTTTATTATTATTTATAATGTTAATAAATATTGTGCTCTTCTTAATGTGCATAATCACTGAAGGCTGACTGAAAAAATGTAATATAAGTAGTAAATTAGATACAGATTTACTTAAAGTGCATACCAATATATATTTATTATACTTTTATAGTGTATTTTGTATATATGTATAGATGAAGACCATAGTATGCATAACATTTGGACATAAGCAGGTATAATTCCATTAGTTCCATCTTTTTCATAGGTGAGTTGAAAAACTTAAATACTGCAATTTAAATGTATGCATATTTGTATATATTGCAAAGAGGAAAAAAAAAAAAAGGTGGAATTCAAAATCTTCAGTTCAATCACAGGCATTGGAGAGGATGTGCTTTTTGATTGGTACAGATTTTTCTGCAGGTTTGTCTCTGTACCTTTTTTCCTTCAGACTGTCCTAACACAGTCAGCTCACTTTTCTCCCCAGCAGCTTTTTTCTCCTTCTTTCCTCTAAACTAGGTACTCTAGTTTGGCTATACTCTAGCTATCCCCATGCTTTTCTTTCTCACATAGTTTCCAGTCTTCTTCCTGTCCTATTGCCACTTTCTTCACTTCATTCCCTAGTCTTTTGTTCCTAACAGGTCTCCTGTAAATAACTTGCTGTATGCCACCTTTATTTGCTACACTGGATTTTGCCTCAGTGAGGTAGTTTCTTTTTCACTGTCTGAGGAAGAGCGTAAGGTGTTATGAATATAAGTGAAACACTTTCAATTTAGCATGTGGAGAGGCAGGAGATAGCTGTAGCCTCTGGATTATTCTCAATGCATAGACTTTCAATGATTTTTTGCTTTAGTAATTGTTACTGTAATTTTTTACTCTCCTCCCACTGCACTCCTATCCCTCCCACATGTAGTGTGGCCAGATGCCTTACATTTTCACAGGAATACTAAAAGGATATCAAAGGTCTTGATTTGCCAAGTTTTAAGTCTCTTCTCCAAAAAGCAGCATTTTCCAGCAGTGTGCAGCTTTAGGCAGACACCCAGTAAAGAAAATTTCAGCTTACATGATTGAAGTGTGATAGGATTAAAGATGAGAGGATGGTTTTGTCAGGAGTAAGATGAGATAATCTTAGAGCAGACAATGCTTCTAGTCTCTTCTGCTAGGAAGGTAGCACCACATGTTCCTTGGAACTTCAGCTGAGGAAGTTAAAAGAAAGTCTGTTAACCCTACCTTCACCGTGATCACAGCTGGACTTCAACCATACCTCTGAAGACAGGGATTTCATTGATCTCAGGAATAATTGCACCAAGCTACAACCCTGATTAGGTACCCTAAGCAGCTCTACTTCATCGTGCTTCTATCTGCCTTGTTCCTCTTTCAGCTTTTGTGTTAAATTCCCTCTTCCTGTGTCCATCCTGCTGTAGATTTTTCTTCTGCATTGGGGATGGCTCTCATTCCATCCAAGACCTAGCAGAGTGTGTGTAAGCAATGAGGGTGAACTACCATTTCTGTTTTTTAATGAAATGTTTGTTAAATGGAATGTCATCTCCATTCCTGACAGTGACCAGTCTGACTTACATAATAATTTATAGATGTATGGTGAATATATCAGTTTGTTCATCAAGGAATATACATGTGCACAGGACAATATTCACTCCTCTTTTGTTTCTCATACCTGTGTCTGTCAAGCTTCTGAGGTGTTCAGCTAAGCTGCAGAAAAAAAATACTATCGATAGACACATCCACTTCCCCTCTTCTTTGTTTTTTCAAATAAAAAAATTGCAGTAGATGATAGTTGAGGTTTCAGGATCCTGAATTTGCGAAGAGAAAATATGTCAAGCCAAAATAATTTATTTCTGTGAAAGGAAAGCATGCCTTGTTAAGTGGTACATGTGATATGACTTCTGTAAAGCGTTGACATTAACTGGAATAAAGAATAGTAAGCTACATAAGTAAAAGGTGTGGGTCAACCGGTAGGTGGTTGCTATATCAAAAAGATACAAAAAGAGAAGTTACAGCAGATTGTAGGTGAACAGGAATTCATTTACCATATCATTATTGATTGATTTGTGAACCTGATGAATCATTTTAGATCACACACACATACTTGATCTAGATCAGCTTTGAACAAGTGATAATATTCCAGACACAAGATGTGATGGTTTGTGTCTACGTTGTGGTAGCTGCAGAAAAACAAGTAACACTTTTGACAGAGTAACCTTAGCTTCTCAAAAACGTTTAAATATATTTGCATGGATAAGGAGTTTTAGTTTGTCAGAGTTTTGCAGCTGTAATGTTTGGTGCAGTATCCTACATTGTAGAACTAATACACAGCAACACCGAACCATTGCCTGAATTGGCAGCATTGTGGTCTTGCAATAGAGGAGCAATAGGCAGTCTACAATATGTCTAGAATTGTGGAACAAGAAGATCTTGGATCTGAAAACACAACTGGTGAGGGACAGATCGATTGAACTGACTCAAAGAAGAGAGATAAATGACTAAAAGGTACAGCTGCTGGAAAGATGAAATAATTTATTCAAAAGGCTGAGAAACAGTATGCTGAAGTTATAGGAACAGTTGCATTAAATCCTATGAAAAGTCTTACAGCAGTAAAATAGTTAATTTCTTTATAGTTGGATAGAATAGTTTGCTTACAAGGGTTTTGAAATTAGTACTTTTTGGGGATTTTAGAAAGAGTGTAGAGAAATACTTATGAGAAATAGCATAGGTAAACCTGGTACTGCCATAGGGCACAAAGAAAATCAGATGATTTCCTGGGGCAGCCCCACTGGTGGTGTGTGTGGGGTTGATCTATATTTAATTATCAGACTAATTTCAACATCTGAATTTTCTTAGTTAGGCTATTTTCCAATAAATCTTACCCTGAAGTGGCAGTACTATCAGTAATTGTGACATGGTTACCATTGAAGGGAAAATGTCATATTCCTCCTGCTGGGTGCAGATGGAAAAATATGCCAGTGGCTACTGCTGTTTCCTTGGCAAGCTATAGCAAGCCAGGATCTAATACTCTTCTTAGCCTCATAAAACAGACCAAGTTAACAAATGGAGATGGCACTCTTTATGTGGACAATGATACAAGTTTCATCAATTCTTCTGACTGCTTTCTTCACCTGCTTTATTATTACCAGCTACCTTTTATTCAAGCCTGTGGTTGTATTGCTGTTCTGTATTTCCTTGTGTGCTGGATAGATCCTGGATGGGGATACACAGGCTAAATTAATTTAATCTAAATAATTTTATTTGCTCTTCGTATGCATTAACTGTATAAAAATGTATAAAAAAGGTGATGTCGTGTATTTGTCTAGAATGTCAGCTAATGAAAACAGAGCGACCAAAGCCGAACACATTCATTATCAGATGTCTTCAGTGGACCACTGTCATAGAGAGGACGTTCCACGTAGACACTCCAGAGGAACGGTGAGGGTTTTATTCTTGTTTTCCTTTTTGCAATCCTTGCGCAGAAGCCTCAGCAGAGTCTCTGCTGGGCTTGCACAGCAATCAGCACTTGGAACTGTGACATTCTGAGCACATGTGAGCAGTTAGTTAAAGATTTTTAAGTCAGCTTCTGTAAAATAATATTTGAGCTCATAACTAGTCTAAGAGTTGCCTGTGAGTAGGTGGGATGAGTGTGTTCAAATAAGCCAAAACTATGTCATGATATGTCTCTGAAGTGTTAAATTTTGAAAATCCAAAGCCTAGATTGAAGTATTTCCAGCCTTGCTGTCTTACTCCTCCTAATGTGCTCCTTTCTTTTGGCACAGAAAGCAGCATGCTTATTATAATCTATTTTATGTTGGCTTATTAGTTTTTCTTGTTTCAGTAAACATTCACAAACTCTTAAGAATTAACTTTTTTAATGCACCAAAAACTTTTTTAATGCACGTAGGAGATATGGGATAACACATTCAAATTTTCCATACTCTGTCTATGATTAGATGCACTGAATCTTCCCACTGTGGACATCTGTCCTTTTGAGACCAGCACTATGATCTGGCTGTTACTTTTTGTATCAGTAAATAACTAACAACTTTGCTTTTTCTGTTGTTTCACTTAGAGGATTTTTTAAATTCTACTTTGGTACTGTGTCTCCACCCTGTCTTTCTTCCATGCAGTGCAGTAGCTCACACTGCATTCAGTAATAAATACCATGATAATGTCCTGTATCCCTTGCTGGCTGAGCAATAGGCAGCAGGTACTGTCCTTGGTGTGCGGCTATGACCTGCTCGAGGGCTGCCTGGTGGCCCTGCTTCTCCCTACACAGAAGCCATCACCAGGGCCTGCCCCTCAGTGCAGCCACAGGTTTTTGGGATGCTTGTAGGGATTTAGTTATCTTTGAGCACATTTTTTTGAGGGAAATTTGCGAAAAATGCTTGTAAGTTGAATTTTAAGAGTAGACAGAAAAGAGTTGAATGCATGATATGGTTTAATAATTTTTTTTTCCCTTTTCCTTCCTGTGAAAATGTCTTGAAGGGAAGGGCAATGCCAAAAAAATCTCTTAAAATAGCAAGTTATTATTATGAGATACTATTGCATAAGAGATGACATCCTATGCTCTCAGCTGTATTATATCTGGAACAAGTGTTTTCAAGTTTCCACTAGTAAAATACTTACAGAATCAGAAACTGCTGATTCTTGAAGTTTTAGTAATCCTTTCTGGTCAGCTTCACCCTCTAACAAAATACAGGATTTGGAGGGATATTGAAGTGATTAATTTATATGAGTCTTCTGCTGTGTAACATGAGAATTGAACATTGAAACAATGTAGCATGTGAGAAGCTTTATAAACTGTGTAACATTTTGTGCGTTTCTAAGAGAGGTGTTGGCTTGTTCATGATAGGGAAGAATGGACAGAAGCAATCCAGGCTGTAGCAGACAGACTTCAGAGGCAAGAAGAGGAGAGGATGAACTGTAGTCCAACTTCTCAGATAGACAATATAGGAGAAGAAGAGATGGATGCTTCAACAACCCATCATAAAAGAAAGGTAATGACCTTAAAAAATAGTTGAAAGGGCTCATATGTCAATAACTTTTGTAGAATGGTCTAGTTGGGTAAAGCAATATGCAGGGAGTAGTTATTTCAACATAAATTTCAGTGTATTATAAGATCAAATTACTTATTTATTTCAATAAAGCTGAACTACTCTAGTGTTTCTTTATTTGTTAAGCTGATACGGCACTTCTGAAAAAACAAAATTCAACCATTCAGGCACATGCTAACATTCTGCCTATTGTTTGACTATTATTTCATCCTTTTGTTTGTTTACTATTTTAGAAGCATGGTGATAAAATATTTTCTTTGGACAAATTCTTTTTCCCCTTTTCTCATGTAAATAATACCCAATACAAATTAGGTAATTTGCATGAGAAAGGCTAGCAGGATCTGGCTTTTGCCTTGATTTTTGCTAACTTCGTAAATGACTTTGCTTTACTTTTCAATGAAGTAAGAGAAAATACCATTTCATTTTTCTGCAGTCCTTTACAGCTTTTGGTGTAAGTAGGAACATGTGCCTTGTTGGCTATAGCACACTTGTGGTTGCGTCTCCAGAGTCAGTAGGTTAAACACACAACCAAGAGCATGTTTTAAAGATCTGATCCCACTCAAAGTTTCCTTATGTGTCTCCACTTTGTCCTGTATGGACTACTCAAACTCAGGCCTCTCCTTTACTATACAGAGTTGACATGACTTAAGAAATGCACTGAAATTGCATGAAAGATAATAACCAGTTTACACAGGACTGGCTTTACTTCTTCTAGCTAGAAGTGAAGCTTGTGGAAAACTAGAAGTCAGCTGACAGAGCAAAAGAGTCTTGTAGCTCACATATCTGAATGCCCTTGAGTGATGAACAGTGCAAGAAATGGTGAACATTTCTCTATTTACTAATAGCATGTTTTGTTGCACTACACAAAGTAAAAATCATAGAAAAGTCAGAGCTGAGAACTATACCCTTCATAATATCACAAATGTGTCATAGGTAACTTTAGTCCTGTCGTGTCCTACATTTTGAGAACTTGAGTTTGCAGTCCAAACAGAGTTCTTTTATGCAATCTCGTTGTATGCAAATTTTTAACCTTTGTCTGCTATAGAAAAAGGTAAAATCAATTATATAGAGCTGTAACAAAACTTGGAACATGTATTGTCAGGCTGACATTGTACCTTTATCCTGGTGGCATGGATATTTTATGACTGTGCTGCAGGGTAAAATATGATAAGTGACAGCAAGACAGAGGCAGTGTTTAAGATGTGTCAGCCTTGTGAGAGGCAGTGTGATTATGTGGAAGGGATTTGGGTTTGCTCTCTTAAGGGTCTGAACACTGTTCCAAGCCTGTGCATCCTCTTAGTGGAGTACAAAATCACTGCATAACAACAGTCATTTTCCAGGTGTCAAAATTAATGCTGTCTGATACAAGTAGTTTATCTGGAATGTGTTTTCCTTGTTCACAGCGCAGTGTGTTTTCCCATACAACAAAAGGAGTTGTGGGAGCAGGAGTTAGAGGACAGTTTTGTTTCTGTCTTGCCACTTGTGCTTTAAGAAATGCTGAAATAATATGCTGGGACAGTGTATGGGCAGTGTTACAGAATATTTAATGGCTTTGGCAACAAGCCAAAAACAAACTACAAAACAAAGGTGAAATTAAAAATGTTGATATTCAACACGTAGTAACAGAGCAAAATAACAGAACTAGAAAAAAATACTAATGATAAATAAAAAGATAATAAAGTTTAAAAAAAACCACCCAAAAAACAGTAGAGCCAAAACTCAGAATCCCCTGGCAGATTTCTAAGTGTTGGGAGATGTTAGTAGAAGATACTCAGAAATTTTTAGAATAAAAAATAGGAAGTGACCATTATGACAGGGAATTGCCACTGCTCCGTCTTAATTGAAATTGTGAAAAATAGATCTTTTAAAAACTGTTTCGGTTTTGTAGAAATGTCTCTGAAAAGCTGTTGTTTAAGCTTTCAGAGTTGTTAATGTAATCAGAACCATTTCAGTTATAATGACTTAATGCATTTTTATTGCTTTCTTTTGTATTGGGTTTCTTTCCTTTCAGGAATTTTTACACAATGTGTCCTTTTTTGACAAAAGCTTGTTTTGTCACCTGATTTTACATCTAAGCCCAGTGAATTTTGCTTGTGCATGCACCAGATGGTATACATATGAGTAAAGAGCATAATCAGATTAAGAGACAAGACAGAGAGGAGTTGGGCCTGTTCTTCTTTGAAAAGGTAGCAAAAAGAAAACAGCCTTTAGGATGTGAAACTTGATTTGAATAGACATGACAGCTACATCCCTGCTTGGATTAGCTGGAAGAACCAGAAGCACCTCTTCTTTTTTCCCAATTTTTTAAAATGGTGTCAATGTGCAATTTAAGTTCTAGACATCACTAAAATTTGTAATACTCAAAATTCTTAGCAAACTACTTTTATTTCTTGCTGTACTATTACTTCTTAGTAGAGTTTTTCCCTGAAGAAATCAGATGAAAACTCCACGTGGTCTAATAATTTTGCACATCAGGAATTTAAAAAAAAAAAAAAAAGTAGTTTCTTTGGTAGTAGTTTTCAACACCTACATTAGGGTGTATTTTTTTGAACACATCATCCATAGGGGATGGTGTGTTTAGATGGTCAACAGGTAATCCCTTAGGGGAGTAAAAATATTTTATAGAAGGCTGAACATCATAATTTTTTTTTTTATTAGTGCAGTCTCCTCTGGCTTCATTGCTTATTCTTTGTTTACAGATTTGATTTGCAGGATGAATAAAGAACAGATTTTTCAGAGGATGCCTAAAAGTAGTGTAATGAAGAAAAAGATTCAAAACTTGGAGTAAAGTAGCAATGAAAAACTAGGGAAAATCATGAAGGAGAAAGAATCCAGTCTTACAGGAACCTCCAAAGTTACCATCTTCCTTCAGGTTTAGGAAGTATTTCCATTTTTCCACCAGTTTTCAGTACACCCCTAGTTATGGCATCTGTGTTTTTATCTCCCAAGGTCTTGTGTTCTTTGGCAGACTTTTTGAGTTACCCTGCACTGCGTACCATCTCTAAGCCTTCTGCTAAGCTTCTAAGGAATGAGAGCATCAGGAGACTTTATTCTTAGAACTAACACTACCACCATAATGTGCTGTTAAGCCACGGCTCAAAATCTTGCAAACCTATTACCTTTCCCTTATAAATATACATATATTTTTAACTTGTTTTCACTGAACTTGCATCTAGATTAATGGCTGCTTTGCTGAACATTATGTAAACAAATTTTGGGCGAATCAGTCTTTTGATTTGACTGGCTTGCTGCCCTTAGCATCAAATCCATGTCTGTGATCAGTTGAGCCAAGATCCTCCTGTGCATGGGCAAAGGGCGGCTTTTCTGACCTGGTTTTATTCAGACTCTGATGGTCAATCTCTAATTCCAGTGTCTTAGAGCAAATCAGAAATGTTGGAGAAGTTACTCCTTTGAGACTGCTGGTGATCTCATAAATTTGTAACTGTTAAAGGGATGTTGTTACAGTCACTAGCTCAGTATTTATCAATAAAGCTGTCAGCCATTCTTTGTCAGAGAGCATGATAGCTTATGACTGAAGGATTCTGCCCTGAATTACTCATCTTCTGCCTGATTTGTGTTTTGAATGCATTTTTAATTTCTCATGGGTTTTTGTCAATATTCACTGCTTCTGCTCAAAGGCAGTTGCTTTCTGCTTGATGGTTGTCACAGAACCGTGGAGTAGATAACCTGACCTTCCAAAGGACTGAACTGAAAGTGATTGTTGAGAGTTCTTACCTTTAGTTGATTGAATACAAGGAGCCACACAGTGTTGTGTCATCACAGCTTTACATACTACATCATGCACTGCAAGTTGTCCCACATTAGTTTTCAGAAAAGGTGACTCTTCAAGGATTTGTCTGTAGTAATAAACTTTAACTTTACACTCAGTTGTGTAAAGTGAGTTTTCTTTAGGTAAAAACTATACTGAGCTTTGGAAATCTCTGTTACCTGTATTTCTTGCTGGGATAAATGCAGTTTTCTTCCTCGTGATGTGAGGGGGTTTGGGCAGCAGAGCAAGATCTGCCACTGCAAAATGTTTGTGTAGGCATCAAGGTTAGTTTGCTTAGAAGCTATCAATCAAGAAGTAGATGGGAAAAAGATTTAATTCCTATTGATATAACTAGAAAATTGATATATGGGAAGCATCTTCTCCATAATAAAGCTTTGAAACACTCAGGGATCCAGGTGTTAAATGGAGTGTTGAAGACCTTTTGCAGCTTTCAAGTTGCAGGTTGAACACTTAAAAGCTAAGGAATTGTGCATTAATGTGGTTGATTCAGTTCTGCCTCTTATGTGAGCAGATTGCAAACTGACTCTGAGTGAACAACTGCATAAATTACTTTCAGAGTTTGTTGACAGCAAATTCAGATCCACAGTAATAGTATCTTGCACTTGAGCTTAAAGGAATAAATAATTTCAGAAGGTAATTTTGCCCTTTATTCTTTCCCACAAGTGAATATATTTTGCTGCCGCTATTTGTGATTGCACACCAGGGATATGCCCAATGCCTCTACACCTGGAATGTGTGTGAAATATGTGGGCAGTGTTAAGAGGTATTTCTGGTAGAGATAAGGAAAGTACTAATTCTCATGTAGAAAATACAAGCAGAAGTTTATCCAGAACAGCAGTATTCAACACAACTGCCCGAGGGCATGATTAGAGATGGAAAGAGACACCGAGAAGGTGAAAGATAAGGGATGATCTTTTTCTCTCACAAAACAGGATTAAGTATATTTAACTTAACGATACTGAGACTTGGAGTATAATTACTCTCTAAAAATGTTTTGAGGTGTGCTTTTCACAAAAGAAGAAAGGTCATGGATACTGCAGGACAGTGCTATAACAAGAATAGCTGAGTGCGTTTTCTTTCAGAATTTGTAACTGCTTTTCTCCAGCTGCAAAACTCGATGATTTTGTGGCTCTGCAACCAAGCCAGTAATACAGCACCTTGAAATATGTGCTGTAGAAGCACACGGTGATCGGCCAAGTAAATTCTGCTGTCAATTCAAGGCAGCCCTGAGCAGTCACTGTGCTCTCAGTATTGTTCTGTTTTTTCTCTACATCCTCATCTTTGCACCTAGTGCATAGACCATGGAGTCAATGTTTCTGAACTGGCTGTGAACTTGCAAAACTAAAAGGATTATTTTCTCAAAGTTTGGGCTCGGGACCATGTGTGACACACCAGTTGAGCTGATAAACCTTGATTTGTCTGTTGATGGAACCAGCTCTTGGATGTACTGTGTTTAACCTGCAAAACTAGGGCAGTAACAGTCACAGGAAGGATGAAAAGTTGCTACCTCCTCCTTTTCAGAGCCAGATTGATTAATGTAAATACCATGTAATTGTAATCTGTACTGAAATCTTGGGAAGTCTAATTCTAATGCAAAGGCTGCTGTAAAGTCTTACAGGTACAGTATTTCAGTGAGGATCGTGTATGTTTCAAAAAACCCATCAGTGCAATGGTTGGTGTTGTGCAAAACCTACTGATACACGATGTTTGTGTGTCCCTGGTAGTGCAGGAGTTGATGAACTTTCTTAAATGTGGTGCATTCTTGAAATGCTACTTTAGGCTAAGGCTTTGTCCTGTGTGTGCTTTTTCAAAATAAAAGTGTACTTGGCTTTAGAGAATTATAATCATAATAATACTGAATGATTTATCCTGGTGGTTTGATGACAGCAGTTAGCTGCTTTCTTTGCCTTGATCAACAGCAGCAAGACCAGTGTTGTCTGGGCACTCAGCCCCTCCCTGGACTGATAGACAGGGAAGAGAAGCAGAATGAAACCCCTATAATCCAAGGGGAAAAGTTCAGTGATCTCATCCATGCTGTAGTGAGTCCAGAGAGGGGCAACAGAGCTGGTGAAGTGTCCAGGGCAAAGTCTTATGGGGAGCAGCTGAGGGAGCTGGAGATTTTTAGCCTGGAGAAAGTGTCTCAGAGGGCACCTTACTGTTCTCTACAACTGCCTGAAGGGAGGGTATAGCCAGGAGAGGGAGACTGATCTCTTTTCCCAAGTAAGAAGTGATAGAATGAAAGAAAGTGGCCTCAAGTTGCTCCAGGTGAGGCTTAGAGTGGATTTAAAGTTGTCGAGCTTTGAAACAGGCTGCCCAGGGAAGTGGCAGTCACCATATCTGTAGCTATTTAGAAGACATGTAGATGTGGCATTTAGGAACCTGGTTTACTGGCAGACTTGGTGATGTTGGGTTAACAGCAAGATTTGATGATCCTAAAGGTCTTTCTTAACCTAAGCAATTCTGTGATTATGAACTTCATCACAGAAGTGGGCCTATTTTTGTAAACTGTTCTTATTTATTGGTAACAGGTTTTGGTTATATGTTGGAACTGGATAACCTAAGTCTTGCTAATCCTTGTTCTTTGCTCCTTATAGACAATGAATGATTTTGACTACTTAAAACTACTGGGCAAAGGCACATTTGGCAAAGTTATCCTGGTCCGAGAGAAAGCTAGTGGCAAATACTATGCTATGAAGATTTTGAAAAAAGAAGTAATAATTGCAAAGGTAAGAAAGGTTATATTTTTAATATTGGGTAATTTTAAAGAATGGAATAATCAGTATTTAATACATAAGGTGTGATTTTTGATGATGACTTGATTTGATAGAAGTGTATCTTCAGGAATGTGATGTGTATATGTGTGTATCTACAGAAAACAAGAATGCAAAAAAAAAAAAAAACCCAAAACAAAAAACCATATAACCATTTTGCATACCTTTTCCCAGTATTTTAGAATCTAAAATGTGCTAAAACACTGGTAAAGTTTACTGGGCAGGAAGATAGTGCAATCTGAATTTATACAACAAAACGTGCATTGTGGGGCATGTTGGATACTTCACATTTTTTTCTAAGTCAGTTGCAGGTTTGTTCAGATAAACACATTTAATTTAATGGGCTTGTGCTCTGTTCCTGCTATGATGTATAAGATTGCTGTGCATGGGACTAACAGTTCCATTTTTTCAGTTTTTGAGAAATAGGGAAAATCTGAAGCTGGTGTCTGAAATTGTGTTTTAAACTGTCATTGTCCAAACACTTCAACTTGATTAGTGTCACTGGCTCTTGTGCTTGGTCATAATATCACTCAAGCTTAAATTTAGATTATTTACTTTGAGCTTTGTTTCTAGCAGTTCTGAGGTTTTGAATCCCACTTCCACAGAAAACGTTGAAAGCAAGAAACCTACATACATTTATCACCATGAGACACTATTAAAAATAATCCCAATTATTAAATGAGGATGTTTTGAGGGATGTGGGTCTGACTGGTATTTTTGAATGCATGAGGCTAACAGTATCAGTATCCATAAAAACTGAATGTGAATGGGTAAATACTGTTTTACATATGTTAAATATGAAAATATCCTTCAGATTTGTACGGTTTTCGTCTTGACTTATGAAAACAGAGCTTACAAGAGTTTTGCAGTCTATGTTCATTGTCTGTCACTCACTTTCTAACAGCTTTAGAATGTATAGATCAGTTGCAATTGAATTTGGCAGAAGAGTGGAAGCCTCAAAGACAATTATTTTTCCTTGAGTATCATTAAAACTAGCCCTGTTACAGTGGGAGAGACTTAAATTTATGTCTTCAGCAGTGAAGAAACTGACCTATGAGCTCTGCGTGCCCTCAGCAGCTGTCCTGTGTGCAGTGGCAGCCTGGTCAGCATGTGCATGGTTTAGGCTAACAGCAGCAGAGAGTGCCCTTCTCTTCTTCATAGTCAGGAGATCCGGGAAGAACAGAGGGCTTTGCTGCTGTACTCCCCTGATCCTGCATGGAAAGGAGCACCTCAGTGCCCCTCCTTGTAAGCCCTGGCAGCAATCTCTGTGGTTTATCCTGTGGGTCTCAGAGCCTGTCTGGTTGCTGCGTGCTGAGCCTCAGTCTCCAGCCTGACAGCCTTGGCCAGTGTTCTGCTCACCCCTGGCATCTGGGGATCTTCAGGAGATCTTGTGAGCTCCTTTTCTGCAGCTGCTGGTTTGTATCCTTCCAGCCTTCAGTTTGTTTCTTTGTATTAATAACACAGGAAACAGATTTTTAAATTTTAGGGGATTTTAATTATTTTGTTGCCTGCTACAAGATCACTGACTTTTTAGAATTGATTAAAGCTGATGATTGGATATTTTTGTCTAAGGCGAGCAAAAAAAAAATCTTGTTCATATAAGTATAAAGGTAGAGAAATTTTGAAGAAATCAGAGATGGAACTGTTTCAGTTTGAATTTAGCTATCTAGCCCAGTCAGGCTGTGAACATAGGGATTTATCAGTAGCATTTAGCTCTGGAGGTCAGTGCTAAGGATGTGGGCACTAGGTAGAATAGCTCTGCAGTCCCAATTCAGCATTTAAGTGATATAATAAACACTCTAGAATCACAGGATGGCTTTGGTTGGAAGATACCTAAAAGATCATCTAGTTCCAACCCCCCTGCTCTGGGCAGGGACACCTTCCACCAGACCAGGTTGCTGAAAGCCCCATCCAACCTGGCCTTGAACACCTCTAGGGATGGGACATTGACAATTTCTCTGGGCAACCTGTTCCCAGTGTCTCACCACTCTCTCAGTAAAGAATTTCTTCCTAACATTTCATCTAAAACTCTCTCCTTTTAGTTTAAAACCTTTCCCTCTTGTCCTGTTGCTAGCTGCCTGTGCAGAAAGTAGCCCTATAGAGGGTTGTACCCCTAAGTATAGTGTGAAGCAGAAAAGTGATGCGTTGACAGCTCTATAGCATCTGCCCAGTTCAGACTAGATCTGTCTATCCTGTTTACATGACAGATTAATATTACACTTACAAGGAAATTACTACCAGTATTACAGGCTCCTGAGGCAATTCCAGAAAAACTGGCCATTGCCAGCTTTTTGTGCCATATATCTGGTAAACCACAGAGGTTTAAAATAAATAAATAAATGAACCTTTATGCTTGTTTTTCTCCTTGAAGTGTTTTTTTGTTTCTATTTCTGTGTTTCCCCCTGTATGTCATTGTAGTGCATATACTCAGTGTTGCACTGCTATTCAGCTAATGGCATAATAATTTATTACCACTGACTCTGTTGTTGTTGTTCAACATCCTATTTTGACAATCTTTAAAGTCTAATTTAAAACTCCTGACATCTGTGTTTACTTTCCGGTTTAATAATACCTTATCTTCAGAGCACAGTCTGATAAGCATGTGTGTAGTACAATAATGTTATATTGGTATTATTTGTGGCAATAATAACGTGTACTCCGACTAAATATATTTACTTCTGTAGGATTACAGTTGAAGTTTGGGTCACACTCGGGTAGTCTTTAGTTCTGTGTGATGTAAAGCTCAGAGCTACAGACAATGGCTACACCCTCCCTGTAGCTCCCAGGTGTTTCAGGCCTGGCCCCTGGCAGCCTGGGGAGGGGATTCACAGCGTGTATTATGTGCAGAATTGTATAAAATGGCTGTGTATTCATACTGTGAGCCCGCTGAGAGCTGTGCTTTCCTCCCTAGCCCTCAGGATCTGCTGGTGTTGTAGCTCAGGGTGAGCCCTCTGCCCGTGCCATGCTCGTCCCCTCACCCGTGCCCAGCTCCTCTCCCTGCAGACCTGGTGGTGTGAGGGCCCACAGCCTCACCCCGGGGCCTCGCTGTCACCGCCAGGCTCCTTCCTGTTCCCCTGCACGGTGCCCGCCCTCTCCCTGCACACCTGGTGGTGTGAGGGGCCACAGCCCTGCCCCGGGGCATCGCTGTCACCGCCAGGCTCCTTCCTGTCCCCCTGCACGGTGCCCACCCCAAAGGCTGGGGAGAGGGCCTGTGGAGGCAGCAGGGAACAAACGTGGGGGAGCTTGCCAGGAAGCAAACATCCACAGCAACTGGCTTAGTTTCCTTCTCTCACTTCGGTACAGAGCTCGTTTTATCTTTCCCATTCAGGCTCACAGACGAGAGAGTGTCACTGTCTCTCTCCAAAGTGCCTCTTTTCCAAATTGTGGCTGGAAATGAGTTGGGGGTTGTGTGACCTCTCCCATTCCCAGGGATGAGGCCAGTGTCCTTAGGGATGCTCAGCCTGGTCAGAGGAGCACTGCTCTCCACTGGGCTGCTAAGGACAGCTTGGGTGGATAAAAACAAAACCAACACCAAACGAAGTGAAAGTTTAAAAACAGAAAACCTGACTTTACTTAACACTTGGCTGGATGAGACTGGGTTTTATATTTGCCTGTCAGTTACTCTGTGTGTACACGTCTCGCACATTGGTTTAGTCTCTCTGTAGATGCATTGTTCAGGTGGTTCATACCAGAACTGTGAAGTTGTGATGGCTATGTTTTTAAGCTATCAAATCCAAAATTATAATTTCTTTCTTCTCTGAATTGTATGTAAAGACTTCATTTTAAATCAAGAAAATAAGAAAACTAAATAAAATATGTTAAAGAGGTTTTTTGTCAAATATTTTCTAAAAATATATGAAGATTAATTAATTTTTCAAAACTGTACAGTAGCTTTCTCTTTTTCAAATTGTTGAGCTTTACCTTATAATTAATTAAATAAGAATTTTATATCCTAATTCAGACTTACTTCTTCTCCTGTTTATTTCTCAGGATGAAGTGGCTCATACCCTTACAGAAAGCAGAGTATTGAAAAACACCAGACATCCTTTTTTAACAGTAAGTATTGGGAACTGGTTTTAAGTACATCAGCAGGTAATATTTAAAATGCATTATGAACACATATTACAAATTTTGAATTCTTTCTCATGATGATTTGTAAACAATCAGTAGCTATCTGGTGCTTATGAAATCCTTTATCAGGATATGTAATTAGAAATTCAGAAATAAAGTTTCTAATAAATTTGAAAGACTTTACTGTACTGAAAATAAATTTAATTGTAAAACTGTGTAATGGTTGTGCAATTTTTTGCAGTTTTTGTGTATGAACAGTTCTAAAATAAAAGGTATTAATTTTGCAGAGGTGTAAGTATTTTCTACCAAGAAAATCTAATTACGAATTCAGTGAAACAATACAAATAATTACTTGTTCAAAATAAGTAACTCACAGAGCCAGAAAATTCAATACACAAATCCTCTACCTGTGTCTTCATATGGTTAATATTTAGTAGGAGGGAAGGACTGAAAAGATGAAAATTTTGAGACTCATGACAAATTATGATTAATTTAACTTTACAGGTGACTTTCTTCTGTAGAAGTAATTCTGATTCCTCTTGTTTGAGAATATATTAAAAAATACTTCCCTTTATTTCAGAATATAGTGAACATGCTTTTTGAGACAGGGATTTTTTTTTTTTTGGTATTAAAATTCCAAAGCATAGCATGGAAGCTTTCTTATTTAAAAAACTTAACTTTTTTGGAAAGCAGAGGATTGCATTTACATTCTTGGAAATTCAGTAAAGATGAAAGAGATCTTGCAATATTTCTTGAATTAGGTTGTAATGGTAAGCAGAAGTAGGGATACCTCCCATCAAAAAAGGCGTCAGCAGTACTGCAGTTGTGTCTTCTTAACTTTCTGTTATTTTTCAGCAAGTTTTGTATTGAGACATGCCATTTAGTCTCAATAAATATACTTCGTTTCTTTTAGGCTAAGCCTTCATCTGTAGATTTTCTGTGGTATCATTGATAAGTCAACGTTGATAAATCAAAATTCTTAATTAAGATCATAACATCTGTTGCAACTTCAAAATGATATGGAAATTAATATAATAATTTGACACTTAGCATTCTTAACATTCCATATTATGAAACTAGAGAGTCCTTGCTTTGGAAATGAAAGCGTACTGGATGTTAAGATGACTTTTAAGGTTTCATTTGGGGGAAATTAAAAAGAATATGATAATCTCTCTCTTCATGAGCACTGTGGAAGTGGACATCATGAAGTACAGTGAGTGGAAATGGCTAGTACTGTGTATGGCAACAAGAAATTAAGTATGAAATTGTGTGTTTTAGTAGCCATTTAATACTTCATTGTAATAAGCATGATGTTTTCGTATTAGTGGACATGTAGCAGAGATGAAGAAACACTTGAAAGTTTTTGTGTTAATCCATCTCAAGCTCCAGATAAAAAGTTACACATTTAATTACTCAAAAAGTTCTTACCAAAATCAGAATTTTCTACTGAAAAAGATAAAATTTTGTTACAGTTTAAGTGCAAGATGTTGGGTTAATATCAGATGATAATTGCTTTGATTTTGCTCTTTTCTTTGCAAGTCGTTGAAATATTCCTTCCAGACAAAGGATCGTTTGTGTTTTGTGATGGAGTATGTTAACGGAGGAGAGGTGAGTTTAAGAAAGATGTTCTGCACTTGAAAGAGTAAGGCTGTCACTGGATTACACTTTTAAGGTTATATTTTTTCCTTGCCTTTTTGCTTTCTGGTATCATTAAAGGGCTTTTATATAAAAAAATGGACTGTTTTATTTTAAAAAAAGCTGACTTTTGATAACTTTTCTGGTTCCTTTTCTGAAAAAATTAGACTTCTGTATAGTGAGAGATAATTTAATGCTAGAGAAATAATTACATATACTTGCTTATTGTTCTTTTTACTTAAGCATATTATAGCATGGTCTGGCATGAAACAGTGATAATCCAGTTTAAAGAAGCAAAAATAATGTTGATGAGTGTTACTTTGGTCCCAATATGAGATGTGTGCTCTCTTTGCTATAACTATTACAAATATCTATTGGAAAAGAGTGGAGCATTCATATTTTTCATTGCATGTCTCCACTTGCTGTGTACTCTGGAAATTTCAACGAAAGCACTAAACTTCTTAGAGTGTTGATAGCTTTGAAGCCATTGCTGTCTGCCAGCTGCTTACTAAAGAATGAAATATCCAAAATGATACTCAGGAAGTGGGATTAGAGAACTGCAATTGAAGAAGAGGGCTTTTATCTACCTTTAAGATGCTGTTTGCTATTTAGACTGTGTCTTGTTATAGCATGAACTGGGGAATTTTCCTTATTTTGTCATCTATATGCTTCATGATAATGTTAAAGGACTAAGTGTTTCCACTAGGAGGTTTGTTTTTTTTTTTAATTAAAAAACTCTTTCTTAATTCAGAAACTGCTGTGGCATGATATATAATGTTTGCATTATAGTTTAGCTGTCTTCTTCTCTAATAAAACTCTGCTCCCAATGCTGCAGCCCATTAGATCCCAGCTTGTCCTGGGCCATCCTCTGCCCACCATGCCTAAATATGGTGCTGTAGGGTTCTCACATGGGAGGATGGCTTGTTTAACTCAATGTATAAACCCAGTTGTGCACAATCACAGGTGCTGAACCAGATACAAAAATCTCCCTTAGCAATAAAGGGATAACAGCCTTCTCTTGGACACTCAGCTGGCTTATTTGACATCGAATTTACATCACCAATATTAAGTCAATGTTGTCTGCAATGAGTTTTAAGTATTTTCTTATAAACTAGCTAATTCTTCATGGTTTTCCTCTGTGTAAGATCTTGCTGTGTTTCTGTAATCTCCAGGGAGACAGTTTGAAAGTATGTTTTTAACATCATCCTGTAATTTAGCTATTTGTCTTTTTGAAAGGTACTTTTCCATCCTGTTTGAATGCCGAGCAGAGCCCACAGATGATGTTTTCAACTCCTTTCTTGTGATTGAGTATGCTCTGGCTGTATTTTGGTCAACGTAGTTTGGTCAATGCAGTTTGGTCAATGCATTTCTCTGCATTGGGTGGTGCAGCTTTGTGGCTATGACTGTGTCGTGTGTCATGGGTTTGGGGGTGGCAGCCTGCTTTTGCTTTGGGGGTTTGAGCAATTGTCATGTACTCCTGCCAGGACTGGGTTACTTTCTTCCAGGTACGATGCTGCTGTTTGTCAGTGTTGCTCATGTACTTTGCTGATGGTTCTCTAATTCAGTGAAGCTAACTCTGAACTTTTACCACAGTGGGAAAAAAAATGGCCTTTTGAGGGTAGGTAATATTCCATGAGGAAACTCTTGATTGGCTCATGTGCTTCTCTTTGACTAGAGATCTGGAATAATAAGTTGGACAAACTGGTTTTTTGTTTAAATAGGAAAATCTTTAATCTTACCAAATTTTCTTGTGAGTTTTAGACTTTAGTCAGTGTCTTCCAAAAAAAATACAGAGGATTTCATATTTGTAAAAATAGCCTTGTTATTAAGTCAGAGTTACTGAAAGTAAGTTGCTCAAAGTTTAGCCAGCATCTTCATTTGTATGATACACAGACTTTTTTCTTTTGCTGCTTCTGTCTACTATTCTGTCTGTGTTCCACGGAAGTTACATTTCCCTATGTATTATGACTGTTGAAGGTGTTGAAAACTCATCTTTTAATTATATTCTTTCAGTGGGAAATTGACCATAGATGTACCACGTTGCTTTTGATTTTCTCCAGTGCTGTGCTACCTTCAGTGCGTTTCTGTTTAAAATTCCTTTAGAGTACGTATTTCTTTTTAGGTAAACCACTGTGCCTGAACAATTTGTTGGGAATTTTCATGGATTATGTCTTTTAGGAGCACTATTACCCAAATAGTTCTCATGAAGGAGTTCTTGAAGTTTGTATACATATTCTTGTCTTGTATGCAGGTGAAAGCAAGAAAATGCCACAGTTTAGGATTCTGCCATAGTACAGTAATAAAAGCTGTGGTCAGTAGTGGGAGTCTTTGCTTCCTCTTTCCATAGCTAGAAAGGAAAACAGTCAAGGAAGGTGACACAGAACTCCATACTGGAGGAGAAGTAGTTGTGTTAAATGACTGTAAGCAATAATCTTTTATGTCTATTAAAAATCTAGATCCATGATGAAGTTAATATCCTTCTACAATAGTAACAAATTATCTTTGCCTATGGAACTTCAGTTTGGTTGGGCTTAGTTAATAAGAGAACATGTTGCAATGAAAATGTAACTGCAGCAGTTTTACTGGTCTATGTGTGTGCTCTTTTGAAGTGTACAAAGCATTACAGTAAAGAATTCTCTTTTGGATTCCATTAAAAAATGCCCAGCATATTGTGTACTTTGGTATACTAAAGCAAACCATTAGAGGATTTTTTTTCAAACAGATTATTCAGATGGAAATATTGAATATGTTTTCCTTATACTGAGAAACTTTTCCTGCTGCCGAACATGCAATCTTGAAATAATTGCTATGGGCCAAAAGCTTAATTTGCCTTAATTTGGTTTTGCTTTTAGACTTCGTGGGTGAAGTGTTTACCAATGTCTATTGATCATAAACTGTGTTGCAATGTATAGCTAGAAGGATATGTCTAATTACTGTAATGACTTCTTAATACTTTTGTTGTACTGAAGGAGTTACGTTGAAGTAGCATTAAGAAATTGAAATTTGATTTTAAGGAAACAAATATTCATCTGGCTTAGCCGAGTTGACCATGGCTCTTTATTTTTAGGGAATACTTTTGGAGTGTATGTTTCCCAGTTTTTATTTCCAGTATTTTGCTTTAAAAGTTGAAAATGTTTTAGGAATGAAATCTATTACATACATTACTCTGCAGAGTACACTGACTAATAAGTTGATTAACTTCCTCACTCTGCATTTAAGGATAATTCTAGATTTCATACTTTATAACAAACTTAATTGGTAATTATGTGTATAATAAAATTAGACCCTAAAAATTGTTCAGGTGGTTCTCCACATAAGAATTCTGAATCTCTGTTCCTCTTGGCATTTTTGTTCCACAGCTTTTACTTCAATTCATTAGGCAGGAGAGAACTAAATGGCTTGTTGTAATTGAACAAGTGCTATTACTGTCTAGAAAACTAAAAAGAAAGAAAACAACAGAGGATTTATAGCCTACCTATTCAAAAATAAGTAAACAAGAGAATATTCCTTAGACTTAAATGATGACTGTCCATGGTGAGAGTGCTATATTTCTTTGGGTATGGAATGTGCCAAGAAGCAGTACAAAGTCTGAAACAAGAAATAAATAATTTGAAATTTCAGGGTTGCTACTGCAGGTGCTTTGCAAAATACAAAATGCAGAACTGAGCAAACCCAATACACAACAGCAAGAGCCAGACATTCAACTTACAACATGCTAAGTAGGTCACTAGCATATGCACAACTTTAACATAACAAATGATACAAGATTGTGTCTTTTATATATTTGGCATGCTTGGATCTGCAGCTGAATATGCTTCTATGTTTGATCTTAAATTTTTCCATTAAATTGTTTTATTAGGAAAAACCCCATGACAACATTGTTGTTCACTTTTTAAAGGCATACCAGGAAATTTGTATCTCCAGTGCTCACTGTAACAATAGCACCCTTGTGTATGCCATCAAAACTGTTATGTGCAAAATGGCTTTTTTTGTGCCAAAGCTATTTCTGCTGCAATTCCAGTGATTTTATAGTGCATGTTCAATAATTGTAAATCAATAAATAGTGAAAATGTTGGAAACCATTTTTTAACCTTCCATCACGTTTCTTCTTTTCCTTCTTTGACTTAATAAATATAATCTTTCCTGTTCTGACAATTGTAAATAGAGCACAGTGGCAGAATTATTCTGAAATAGTGAACCAGCTAAATAATTAGCTGAAAATTATGCTGTAATCCCCTGTAATCTCCCAGTTTTCCCTGTTATAATTTTAGAATCTGTTTAATATCTTTAGCATATATCTGAGTGTATGAATGGGCTTTTAATGTGTATTTTTGTATCTAAATGTACATCTTTCATTCAAAACTAGCAAGTATGGTTTAGTGACAAATCTGTTAGGTGCTATAATAATGTGAAGAAGAGTGACTAGTGTCACGTATGCATTAAAATAAGCTGACTCAGAAGCTCACAGTTTCTCTGACAAACACAACTGTTGTTGGTTATTTCTAGCTGGTCATTTTACTTTAAAGTATTTTTAATTAGTATCAATAATCTTGTTGGAAATAAACACTAAAGAAAGTAAAGTTTTTTGTATGTTAATTTGTCAGGCTGTCAACTTTCAGATTCAGATTTGGGAGACTTTTTAAATGGAAACTAAAACAAAAGTATTGGTGCCAAGTATCCCAAAGTTTTAGAATTTTCTAAGGCTGCTGTTCAGCTACTACATTAATCTCTTTCAAACAGAAAATTGCAATAGTCCTTCAGAATAAATATAAATGTAGGGCTAACTGAAAGTTACAGTTTTCAGAGTGTGTTGACCTATATTGTTAATTACTTTTAATCCATCAAAACAAGAAAACACTCCTAAAAATGAGTACTGCTGGCTCATTATTTAGGAAAGAGACCACGAAACAGACATAAAGGCATGAATTACATAAGTTTTGTATTTTGCTTTATGTGAATGAAATTCTACTTAGCGGTATTTGTTTTCTGTTTAAATGCTACAGAAATGTGTGGAAAGGACCACACTAATTGAGAAATGTACTTGTTCTTTTCCCAATTTTGATAATACATGAGGCATTTCATGAAGTCAGACTTGGTTGCTTAGTGTGGATGGGTGTTGTGATCACACTATACAAAGAGCAAGTCACTTCAGAGGGGCTTCATGTCCCACCAGGCTTTGGTGTAAACAGGTGAGCAGTAGAAGCAACAGACACACCTGCAAAGGAAAGATCCTCCTTGTCATGCAGGTTTGCCATTTCTTTACAGGATGTCTTGAGCACTGGGAAAGAAGCTGAAAGGGGAATCCAGATACAATGAACAAGATTTTAAATATTTTTTTTAAATCATAGTGCAGTTTCTGTATTCTGTGGAGTCTCTGCTTATACAGATATATGCTGCCAAAAGTCTCATTTTGCTGGGAAGTTTTCTTTGGGCTAAGACAAAAGTGATACACCTATTATGAATTACAGTTCTCGGGAAAGAAGTTGACTTCTAGTTCATAGCTGTAACTTTTTAATTATGTTTTGAAAAGTCACAGAATTAGCAAGATTTGAAGCAGCCTTCAAGATTATTTAGTCCAACTCTCAACCCAGCAGCACTATAATCACTCCTAAGCCCTATCCCCAAGTGCCACATCCAGAAGTCCATCCACTGAAAATAGCTGCAGTAATTCCTACGCTGTTCTGTGCCATGTGGATAGTGTAGATTTTCTAAAGGCATAAGGTAGGTTGTGATAAAGACAGATTAAGCACATCAATGGCTTTTTTTTTTATTGGTTAGCTTTTCAGTTTTTTTTTAACCTGCCTTGCCATTTCAGAATTCTGATCTACTTGATACTTTAAATAGTGCAGAAAAACCAACCCCAAACCTACCTGCATAGTCATTGCAGATTCCACTGTCTGTGTTTAATTTATAAATGATAACATTTTTTATTACTGTTTTGTTGATTGTTAGCTCCTCTGATGAAGCCAAAAACATTGTAACGTGGCCAATCTGGTCTTAAGATGAATACAGAAATACACTCACTAATCTTTGCTTGAGGAATTACCCAAACTTGTTTTAAACAGTAATTTAAACTCACAATTTTAGAAAATATTTGAATTGAATAGTGAACATGTGCTTTTTTAGATATTGTTCCAGGTTAAGAGGGTGATTAAGATACTGACAACCTTACAGAGCTTCATCTTACACTTTTTCATTGCAGCTGAAATTAATGGCAGTACATTATGACTATTATTTTTTGCTGAAAGACTTTAAAGTGTCTGCAAAGTGCTGTTACTTAAAAAGTATTAAAGAAGAGACAAATGACCCAAACCAATATTTACATTGTAGCGAAGAAATACAGTAAATAGATCGATCTGTTTTTTTGAGCCCTGAGCATTGTTGATTTGCTTTTTCTAGTCACTACTACTGCTAACAGTATGAATGTGTGGTTTGTAAAATGCCAGTTTTTTATTGAAGAGCTAGACCTCCTTCCATTCAAAGAAAAGTTACTAAAGCACTGAAAAACATGAGGCAGAACCAAAATCTGTACATTTTAATGATATTTCTTAGTGGCTTAAAGCAAAAATCTGAGGAAGTGGCAGAGGGAAAAGTACAGAATGATGCTGTTGCGTACTTTTTTTTTTTTCCTCTGGTAACTGAAGGTTAAATGAGTAGCAAGCAGAATGCCTTAAACAAGATTGGTATATTGATTAAAACGCTGATTTAACAGCTCGCTTTCTCCCTTTGGAAACCTGGAAAAGATAAGCCAGCTGCTGTCTAAGAGTGCTGAGTGTCCACTGAGAGTACACTATCTATCATCACAATATGGTGATGAGAGGTGTTTTATGTTTGTGTTAATTTCCCCCACTAAATCAGTAATTATTACAATCCTGTCCCTGCTGTTTACCCTGCAGCTGTTTTTCCATTTGTCGAGAGAGCGGGTGTTCTCAGAGGACCGCACACGCTTCTATGGTGCAGAAATTGTCTCTGCGCTGGACTATCTGCATTCTGGGAAGATTGTGTACCGTGATCTCAAGGTAAAAAAAAAGAAAGGAAAAAAGTAATCAAATTTTTGTTTTTGCAGAGACTATGGGGACAAACACAAAGTAATTATAAAGTTGCACTATTCAGAGTTAATGGGGGAAAAAAAAATCTGTGTTCAGTTTTAAGTTCTGTGTGTGTTGGAGGAAGTTGTTTGATATCGTAATCTCTAGATGGGTACATTCCCTGACTTCAACTTGATTATAAAATGAAAGAGGATACTGTAGTAGCAACACTTGAAGGAGGTTTAAGCTTCTGATCCTCATCCTCCCTACCCCCTGCCCTGTTACTCATAACTTAACTTAGATTTCAGCACAAATCTCAAATACAACTCTCAATGTCCCCAAACAAGGGAAGTGGTGAATTGGGACAATGTGACTGCATTCTTTTTATCTCAGCAAAGAGGTATTTTGCTATGCATTGGAAGCATTTAAAAGAATTCCGAATACTTCAACAGAAAAAGAATTTATTTCAGCATTGATTTAAAAATTATTTTGGCTTTTGTATCTTGGGAAAGATTCCTGTTATTGGAATATAGTTTGTTTTAGATTTGCCAGTGCATACAGTTGGCCCGTTACTCTGAGACACACTATGACCATGTTCTATGGAAAAATAGCTTCTGTTTTCAACAGGAACATTTTCTAACTTGTGGAGGAGGAACGTTTAAATTCCATGATGAGACAATTTTATTTCTGTGTCAAGCCTTTAATTTCAGATACAAGTGATTGTGCTTTCCTGTTGTACGAGCACAGTAGTGGAATTCATTCATGCAATCCTTTGTACAGGAACCAGGGAGAAGGAGGCAATGGTTGGCAAGTCCTGCTCAGGGAGGCAAACAGAAAGCAAAATACTGGGCTACCTGTTTGTAGCAGAATCTGTTGTAATAATGTGAAATGCTGTGAAATCCTGGAAAAATACAGAATTATCTGGTCAAGGAATGATAGGTGTTAGTTTTTTATTTAAGTTCTAAATAATAAGGAAAGAGGAGTTTGACATCATTAACCTATTTCTCATATTGCATTTTCTCATATTCTCATGTTGCACTTAGACTCAACAGGAAATCTATACCTTGGATTGTATTTCAGTTTTATGCAGACTTAGAATGACAAGGCTATGATTGTTCTGTGTTGGTATTTTCACTACATATCTTATTATTTGTAAAAAACCAAACCATTTTCTGTTGAGAAAGGTTGTTCAGAATGTTTTCCTTGGTTGCAGTTCTATCTGTATTTTAAATACTGCTAACTAAAACCTTTTGGGAAAGTGATATTAGCCATTATTCTGAATGTTTTCACATTTCAAAGCAATGATCATATATTTCAAAAGCAATGCAAAGCATGCAGAGGTATATATTCACTATTTATTTTATATTCATTATTCACAAGTAGACAAGGAGGAATTTGCCTCAGGGTTTTTTTATCAGTAGCTGCCCTATCCCCAGTTCTGGCTATTATTGAAGATGCTCTGGAAGTTGGAGGTATTTTAAGGATTTATGGATACAGGCTGTTTCATGACAATATGGAAAGTAAATGTATATTTATCAGTGGCTGTCATGTTAGAGCAAAGGAAACCTCTGAACTCATTGACCTGAGATTTACTATTGTAAACTGTATTAAAGTATTAACTAATTATGTAACTTCTGTGGCAGTAAACACTGTTAAATGCTGTAATATAGTAGATGCTGTATTTTTCTTTAATTACAAATGAATTACATTCTGTTGCAAGGAATAACTCTTTTTTTGCAAACTTGATACAATGCATCAATCTGTCCTGTTAAGAAATACTAAGGGAATATTTTTCTCTTCAACACACAGTTAGAAAATCTAATGTTGGATAAAGATGGACACATAAAAATTACAGATTTTGGACTTTGCAAAGAAGGAATCACAGACGCAGCAACCATGAAAACATTCTGTGGTACTCCAGAATACCTGGCACCTGAGGTATGATTTAGAATATTTTCTTATAGTACTGTATAAAATGTTTCTTTTTCATTTAATTTTAGACTGACAGCCTGATTAATAGTCTATAGCTGTTACTCAGAATGGAATGTGCTGCTGTTCTTTGTGGTGATTGTATATATATTGATGCTCTGCTTCTTAGTGTTTAAAAAGTCCTCTAACAAGCATTTTCCTTCTCATGTTTGCCTTCCTCTGTTAAAGTTTTTATCTTCCGATGATTTCTTCAAAAATAATCTTCCATCTGTCTGTCACTTGGAACATATGATCCTGCTTAACTGAGCTGTATAACTAGCATTTATATAGCCTCAGTGGAGGCGAGGGGGAATCGGAGGGTACTGAGTTTGATGGGCTTTATCCGAATTCCTCAGCTGCAGAGAGAGGGAGTTGAAATTTTAGATATTTCTGCTAAAAGCGGTTGAGTGTATCAACCTCAGAACTGGTTGAGGTGGGCACCAAAACTGGCTGTTTCCCTCTATGTAAGCAGAAGTGGCATCCCAGAGTATGCCAGCCCATCTTGTCCATTAGCTGGCACTCAGAGTGCCAAATCCTCAAGGACTGATAAAAAGATGGACATCAAGACATTGCTTCGGTTCCCCTTGCAGCTCTGGTTTGGCCACTTGAGAATCTGTAGTGGAGGCCCAGGTCATCCAGATGATCTGCTCCAGTATTATTAGTGCTGACAGCTCTGCCACTGATGCCTGCTGAAAAAAGGCAAGGGAAGCACCACCAAGATTGTGTTTTTGCCCTGCCTAGCTTCAGTCAACAGTTCTGATGGTGGTGCTCAGAAATGTCGTGCTGCCTCTCCTCAGGGGTTGCCAAATACAACTCCAGTACTGATGTGAAAGACAGCCTAATTTTTTTACTTAATGCTGAGGATTCTGTGGATGCTGTATTAGCCCTCACTTCCACTCCTGTCAGCATTCAAGATTTCTAATTGACGCAGTCCACACACCTCATACTGAGATAACTTTCTAGTCAGCCTGAAGGGCTTTAAAAGGCCCTTCAGTCCAACCATTTTGTTGAAGAAAGTTTTAAAGAGTTTTCAGAGGGATTTCCCACCTCTTGCAGCAACTTTCCACTACAGTAAAATCTTGTTACTACGTATTGTCTTTGAGGAACAACATGCCTTAGTCTGAAGGAGGAGGCACTGATTAGACATACATCTTTATTCTCTTATTTTCAGCAGCACTGAATCCTGAGTAGCAGCCACAAGCCCTGGAGCCTGTTTCAACAAGCAATTTTTTTTGTGTTTTGTTTTTTATTCTAAACCTTGAAATTAGCAATGTCAAAGAATCAGGTACACATTACCTTCTGAATAGTGCTGGCTAGAAATTAAGATTTTAGCCAGGCTAGGTATGTGGGTTTAAGAGTCTTTATAAAATCTCTAAATTTAAAAGTCCCTTTCACTTTGCAATCACAGAATTGAAATTGCTAATAGTTGGCTACAAGTCAATATGGTAAGGTAGAGTTATTGAACCCATTTTAGATGATAGCAAGATCTTTTGATACATTCTTTCTCCAATAGTAAAGGAAACATCAGTATTTTTAGGAGCCACTAACTTTCTTTTCATCCATCTGGTGCTATCTTTCTTGACTCTTTTGAAAACATGTTAGCTCTCTTTCATCAAACTTGGTTTTAGACACTCAACACAGGTTACTTGATCCAGTTTGCTTTTCTATTCTCTAGAAGCCCCACTTCTCTGCACTACCTCCCATTACAAATGTTTTTGGAGACCCACCCTGTAAAAATCTGTCTTGAAGGAAATTGATTCATCATTAACCTTGGGAACAAAGGAACTCATTCCCTTTTCGCTCAAGGATAAAGTATTTTGAGCAAGCAACCTAGACAGGTTGATACGGCATGAGAAGACTCAACACCTTTAGCTAGATAGCTGCTCACCTGAGACAATTGTATCTGTTTCTGTCAGGGCAGCAGACTGATAAAGGGACTGTCAGGTGCCTGGGTCCTCCAGTCTGTTTGTGCTCATGTTTCAGAGAATGGATGCTAAAAAATCACTTCTTTGCAGTTCAGGCCACAGAAATCATTTTCAAGTGCTGAAGATTTCCTACCTTGAGACAAACTTCAGAACATGAGAAGCTAATGTTATAACTAGACACTAATCTTGTTACTGTGCTGAATTCCTGCCTGCCTATCCCAGGACAAATGGCAGCATATACTTGTATTTTGCCTGGTCATGGTAAGTTTAAAGGCAGATACCTTTCAGCCTTTCTTCAGAAGCAAGATATTCATTCTCCAATTATTGGAGAAATCTATTAATCATCTGTTCTTTTAATAATATCCTTGCATCCTTTTTTTTTTTTCATCTCTGTCAGCTGTGATGTATGCATGCCTTCTGCAAGTTTTTTAGTTCAGTTTCCCATGTACTTTCTGGCTGGTGGAAGAGAACACTGGAACAGTGTACTGTGTAACATCCAGGGGCAGCCTGAGACTGCAGCCTACTGCCCCAGGAGGCAGCTGACCAGGAGCATTGCACTGGTGGGAATCTATACCCAACCTGAAAACTGACTTAATGTTTTCTTTTGTAGTAATTGTGGTTTCAGTTCCAAACTTGATTTTCCCAATGCCTTTTGCACCATTGTTTGAGGCATGGAGTCCTGCTCACTATTCCATCTTTTTACAAGACCTAGGTTGCAGATGGTTCCAGCAGTAAAAGAGAGACGTAGCTAAGACAGATTAAGGTGTATTTCCTCCTTGCATGACAGTCTCTGATGTGAAGGTATCCTTGTGGATCAATACAGAATTATTACTCAAGGCAATTTCAGAATTACTCTTGATCAGTAAGTAAGCCTACCTATTGCTCCATTTTCCTCCCAGACCTTAAGTTTCTGGGATAAAAATAGTCCTTCTGACCCTCTGTTGAAAAGACTCTTTAATCTCACATTGATAGGGCCTGACCTCTGGAATAGGACCTGACACTGACTGTGTAGATAATTAGGAGATCCAGAAAAATGCCCTTGTCCATGCAGAGATCAAATGGATGATGTGCCACAGAAGAAAAACTGTAATAAACTTGTCAGGTTAGAGTCAATTTTCATCTGTGGAGATAGAATTCTGGACCATCACTGATTTGTCATTTGTGGAACCCATATGGAAGTTAATGTGTTACCTTCATCACACACTGAGCTGTTCAGGGCATGCAGGGCTTCTGGCTAAGTGGTGCATTCCCTTTCTGTTCTCCTCTCCTAGCCCTTCTCTGTTATCCAACCCTAGTTTTCTGTGGTGTAAAGAAGATTTAAAAAGCACTGGCTGTGTTTGTCTTGCATCGCTATGTGCCGAGCATAAAATACAGTAGGGTATGAACACATCCTCTAGGAAGAAAATAGTTGCCACTGCCAAATAGCAGGGCTTATATTTGTTAACAGTACAGATGTACATTTGTCGCACTTACTGAAGAATGAACAAGTAACTTTTTGTTTGTGAAATTACATAGTTTTTTGAGAATAATTTGGTTGTATAATAGTGAAATTACCCTTATCATCTACAGTAGAACTAACACAAGCCTAATTTTTTTGTATGTGTTTAAGTGTAGTGGTAATAGTTAATCCCTCTGCTGTAAGAAGCTATGGCATTTCCCATTTGAAAGGTATAAAATATGTTGTAATTTTTCACTTAGTAGTTTTTCTGGACAAAGAGACTATTTCTTAGAAGTCTGTTTCCGTTGTTATTCTTCAAAGTAAACTGTCACGTTGGGGATCATTGTAAGTGTCAGAAAATATTCATAGATCCAATGAGAAAAAGATGAATTGTGATCCTGTTTAGTAACACAGATGTATGCTTGATTTTTTTTTCCAACAAATGCTTCTTTTGCAGTTTTGGAGTGGCAAAGGCAGGATAGGACCGCATGTCTTTTACAGGCAGTATCACTTGCTTAGAAAAGAAAGAATAAAACTGAGAAAGTACTTGTAGATATACCTATGCATCTTTTAAAAGCAGTTTGGATTTTGATAGTTTTCAGTTGACTGTCAAGGACCTGCTAATAAAGACCTGCTAATAAAGATGCAGACTGGTACAGACTTCCTGTAATAGAACATTCAGGAAATGAAGCTACTTGGGCAGAGAAGTAAAATTTCTGTGGGGTCTGCTTGGATGAGCTAACAGTTTCTGGATCTCTGTATTTCAGCTCAAGTTCCTAGGACTAAGTGCACAGTTTTTGTTACAGGAGAGCAGTCAAATGTGACACTTAAGTTTTGGTGTCATGGGAGAGACAAGCTTTAAATACCAGAAATTACTTTTGAAGTTTTAAATCTTTCTAATAACAGAAGAGAATTTGTTTTGACTCTGAACAAGTCTGTAAGGGACGTCATGGATGTCATTCAAATGACTCTTAAAAGATGTAGATGATCAATGATGTGCAGGTCTATTTTAATCACAGGGAAAACGGAAGGATATCGTTATGTTTTATTAGCATAAAAATAAAGATCAGGTGGATGAATGTGTAAAAAAATGGGTCATATGTACAGGTGAGATGGATGCATTCCTATAAGAACGGATGCATTTTATTTAAAAAAGCAATCTATTTCACTATAGTTTATGCAGTTACAGTCACTCAGAGGTATGTGACAATGAACAAGAAAAGAGCAGATTTACCCCTAGACAGGAGAAGATGTGCATGTCCTTACTTTAAAATAAGACTTTAAAATAAGACTTACTTACTTTAAAATAAGACCAGTGAGGATTAAGGAATGTTAAGATCAATTATACAATGCTTATTTGGCGAGTATTTTTTTAGTGATTGTTCTTTTAAAAATGGGAGTGAGAGAGATCATGTGCAATCAGTTATTTCCCTGAGTTTTATCTCAAAGAAGTGGAGGATAGAACTCTTTTATCAAGAGGCAACTGCTGTCTCTCCTCACACTTCATGTAATTTCTTACTTACAGCTGTTCCTCTTGGGAAGGATATGGCTTTGATATAATCTAGAACTTGGCCGTCACAGTTCAGTGAATGAATTTCAGCAAGGGAAAGCAGGCATGCTTGTAATGAGAAAACCCACACTTTTTCCATGTTTTCAGGAATTGAAGTGAATTTTCTAAGAGTGTTGTGGTATATACAGCTGACAATAGAGTCAGAAAAAGCATTTTGTCACTTGTGCTGCTATACATTTATTTTACACCTGCTTGGATTGGATCAGGATATTTGCCAAAGGCAGTCTGGTATGTTTTGGAGAGAGACTATGATGATGTACCACATAACTTGTCTGATACCAGTTGAAACTAAGTGCTGTGTGTGTAGGGAGAGAGGGAACTACTGCAGTGCACTGAGACAGGCTAACAATGGGAATGGAAGTTCCCAGGCTTTGCAGGCATCATGACAAAGCATTGTTCTTAACAGGGATTTTAATGCAGATAGAAGTTGCCATGTCAGTGTTAAAGAAGAGCTGGTTAAAGTGTTGGGAGAAGCAGGAAGGCATTTGTTCACAAACAGCTTGATGAAAGCAGTCAACATTGTGGGTAAACTGAGGCAGGCCAGTTGAGAGAGATCAGCTAAGATGAGGATGTTAAAATTTCTGCTCACTCTACTACAGAGAAAATGAAGTTGCATGGGTAGTACAGCTAAGCCTCTTTCCCCTCTTTCCCTTCTTTCACCTCTTCCCCTTTTTTCCCTTTTCTTATGGGGAAGAGAAAAGAATTTGAGTACACAGAAGGAGGATAGTAAGGGAAGAGAAAGGAAAGCAAATGAATATAATGGTGTCACAGGTAGATTGATAGATCAGAAAACACAGATTAGAGAATAGAAGATTTTTCTTATGGGGAAAAATGTGATTTTGGGCCAGAAAGAGAGTTTGGACTAAAGACAACTATGTTATTTTGTTAATCTTTTCTAAGTTGGATCTGATAAGATGTTGTGGGGAGACACAAATGGCAGGAGGAATTGATGAGCAACTTAAAACTGAAGAGAAGCTTGCTGGAGAGTTGTTTGGTTAGGAATATAGAGGAACTGAAGGACAGAATAATTTTTGTCGTGACTTATGCAATTTCTTTTTAATCTCCTTTTCCGTTAAATTTCATATGAAGATAATTGAGGCATCAAAGTAATGTACTTTTTGAAATTCTGTGTAACATTTTATAAATAATAGGTATGTGCCATTATTTTCCACCTCTAGAACTACTGGATGGAAAAGGGAATTTGTAGAAATGGCATAAATTAAGGGAAGGCTGCTGTTAAGATGTTGCAACATGGATACAAATTCACAAGGTTTTAAGACCAGTGTGAACTTCTAAGACTTGGGAAAAAGGAGATGGTGGAAAAGAAACTTTATGTTGAGCTCAGTTTTCCATTGTGCTCTAGAGGGCAAGTTCTCACTGAGATTTTGTTACCTCTGGTAAGCACTAATGGAAGATTGATTGGTAGGGTTTATCTAGGGGAAGGGGCAGTTCTTGTTTTTATTGGGCTTCTTTTTGTGTTGTTACTTTCTTTAATGTTAACTCTTTCTTTAGAGAAAGGATAATGAGACACTCTACCAAATTGTCTGCATTGATAAAAACATACTGGTGTTCTGGTTCATATGATTTTGCTGAAGACCTGATAGGCCTGTAGTGCTGCTACTCTAAAAAGATGGAAAAAAATTTCTGTATGAAATCCTCATAAAGTGATATTAAGGTATTTTTAGAGAATTGGGGGTAAGTTTGTTTCTCCAGCTTTAGTCTTGTTTTGTTCTTGTCCTGTGAAAACCGTATTGAGAAATGCATTTACAAGCAGAAATGCTGTGTCATAGCATGCTAGAGTCTTGAAATAGACACCTCCATCATTCAGCTTTTGTGCCATGATGGAATTTTCCAGTTACTTTTCACCTAAAGCTAGAAGCAGAATCTGCATAGTTAGGGAGTTGCATTGTATTTCTATGCATTTCTACCCTCGGCTTAGTGTCTTTGCTTCTCCAGGCATTTTCTATGAGATTTCCTGCACCCTTGTAAATATGAGAGTCATTTATCCTTGTCCTGGGGTAGCTTGGAGAGGAGACAGAGGCTGTGACTGTCCGGAAGTAGGCTGCTTGCAGCATCTTATCCTGTGCCTCAGGCAACATTGTGCAGACAGACTCAGTCAAGAGGGATGTGTGAACTTGTGTGGATATATTTCTGGGTTTTGTTCCTCCCTTTCAATACAATCTTTTTAGTGCTAAGCTAATTATGTAGTCTCAGTTTTACTGTTGAGTTAGAGTACCTGATCAACTTTCCAACTGTAAAACAGTTTGAAAATCAAATGTAGCTTACATGCAAGACCCAACAAAATTAGAAGTGTTAAGTACGTTTTGGCAGTTCACTTTTATTATGCCCAGTCCTCAAATGTACCAGCAGACAATCATCTGAATGTTAGTTATTTTTCACATGCTTATGTGATCACACAAAAAGTACATGCTAAAAAGAAGCAGATGGTGACAGATGGGGAAGGTTGAATAAGGTGGTTTTGGAAACCTAGAAAAATGCACTTCTGTAATAGTGTAAAAATAAAAATTCTTTGATCGCCAAGTTAGAATGAACAAAATAGATTGCCCTCCCCACCCCGCCCCCCGAGAAAAAAAACTCAATCCAAAACTTTACTGATAAAATGAAATGGAACCTATGGGTGTTCAATATATATTTAGCAAAGTATGTTGTGTAATGTTGTGTTGTCAAAAGAGAACATTAATTTTTATCAGCCAGAGACTTAGAAAGGTAGTAGTTTTATTCTTTCTTCCTTTTCAAGTGATGAATTCAAATAAATTTTGTTCCATGCTCAAAGAATGCTGTCAAAAAGGTCGTTCTTTATAGTGGTACATTGGCAGTGTTGCAGGTTATGATAATATTTTTCTTCTGATGTCACAAAAAGCTTTTAACCCTCTTATTGTAATGGTAAATAAATTACATGTGTAATGAGGATATCTGTAGGACCAGAGCTAATCTGTAACAGGCAGCATTACCTCTTTCTCATACAAGCAAATGTAAAGCTAAGGAAATAGAGAAGGTCTAATCAACAACAACAACAAAATCTTTTGTGTGGACCCCATCTAAGGACATGCCCTACTATGAGGGTTGAAGATTTGCTTATTCATTTGCATTAATTTAATGAAATCCCGACATTTGTATCTATTGAGTTATACAAAAAATTAAAATTCCTTTAAAAACATTTCAGTGATGAGATTTATTTTATTCCATAAAATAATGTTTCTGACCTGATGAATATTAATTGCCAAGTCTTCTACCAACACTGATGCCATAATTTTTTTTTCTTTTTGTATTTTAGTAGGTGTCTTAACTTACAATATGAGGCGTTACTTTTTCCTGATGGAGCAGAATGCTTTACTTAAAAACCAAAAAGCCTCAACTTCTGATAACCTGTTTTTATTATCTTGAAAGTATAGTTGGTTTGTTCAGTACCTGAACAGTGTAGTTATGCTGTTGTGTTTTGCTTAACTGATTTTTCTTTTGGCTTCAGAAAGATAGTTGAAATTTATTTTCTCTGTGTTTACCTAGATGCTTCATGCATAATCTGATTCTTAGCAGAGGCACAATAGAATTTATTTTACCTGTGGAAGAGTGGTTTAGTGTTGGCTTGTGCTCTTGAACAGCTGTCTGTTTTATATTTGGCAACATTTTGTTTCTGGGTGAGGACCAGTGAAGGGGGGTTGAGGAGGAATAGCATCTTTGCCTGACAATATTTTCCCTTCTGATTTATGGGAGATTCACAGTATGGAATTTTCTCTTTACACTAGAGTTCCAAGCCCCAGATTATTTTTACATTGTGAGGAAATGAAATTGCAAGAAGTTGTTTTACCTTGAAATGCTCAGATCACATGAAAATTTAAATTTGTTTTTTCTCTTTGGTTATCACTTATCATGTTTTAGTGTCCCACATTCTGTCATCTTATGATCCTAAGTCATCAGAAATGCTGGTGACTTGAATTTGAGCACTTTTGTCAGCTTGGTATTGCCAGTGGGCCCTGAGATGAAAATGATGACAGGCAGACAAGGCAGTGTATCCAGAGCAGAACATCATTTATTGGCAATAACTGGTACCAAGATCAAAACCTGGGGAGCATTTAGATGAGGGTAGGAAAGCATTGCTTTGTCACACAGACAGAAGAATTGCTGCTATGTGGGATAAATTAGCACAAAAATTAGATTTTCTCCTGAAAGCAGATAACCAGTAATGTAATAAGAATTTGCATTTTCATGCTACCTTGGAACTGGTCACAAAAAATCAGTTGTCCACGTGCAGTATCAGACTTCTCAAGGGAAAAGGTATAACAAAGATGCAAAAATAATAAAACAAACAGAATCCTAGAAAAGGGGTTAGCTCAACATTGCCCATAAACAAACTTTTGTATTCAAACCAGAACTTTAAAGCAGAGAGCAATTTTGTAATAAAACACATTTTTCTTTGTAAAACAAGTAGGACAATTCTAATAAAGATGGTCTCAATAACATTGCTTGAAACTTTCTCATTAATTTTCATTTAATCAATGCAAACATTATTTCCCTCTCAGCAAAAGCCTTTCGTTTTCCTGGGAGTAATGAAGCATAAACAAAAGCTGAACAAATGCCATTTAACATCAGTAAATATTCAAATATTCAATATTCTCTTCTCCTTTTCTGTTTTGAATTCTACTGAAGTCTGTGTCTTCTAGGAGGTTAAATGCATTAATTAGGATTGCATACTCTTTACTCTAGGAAGCTTTACTTAATTCACATTTATACCAGAATATACTGTTTCTGATACACTTGTGCCAACAAACAAAAAAAAAAAGTTGGTTTGCTATGTATTTTTAAAGCTACATAACAAAAAGATAGGTGAGATGGGCAAAATCTGGACTACAAAAAAGGAATAGGAAGATAGTTTACATTAGGGCCAGAGGTTAAAAAAAAAAAGGGGGGCGAACTAGATAGAAAATAGAGAAAAACTACCTACAAAAATTAGAGCAGTGGAAAGTCTCAGCTGTCTATTTCCCAGGGTATCTATAACCTTGACATTTTGTCTTTTCAGCTATGTATCATAAAACCAGTAAGCATTCATTTAAGTGGTGTTTTTTCGCTATTGCTGGAGCAACACTTTTCATACCAAGATGCAGTTACAGTAACTGAATTGTACAATTCTTGGTGAACATCCCCTTCTGCAGAATGGATTTTCATAAATCTGAGTAAAAGTCTGTGTCTGTAAACAAGTGTGCATTACCTTTGTTTATTAGTGTTAGATTATAAACTTTCTCGTTGTTGTAGTTGTTAGCAGAGACAATAGAAAGTTCTGGCAAATACACTTTTTAATTTCTGTTGAAGAACACATGGGTGAGTATTTGTTAGCAGACCAACAACTATAGCAATAAAAATGTGTGAAGGGTTACCAAGAATGCTTAAGGAACACACTTCACCTGAACTGTAAGGTTAATTGGAAACAGTTTTTTCCCTCTTAAATTAACAGTACATTGGTGTATCCAAGTTCTCAGTTTTCTTTCACAACATAGGTGTGCAGACAGTTTGTTTAGATGTTTAAATATTTTCCCATCTGTTCTGTCAAATTTATTGATTGAGCAACAAGCTACTTCTAATGTCCTATCTGAAGGTCTCAATCTAATGGATTAGAGGACACTTTACTAGGTCAAAAATGTAATGGCTTTTCTGCTAAGTTGCCTTGATTATCTAACATGAAGTATGAATCCAATATTTTGATACTGTTCTTTTAGAGATAAAACCCAATGCTGACAACCCTTTGTACGGGATTGACAGTGAATTTTACAAAGCCTGTTATGCTCAAGGTTGCTGCTAAATTTGTCTGTGTTTGCAGAGTCCAGAAGTTACAGCAACTAAGTACAATTATAGAGGTGTGTGGTAAATACAGCTCTAGATGGTGTGAATGTCTTCTGTGCAACCAAAAAACTTCCAGACGCTGCTCATCAGGGATGTTGTATTTCAAGAAATTGCAATGAAGACAGGATTAAGGGATTTTCTACATTGAGCTCAGTTTGGCTGAGGTTGTCACACCTTGTTCAGTGTTCTGTGATTAGTAAAGCAAGGGAGAATTCCAGTTTCCACCTAGGGCAAGTGGAAGTACATGACTGGCTTAAGATGGTCACAGACTTCACCTGTGACACTGCTGGCTCACTTCCTAAAAAAATTATTTTCACAGAAACTTGTAAAAGCATTGCATGTGTATGTAACTTCTCTTTGGCATTCAGTTGTCTCTTCCTATGTCTGTGCCCAAAGCCCTTGTAAATAGGAGCTTGTAGATGTGTCTCAAACTGTGGCCTCCAAAAAACCTTTCATCTCTTAGCTACTGAAGCAATAAAGATAATAAAAGATATATTTTCACTGGTTTTCACCATAAAATTAAATGGACATCAAATTCTGTGGACTGTATGTTAGGCTCTTAAAGGAGTGACATGCATAAAGCAAAGGATGTGGATGTGTATTGACTAATAAACCTAAAGATTAAAATCTACTGCCAGTGGTAAAATAAAGGAAGAAGTAATTTCTCTGGGTTTTATTTTCTGGGAAAGAGAAAACTTCCAGTGGCAGTAACAATCTTTTTTTTCAAATACAAGACAGTGGGCTTCTGAGAAAGCATTGGAGAAAAAATAAGATAGATAAGATAGTGCTTTTTTGCCAATAAATGTAAATGTGAGAGTATTTTTCTTCGTTGATCTGTAATTACTTTCCGGCAAAAGGAATTATTATGTGTGAGGGAAAAACACGATTGAAATACTGTGATCTTAGCAGTCCAGCAGTGTGTTTGTGTTGTCTTGGTCATCACAAAGGCAAAGGTTGGTCTGTAAGCTGAATTGTTTATTTTGTATGTTGGGCTTTACAGTCTGCTCCGTGTACAAAGCACTATTCCATTGTAGACTTGGTCCCTCCCAGTTATATCCTCCAGAAAACCCAAGGTGTGCAGAGACAGTGGAATCACTACAGAATACTTTGTTTTCCCTTGTTTATTGCTATTTCAGTAAATTTTAAAATTTTAAATTTGTATTGTGGCCTTTTGACCACAAAACAAATGAAAATTTTAAGGTAAAAAAATACCTCTCCCTTAGCTGAAGCTCTAAAGTTGTCCAAAGCCTCCAAAAGATCCATAAAAGCACTAAAGTACCTGCAAATGCCTGGCAGCAGATGCCTGGCTAATGTTTCTTGCTTGTTAGAAAGTGTGTGTGTTACTTAACCTTTTGCATATTTATATAAGAAAGGAAAATACACACTTCAGTGGCACCCCTGCAGCTGTTTTTAAAAGCACCCATATAAACCCAGGCTGTGTCCTTGCACTGCAGGCGTAGGTGTGAGTTAGAGGAGCTCCAATGCCTGTACAAACTGCAGTGGTTTCAGTGCAGCAATGAGTTTATGCCTGCTGTGGAACCCTGTTAACATTGCTGGAGTGCTTTAGAGAGATGCGGGTTGGGAAGAGAAGCAGGGCCTTAATCTTCACCCTAAGTGAGCACAGCTGTTACAGCTGTCTGTGTGTGCTGGAAAACTGGCAGAGTCAGTGTAACTTCTGTGTCAGTGTAACTTTGGGGCAGAGATTGGCAAGCGTTTCTTTCTGCAGCAATGCCACATCTGATGCTGCCCACGTTGTCACGTGTGCTACTGCAACTGTTCACATGGCAATTGAGAGGCTTAGGTCAGAAAACTTGATTCAAGTGAATAATTATCTAGGGTGAAACTTTTTCCTCATTTTTTTTACTGTCTGATGTAGTATGTTGCATCGTTTTGACAAAGTAAGGGAAGCTGTGGTGAGAGAACAGAAACAAGAGCCTGGATTAGGCTGGCACTACCTCCCAAAGAACCAGTTGTTGAACTAGAGCCCTGAAAACAAATGGAGTAAGATTTCCTCAAGTTGTAAAAATGATGGCAATTTTTTGAGTTTTATTTCTCATAATTTGTGGTATCATCCAGACTGAACTGCAGTCAGTCCACCTGCTTTGCTTGGTGATGGGAAGCCATTTGGGTACAGTGATTATGTCGGGGTGGATGACTGAAAATGTTACGTCACATTGTGCTGGAGCTCTTGTCTCCTAAAACCTCACCTAGATCTTGGCAAGGTGGCTTGGATTTTGGCATGCCATGTATGTGAAGAGGACAAAGGAAGGGAAATAATAAATCTGAATGATCTGACTATTTAAACAAATATTGTGGAAGAAAACAAGAAGTCCATCTTCACTGTGTGGAAACACACCTGGCTTTAGTACATAGTCGGTGTAGGTGCTCTTTCTGTGCTCCTGAGTTCTGTGTGATCCTTGTGTTGTACTGCCAGGAAATATCAATACATTGCTTTACAGCAGACACAGAGTGATTGACCTTGTGCCCTCTACGAGGGTTTTGGTGGAGCTGCTGCCTGTCCTGCTGTGACCATGAAGGGATTGGGTTGTTAATGCAGGGCATTTGCTTAGGGATAGATTTGTGGGTCCTTATATTAAGGAACAAGGATTGGCTAGTGGAGGCAGCTCTTAAGGGCAGCATACAGAGATCAAACTTTCCACAGTGTCTGGCTGAGTGCTTAGGTTTGTACCCCACATACACAAGGATATCCCACAGCTACTGGAGAGACAGCAGTATCACCCCTCACAACCAAAGGAGGCTTTTCTAAGAGCAAGTATCTACTTCATGGTGGGCAAAAGATGGAATTATTAATAGGTGCAAAGCCTGCAGCTGCATGCCATGTTCATTTTAGCACTGAGTTGAAGCTTTCTTGACCTATGTTCAGTGTAATTAAAACCAAATCCCTCAAATCCAAGGACTGTTTGGAAAGGATTCTGTAATGCTAGGGCAGTGTGTACAGACATGTTCTCATTCCTGCCCTAACTGCATAGATTTGGTTCTGGGAGCTGCTAAACTCCAGCACTTCACTTCCATTGATTTGACACAGTCTACAAATCCTGGAGTTTCTAAACACTATGAAGATTAGAAATTACTTAACAGAAATAATAATGTATCTTCACTGTGAATGCATTAGGCACAATTTTATTACATTTATGTTAAAATAAGTTGAGATGTATCTTGCTTTATTTACACTATTTTCAGGCTGTTTTCCTTTTGCCTAAATGAAGCCATTTTGATGCTCTTGCTTGTCTGGCTGGCTGTAAACCAGGTATTTAAACAAAAATAAAGAGTTGCCAGTTTTGCCAGCTGGGGATGAGAACCCGGCTGGTGATATGCGGGTTTGGGAGGCAGTTAATCCAGCTTTTATGCTTTTTTATGATTTTATGTAAAAAGAGGTTAAAAATCACATTTGGCTCTTTCTTTGTACTACTGTTTTGTTGCTGTTGTGGGAATGCAGCAAAAGGTTGTTCATACTTTTTATTATTATTAGGTAAAGTCTTGCATAAATTACGTAAAGCTGCAAATACAGTTTGCTTTAGCTATTGGCCATGTGATTTGCCTTGTTCAGAAAATGATAGGTTTTATTTTCCTGTTGCCTTCTTTTATAAACCACACATGCAAACCAAAGCTCAGCTTACTTGTGAAAAGAATCTACTACTATCTCACAATTCTATGTATTTTGCTAGCTTCAAAAGAAAAGACTAACTGTACAGATGAGAGAAACAGTAATGTTGCTAATAGCTAGAGCAGAAAAATATATAATGCTTTTATTGTGTGGCAGAAGAAGTGGTGATTTAAAGACAAACGTCACAGATTTCATATACGATTTTTCAGCAAATAGCTTGCAATATGCTCCAACTCATAAAACATTTAATTAATTTTAAAATGCGGGAGTTATTTTAGTTAGTTTTGTCATATGTACTTATTCAGATAATTTGTTGTATTTTACACTTTCCAAAATTTCATCCTCTATTTGGAAATATCAGTGATGTAATGAGTCTGTTTGTTTTGGCACAGTTGTAAATCATATGTGTTAATGTGTTAATATTTATGATTTTTAAATCTTAAATACACAAGAAGGATGTTTAATATACTTCTTTTCATCATGTTTCACTACTAATCCTTAAGGATAGTGAAAAGTAGGGGTATGAATACATTAATTACTGTGGATTTCCAAAATTGCCATACTGAATCAGACTGCATGTTGCTTCTGCTAACAGCACATCCCAGATACTTCAGAACAGGCTTGGGTTTACTGGGGGAGCAAGAGGAGAGGCAGATAAATGAGCTCAACACCCCTTTATGACCCATTTTAGACAATTGCAAGATAATCTACTTATGGATAAAGTTATTTCTGATCTTGTAGAGGTTGCCTTATTCGTTAAAGACTGAAAGATTTTTTTTCACTGCCAGGTATCTAAATGACTGTTCCTTTGTGTCTGTTCACAGTTTGAATCTGGAGGAGCTCTTTGTGGTGGTGATTGCATGTTTCTGTGTGTTGTAAAAAGTATTTTGTTTTTCTGGAGATAAGTTTGTTGTTGGTTTGTTCTTTTTAAAAAAATCAGTCATAGGGTGCTGCCTTTCAGAATCTGCCTTCTGTGATACAGTAACAATTCTCTATAAAGAATCATTTACATTCTTTACAAATGTATTTCTACTCTTATTATTTTATTTTCTTTGATTTTTCTGTTTATTACTGTTTTAAGTTTTTTTGTACTTGTTTTAAGGCTTTTTGACAGCTCTTCTGCAGGAGATATTGGCTATTTGACTCACACAGTTGTAGTGCCTCCTGTTTTAAGATTTCTTCACTTCTGTTTCATCTTTTTATATGAAGGGACATGATCTACTAGAAATTCATAGAAACTGGAATTATACATTCAGTAACCTTCCATTTCCTTACTGGTTATGATTTTTAGAGATGAATGCTGCTGTTATGTTGTCTCCATGTCTGCAATTTTATATGAAGGTGTATTAAGGTCAAGGCAACACTGCTTAAATTTCTTATTCCAGTTCTCTGGCGCTGCTGGGACAGGGGCTGTGGAATAAATTGGTTTTAGGTACACAACATTGGTGATATTATGTTAACAAATTGTATAAACATTACCAGTTTTTGTGTTTAAATAATGCCCTGTAAGCATAGTTTTGTAGTAAACATAGTATTGTATAAACACTGCCAATTTTTTTGCATTGGCACAATTCAGCTGTTAGGACTATTTAATGGAGTGTAATGAAACTGGTGGGAGAAAGGCATTGAGGACTTTTGATGTAAACAAATGTCATAAAGAAACTGGTCTTAATAAGATTAGGGTGGTTCTAAATTGGAGACTTTAGACAGGTGGGGTAAAAGAGAGGGAAGTGACTGAGCAAACAGATGCTTCACACTTCTAACTGAGGCATTAGTGCCCATGTAGTACTTGTAGATATAGTATCCTAAAGCTGTGGATGATGTAAATGGCCTGGTAGAGGACATAGGAAAGGGTAAAAAGAAGTCATGATGGTTTGGAGCGGGTCATTGTCAATTTTTAATTTTGCTTTTAGCAGTGCGGTGCCTGGGAAGCTTGGAATTTCAGTGAGCTCGGGTGTGTGTCAGTGCTGCAGTTTTGAGTCGGGTTCTGGGAGTCCTTTCGGCATACTGTGAAAATAAAGCCTCAGAAACACACATCTAGAGATGCATCAAACAGAGTGAAATGAAATAGTTTATGTCTTAAAGATGCTTTTGGTTTCTGTCTCAGGTGTTAGAAGATAATGACTATGGTCGTGCAGTGGACTGGTGGGGATTAGGAGTTGTCATGTATGAGATGATGTGTGGAAGATTACCCTTCTACAACCAAGATCATGAGAAACTATTTGAACTGATACTAATGGAGGACATAAAATTTCCTCGAACTCTGTCTGCAGATGCAAAATCATTACTATCAGGCCTACTGATAAAGGATCCAAACAAGCGGTAAGTGAAATTAATTGGTTATACAGGCATAATAAATGCTCTAACTGTGCTGGATAATGTAAAAATAGGTCTGTGGTGCCTGGTCTTCCTGGCTGAAGGAGCTGTCAATCACAGGAAAGGGTCATACACAGCCCTGCAGTCTCCAATTTCCATTTTTTCCATCCAGCAGTGATTTACAAAATGAATTTAACCAGTGAAAGGAAAAAAAAAAGCTTGTAGAAGACAAACTTTTTAAATCATTCACAGCAAACACAGGGGTGTCTTCAGATTTGCAGAATGTGTACTGCAACATGGGAGAGATCTCAATTGTTTTTCCTGATGTAACTTAACCCTGAGCTCACTGCATTGTCTCATGGGAACTGTAGCACTTGTTCTTGGTGATCATGGCAGGAGAGATGCATAGACAGCCACAGCTACATTTATTAGGGCACATAAATAAATTACATATTAGACCATTAAACCAGTAATTTATTAAAGGATACAACTGGAGTGAAATTTAAAGAGAGAAGTTTGAAAGGAAGTGTCACCCAGCTGTGGTGGGCTTTTCCCTCTGGGATTGTTGCCCAGGAGAGCCATTTTCCAGTGGCTCCAGTACTGGACCAGCAGTGTCCAGTCTTCCATGGCTCTAAAATCTCTGACTTTGTGAATCAGTGGGATTTGCCTGTGGGTACTTTTTTCCCCCCAGTATCTTTGACATTCTTGTGGGTCTCTTGGCATGTTTTAGGGCAGCAGACATTGTCTGCCTCTCTTCCCTAGTCCTCCTTCAGCCCCTGGTTGTTCTCAAGAGGTTTTGAGTAGTGGGCATTACCCACAGGGACTCAGGGCAGGACTGGTTGTTGTGTTTCTCCAAGGGGTTTGCCTGGATGCAGCCAAGTGCAGCAGTGGGATAGCACAAGTGGTCAGCTTGGCTGCTCCAGCTGAACTTACTGTGTGCAGGAAAAGCAAACTAATAGCCAACAAATACAGGCAGAGCAGAGTAAAACTGTGTTTCTGTAGCAACTACTAATGCTTTTAACCTCCAATCAATCTGACCCATCAAATATATTAACCTTTAGAATTGGAAAGATGCTTCCTTGTAATTAGTCTTTGCAGACAGTAGTGTTTATTATGGACTTATATTTAGAAGCTTATTTATATTCAAGTTCTTGTGCTAGCTAATGCTAAATAGGGGAGGAACACAGAGATTAACACAACTCAGCTTTTTTGTGAGCAGCTAGAAGATACTGAGAGAAGTCTGGAGACTGAAGGCTAACTGCCATGTTTTGCCAAGACGTAGAGAATTTTACAATGAGTAGTTGAGAAACAAGGAGGAATACAGCTTGAAAATTAGAATAACTTTACACTCAGTTCTTGCAAGACTGACGTAGTAGTTGGGAATATTTTTGAAATTTGGCAGCAGGATAATACCAAACCAGACTTTCTCTTGGTTGTGGAAATTATTCCTCCTTACAATAAATGCTTTAGAAAGGAATCTATCTTACTTAGATGCTTGCCTTTAGAATTTGTCTTTATATCTTTAGCAGTTCCTTTTAATGAAACACACACTGTTTTTGTCACTCTCCTTGTTAACATTTAACATGTATGGTCTGCTTATTGAGTTAAGAGTAGCTTTTTTTTCTGCTGCAGCTTCCCTCTGTTAGGGCAGTAGGATCCCCAGTCTCAGGGAGAAGTTAGATGAGAGTGGAGCAGCCCTGAAAGTTGATGTGCTGTTGAGAAGAGCAGAGGTTCCCATCCCTGGATGTGGGGTTATTCCTCAACCAACAGCAGCAGCTCAAGGAGGCTCACTCAGCTTGTCAAGTCAAAGTAGACTTGGTAATGGAACAAAAAATGGCCAGTTCTCTCTTCTATTCTCATGTCAGGGTTAGTTTTTCTTCAGGTTAAGGAGCTGATTCTGCTCACAGTCAGCAAGTGGGAATGATGCTGTAGAGAAGGTCAGAGAAGACTTGGACAGGACACTCCTCTTTTGGCAGCAGTGACCATTTCTGTGAGCTCAAACCACCTTGGGCAGGTTCACCCAAAGTAGGTGAAATCCACTTCCTAAGATGATTTACCAGACAGAGTCTGGCTCTGGCAAGCTGTGGGCCACAGTGAGTAGTGTGGTTATTTACAGTGGCCTTTAAATAACTTTTCTCAGCAGGCCTACAATTTATTAATTTATACTAATTGACTCAGATTGAGACTATTTTATGGTAATTGGTTAATTGTTACAGCACCCAGATGCAACAGCAGTGAACACTGTATAAAAATTATCCACAAGTCATTACTGATTCAGTGCCTGGGACGTCCTTGGCAAAATTTTATATCAGCATTATTGGGTTGATTTGGGTTTTTAATAGTGCCAGGACATTAGTTGGGCTTTCAAGCAAACTAAACTTAAGTATGTTTCTAAAATTAATGAATTACTAAAAAAGCTCCTCATGGACAGTGACAAACACTATAGTTGAAATAATCAAAAAGAATAGACCATGGCATGGGTACTTCCACTATCACAAATTCTCTTGAGATTGCCAGAATTCATATTAAACAGGTGAAAATTTCATATTGTTTGGGTGAGAATTGTTCCCAGATAGTCAAAAAGAAATGGTCACTCTTCCAAACATAACAATGACTTGATCTCCCTATAAAAGTTTAATATGTGATTTGTTTCTCCACTCTCTTTAGACTTGGTGGAGGCCCAGATGATGCAAAAGAAATCATGCGTCATAGTTTCTTTGCTGGAGTAAACTGGCAAGATGTATATGATAAAAAGGTATGTAGTTACATGGCATTGGATAATCTGGCTTCTGTAAGGTGGTTTTCAATGATAGTCATAGACTGCTGTTCTCTGGAGTTAGTAATTCTTTCTGTGCAACTTTTTTGTGTTAATACAAATGAATATTTACTCTGAAGAAGGTGTACTTACCTAATCTTTGTGTTTTCAGTAGTGATTTGTCAGTTCACCAGAAGTAAGTATTGCACACTAACCTAAACCTTCTATTATGTAAATGTCCAAATTTTTTCCTTTTCTTTTTCCTTCCTTCAAGAGAAAAGTACATGTATGACTCAAGAAAATGTGAAAAATGTTACATAGTTTATCCTGAATTGTCATTTTATTTCTGCCTTTTAGTGAGAAGTTGTTTAATGAAGAAGAGAAATTAAGTGATCATAAGGAACTTGGAGCAAAAATCTACTTTCTGATTGTTTGTGTATAAGTAGAAACCTTTTTCAAACTTAAAGAGATATCTAGGAAAATTAAAATAGTGTTAGAACACTGAGCCAAAACATCTTGTGGAGAAAGCAAGTGCTGGGATTTCAACTGAAGCAGTTTTCTCCAAACCCAGTCCTGTTCCTGTAATGATCAACACTTTGGGAATGATTTTAGAAAATGAATTTCTCTTACTTGGGAGTGAAACTCAGTTCAACTTAAGTTGTTTTATATACAGAAACTGATTTTATCTCAGTATTTCTGTAAGAATTTACTTGTTGCTATAAACCCTTTCTATTTTGATAAAGAATTTTCTTTTTTCCCCAACTGTTTTACATTGTTAATCTGCCAGTTGAGCTGCGTAATTTTAAAAGATACTTTTTTCTCCTTTTTTTTTCACTTTGCTCAAATAAAAGGAAAATGGAAGACATACGACTGAGCAGAATATGTTTATGCTACAATGTCAATGATACAAACTGTTTTTTCAGTTGTTGTTGAACTGGAATTTTAAAAATGTGTGGTTGTTGGTGTGGTAGCTTCTCTGACAAATACCGGAATTGAAATAAAAGCCTGTATATGATGATACAAAATATGGTACTCTGAAATTACTTGATACAAGTGCGATTTTTCCCTGGCAGTACCACAAGGTTTCAAGAAACTCTACAATAAATAATGAGAGCAAGTGTATTAGTCAGGTTACTTTATGAGCTCAGCCACTGGTTGGTTATGTAAGGACATTGTAGAGAAGCACTGTGAGGATAAAATCTAAAAATACAAGTTGAGGACCTTTCTAGAGTGAAAAAAAACCCCACTAAAATCAATGGGATTGCAATGTGCTAGGACTGGGTGAGGAAAAAAAAGCTGTTACATTGTACTTGCTCTCTTGAAAAACATTTCCTGATTATCTTACATTAGAAACAGAACTTTCAATTCTATGCTGTGTTCAGCATCTTATTTAGTTAAGAATATATAGATACTCTTAATTGCTGGTGCTTTGATTATTTCCAAATGAACATGTTATATTTCAGTCAAGATCTTTTTTTGAGCTATTAAAATAAAAGGAGGCATTTTGCAAATTAAAAATATATATATATATATAAATGCTGGCACTTTGTTTTTAAGCTCATGCTCATGGAAGTGGATATGGCTTGCTGGAGTATTATAACTAAAAAAACTCTAGTCATTCTTTGTTTACTCTGGACACTGTTGCTTTAAGAAACTAAATTTGCCAGTGAAACATCAACTGAATTTCCTCAGTTGAACAGTTCACTTCAAGGATCATAGGAATTGCTTTTGTGCAGTATTAGCACACAGTGTATCCTTTATGGAAAAACAAGTCATGAAAATGACTTCTGACAGTGTGCTTTTCTGTTTAATTAAAAATAGTTGCGTTCCTATTTGTTCCTTACGAAGCTGTTTGCCTGGTTAAAATATCCAGTTGTTCCTTCTGCTCCCACAATCTTACACTCTGCAGACTTCAGAGCTGTGCTCTGAAATATAATCCTCAATAATAATAATAAGGTTAATGAACTTCTATCATGTATGTTCATTAGAATGCTTATATGAATATTTTTGAAGTATTTTGGTATTCTAAAATAACTCAGAGCATCAAATAAATTTGATTTTTAAGTAGGTTTATTCTATGCTTGCTTCTGTTGGCTGTTTGTTGTTGGATGTAGAGCCTTCAGCAGTAGGGTCACTTGATGAAATTGATAGTGGATATAATTATTTGCATTGTAAAAATATTTCACAGTAATTTTGCCTGAGTTTTAAGCACCATGGCACTGTAATTTTCTGGCTGCATTTCAGGAGTTTATTTCTGTTAGAAATGAAAGAACTGAAGTTCACTCTCAGAGCAGTGAAAACCAAAAAATCATGTGTATTCTGAGTAGTTGCTGGGTGATAGTTTTGTACATGTGCACACTGTGCTCCTGTGCCTCTAATTTTATCATTCTTCTGGGTTATCACTTTACTGGTGTGATTAGAAACAGAATTACATATCTGTAAACTATTTCATGTATTCCATGTGACAGACCACAGCTCTGTCAGGTCAAATGGATCCAAATGGTCAAATGGAATTATTAGGTTTCTGATACTGCTGACTAGTTAACCTAATTTGGTACTACATAATGATAAAAAAATATTGTATGGCACACTGAAGCAGAGAAGGTCGTTGCCTTTAAATGAAAAATGTATAGTAGTTAGCATTTATGATCTGATGTATTTATTTTTGGCAGTAAAACCATGAGGGCATATGAAAGAGAGCAGCCTGTGCCAGGTTCTTCCTGTGATCATCTCAGCCCTGATGAGTTTTTATCTCTCTGCCTGAGTATGAGAAATTGAATAGTTTGGCAAACTCTGAAGACTTCAAAAGCCCATGTACTAAATAAAATATTCGTTTTATTTTTAGGTAGAATCAGGAAGCTTTTTGAAATTTCCGTTTCTCGTGTAAGAATTGCTTTAGCGTATTTTTATTCGGGTAGCAGACATACATTAAAGTTGTCAGATCTTCTCTTTAGGGTCTTTCCCTCAACAAAGAGCACATGGGCATTACTTAAAAGGTTGAAATTTGGGTATGTCTTTAGGCTTGCAGCTTGAAGCACGTGCTAGCCTCATGGCAAAGGAGCTCCAGACCTTGTAGTAAGGCCTGATTTTCCTCCTGCATATAACATGGACGAAAGATGAGAAAAACCATGTGGAAATTTGGGCTGAGATGTGGTAATACCTCTGATTGTCCCTGAAGAAAATGAGGAGGTGCCCACAAGTGAATCTGTCGGTGCTGGGAAGGGAGCAGGGATGAGCGGGGCAATGGTTGAAGCGGGAGGGCTGCCTTGGATGCAGGTGGTGCTCTTGGAGGCGCCTGTCCCACTGTAAGGCAGTAACTTCCAGCAGGAGTCTGACAGCTGCAAGAAGCTGTTCCTTACCCTTCAGCTGTGCCTACCTTGGTTTACTCAAGACACAAACCCAGCAAATGATGAAATCCCGTGATCCGAGTCCTGGGTTCAGGCTTGGCAAAATCTGCAGTATAATTATGATCTTAAATGCGCATTTAAATACTTCTGTATATCAGATTTTGAAGGGAAAGGGTGGGAGGTAAATAGGAAAATACCACCATTTGCTTTTAGGCTGTTGCTATTTGAATCATACTCTTTTCATACAATTATCTGCACTGCCACAAAACCTGCAGAAATTACCCTTGCTTGTTGCTTTTGTGTTGTTGCTATGTGAAATTGTAAAAACATCAGACAACATCTAACCAGTCTGATACTTCCCTTGTGTTTCCACTGATTCCTTAAACTATATGGGCAGACCTAGATGTTGACAGTCACCCTTCTCCCAGCTGCTTGAATTTACACAGAGGAAAGAATACGTAAGTGTGTCTGATTCTGAAACTTACATTGCTGGGAGTTTGTGGTTTCCTTCTCTCCCTGGTAACAGCATCGTATCCCTTGGAAAACAGTTTATCCGTGGGTAAACCTCCCAGCTGAAGCCAGTTTTCCTGTGGACTTATGTCCTTCCACCACTGAAATTCCAGCTCCTTCTCCTCCCCCTGCCTAGGATCACCACATGCAGGGTCCATGGGGTATTCCCAATTCCCAGCTGTGCTGTGGGTGCTGGCTGTGCAGCAAGCTGCCTTTGGGGCCATGTATGGGGAGGAACCAGTCCCTACAGGAATGCTTATTGACCATCTTGAACCTCAGCTCAAATTACCCTCTTTCCCCAGGTGGAAGCTCTGGTTTGAGGGGCATGGACAGGTATTCCTCCCATCTGTTCAGCATGGTTCAGCTGCAGTCTGTTGGTCAGTGGGATTCTTATGGTAGTGGAATGGCCTGAAGCTGTGCCAGCGGAGGTTTAGGGTGGATATCAGGAAAACGTTCTTCACCCAGAGGGTGTTTGGGCACTGGAACAGGCTCCCCAGGGAAGTGGCCACAGCACCAGCCTGGCAGAGTTCAAGGTGTTTGGACAATGCTCTCAGGCACATGGGGTGATTCTTGGGAATGGTGCAGTGCAGGTCTGGGACTTGTACACGATGATCTTTGTGGGTCCATTCCAGCTCAGCATATTCTGTGATTCTCTGAAACTTCCCTTTAAATTAAAAGGAGAAGAAAGATAAGGTTGATGTTCTTAAGCATCATACTTTTGGCAGATTGAGCGTATCACAGTTGCTTTGAGGTAGCTTCAGCCACTTTCTATACAACACCAAGACAAGTGATTCCTGGTAAATTATCTTTGAGCAAGTAGTGTTACATATTTTCTCTCATACTGAAGTATTTATGTAATTGTTCACTAAGTGTGAGAAAGTTCAAGGTGTAGAATCATGCCTGTACATCTCAGTGTACTTGCAACAGTCAAATACTGTGCCTGCCCCTTTCCTTCCTCTAGGAGATGGGTGTCGAATTTTCCAGGACTTGAACTGTGGAAGAACCATGGTGTTTCTCACACACTGCTCTTGATTGCCAAATGGAAATGCCATTCACTGAAGATAATGAGGACACTAAGAATTTGATATTGCTTCTGCTGTCATTTCTAACATCAAGCCTTTGAAATGGCCAGGGCAGATTCAGCTTGACAGATGGATATGAAATTGGATTTTTGTCTTGAACACAAACTCTTAAAGTCACTTAACTCACACTGAGTTTAGACTTTTACTTCTTTATTTGTACAGACACATGCATATCTATGCATATGTGTGTCTGTAATGCATAAACCCAGAAAATCTGTATTTCTGCTCCATAGAGTAAATTGTCAGGAGGTGCAGTTCCGTGTCTGGTTGGAGCATTTTTCTGAACTGAGGCCACTAAAGAAAGAAAATTATCCTATGCTAGAGTTTGGCAGCCAGGACCAAGCAGTGCGATGCTCTTGCAGACTGGCAAGGCTGGTGCTTAACAAAAGCTTATCTTACTCCTTTTGGACACAGGTTACTGGATGGGCCTTTTGGTGCTCACATCCCTCTTGGACTTCTGATTTCTCATGCCAGAAGTGAGGAATATCTGTGGCAGTAGCACATGAATACTATTTCCTTGTGCACCAAATGTGAAATGTTGCTGGCTGTAGAGTGGCATCTTCATGTTGTGATCATCAGAGTGGTTGTTGATGTTGGGTGTTTTAATCTTTATCATTCAACCTCAGCTTCAGTCTTCCTTGGGATGTATGTGGAAGCTTCTGGAGTGTCACTCTAAGTGTTTGTCTCTGCAGCATTTGCGCCTTATTTGTCCTTCTAATGGTTTCATTACAGCTGAAATTTGTGGACATTCTGCTTTCTGTTTTTGAATGAAGTTTGACAAAGGAGACACCCCTCCAGAAAAATGATTGCCAGGAGTTTACTTGGGGAAGGGGTGGTGTGCCTTTGGTGTCAGCTCAGGAGTCTGGAGTGGGATGTCCACAAGACTTTAGCCCCAGTTGGTTTGGTGTAGGTGAGGTAGAGCAGATGGAAAGGAGCAATCCCCAGTTCTCTGTCCACACAGCTGTGTGGGAGATGGAGGTGATGCTGTGAGGGAAGGAGGCAAAGTGGAAAGGTTGAAGAAACCTTTCTGCTGCTTCTGTTCAGCTGTATCTGAGCTTCTTAACCTCAGCTACTACTTCCACTTTTCCAAAGGTCTTAGGGAATGGTTGGTGTACATAAGGGCACAGCCTGGATAAAAACCAGTGTATGCTGTTGTAGAGAGCCACATGGCTGGAGAGTTTGTTTTTGCAGTCAGTGAAGTTTCCAAATGCCTTTAATGTTCAGGATATGAAAGATGCTGCTGTAAAATAGATGAATCCTAAAACACCACTGATATAAATTTGCAGGAGGCCCTTCTAGTTATAGCCTGGAGTTTCATGTCTTCTACTTGTTTCACTTCCCAGACAGCTGAACTTCCATCATCACTGCAATTTTCATCAGCTGACCTATTGGATGTGATTGATAAAGAGTTTTCTAGTAAGCCTAGCTGCTGAGCACTGGATCAGAGCACCAACTTAATGAGTTTTGTTTTAAAGGTGCTTTTCATACCTGATTAAAATTATTGTAATTATTTGTTCCTTAAGAGTCACTTAGCACTGTGCTTCTCTTCCTAAAATAACGTTTTCAAATTATTTTCCATAACCATTACTGTTTCACATAGATGGAGAGAACAAGGGGGTGATTTGAAGTTGTAGTGAGGCTTGTTCATCTCAATGGATTAAAAACAAAGAAGTAACAAATCCCTGGATAAACCAGTAGTTAGCCTGTAAGTTTTTGAGAAAGAAATTTGTCATCTAATGCATTCTCCTTTTCCTCTCCAGCAGCACATCCATACACTGCTACTTATAATGATCTTACCTTGCCATACCTTTTAAATTTCATTAAATACTTCAACCTGACTCACAGTTTTTATAGACTCTGAGATGAGAGTTTGCTCCATCTCTTTGCAAAGCAGTGTAGCATGAAAGGTCTCAGGTGTACTTCACAGCAGGAGTAGTTTGTTCTACTGCAAATGTGTGCTGCACCTTTGAAAAGACTTCTTGTCCTTGACTTGAGAAAAAAGGAAATTTTTCCTAAGCTTGTATTTTCATTATTTTAAACTGAAAAGTTTTATTTTTTTATGAAATGGCATTTTCTGTTTCTGACCAGTAAAAAGCATTCCAACTAGGGAAGTAGTAAAATTGTTATAAACCTGTTATCTTATAACTTTTTTTTTTTCATACTGAATTTATTGCTGAGATCTGTGAAAGTGCCTTTTTAAAAGGATGATGGACACTTGGCCTTGACTAGAATACATTACTTGGCTTCTTGTAATATTGTGTAGGCTTTATTTTTGTGGGGGGTTTTTTTGTTTTGTTTTGCTTTGTTGTTTGTTTTGTTTTCTGTGGTTTTGGTTGGTATTTTCAGGAAATTTTTTTTTTGTTGTTTTTGTTTTTTTTGTAATGTTCTTTTCTCAGATAAAAAAATGAGAATAAAATGGCAGTAGGGGATGTTGCACTGGAATAAGTCTGTTTTTAGGAATTGTGTGGCTGCACTGCTGGAGAGATGTACAACTTTGGAAATCTGCTTTAATAGTGCAGAATTGTTTTGGATAGCCTGGATGCATATAAAAATAATTTTCAAAACTTCAAGAAATCTGTGCAATAAAATAGAATACTTTGTTTATAAACATTGGATGTAACTTGATTTATACCTGGAAGATTCTTCTGATGTTGTATTTATATATGTTAGCTCCTTAAGCATTTGTTCTACAGTGCCCCAAATGTTTACTTCAAAATACCTCTCTGCTGTTTTATGTTTTCCAATCAGGACAATGTGAGGGAAAGCTGAACTTAGTTTTGTAAAAGTATCAATCAGATTTATTGTACTCTGTCAAGTATATGAGGTGATAGATTTGGTTTTGCTTAATAATTGCTTGTACTGTTACCGAAGATCTGGATGAGATGAAATTGGTCTCTTAGTATGTACAGATCATGTACATCTGTGCATCTAGGGCATAGAACTTGGGAAAAGGAGGGAGTTTTTAGCAGCAGTCCCTCTTTCTTTGCTGTGGGGCAGATGACCAAGTTAATTGTTTGGTGTTAGTGTTCTGGAGTTGAGGAGAAAGAGAACGTGAAACTGGTGAAAACCCCACACAAGGTGGTAATATCAGTGAGCCAGGATTTATAACCTGTTGTATGGAAAGGAAAATCAATTACACTTATTCTCAGGGTGTGTTTTACATTGCATATGAGGAGATAGCACCAAAGGGCTCCTAGGTACAAACAAGAACATTGTCACACCACACACCCCCACAATGTGCAATGTCATACATACTGAACTGCGGTATTGTTTTTGGCCTGGCAGCATGCAGTGTGATATTCCATACCCAGGATGCCTGCCAGTAAAGATTTATTGGCAGTTCTTTTGGTGGAGAAGGTGGATAGTGAAGCTGGTTCAAAAGAGGGGCAAGGGAGTCCTGCCTGCAGGCTGTGAGTGGCTACCAGTGATTTGCTGTTGGGAAATCCCACACTGCTGTGAAAGCAGTAGGCAGGTTTAGATACAGCAACTCCCTTAAGCCTGAACTGGCCTTTTTTCAAATGTAAAATTTTTTTTCATATCACGTCATTTCTTTCAACGATAAGTTCAGGCCTTCCCGCTGAAAAGAAAAACCCCAAACCATGCTTATTATGCTCTCTGTGCAGTCTTTTTCGTCTTAGCTGTTTATACCACCCAGTTGTGTTGAAGTATCTAGAGATGCCTTTGCCTGACAGCTATGTGGGTAATTAAATTGGCCTGAAGAGTTTCTAGGTAATTATCTTTATGCAGCTCAATTTATCTGCAAGTCATGTGAGAGTGATACTTGGAATTTAGCTTTGTTGTGCTGTACTGAACTGGTATTTTTGACTCAAATGGGTTCTATCTCTCACTGGAAGTTAGAGACTCAACTGTCTCTCCACAGACCTACTTGTTTGATCTGGGGTGTAGGGAAAGAGAACTTACATGTTTTCCTGATAGTAATTTGCCTGATTTGAGATTTAATAATTTTTTGTTTGTTTGTTTCTTGGTGCCTTTCAGCTTGTACCTCCTTTTAAACCTCAAGTGACATCTGAGACAGACACCAGGTATTTTGATGAAGAATTTACAGCTCAGACTATTACAATAACACCGCCTGAAAAATGTAAGTCAGAAATGATGCATAAGCATGATGCAACAATATTGCTTGTAATAAAGCAGTGTGTAAGGTTTTTTCTGTTTGAATAGAAAAGCTGTTCTCACTTTTTCTAGTAAAAGTCTTAGTATGGAAGTGTGTAAGAGTAACTCTCAATGACAGCTTTATTTTTAAGATGTAGTAGTTACAAAGCTTAGAATATTAGATAACTCTGGGTTGGCATTTGGGGGCCTTTTTGGTGTGGCCTTTTTTGTGTTGATTTTGTTTGGAGTTTTTTCATTTGTTTGTTGATTTGGGGTTTTGTTTGTTTGTTTTCAAATAAGAGAAGACACCAGCTTCAAGTGTTTACTGGTTGGCAGTCAAGGCCCCAGTTCACCAAAGTAATTGGAACAAAGTAATTAAACTGTTCTTTAAGCAAGTGAACAGTGCTGGTGGCTTCGGTGGGCTGTGTAGCTTCAGTAAGATGGGTACATTTTGAAATACTTTGAAGACAATACTTTGAAAAAAAAAATCAATTACTTGAAAATTAAATTTCCTATCAAGTCCTGTGCATCAGCAGGCTCTTAAATAAGGGGTTAATGTGGATGTAACCATGGCACTGGACCTTGCAAAATTTCTTTATTGAAGTGAATATGATTTTACCATAGTTTGTATTTTTGTCACGTTGTGTTACACACAGGAATCATGATCGGATCAGCCTAGCCAGGGCTTTATGGTTACTTACCAAGCCAGAGCAGTTACAATCTTGCTCCTGAATTCTTAAAGAATTTTCTTTCTAAATGGGTATATTTGAGGATTTTGTTTGTTTGTTTATTTTGGAGGCTGAGAAAGAAGGATCACAAAAGTAGACAACAAAGGCTTAGTTATGATTGCTTACTCTTTCATAAAGCAAACTCATTTTCTGATGTTTCAGGACTCCCAGGTTAGCTGCAGTTTTCTGTTCATATAGAGATCTATTTTCTGGATTTTGCATTTTTGGTGTTTGAACACAATCATAGAAACATAGAGCGGTTTGGATTAGAAGGGACCTTAAAGTTCTTCTGGTTCCAATCCCCCTGCCTTGGGCAGGGATATCTTCCACTAGACTATGTTGCTCAAAATCCATAATTTAAGTCATTTTAAGTCTTTCTGCTGTGAAAAAAAGAACCCTTTCTTCTCTTGTCTATCTTGATAAGAATTTCTTCATCTTTGTAACTTAAAAAATTTTACTAAAATTTGGATTAACTTGGGTTCTGTTGATTTGATATTAGACCAGGATTGACTCTAGTTTTTTTGGGTAGAATATATGAAGATACAAAAGACACAAAATTCTGAAAGTCTGCATATAAATATATTGTTAGAGTAACAGGCTCAGCAGGAGTCCTTAGGAATAAGCACTGTTAAAAAGCCATGTGAGAATGTACATCCAAATTCTTAGAGTTAGATAACATCTGGTGCCTGCTTTCCATTGGCACTGGAGGAATTATATAAATAAAAATATTTATGAATTTGGCTAATTTCATATTTCTTCTGATCTCAGCAAATACTGTAAAAATAAGTATTTTACTAAAAATAATACCTAAGCATTGAAACACAGAACCGGTATGAATTGTTCATTTTGTAGCTGTTTTCCCTATTAACTCCCTTTGAAATGGAGGAATATTTAAATATATCTACAGTAAGACTCTAATTTCCTGAGCTCATCTCAAGAAGTGATGGAAACTGGCTGCCTCAGTTGGCGCTCGCCTTCTGCACTGCCAGAGGCTGGGTGTGCTGGCATGTTTGGATTAGCCTGCAAGGGGTAGTTGTGACTGAAGCTCTCAGGTGACAGTCAGAATAAAATGAACCAAACAATCAACCTGAAATAAACAGTGATTTTTAGACATGCTGTCCTTTCGGTAAGTATCATCCTGCTGTATAAACATCAGCTTATGTGCTTAACTGAAGTCTTACTTTAACTTGAGCCTTTAACCTCAGCCTTGTACCCTGAAAGCTGTATTGCATATCAGTGAATACTAAAATTTTATTGCAAATATACTGATGTTTTGACCTTCTTCCTTAACACAGATGATGAGGATGGTATGGACTGCATGGACAATGAGAGGCGACCGCATTTCCCCCAGTTTTCCTACTCTGCAAGTGGACGAGAATAACTTTTTTGTTCTGCTGCTTCACTGTCATCTTAGGTTTATCAGTGAAAATGATTCCTGAACATCACCACCAGTACTAGATACTACTATGATAGCAGGGGCACTTTCAGAGACCATTCCAAATTGAACAAGTTTCTTTCCCAAACCTACCTAAAAATCCGTTCTGGTTTTGCATGACGTATGAGATTCTCTCTACTCCGCTCTCCTGCTGTTGCTGCTGCCCGCAGTCTCGGTATAATAGCAACATCAAGAAGTTACTAACAGTTTCTTTGAAGGTATAGATGACTTGACTTCAGCATTGTACACTTTGCGAACAAGTAGTCATCTATTTTTCTTCACAGTGGAGGCTAAACAAAAGCCGTGTTGATCCAGCTTATCTTCTTGCAGAAGATGAATCAAAATTGTAATTAGTCTAAACAGACTAGGCGATAACATTTTCATGCATCTGTTTGTGCTGGTTAGAATGAGGAAACGTAGAGGTGGTGATGTACATATGCAAGGTTTCTGTTAGGCATATCATTACTTGAAGCAGGTCTCTGTCATTAACATCTGGCTGGAATTTGTTTGGGAAATGTTTGAGAGAAGGACTTAAACTGTTGATATATATAAATATATATATATATATAATTTTTTAATTACTGTTGGATACTACAGAAGAAGCAGAAAGGCTGGGCTCACCCAGCCTGCCACTTAGAACTTCCAGGTTCATGTGCAATCATGGAGAATCGAACATTATACATGCAAGAAATGAAGGCATAAAAGCAGCAGTTGAAGTTGTTCAAGGGGTTTTATAATTTGCACCAGATAACATCTTTTTCATGCTTTTCTCTTTCATGATATGCATCACCTCTGATGGCTGAAGAATGTAGACAGGCATAATGGTATTGCTTTTCACCAAAATGTGTGCACCAAGGTAAACAGGTGTTTGCCTTACTTGTTTTTATTTTGAGTTTGTGAATTAGCTTCCTCTCCAGGTGTTTAACTCCGAATTTTTTTGTTTGGGTTTTTTTTTGGTTTTTTTTTTTGTTTGTTTTGTTTTTTGTTTTTTTTTTTGTTTTGTTTTGTTTTGTTTTGGTTTTTTTTTTTAGTTATACTGCGGTAGTATTTATTTTTAGAGATAAGGTTTGTATGTGTCATGTTTGCAAATGCTGCTACATCTTAGAACAGGCTTATAGCAGTTAATTTTGTAATATATGGAAGGACTGTACAAGCTGAAGGGAATAATGCACTTTTCTCCCATGTGGAAATTTTAACAAGGCTCTGAAATTGTACATACTGCTTAGAACCAGATTTTTGTGAATAAAATACTGTCTTTTAACATTTTGGCAGTGGAGGTGGGGATTTCCAACCTCATGTGCCAAAGGGTTAAAAGTGAACAGACAAAAAAGCTACATCTTGTGCTCCATTTAGGATAAACATAATGTGAGGGCCTGACAGCACAAGAGAAAATGTCTGTTCTAGATGAAGGAATTGCATTTGAACAACGAGACCACAGTGATTACAAGAAAAGCACTTTATTTTAACAGTTAAAATAGTAAATTTCTGGGATCAGCCGTTCTCAAGGAAGATTTGCCCTGAACCAAAAGAGTCTTGAAACCCAGCAGGTTATGAGTAACCATGGTACCTGATTGACTGAATTTCAAACATCACAACAAATGCTCCACTGATAGGGAAACGTCTTTCCATTTCCGAAGATCTGTATCTAACAGAACATGTGCATAAACTTTAGCTTTGATCTTCAGCAATGATAATCTTAATAATAAACCCTTTGGTGCTAGGAGTTGGGGCGCAACGCGGCGACAGAGCGCGCACACCCTTGCAGGAGACATCGGGAACCCCCGACTCCGTGGGATTATCATTGGAAGTATCTCTGCGTTCAGGTCTTGTTAGCTCCCACAAAGACTGTGATATTGCAGAGTATTCCTGGTTGCATTGTGTGAGTGAGTAGATGAGTCTGAGAGGAGAGATGTTCCTTACACAGATGCCTTAGCCTCTTGATGTGGAAAGTTGAGTGCCCAAGCATGAAGCCCACTGCTGGCAGTGCATGTGCTGGGATGGTCAAGGGGTAGATGGGCATTTTAGCAAGGCAGCTACAGACGCAGAGTAATTTAGACAATTTTTCGTGTTTCGTGTTTTATCTATAATAATGGATGGATAATCAGATAGAAATATATCACGATGTATATTCTAAATGCATAGGATTTCATTATGTCACCCTGTAACACTAAAGATGTGTAGATGTTGTCCCTGTGCAGAGAGAGAGGAGAACAGCAAATGCATTGCAGGTCTGTCCTGGAGTGGTGATGTAGAGGTGTCTACACTGACACAGTGAGCGAATGACTGAAATAACCAAGTACTCAACAGACGGGCATTAACTCGTTCTCTGCAGAGATCTTGTACTCACAGACTGAAACTATGGTGATTCAAAATCTGTTATATGCCTGTGTTTTCTCCCCTCTGTTTTCAGCTTATAATAGCAATAAGTTTCTTGGCACAGAGAATCTCCAGCCAGTGGCTGGCTGTGGCTCTGGCCGGAGGCTCCTGGTGGCAGTGACGCCCTGTGCTTTGCTCTCCGTTGCGTAGCCAGGTAGTGCGGGGTTTGCAGGAAGGGCCTGGCAGGGAACTATTTGAAAACCTTTTAAGACATCACTTTGCATTGCATTGTCTGCCCTCTGAAACGTCAGTGATCCAGTTTATGATGCAGAGTCAGCAGCCACCTTGTGCTGCCCAGGCCTGGGGAGTTCTGTCTTAGCAGTGTTAGAAACAGATGACAAAGAAATGGACAAGCAGTGCTGAGAGAAACTTTAGAAGCTCTTCTTTTGCTGTCTGCAGTTGTGGTTGGATTTGGACAGGAGGTGGTGGCTGGTTGTCTTGGTGAGCCTTTCGAGCACAGTACATTTCAGACCTTGACTCCAGCTTGTACTGACTTCCATGACATACAGTATGCCCTCTTGTACTGCAGCCATCTCGGAGGAAATAGGTCGTTTCTGTTTGGATTTTGGCAGTTTTGCACACAGCTTCGCTTTCCACACTAATCCATCTTCCAGTACATTCCTGTTGCTTAAAGAACATTTATTCCAGTATTGTTTTACCTTTTTTTTTCCATCTTTACTTGCGGCTTCTTAAAGCTGACTGTTCTTGCAGGGGCCATGTGCTTCTCCTAGAGTACAAAAGTAAGGTCTTTCCTTACTAACTGCAGGGTCTATATATTACACCTCAATGTACACACTTTGCTGCTACTGTTTGTACTGTCTACAGTAGAATTTCCTTATCTTGCTCCTGGTAGTGCATTACAGGCAAGCATGAAATGTAAAGTATTTATTTAAATAAAAACCTCTAAATTGGTAATTGAATTACCTCCCTGTAGCTTTAGAGTTTGTGACATTTCTTGACCTTGCTAGTTCTTTCATTAGATCCATGCAAGATCTAGTCATATGGTTGAGGATATTAAGCAGACACGACTACAAACCCAAGAAATTGTATTACTGTTGGTCATACTTAAACTCTTTATTTCCTTAAGTATATGACCCACAAGGATGTGAAATAACTACAAGAAACTGTTTTTGTACACTGTACATCCTTAGTATTTTTACACGTATATGATAGGGATGCACATTATTTTCCTTCGTACAGACAGCTTAAATAAAGCACTATGTCAATCTGCTACTTCTGTGTTTTTTAATGCTAATTTGTTCTGGAGGATTGTAAATATATATATATATGTTCAAGCTTGCCACAGAGGACGTATTTTTTTATATCTGCACATTACTATTAAATATCTTAGAGGATAAAATTCTTAAGTTGTTCTGTGTCAGAGAAAGAAAAATGGAAATGAGAAGGCTATATTGCAGATTAAAAAAGATTTCTCGAGTTTTGGGTTAAATATTTACTTCATATTTTAAAGTAATTTTATATAGGTTAGATGTTTCAATCCTGAAATGCACAAAAAATTTACTTAATTTCTTCTTACAAGAAAATGTACATCATTATTTTTTTATCACTGTATATATAATGATCTGTGCATGTTTAGTTACAAGTTTTATTTGCTGTGAAGTCCTAGTGATAACTGTAACTCGCTGTGACATATTGCAGATACTGGGTGAACAGTTTCAGCTTGTAAATTATAAAGTTACAGTATTGTCAAAAAAAAAAAAGTTTTTATGACTAAGCAAAATGTATCTGTGCTTTGGACCGAGGCTGTTTCCATACAGGTGGTTCCTGTTAACCCTATGAGATGTATGTCACTTATAAAAGTAAATTTGGGTTATACCTTTGAAGATATGCTCCTATCCGAACATCCACCATTTAAGTGATTTTCAGCTGTTGAAATTCTTGGCCTCATATCCTATAGCTAGGCAATGTTTGGGCAAGGAGAGGGAAAATGGGAAGGTGGGATTTGCAGGGCACTGCAGAACGGGACTCTTTGAAGCCCACAGGCTGGTCAAGAGCTGTTTGAACCAGACGATCTGGAGGGCTGAGCGTCCCTAAAGCAGTGGGTCAGCCACGTTTGCTGATGGTTTTCTGTTCTCTGACGTGAATGCTTCTCAGGAATAGAGGTGCTTCATCCAGGTCTCAGGTTTTTTTCCTTTTTTTCTTTCCTCCTTTTTTTTCCTCCCCCACCTTGTAATAGGAAAGAACATCATGGATACAGCCATTCATTAGTTCAGTTGGTATCAGGATGTTAGTGACCAGGACAAAACTGCAGCAGTGACAGGACTATCTGGTCAGGCTGCATCCCCTGCTGTGGAATCACGCTCTGTGTGCTGACCTGGAGTTGATCCTCAGGTCCGATACTTGTAAACTTTGTCAAACCAAGTATTTAGTGCTTAAGTAGAAGCAGGGGAAGGTGGGGAGGGATATGAGACAGGTAGGCCTGGTGCTGTAATGACTTATGAATTGCTACAAAGCTGAGTAACTGCTGCAGGGGAAGTTATTCCATGTAGACTCTCAGCAACACAATAGTTGCATCTGTGCCTGGGATGAGTATGAAAAACCTACTTCAAACTATCTATGCTGGCAGCCCAGGACCCTTTGTTGAAATCAGACTCATACATGCATGTGGGTGGCTGGCAGTGGGGCCCTGCATGTGGCCACCAGAAGCCACCTGGTAGGTGAGGCAAGTCCAGAAAGGTTGAGGGTCCCACTGTGCTCCAGGGTCTCAGTGAAGCCTAAGTGTCAGGAATAGGTGCCCGAGTTCCTTTGCACGTGTAGCCTGTAGGCACTGTCTCAGAGTTAAACACAGATTTATGCTGTGGAATAATAAAAAATAAATGTTGAAGTTTGCATTTTCCTACATTTATAAATGTATGTTCTTAACTGTGTAACCATTGATAAAGCAGTGACACTTAAAAAGCTGTCAGCCTGATTACTGTGAAAAATCCCGAGTTTGACTAGAGAGGTCTTGCTTTCAGCAGCCCTTTCTTCTCCCTGAAGACCTGAGGCCTTCTCAGCACGCTCAGTGTCATATCCGTGAAGCTGTTCAGGGAGGCAGTCAGATGTGTTTGGCAGTTTTATATGGCAGGAAATTGAAATAGGGAGGAAAAATCACTTTGATGTTAGGGCTGTACCACTAATAATTCTTAAAATATAAGAGAAGGAAGGATTGTGTTCCACACCCAATGGTAATTTATTGCATGTGTTGCTACTCTTATTTTTGTTGTTTTCCGTGTTCATGCTGGCTGAAGTAGCTTTATTGCTGGGGAACTGTTCTTTGCGCTTTTTTCACCCCCTTTACCAACTACATTGAAAAAAAATAGATGTAGAAACTTTTCTCTTGTGTGTGTAGCTTATCCTACACTAGATAGCAAAATACTCAGATAAATTCTTTCTCAAACAGTTGGGTGTTTGACAACTAACCTTGAAAAACGTGAGTGCACAGTTAACGAGAAAAAAAAGCCCTCCACCTGTACCCTCCAAATGTTCTGAGTTCAATAATTTGAAGCCAAGTTCAGCTGGTGCCCTGAATATGTGCTGGTAGAAAAGTCCAGTTTCACCACCTCAGCTTGGAGCGCAGCACCTCTTGCAATGGCTCCTCTGCAAGGGCTCCTTTCTCTTAAAGGCCTTGTTCAGTGAATGTTTTGAAGGGGAACTTGACCCATGGAAATTCCTCCACATTAGGTGGAATATTTCTCAATCTTCCTATGCTTTTCTGATGAGTAAGTAGTTGTCGGGGCTCTCACTTTTTATATAAAGTGACAAATATCCTGTTGAAGTTCCCAGGTATATTCTGGTACTGTGTTTGTAAAAAGGAGGGCAGTGTACATGTGCAGCACTTGGAAACAGCCCCCTTCTCCCTCCTCCCCTGCACATGCTTTCCCTTGAATTCAGAAGGACAGAACAAGGAACCTAGAGATCCTATTAGGTTTATTGATATTTCAGTCTGTAAATAATATAGACATGTATGTTCAATTATGAAAATAGATAAAAACATTTTATAAAAATTGTACAAATTATTGACATCCACACCACATAATAGCTATTAAAACTGGCTTGCAAGCCTGGTCTTTTCAGACAAGTCTCAGCTGTCGTCCTAGAAAGTTTGGTAGGCTGGTAAGGCTTCAAAATATTTGTGATTCCATAGTTAAAACCAAATAGAAACCAGCTGAAATTAGCTAGCAAGTGTGCCTGTTTTCTGCAGAGGTGTCTTTGGGTGAGCCTCAGACAAGTTTCAGCCAGGTGCTGAGCAGACCTGAAAGATAAAAGGAAGAGATGGGTAGTCTATATGGCAGTGCCTGTGTTTCTCATTTGTGTCACATCAGCCTGCAGGCAAGTTCTTAGAAGAGAAATAAAAACTGGTTAAGACTGCAGTAAGGCAGAGTAAACAAGTACAGTTTCAAAGCTTGCACTTCCTGTGGGCCTGCTGTCCTCACCTCTTTCTAAGCTCAGAAGTCTTACAGGTAACAAGAACAAGAGATACCTGATTTCTGAAAAACAGGATCTCCATGAGCTTTTGACGTGGTGCCTGTTTAGCAGTAAATAAGTGAGCTCATGTTTTGGGGCACGTCTAAGATCCTGCCCCTTCTCCCTTCCAAGAAGAAGATGGCAGGGTTTTGCCAGGGGGTGTTTATTGTGCAGTGTTCAGCGTGTGTCTGGGGTGGGCAGCTGTAGCAAACAGGAAACTGTTGCCTTGGTGCCGGTAGGAAACCTCTGGTGGGAGGGCTAATTCGCAGTTTTGAAGCTCTTGAATAGCTGTTGTTTGTGCTTCCTCGGTAGCACTTAAGGACTGAATTGAGCAAGACATCAAACTATTGGAGCTGGGGGAGCTACCTCGAATTAAGCCACTGCAGTGCTAAAAACTGAATTTAAGAGATGTACATGACCTCAGAAATAAAAATAAACTTTCTACTTTGGCTGATTTTGCATTAGAAGACTGAAGGGTTTTGTTTTTTTTTCCTTCCCCCCCTTGGTTGGTTAGGCTGAATTAAAGAAAATTCACGAAGCTGCAGGTCATTAAAGAATGAAAAACAGTAACATGGTGTTTTTTCCCCCCAAAATACACGCACCAACACCAACTGCTACAGTTGTGTCTGCGACCAGTGCAAGGATCTATGGCAATGGAAAGCCTTGGGGCTTAAATTCCATGTCAGTGCCTGGGTAGTGACAACAGAGGACAGCTACTCTGTGCTGCAGTGACCCTCAGCATTAGAATATGGGCAGAAGCTCAAAAGGACCCCAAACACTCAACTCCTGAAGAAGTCACCTGGAAATTTCTGTTCTGGGTGTCTTTCCACACCACAGTTACCCAGGGTTAATGCTTTGTGAGATGCAGAACCTCAGCTTGATTGACAAAGTGGGCAAATCTCCTCCTGACTCCACCCTGGCCTGGACCTCTTCACAAAGCAAGCTCCAATCCTGTCAGAGTCTTTGTCCAGGGGCCCAAGTATTAAAGCTGTCATTTACAGCGTGCTGTTCTCTAACAACTGTCACAACTGTCACATTCACAACGGGCACAACTGTCACCGTCACATTCAGGCAATTGGTAAACACGTTGGTTACTGGACAGTCGGGGGTAGGGGCCTTTCCGGTCTTAGTTTCTCCTCCTCCCAAGAATATTTTGGTATTCAGTGCATAGAACTCTGCAGCAGACAGTGTCCAGGTTCCTCCGGACACTCCCTCATCACCTCAGTAGCATCTGCTTTAACAGGGCGGTTGAGGAATTAGAGGTACAAGTTGGAAGGAGAGCAACCACAGATGCCTGTCTGGTTTATTTTACTGCCAGCTATACTGGGAGGAGGGAAGAGCAATAGACTTCCTGTTTGATTAGAAAGCACTCAGGTGGCTTTGGTGCCTCAATCCTCCATTGCTTGGCTGTAAAACCCAAGGTGGAATTCTCAGGAGCGCCAGGCTCAACTCCTCACCTGGTGCCCAGCTTTTCCAGTAGCCAGACACTGGACGGGATGTACGGGACTCCCATAGCTGCAGATTCACAAACACTGAGGAGCTGAATACTTGAAGCCTCATGTCAGGGCAGTCAGACATCAAACAGAGGTCTATCTTTATCCCTTCCTCTCATAATTTAACTTGCATCACTTCTGATTAAACTCCATCCAAGCAGAAGTGAAGATTTTCATCTGCTTAAAAAACCCCGTGACAACATCCACCATTCCCCATCTGTGGACTGTCCCTGGCTGTTACAAACACCTGGCAGAGGCACCATCTTTGTGCATTACAACTACACCAAAACAAAAGCTCTCCCAATAACCAGAGCAATCTGCAGGTCTCCTGAGGTCGAGGGCCATGTAAGGATCAGCTTGAATCACTTTTGACAGCAGAGATGGATGACCTACCTGTTTGCTGGAAATAAGGCTCCCCTCCTGTGATATATAATACAAAATAAAAAGCAAACAGGGCACTTGGGAGCACTGCTGCATTAACTGCTGGGGCCTCACTGAAAATGTGTGCTGACACAAGAAAGGAAAGAAAACCCTTGCTCCAGAGCAGCTGTAATTCTGACAGTGCCTCCCGCTGAGCGACGGGCGAGGACGGGAACACAGGCACGGGTGAGTGTGCTTTAACTTCTTTTAGAGGAAGGGTGATCAGCTCACAGACACGCTCACTGTGACAAAGACATCTGTAAGGAGGGACGAGAGAGCTTTGGTGGCTCAGCCATACGGAGAGCACAGGGAGAGTGCCGGTTCCTGGCCAGGGAGGGGCTGGCTTGCAGAAGGACATCTTGGGGAAGTCAGAGCAGCAGCACGGGATGACAGCCCTCGCTGGAAGTAATCCTCAAGGTTCAAATCCTACCCGTCTGCTCTCACTGGCTCAGCTGGCCAGCATCCCCTCCTGGCAGCCGGGGTCTGTGAAGGGATTATCCACCGGGACAAATACTTACTGCTGTCAAACTGATGGACACCAAGGCAGATCCTGCGAGAGAGAGGCATCCCAGCTCTCACAAATCCACTCATGCCTGGTGGGGGGTGCTGAGGTTTCCAGCAATCTCTGTTTAGATGTTTGTTTGCTTTCTGTGCACATTTATTTAGTATTCTGTATTTCATGCCTATGTAGGAGGGCAATTAAATATCTCTTATCCTCCTGCCTTAGGGTGAGTTCCAATATACAAGAGACTTTTAAAGGTAGAAATTCCAAACCTGAGTATTCCAAAAACTTTCAAAATGAGAGGTGTAAATCCCATAATTAAAATTTTACTACCTTTACAAGGTCCTGAATATGCTCATGTGGCCTCTAAAGGAACACAGCATTACAGCAGGATCAGGTACTTCTTTTAGGATTTCTTTTCCTTCATTTTAAAACCCTAAATCTTCCTTACACTGTCAAGTGAGCTCTCCAAGAAAAACAGGCTCTCAATACATCAGAATGTAACTGAATTTAAAGAGATTTTTTTTTTCTGCTGTCTTCGTCCCGATACAACAAACACGTAACACTAGAAATAAAAACTGCAGTGGAAGTAACCTGATTTTTGGAAACAAATCCTATCAAGGCTCAGGGCTTGTTGACTAGGTCACCTAGATTCAAGTAATGATTCAAATATAAATTCTTTAAAAGTTTAGTAACTCTTACAAGGCACTAGGAACAGCTATAGCTATGTTGCATTACTGCAACTCGGACAGCACCACTCCTAATACAAATATTTAGATAATGTTTCTTTCAATATGACACTAACTGTTATGATTTATTACAAAAACAGTTACAGCCTTTCTGAAGAGATAGGGATGATTCAAGCTTCCTCAGACAGAAAATACTGAAAGCAACAAAACTAAGCATTCTAAATAAAAAGGCGAACACCTATCCATGCAAAAGTACTATCCACACAAAAAATACCTGGGTTAAATCTGAGATCATCCAGAAATTCCCACCTAGCTAAGAGTTGTACATCCCCCTTTCCCTTCAACTTACATATTTAATATTTTTTTTAAAATTCTATTAGGTAAACCTGTCTTCACTATGGAGTGCTTGTTCTTAAATTTTTAAGTGCTTAAAGTAAAAAAAAAATCAAAGCACAAAAAGCTTTGACAGTTTCAAACCCAAAAATGTTTCAAACACTTCCTTTTTCCTTTTGTCTTTAAGTGTTTGCCAGATTCAACTCACATCTGCAAATAGTTTTAGTCGTGCTCTCCTTTCCTCTCCCTCCCCACTCTATATATAGGATATAGAAAAAAATACCTACTTCTGCTCATTTCTCTTTATCCATCCAGGTTTTTACTTCATTCCATCTGTGTCCTGTTTGAGATCTGCATCCCATTTTTTCCCTGAAATATGCAACTGCAGTTACTGAAGGCTTATGTTTCAAGATACAATAGCACATTTAGGTTAGAATTATTTTACATCATCTTTAAAAGATTAGGTAATGGTTGGTTGCTTACATCCCCCTCCATAACACGCCCCCCACCCCAGAATAACCTCCAAAAACTTGGTTAATTATAAAGGGGAACTGTTGGACAATACAGTAAAATGTAGAATATGAGGTCATTTAACCTTTGGTCAACCCTGACTCTGCAATTGTTTGGTTTTAGTATTTATACTAACTACAGGCATCTTTCTGCAAAGAGCTTCCATTTATGGTGAACTGTTCTTCAGTTTCTTTGAAACAACTGTCTGATATTCCAAGCAGCTCTTTTGGACTGAATTGCAGTTCCCAGAGAACCACCATTGTTTTAAATAGCTGCAAATAGATTTTTAGGGCTCATTTTGTAGTAATTTTTTATATCATTCTTTTTTTCTGAGTGTTCTCAACTTAAAAAGTATCCTCTGGAGCACAATTAACTTGTAATGAACATAAAGAAGGCAGCTTTTGCCAGTCAAGTCTTGATAGAACTGTAATATTTGAATGATTTTTTCCCCTTTTATATGATTTTTGTACTTCTGCCCAACTCCATAAAAACATAATCACTTCCAGATAAAATAGATTATCAATAACAAAATCCCTGTGGACATTGTAAAGGCTGTTCACAGTACCACGAGTGCTTTCCTTAAAGCAAAAATTTTAATTTCTTTTGGGAACAGCCACCTCCTTAACCTCTCTTATAGACAGAACACTATGGCTACCCTAAAATTTGCCAGTAGTTACTACATGCTGATAACCTTATACTGTCATAAGCCACCGAGTTTGTCTACTAGAGCAGGAAGTCCTGTAAAACTGAACACATGGACATGATTAGGAGCTTAACAAAGTATGGATTTTATTCTCCTAGGTTAAACATTTACCGACTTCTACAGATAAAAAGCCTACAAAATAGTATGATTTAAGTACTTTAAAGTTCCAAGCCAGTTCATTTTGTGTTTACTGCTAGGTGTGCTACTAGACTAAATTTCCTACACTGAATGCCCTTTGTTACCATGTTAAGTGAACTCCAGCTATCCTGGGCAAACTCACAAGTTTGAAAGTCAGAAAGCATTGTAATTTGCTTTGTGAGTGAGTAAATACACTAATTCAACCTTGAGTTTGATTATCTGATAGTTTTACTGAAAAGCTCATAGTGTGCTTGCTAGTCCTCTTCCCTTTTCTGAAAAAAAAAAACAATGAAAGAAGGAAAAAGAAAAAACCCAGCCCTGCAGGCTTCTTCCTTCTTTCCAAAGCACTTACTGGCCAAAGAACAGTGGCCAAAACAATAAAAAGCCCAAACAGCCCATAAGGAGCCACAGCTTCCTAGGGACCACTGGAAGCAACAATCAGCCCTGCTGGAGAAGCAGTGCTGTGATTAATGATCAGGCAAGATTGATTGTACATTCACCATCTCACACTTGGGTGCAGGAATCACAGAGTATCATCTCGAGTTGAAAGAGACCCACTGGGATCATCAAGGCTCAACTAATGGCTCTGCACAGGACAGTCACAAGAGTCTCACCATGAGTGGTCATTAAGCAGCAAAAAAGTTAAATTACTTTTAAAAATAAAGAGAAAAACATTCACAAAGTGACAGAAGGACTTTAGTCTCACAAATGGCAGCAAAACCTCTAAGCAATTATCAACATCAAGTTACCGTTTAAACATTAATGATGTTAAAGAACAGAATTCCGTTTTCTCTGAAAAAGCAACACAAAAATCTTCAGATAAGAAAGCTAGGAGCTGTCATTGAGAATAACTTCTGCTTTTTTATTGTCACTTCAAAACACTTTTTCCATTTAGTTTAGATTTAAGTGAGAGTCAGGTTCAGCTACCTATCTCTTTCCAACTGCATGAATTTTTATTTTATTTTTTGTAAGGTAATGCTGTATTTAAAAGAATAACAGCAAGAAAATCCAGCAGTTGAAATCAGACTGCTGGCAGGTTTCTTTGCTAAAGCTGCAGAATATTCCCCTCAGACGTTCTTTTCTTTTGGCACAGTACCTGTGTTCGCAGAAACCGCACCTCTTCTGTAAGCAGGTGCTTCTCTTTGAAGAGCTGATTCTGTTTGTTGAGCAACTCCACTAACTGCTGGGCAGTGGCCTGGCAGTGCTTGTCAAGCTGCTGTAACCTGGAAAAGAAATAGATCAAGGGCTTGCAGAGCATCTGAAGCTGGAGTTCACGGAAGAAGCTTTGATGTTTGCACTGGTGGTGGCAGTGCTCAGAGCCCAGAGTTCAGGCTGGTGGTTGGGCTGAGACTAAAGTATTACTCCTAAGATGGGCATTAAATGTATTTTCACTCTTTAAATTAGCACTTTTAAAGGTTTGCACTTTTAATTTAGATGCTTTATGAGGACATGACAGCAAATCTGCTTTGCTGTGACATCAGTAAAGAATGCAGAACTGCATCCCAACACCTGTAGCTAAGCAAGCTGCACACTCTGTAGCTGTTTCAGTGACTGTTTTCTTGAAACACACACAGTAGCCTGGATTATAAAACCAAACACCCAAATTGCCTGACAAACTGGACCTGAAGTGACAAAAACTTCTGTTTTCTGTCCACTGCTCTTTGCAAGCTGGTGAATGTCCAAAACTCATTACAGAACATAGCACTAATTTCAAGTAAGCTTAGTGTTAATTAATGTTAGCATAGATCCTTTAACAGTGTAACAGGGATTCCTGGGGAAAGATGTAAAGAGCCCATCATTCCAAAGGTCTTCCTCATCAGGGGCTGCAAAACAGAGGGAAAAAGCTGGCAGGTATCAGAAGAAACATGCAGAGGCCTTCTGCTTACACTGGAGAACAAGTGCCTGAGTTGGGACAACAGTGCTGTAAGACAGGTCAATTGCGTATTTATTTCTTTAATCACGAAAGCAGGTATCAGTTGTTATTTCTCCAGTGACTGTTTCTTACTCCTGGCATCCAGTCAGAAGTCATTTGCATGTGAATTTTACATCAGACCAATATTTTTTAGTAGATAATCACAGGTAGCCCATGCAAATTTCAGAAATATTACTGGACATATTATTAAGCCGTAGCGTGCTCTGTTGTGAAGCTCTATGTCCTTTCAAATAAACTGCTGTAAATGGAAGTCTTTAATTACGGAAATACTCAATTACACTTTTCTGCTTGTAACTTCACCACCCAGATTAGATTTAGACTAAGATGTCTCTTTGAGCAGAGGGAGAAAGATGACACAGGCAGTGAGCTGGGTTTGACTTGCAGCAACAACTTTATCATCTGTATCTCCAGTGCTTGACTACAGGTTTAATAACACTGCAATCAACAGTTCTGGGCCACAATGGATGAAAAGGGTGCAGTTCTAGTCAGAGCAGATCTGGATCTGTGAATTCCCAAATTGTGTCTGCCAGTCTGCTCTCCCAAAACTGCTGCCAAGCTGGCCCTTGGTCCACACACTGGGACTCCCAGCCTGCTCTGGTGCATTTAGCTCCTGAGGACAGGCTCTGGGCCCTCTCACAGTATCTGCTATTACGTGTGACATGTGCAGCACAGCCACACATTCCCATATGCATTGTATCTGGCCTGCCTGCTGATCTCGTAAATGATTCAAGATGAGAAATGAACAGCTCCACCCACATTCACTGTACTTCCCATATGTTACAACTGCACATCGATGCCTGCCATCATTTTTACAACTGGGTGACAGAACCTTCTGCACATTTTGCTAATACGAGTGAGGGAGGTTGCTCGGTCGCCACGTTCACTTTGGCAACACCACCTACCAGGCAAATGTACTGTGTCTGTCCTGAGCATCTGAGTGACCACTGTGTCCTCAAACTCCTGTCTAAATGAGATCATTTTTCCACCAAAGGGGCAAGATCTGTCCAGCTGGGATGGCATGCAGCTGCTCACCCTCAGCCTGGCCGTGTTGCAGGACAGGGACTGACTCCATGCTCTGTCATGTTACTTCACAGCACAAGGTGAAAACATAGCTCTTGGACCAAGTTACATTTGGACTACTCACAGGACAACCTGGCACTAAGGAGAAAGCTCCCAGTCAGCAGTAATAACAACACCCTTCAAATAATTTCCCATTAACCACTTTAAACCAAAATCCCTATTTCTACATGGAGGCAAGAAAGAGGCAGTTTCATGAGATGAGTGGTTCCACAGAAGGAGAACACAACCCAGACATCACAAGCTGCAGTGAAACCTTCAAGGTAAACGTTTTGCTCTGATTCTCAGTCTTGGAACTCATAGGCAGCTTTATGTTAGAATGTAGGCTACAACCTACCTTGCTTTTTTGTACGGTTACAACATGCAGCAGCCTTCACATGGCAGCAAAATTTGGATCTGACACTAGGCTATACCCCAGGCTGTCCAGAAATGAAGTTAGGGTTTTGTTACATTTTGACAGCTATGGCTAGACAATCACTGCAAGACCCTGCAGAAATGAGGTGAAACATCAAACACAAAGCAGAGTTTTGCACCAACGTGACTTCTGCAGAATAAACTTCCATTGCATCCAACACCACAAAGCTGTACTAGCACCCACCATGTTACACTTCCCCTTATGTGTGGCCTACAGATGAAAACAAAAGCTGCTTTCTTTTCCACAACAACACATTACTAAACCAGGGGCACCCATAGGACCCTCTGTCTGCAAGCTCCCTGCCCTGGGGGACTCAGGCCCATTAATCCACAGGCAATGTGGAATGAAGGCAAAAGCTGATATAACCTGTCAGCCCTCCTCTGGGTTTTAATGTTGATTTGAGGGAAATTAATATGCAAGGATCTGTGGGCAGTACCCATTCGCCCTGCAGTGGGTATCAGTCAGTCCTTGACATAGTAGAGGCATTTAAAGGTTATTTACTCTTTCAGCATAGTCAGGTTACTGATGTAAAACGTTTTCACTTTACTCCATGGAGCTGGATTTGCTGAAATGGCGTGATTGGATTGCAGCAACCTGCAGCAGCTAAATCACCAAATCCAATAATCATGCTGCATTTACTGGCACACATCTTAATTAGGTTTTAATACAAGTAATCTGATAACTACTTCTGGCCAGCCAGAGCGGAGCTGTCAGTGCTGAAAGGGCTGTTGTTGAGCAGCTCGGCCGGCGCGCTGCCGTGGCTGCCTCCCCGCTGCCCCTGCTGAAGCCCCCCATCTGCCAGTTGCCATGGTAACACAGGCCAGCCCATCACCCCAGCAGTGGGTGACACGACCCTCAGGCATCCCATGGCAAGGGCTGGGCCACCAGCCACCCAGTGGGGCCTCCAGCACTAGGGCCATGTCTCTGTGGGTGAGGGGGTGCTGGGCCTGGCTCCTGCTGCCCCCTAAAATGACCAAAACCCAACACCACGAGCATAGGTCACTGTGCAGCAAACTGCCTTTAAAATGCATTTGTCCTGTCAGGGCAAGAGTGTCAAGCTATGAGTTTCTAATGTTGCTCCTGCATTGCTCCTTTGCCTGTGAGGGATACAATGACCAGAGGTGGTTCCTCTGCCATGTTGCAGAGGTGCAGCAGAAGGGTGGTCACTATGGTGATCACGCTTAGTTCCTGACACAGACGTATCAGGCACTATGCAAGGTCATCTCCTGCTGAATGCAAATCAGTGATCAGGCTTGCCTTGCCTATATGATGATCTTGGTGTCAGACTTGCTGCCATCAAAGAGCTAAGGTGTATGGCTGGTGGTTATGGTGAGCTTGTCTCTGCAGCCACAACTGCCCCAGCTGCTGTCACTCCCCACTCCTCTCCTGGGCATGGTAGGACAGGTCTCTTCTGCATTCTTTCCACTTCAACTCTGCTATGTTTCTGTCTTCACTTTTCATAGCAGAAGTGATGTTGTTTTCATGAAGGCAGAAAAATTTAAGTTCACTACCTCTTTGTATCTTGAATCAGCTCTGTGAACAACCAGGACATTGAAACCAACAATAAAATTAGTACTCATGTGAGCAACTTGCATCTTCACTGTGGTTTACAGCACTGATAAATTCACACAGTAAATTCTGAGGTAAAAAAATAGAGTCTATGAATTTCGAAAGGCAGACAAATAGTAAATTAAACCCCAAAGTTTCACTAGTGTCCTAAATTACTGTTTACTTAAGATCTTGACCCATAGATCAGTGCCTTGAAATGACCTTAAGTGATGAGCATCTCAGAGAAGCCCCCATATGCTCCTAAAATTTAAACAGGAATATCTATACATACAACCTTATCCTTTAACTGAACTGCATTCTCCCATCTGGCTTCAAAAGCAAAACACTATGATGCACCTTTTTCATGTTAATGTAATTAAAAAAGCATAAGAGGAAAAACACACAGACCGAAAAGCCACCCTTGTAACAGTGAGTATGAATTAAGGGTAGTGAATAAGCCTCCTCATTTCTGTCACACTGAAGGTTTTGACTTCTAACAGGACAGAGAGAGAGAGTTCAAGGCATATTTCCACGGAATTTTCCCACCCTCTGGAATCCCTATCAGACCTCTGCTGCCACAAAAAGGCCAAGACTGTCATTTGCTCAGGCAGAGCAGATCTACATCACTTCTAGCTTAGTAAGGTAAGCACTTGCCCACTCTACAGGCAGAACAAACTCATCCAACTGATGTTAACAGATGGTAACTAGAAGTTAATATCCCTTGCAGAATTTGGAATTGGACACCTAAGAAGCAAATGTCCACATTTCACCATGAACCCCTTGACCCAGGTGGCTTTGCATCATTCAATCTTCTTTTTTTTTTTTAATTTTTTAAAAATTTATATGTATTGGGTAACATCTAAATTCCCTTTTACTAAAGCCAGTCTCAATTTTTCCACATATTTTTTAAGTGTCTATAGTATATCATCTCCAGTAAGATAACAATGTTTGCATGCCACACCACCACTTGCAAATAGGGTTTAATTAAGAGTTTACATAGGAGCTTCCCCTTTGTTTCAGATGTCACCACTGACTATTCGAGTATGTCTTCACTTCCACAGCTGGCCCACCAGGTTAAACAAATAGATCATGTAGGAAACCTGAGCCTGGATCTGTTCCTGGGCTTCTAATAGCTCATGTCTAACATACTGAAGAGAACATTATCAGCCTGCTCTTCAGTAGGGGGGTGTAGCAGCTGGGCTCTGCTGCTGTGACGGCCACTTTTAGCCCCACTGGGTTTTGACAGGAAGGAAACAATGAAAGAGAGTGTACAGCAGGCTGGAAAAGATATGGGTGAAAGCTTCACTAATGTCTATTTGTGTCCGAATCCCCTGGCTGAAGATGAGGCTTTTCCTCCTTTAAAGGAATACAAAATAGGCCTTTGATAGGAATATGAACTCTGGATCAGGTTTGCTCTAGAGAAGAAACAGTTCTGCTTACTGTTTTATGCTTTTAGTTGACAAGTATGAAGTAAAACAATTCTCCAGATCATTCAGGCTAGTAATTTAGAATGCTGTAAAATACCTTAGGAAAAAAAAATAGGGAGGCAGGGCTTGAAGCAGACAATGTTACAGAAATATATTGAATTGTATAGTCAGACTCTACATTTTTGTTTTTTCAAGATGTTCACCTCTCTGATTTTGTTATGTGCTCGACAGATTTTTTACATTTTCTCAATCATAATGGTAGGAGACACATACCTCACTAAGGTTTCGAAAGTGATCTCTTCATGTTTGTAAGATACATATTTGTATTACTGAAATAATTTTCCTGTGCTTGTGTCACTAGTTACAACAATTTCTGTGGCCGGTTTACTTTTTATAAACATGTGCTTAATTTCCCCTACTGCTTACTCCAATTCCTCTTATTTCATTTATTACCAGAAAAACCCGAACCTGTACGAACTGCTAGCTGCTGTCCACATAAAGCAATCATTGTATTCAAGCTGGAGACACTGAGAATTTTTAATGCAATCTGCCCAATCTGAACTCTTTCCTTCACAAATACTTTGCCTTTAAAAAGAAATTCCCAGCATGAACCTCATCAGAAGCGACATGTAACAGACAGTACATGTGGTGTCTGGGCAGGCAGCAGAGAATTGAAAAAGAAGTCTTCACTTTTTCTATCCCATGGCATGTGCAGAATGTACATGTGGCCCAAGCTGACATCAGGCATTTGAAGCAAAAAACCTGCTAAAAGCATCAGCTTCTGTTAATTTACTTTGTCAGATATTGTCTTAATTAAAAAAAAAAAAACAAACCCAAACAACTACCGCTAGAAAGGGCAGTGCAGCTGAGCTACAACTGCTTCAGTTGTTCTGACAGTCGCAATTGCAGGACAACAGAACAGCTTTGGGTTCAGCCCTGCTGTTCTCCCTGAGCCCAGATCCTGGCTGCAACCAGCAAGGGCTGCAGGCACTGAGGTACTGAGCACAAAGCTTCTGTTCATCTCTCTAGCTATCAGTACCTGTGTTTAAAAGGTAAAAATGTTTCTCACTAGTGACCTTGCAGGTGAGAGGCCAATAGTGCTGGGTACAGTCCTTCTCATTTGACTATCTGCAAGGGAGTCTTTCCAAGGTTAAGAACTATGTATCACAGCCCTTCAAAACTGTTCTGCAGCACAACCCCAAGGCTGTTATAGTGCATAGTTTGACCACCATGGAAATAAACTCTAAAAATATCAGACACAAAGTGTGAAATATCTATGGAGGTATCACTTGTTAGTTTTGTTGCATAATCCCCATTACTCTTGTTTTCCACTCTAGAGGTGCCCCTCCTTCCAGCTAATTTCAAACAAATAATTTTGCCTTTAAGTTCTTGCAGGCAACACACATTTGCTTATTTTTCCAGGTTCACAGAGGGTTATTGTAGTTTACATAAATCACAGTCAAACTAAGAGTTGTAGGACTTGTACAGAGTTTATGCTTGTGCCACAGGAGGAATATGACATATTGGTGACAGACATTTTTTTCTGTGCAGTATATTTAGATGGATGTCTTACATACAAAGGCCCGTTGCTCTCCATCCACACAGAGCAGATTGCTTCCATTTGAGAGCCTAGCCCAAGCTCGGCCTACTCCTCTTCTATTACAGCTCTAGCTTACTCTTCCTAGGAAACAAAAGGGAAAAGAGGGGCATATACAGAGTAAGGATCTAAGGAATGGCTGGGAAGGAGGTCAAGGTGGGCAGAGGAGCCTAGGATGTGCGTGAGAGGTAAGAGAGATCTGTGCTCAAGACATGCGTGGATACACCCAAGGGACCTGAGGAGGCTTTGGCTGCTGTTTGCGCTGGCTGGCCAAGCAAATGTGCTCCCACCTCACAGGGAGCTGCTGCTGGCACGCAACACAGCACTTGGGAGCAGGGATGTAGCACTTGGGGCCAACCCCAATCTCCCCACATTCCCCATAAACCAGTTCTGCCAACACTAAAGGCAGTCACAGCAGGGGGCGTGAAACACAAGACTAAAGGTAGGGAAAACGATAAGGTAATTTTGCATTGAAAAGGGCTGAGATGAAAACAGTTTCATCCCAAGAAACTACAAGTTTTTTAGAAAAAAGAGGAGAGCTGGAGAATTTGAGCAGTATTGTCAGCCCACCTTCATGAAGCTCAGCTCTTGTAAATACAGTGTCCACTTGGTGTTCTGTTTTGAACTATATTTTAAACAGTGAAACTGCACATGAAGTTAGTGAAACCTGCAATTACTTAGCAGCACTGAAGGGAAGCATTTCACAGAAAATACATCTTAAAAATGTATTAGTACATTATAGACAGTATTATACTATCTGTAAGAGAGTGGCTATTTTGTAATTTATATGTGCATTAGTCCAACTGTGCTTTAATCTACTGCAAGGTGAACTTATTCATTGCTATGAAATAAGGGAATTTTATTGTTATTTTAGAGGCAAATATCATTACAGTTATCTTCAGGAAAACCATTAACCCCTCCACAATAAAGAATACGACTGCAACCAGGCAGTTTGGAGATGAGTATCAACGTACCCAGATCACAGCCAGTGCAAAGGGTCAATTATGCCTTTCTGGTGACAGCAGCTTTGCTTGTGGATGAGAATAGCAGCTCTAGAGTCCCTGCAATAGCAGCACAGGACCGTCAGCAATACCACACAAAATGAGCACAGAAGTGTCTCCAGGCTGGCTCTCTCATGTCACAGTTCAGCACATCAGTCAGTGGTCACTGGACCCTGCACAGACACCCCAGATTGGTAACACCACCAGAACCTTCCAGCAGAAGGATTCTTTCTGACCACAACTGTGTGTGTGTACGCACAGACTCTTCTGCTGCCACCACATTTTAATTATAGTGAAAAATCCTAGCAAAACTATCGGCTTTTTCTTTGCTACAAGTTGAAATAAGTGTTAACAGCTTTCTTGACACATGTCCAATGTAACTATACAAGAATAGTTTTCCCCTTGGATTACATCAAAAGGTCTTGCTTAGTTTTGTTAGGTAAATTATGCTTTTCCCATAGTACTTCCCCATGTTCTCATCTTTCAGTGTTAAGCAGTGGTAACTTTTATGAAGGAAACACTTAAATAAGCAAGCTTAGAAGTCTTGATATGCTTTTGGAAACTGAACATTCTCACGTACATAAATGAAAATTAACTGCCGTAAATCACCAGTAATAAATTAAAAAAAACAAATCTATGTCTCTTTGTCCAAAAATAAACCATGGGGTTTGTTCTTTTAAGTAGGGATAGAGAAGACAAACACATATGCAAAAAGAGAACAAGAGATCCACCTGCTATCAGTCAATTACTGTCTCCGTAGAAGTGGCAACCTCCAATACTGTTCCTGCAAATAAATACATCATTGCTGAAAATGTCTTATATGGGAAGCCCAGAGAAAAAGCACATTTTTCTGTTGGTGAACTCACACATGAAGATGGGGCAGAAAGCAGCCAGGGTTTCTGAAAGGCAGCGAAAGCTCAGCAGGTCCCCCAAGAGAGCCCAAGGTCCCTGCTGGGGCTCACTGGTCTGACTGCTCCTCCTCAGCAGCCATGGCAAGAGCCTTCCAGGGAGATGCTGGTGGTCTTGGCTCCACTCCTGGTGGACAACTGTCCACCTCACACCTGGCTCAGCCTTGGCTGAGGTGAGGTAATGAACAGGCCGACAAAATGAACCCAAGCCTCCCTCCCGAGGGATGCTACTTTTGATCAGTGTTGAGCAACATATGCAGGCTTGAGCGGGGGGGCATGCAGGCAGCTCAGGAAAAAGCGTGCTCTGCTGTAACTAAACTGCAGATTAAGCTGAGTACTGCTGTTTCCTAAGCTCCAGATAAGGAGCCTTCTGGAGAGTATGAAAAAAATTAAAGGGAAAAAAGAGCGGCAATTGTAATTTTACTTTTAAATTATTGTGAATCTAGGCTATATTAGAGCAGCAGTTGTCCCAGTTTAAGATAGTGTATTTTTCAGCAAAGATTCTCAGTAGGGAAGATGCTTCTGTAGTTAATGGTTTGTTTCTAATGTCTCTGAAACCATAACATTACCTGCTCAGCAAGCACCTACAAATGAATGTCTGGGTGTCCCTCATGTTATCTCCTTACATAAAAATCATGGTATTGGGATCATAATGTACTTAAAATCTCTTCAAATAAAATAATCTTAATTATCGAAATTCTGTACTGCAGCATCAGGGCTTAACTTCCTTTGAAACAAATGTTATCAGGGAGAAAAAACTGCATTGACAGGTCTACTAAGAGGCCTGATTTCATTGAAGCATACAGAGGAATTTAGAGTTCTATTGTGTGACAGTAGAGAAATGACTAAAATCTATTTCTGTTACAGATCTGAATACAACAGCTTTCATCCTGATCCAGAATAACTCCTATGAGCTGTAATGTGAACTACAGACTCATGTAAGGCACACAAAACCCCATGAAACAGCCCAATCCTGTGTTGCTAAAAACTAAAGGAGTTCTGCCTTTAATAGAAGCAGGCCCCTTGTTTGCATAAAGAGCACCTTGTCAAACAGAATACAAATGCCAAGCTGGTACATTATAGCCACAAGCACAATAGCCTCACTCTTTTTAACTAAGCAAATCCTAGAGAGAGCAGTTTTCCCTCAAAATCTGGGCATCAGCTACAAATCCAGTGGACTGATGTCTCAAAGTGTTCACGAAAGATGCGGGAAATTTGTAGAGGGGCACGAGCTTTTCATTTCAAAGAGAAGGGAACTATGTTTTCATTATAAAAAACGAGAGTGTGAAAAAAATCCTAAGCACACAATAGCTCTCTTTCAAGTATAATGTCCAGAATTACATCTCCCAAGTTTCCTGTACATTAAAAGAAGAACACATAATAATGATCTAAAAATCCTTCACAAAAAACCAACAAGCAAGGATGAAGCAGTACTCGCCTGGGGGCCAATTGCCTCTCCAGCAGCGGTAAGGCTGTTACTAGGCTTGCAGTACCATTTGTTCCATTACACAATCTCCTGAAGCCTTTTACAGAGAGCTAAAACAACTGCCTGTACCAACACGACACATGGCTTTCCATCCCGACTCTTTGCTAATCCAGACGCTCCAACCATCTTTCTTTAAGATGCCATATGGTTGGCAGAAGCCTGTAGATCTAGCAGCACATCTGCTTGTATGTTACTTCTCCCCTCCAACTCCCCCCTCCACACCACAAAAGAGAGAGCAAATAATTATTTTACATGTAACCAATTAAACTGCATTTAAAGAGGACGGGGGTTATTTAGCTCTAGATATTTTAAAAATATAGATTGTCACAGAAGATCATTTGTCTCTCAGTGATTTGGGAAATACAGAGAAACAAAACAAAGAAATGAAAGGCACATGGGCAAAATGATCGCTGCATTTGAATTATTTAAATGACTGCCATTCAGACCTTATGCCCGAAGATTTATTTCCCACATTAGTGTGCCACCGAAGAAGCGACTGAATTCGCTCCCTGCTTTTGTCAGAGGTGAATCAGACAAGCAGACTAGGAAACTATAATACACCAAACCATGCTTTGTTAAGCAAGCAGAGTGAGTCTGTATACTAATGACTCTGCAGGAATACATTGAAACACTAATTTTTTTTGGTGTGATGTGCAGAGATTATTGACAGCATAAAAATCCTGGTTGCACTGGCATGCAGGCATCCAGGTTACCTCTTTAGAATCCAGACGCCAAGGAAGACAGGTTGCAAAAATAATTTTGTTGGTGATGAGTTATCATTTGTCCATTTATGACATAATAGACCATAACAGAAAAGAAAATACGCACTTTGGAGCCTGAAATTAAAAAAAAAGAAAAAAGGAACGTAGAAATAATCAATAAACGTTCCTATAAAACTCCCACTGACCACTCTGTGATGAATAAACATCTTAGTTAACGAAGGACAGGAAGAGATAGAAATATAAAAGGACAGCCTGCACAATTTTGCAGTTCTGTCTGCTGACAATTTGCAGCACCTTTTGTTCAGAAACACTATTTCCTCAAAGTTTTCCTGCATCACTAAAATAAGAGATCAAAGAGATAAAAGATACCATTTCTACCTCAAATGCTGCTCACATGTATTGTTCGTGCAGTTATCTGTGAAGCACTGTGGAGCACAGGAACATGGAGCACATGTGTCTGTTCTAGCAATTTTCCAGAACAGAAACTAAACATGTATTTGCTCCAAAAACAGTCTCCCTGCACCAAGTCTCCATTGCAATGTGCACAGAACGTTCCTTTGCCTTCACAAAAACAGTTTTCCCTACAATATGGGAATGCTTGTGTTCAACTACACAGTGAACAAATTGTTTTTCCCCTCAGCTATTTAGGAGTTAGAGTTCCTAAGCAAATGATGAGGAGACTGCATCCTATCCTCACAGAAAGAGACGACCAATGTTGAAGGTTTGGTTGAAACCAGCATTTTTGAGGACAATACTAGGTTTCCAAGCTGTTTGTTTAAGGCTAGTGCTTTCCCCCAGCACTCTCTGTCTCAAAGCTATTGAAAATTTCATCAACATTGCTTTGAATAGTTTTATACAAAACCAAAATTAAAAAGACACTTTCTCCTCCAATAATTACTTTTTTTTAACTTTTTCTTAAGAAGAAGACGACAGAAATTCAAAACACACTTGTATTTCAAAATTTAAAATGTGGCAATGTATTCAATGACGTATCAATTTAGCTCAATTTAAATTTGATAGGGCTTAATTTTCCAGTTATAATAAAGAACTATATAAAGGGTATTTACAGTAACAAGAAATATTTATAACTACAGATTAAGATTTCAGTTAGTTCTATGCATAACATTCAAAACTTAAAAACTATGAAATTATGCCAAAATATATATAATAAAATAAAGAAAAGCCCCTCCTCAGCCTCTTGAGTTACTCTCTTCAGACCTTCTATGTTTCACCCATATTTCCGATCATTAACCAATTTTCATTTCAGATAATGCTGAGGCTCAGGCTTGGCCCACTTGCTCCAATCCTAGAGAATTCTGGGGGATGAGAGAGAAAATTATTTCCAATTATCTGATTGCACATATTCACTTCCTTTGTTTTCCTAGATGAGGAGTGTCTGCATGTGTCTTTGCATTTTCCTGAAAGATTCTTAGTGACTCAGCAGCATTTAGGGTTGAAGGATGCCTATTTTATCCGCTGCGTTGCTTTGGATAGCAAAGCAACAACCAACCCAGCAGAATGTCTCCTGTACTGATCAGGTCAAAACCAATTGTCTGTGAGCACATTTGGTATGTGCGTGCACATCAGCTGTGGCTGAAGTTCCAGAGGGAGGTGTGCTTGGAGAGTGGTCACACAAACTCCCTTGCCCCATCCCAATCCCTCAGCAGCAACATCCAGTGCTGCCTTTCAATAAGAGTCTGTACAAACAGCAGAAACAGAATTTCAGAAATAGAAGGCCTGGCCAACAGAAGTCCTTTGCATATGTGAAACATGTATTTGATTAGGCACTCCAGAATTTCAATTTATTTTTCAGGCAAAAAGTATGGGCTTAGATTCAGATATGAGAGAGAAAAATAACTTTGTGTATGTGCTATGACTTCCTGTCCAAGAACAGGTGAATAAAGGAACCATGGGTGAAGTCTTCACCAAGACCTGCTGCAAACTGACTTCTGTAGAAATAATGAAAATGCTGCACACTTTCTTACTGCTTGCAGGCTAAGGGAAAAAAAAAAAGAAATATATAGTTTATTCTCTTGATAAGCAAGGGAAAATGATGAAGGTGCAGTGTATGTTAAAAGCCTCTCCCTTGACTGCAGAGCATAACTGAACTGCTGCTTACCCATGGCCACCATTAATGATTTCCAGAAGAATGCCAACAGGTTCACTGGATTGCAGTTTGGAACACCTAAGAAACAGGCTGGGTCTGATAAAGACTCCTCTACCACATCTTGATCAGATCTTTTGGGGTTTGTTTGGGAGGGGCTTTTTGGAATGTGGGATGTAGAGTGAGGTTTTTTAAAGTTTGTAAAGAAATGACAGTTCTTATTATATGGAATAATGATGATTATAAAAGTAGGTTTAAAGCTTCCTGTATTTATGCTTTAGGTATACCTGAAATGTTTGATATAATAACTGTAAATAATTTACCAAGTTTTATTGGGCACCTCATTTGTAAGTTGTAGAAGCAACAGAATTTTTATAGTGATTTGTAGAAATGACAAAATGCTTTTCTTCTTTTGAGACAAAGAGAAACAGGGAACTGAATGCAAAACCCCTTCAATTTGAAAAGGGCAAGTGAGGATATTAGCAAGGGAATTGATTTCTTCATGAAATAACCACATGAACACCCTTAGACATCCATTATCAAAACAGAAAACATAGAATCAGTACACTGAAAAATTACATCACTTCATACTGGCATTTTTAATCTTGTGGCTCCTGTTTTAGTACCATTTCTAGTTCTTGATAGTAACTACATGTACTTAATTTTAAGAATAAAATAGGAAAATGTACCTTAAAGGGAAAATAAGTAATCAGGTATCTGAAAGATTTCGATTAACATTTTGACAAGTCTCATGGTATGTAAACTACTCTAATGTAATCAGTTTTAATTAATTTAACTCCTTGAATATGAGAAGGCAAATAAATTACAGAAATGTCCAAGATGCTCTGCAGTACTTAAGTTCCAAATTTCTATAAATGTCAGCACTGGAACCATTTTTTGGCTCTTAATCTTTGCCTTCCTCATCTGACCCACACAGATCCTGGAAGTATTCAGCCTTGACACCACAGTTTGTAACACACCAAGCACACATGAACAATACATGCCCTGATGAATTATTTCTTATTCAATAATGACATGTATTTTACCAGATACAACTATTGTGACCTATTACTGCAAGTTGCACTTGCATTTCTTTCTACAGCTTTGTAGCATTTTGATTTCTGAAATTTTACTTCCCATCTGATGTCTCTGCCACCACAGCATTGTTATAATCAAAATTAATAGGCCAAGATAGTATTCTAAAATTAAATTCTGATCTGAAAGGTGCATTTGATCATTTGAGGATCTCTCTTCAGATGCTGTCAGGGAGACAAGTGAGCGGATGTAGAGAGAATCTGGATATATGGTTCACATATGGGCCTAACAAGAGCAATCTCTTCATATAAAGACGCTATTTCTCATGCTAAGTCTACCTTGTTTTCTAATCTCAGCTGAAAGGAATGTTGGAATCTGGGACAGTTTTCCACATCAGAGTCTGTTATTTAACTGTCTGATGTCAGAATTACTGTGTTTTCACAGAACCTCTGTAGTTTAGGGTGGTTGTTTTACTGTACTTTGGGGGATGGGTTGTTTAATACTACCAACGCTACATCCTCTTAGGAAATCTTATTCTTCTTGATTATTTTTCCATTCAATCACCCTGAAATTCAGGTACCCCAACAGATATAGGATTTTTAATTTTTTGGGGTCTTTTTCAGTGCTGTATCAGAACCATGAGATTACCCCTAATTCAAGAAATCTGGTATTCGGTATTGCCAAGTACTGAATGTTTTTAAGTACAAGTCCTTCATCTGAGTCTAGATCCAAAAATACAGGTCCCAAGTACAATGCTATACTAGTTGTCATCTAGGGCTTCCTTTTGTACAGCACAGAATCCAGTATGTCAGCACAAGACAAAAGCACTGAGTAGGAAGAAGAAGAAAACAAATCTTGGTTGCTAAGTTAGCCTGTCACGTAGCAAACGTTTGGTGAAGCCACACGCCATATGACCCAAAGGCTACAGCTAGGTTATAAAACAAAAGAACACTACAAAGGAAATCCAGTTGCAAATACACAGAAGGTAGGATGTGGACCATCGCTCATTGTGGGGAAATCTTTTACTCTGATCAACATACCTGAGGTACCTGAGGTATAAAACTTTGCTCAAACAGATTTGGAAAGAAAAGCCCCAAACATTCATTAATGCCTATAACTCGTAACAATAATTTCACATCTTTATCTTAGAAGATGTTAGAAAATATCCGTTAGTACAGTACTAAATCCACACAGCACAGAGATGCCCTAAATCCAGCAATGTCAGGATCTGTAGCACAGCATGGGTAAAAATTGAAACACAACGCTTGGAGAAAAACAACCACAGTTCCCAACAAAGTCTCTGTTAGCTGCCACAGCTCAAAGCACTCATAGGATCAGGAAGTGACCAGAACTCATGTTAAATGGATTTAAATAACTGAGTAAAACCAAACATAGCAGCACCTCCAAGCTGTGCAATCCCAAACAACAACTTTGAGAATAAAAGCACTGGAACACAGAATAGAATATGTGAATGTGCGAGGTACTGTCCAACTTTACTTCAGTTTAAGGAAAGTCCTTAGAAAAGGAGGTTAAAGGCAAAAACTGCCTATTAAGGCTATGAAATTATTTTGCAGTTAAGTCATTACAGCAACAAAGGGGCTTGAAGGTTTGCAGGTACCTGTAAGCCACAGAGTTCACAGACCCTTCTTCATTTAGTTCCCCATGCCCAAAATTTAATGAAAAATTCTTTTTAATTCATGGTTATAATTAGGATGATAATTGGAAGAAATCCCAAACCATCACATTTGAAAGTAAGAACCTATGTGTTTACACCCAGACTCTTCTGTAGCACATTATAAGGAGAAAACTAAGTAAACTGAACAAAGTATTCTACCTCACCTAGCTGGGGTCTGAACTTGATTCCAAGTTTTGAAGGAGTCCAAGCCTTTTGAGGGAACTCAGCCAGCAATTCAGGCAAAGATTTCTTCAAAGGAAAAAAGAGGCTTGTTTTTTTTCCCTTTTCTTTGTCCTCCTCTTTTTAAATAAAACCAACATCTCCAATTTGTGAGCACAGTGCTTTGAGCAAGGAAGGGAGAAAACACCACTACATATAGCAAGCAAAGCTTTCAGTTTATGAATCTACTAATTCATCCATGAAATATCCAGGTTGCCTTCATCATCATTTCCAAAACACCATATTATATAAGGTAACAATGGAATACTAGGCTGGTCTGTTTCCCATATTTTCAGTTGGCTCAGCTGGAAAGTGAATACAGGCTATTGCCCCAGGATGAGTGAATAATTTAACTCAAATGCAATTTTGCACAAAATTGCTTTCACAATTGGAAAGAAACCCCAAAAAAACCAACAACAAAAAAGCATGGCCAATCAGACTCCTTGCTAAACATAAGAAATTGAGTTTCCCCCCTCACTCTAAACTGGTATAATTCACAAAGTTTAGTTCACAGTGTGGCTGTTAAATCAGGGAGGTATAAATCTTGACATCAAAACACGAAGCTTTTCTGTACTAGAGAGGAAATTGCCCCTATATAAAGTGTCAAGTCCAAAACTCAGGCATTGCATCTCAGACAGTTCTGCACTGGCCTGGGTGAAATCTCTGCTCAGCAGTAAAATTTATGCTGAAATAGATGCAAGACAAAATCCCCAAATTGTAGACCGATAATTTAGAAGAGGTCTGTTGCATGTGGAAATGGTTTTGATCTTCAGATCATAAACTCCTGGAGGCACAGATCTTCTTTAATTACATGACTACAAAGCACCATGTGTTTCCATTATGCTATTTAAATAATAGATTTAATTTGAATTTACATTTGTTGATGTAAACATTACTGACTGTAACATTACCCCACAATCTGATGCAGAAAGTCACTGAAGTATTAGAAAAAAAATTCTTCCCAAAAAGATTACAAAGGAAAGAATCCCCAACTGTGCTATTTGAAAACATGAATAGAAATTAGCTAAATAGAACAGAAATTTTAGGATGATATTTTCACACAAACAACACTAACATCTCAAGTAATTCTAATTTTTAATTCTGGTCTACAGTCATCTGTTGGGTTTATGGGACCAAATGAATTCAGATGTTTCCAGCAACCAAAGTTCCACTGATTATTAAAAGGAAAGAAAGTAGCATGGGAAGGATCACTCATTTATCTTGCAACACTGCTTTAACTGAAGGGCAACTGGGGGACTCTGCTAATGAATTTAACTATCAGGATGCTAATCAGTTCTGGTTTTTACCAAAATTAATTTAACCTCTGTTTTTGCATAAATAGTCCCCGTTGTTTGAAACTTTGGGGCTGCTTCTGTACATCGTGGGGGAGCCTCAAATGGAACAGGGTGTGCTGGGTCCAGAGAGAATTCAGCAAAGAACAGTTCAGAAGGAAGGATTTGAACACAGTAATATAGGGTAAGCTTTTCCCTTGCACTGTTAATAGAAAAAAACCCAAACCAAAACACCTTATCCAAAAAAACAGAGCTCACTATTGCTGTATGGAAAGGATTTTAGTTTTATATAAATGACCTGCAAGCACTTCTAACAGATGCTGTAATTGTCTAAGAGAACCTAGGCTAAAAGATGAAAAATATCTATGTACCATAAAGAGGGAACGTACTGGTCAGTTTATACCATGATGTTATTAAAAGATTCCTTACAAATTGTTGAATTTGCAGATTATATCTGATCATAATATCAGCATTAATAATAACAAAAACTAAGTCTAAAATTTGCCAAAACAGGGGCAGTTGAAAGTGGGAGCAGACAGTAAGACAGAGAAAAAGTAATATTCTGTAAAGATTGCACTGGCTATCAGTTCTGAACATATAACTCACAAGACAACTAAACAAACAAGTAAACTGCATGAAAAAATTTGAACAAGCAGAGGTTTTTGTTCACTGTGATCATCCAAAATATATTTTTTTTTCAGAAGATCCAGAAATCTCCAGAACTTTTCCAGAAAATATTCCCTCCACATGTACTGTTGAAATATCTAAAATTATCTTAAACATAAGTAAAACATAAAATGGTGAAGGGAAAAGAATATAAAACAGCACTCTAAGAATATTTTTTTATATTTTTTTTTCCATGTTAGTTGATTTTTTTTTGTCTGGTTAGTATGTTAGCCCTCTAACCCATTCTTTCTTTTTCCATTTGTCCTTACACTAACCTGCAGAAGGAATTAGTGGAAATTTAAGACCTTCTGATCTGAAAACTCATAGACAGAAAAAAAAAATCCTGGATGTAAGTGAAAAGATGATAGGCAGACAAAAAGTAAATAAGTATTTCAGTGCTAGGTTTGCAAAAAGACCTCTTACTAGATCCAGATCACCATAAACAGTCCCATCAGTGGGGGAACACTCAACAGTGTAGATGAAGGATCAACAGGAATTCACATAATCTTGGGGTTTTGATCACATCTTTAACAAATGCACATACTTATGGCAAGGTAACTCAGGAATGCAAAAATTTAATTTAACAAATATGAGAAAAGCATAATATTGACAACTTCCTTAATATTTTGCACATTGCAAAGGCAGTCATTATAACTTGTTTTGCTCTTGATATTGTTCACTTCTCCATCCCCAAATCTCAACTGTTCAACCCCCTAAAAGGGTCAAACTCTTTGTAACAACCTGATTTTCTTCACCTACTTGGAGTTCTGAAATCGTGTTCAGAAAAAATGCAGTGAATCTGTCAAAATTGTTATGCATGAGGGTACAGGCCTCCCACTTCAACTTACAGCAGCTACCTAAATGATTTTAACAGGAACTGACCCTTTCCAATATGTAACAAGTAAGCCTCTCCTTTTGGAGAGTGGGGAAAAAACAGCTGAAGTTTCTAGAAAAACTATGTTGGTAAATGTACATGTTCCATCAGATGCGTGTTATAAAAACTGGATGACCAATCCATAGGCATTTTTAAAAAAAATATCAGCTCAGACATTAATAGGACTTTAAGGAATTATCACAACACATTTAGCATAAAACCAGTTATTCTAAGATCTAGTAGATGTTTACTGCAATACTTTGGTGACCTTGGAGAAGTCAAAACAACTACTTTTTCAGTCAGAGGGTGAGGGGCCTTTACATTTGATGGAGTCCTTGTAGGAACTGGGCTTCCATTAAAAAATAATGGAGCCCTTCTTCATTTACACTGATACATGAAGGTACCAGCTCTGGTGCAGTAGGTGTGTTATCAGCTCCTGGATTAGTTACAGGAGTAACTGTCAACATTCAGTCTCACAGATTATAATAACATGATTATTTACATTTACATTATAGAAAAAAACTAAAAATAGTATTTTGAAATCTTTAAATCTTTCAGTAGTACTGAATTCCACAAAGTGCTTTTCCCGAAAGGAAATTTATGCTCATAAAATTTAGATCAATTTTATATTAAGATAATTTCATTGTCCACTACCATTAAATTCATCATCTGCTTCTTCCTTTGTCAACAAGAGCACCTTCTAGGTTAGGACAAACATGGCTTTGTTCACCTTTGCCTAAGGCAATACAGATTTGGAAGCAGAAGCCTTCAAGAACTAACTTCCACAGAACATGTAACTATCCCAAATGTACATCAGGGCTAACCTAGAAAGGGCTTCCATGATTCTCCTACAACAGACTTACAAGCATTTACAGTCATAATCTTTTTCTGAGATGGACCACATAGAACACTGTGACTCAGAGAAAGGAAAATATGTCCAAGAAAGAGTGGTCAAAGCACTTCTCCTACTAGAAGTACCATAGGACTTCTAACACTTCAGTAGAATACAGGATTTTTTTCAAAAGGATTTTGCCTGAAAGACTCTCAAATATTGTAGGTTGCACTGGACTCATTTTATCTGAGTCAAGCCCTTACTGTCACTTGGATCTTCTCTTCCAGGCAACCTGGAATTTCAAACACAATCCTTGGATAATTGACCATCAATCCATTTTAGAACAACAAACTCAATGAGCACGTCTGTACTCAGCTTTAATATATATTCTTCCATGTCATTCACAACTGCAAAGAGTAAGAGGTGCAATAACTGTTGCCTCATTGTGATTGTTATGGTGCCCTTTTATTTGCAGAGACAGTGCCACATATAGAAATGATAGATTTAATTTCCAAGTTGTATTATCTCACATAATCATCTACTCCTTACAAAATGAGCAAAGAACTATGCCTTTGTTAGAGAGTTCAACAGGGCACTATCACAAATAATTGCCTGCTACAATTACCCTTTCTGACATGAAGTTTGGACTGCAAGTCCTAATTCTGTGGCTTCTACTTTTGTTATTCACTATCAAATCCTCTGCACCCAGCAATGTCAAGAGGTCAACAATTAAATTAATTCAGAATACACCATGAACGTAAGAGTGACCCTGTATTATATCTTCATTTTTTTCCCTTTGATCATCCCTTTATTTGACTGCATTTCAGTAAATTATCCATGTAGTTTTTATTTTGACAGCTCTCTTTACAGCAGTAAAACAAAATGTGTGCATTGCAAATGGCAAAGATTCAAATTTCAGCTATGTTTATCCAAAATAGCACTGAACTGCTTCTGTACTTATGCTATACTGCCTACAGCCTTACGGAAGGGGAGACAGATGGGATGAATTTAGCAGGGAAACAGCTGTGGCTTGAAGAAGAGACAAGCAAAAGTTTTGCTATCAGGCTTCATTATGTATCAAGGTACCAGTAAAATGTGTATCCGTAAGGCAGCCAAAAAAGTGTTTTTCATTTGACTAGTGATAATTACCTTTTCTCAACAGCTGACAATGTTCTAAGCACCATTAAATAGGTATAATAATTAAGCAATAAGATAAGACAGGCAGTGCCTTGCTGGGGATTATTGCTCGCCTCGGGTGTGTTGCGAGGCACAAGGCTGAAGGGTGAGTGACTTCAGCCACCCGAGAAATGTAATAATCCCTCAGAAATGCACTGCCTGGAGCGTCTTCTTGCTATTGAAAATGGAAATTTAAAAAGGACAAAATATCAGACACATTTCCTGTGGATTTCATTGACATGGGTTAACATTATAGGAATTCAATGCAGAAACTCCATTTCTGCCCAGCCTGTGAAAGTCCTTTCCCAAGGACGCATGTGTCTCTGCTCAGCTGGTTTGTGCATTTTATTCATAAAACTTATTTGAGAAGCACAAGTACTTGCATCACCTAACACATGCGTGACAAGGCACAAAAGATTGGAACAGCCTTCACAGCGGTAAAAGTAAAAGTGCTTTTAAGTCATGTGCTCCCAAACATTTATTCTGTGCAATTGTCTATGTTTGATATCAATTTATAGACAATTTTTTTAAAGTTCTGAAATTATATATTTTTAATGTATTTTTTAATATATGTATAAAAGGTCAGCCACTCAAATGATCAAAGCATTAGGGAAAAAAGCCAAACAAGACAACACAAAAACTCCCCAAAATGCTTTTTGACTACATGCAAGCCACATAGCTAAAATGAAGGCTATATCCCTGGTAGTGTGGGAAGTGCTAGTGCACCACTCAAAAAAATTACACCACTTTACATAAGCCGACAAAAGTTTACTGTCATTTCAGCTGTGCCACTGAGACAACATTCTGAAACCGGAGACCTGAAACTATTTAGCAACCTTGACTTGAATCAAATCAGAATTCCAAAGACCATTGAGGATCAGGCCCCAAGTAATGAGATGTGTTTGGGACAAGGATCCTCTTCCATCTGCATAAACTAAAGGCGGAATCTGTGTCTCTGAGGTTAAAAAGAACTTTAAAAAAAGTTTAAAATGTCCTTCCCCCTTTCTTCCACTCCATACATGACTTTACAGTTCACAAAGAACAAAATAAACATACATAGAATAATCTTATTATCCTTTTCCATTTCTTTCATATTTTCCATCATCACTACTTTATTCCAGAAACAAACTGAGAAGCCCTGCTGAGAAGCACACACAGCACTGCCTGGAGTACTCCAGAAATACAGATGCTAAGTAGGTTTTATCATACTGTCTTTCCTTATAGACACCTCCATAATCTCTGTTTCACTAAAACTTTTGCTAGCAGCAGTTGAGGGACAACTCATTTAAGATCACATTTCTAGAAACTAGCCCTGCTTCTAAACCCCTGTTTCTATTTGATCACTACCAATTAGCACTATCACAAGGATTAATAAACACAGTTATTTTTTAGCATTTAATTTCTTTTAGGATGGCAATTTTTTTAGAGAACACTCAAAAACTGATTATGAATATGACTGGAGCTCTGGAAGTTTAAGTTAGACAAGAAATAGGCAAAATGAAGTTCTATCTGTGTTTCAGCTGACAAAAACACCGGGAAAAATTGGTCCCTGGCATCATAATGCATAAACTAAGCATTTAGTTAGTGAAAGATGGAAACAAACAGCATGATAAGAAAACATCCCACCTTCAAGTGCAACACTGGCATGGAACTAGTGGCACAAGACACATCAAGGCTAAAGAGATTTAAGAACTAAAAGCTAAAGAGATTTAAGAACAGGTTAGATTTATATATAGAAAATGAGAGTATCCACAGTTAGATCAACTACCAGAGGAACAATATTGGATCCTGCAGAAGCAATCAAAACACTGAAGTTATTGGGAAAATGCAGTCTTCCAATAACCTTGCAAAACTCCATCACTTATGATATTAAAACATAAATTATCATTAGTTTGTGTCTCCTTCTCTTACAATAACCTTGAAAGCAGGCAGATGCATAGATTTTGTTACAGAGCTGGTAAATTTTCATGACACACTTGCAAAGCTCTTTAAATGTTACTCATCTGTCTTCATTTTCAGTTCTGCACTATATGGGAACAGAGGGTTTTAAATAGCCTTTGTCTGAAAATCTCACAATCATACACAGCAATCAAAACTGGAAGGAAACCTGCTACTGCTTAAAGTAATTTGCCAAATGGATTAATAGTTAAATTTTACTGTAATTGTGAGCTCACTGAAGGCTTAATAGGAAGATACCAATTTCAGTCAAATATTCCAGCTAGGTATTTGCTGCTGAACTACTGCATGGTGGTAGTCTCACAGTGGCGATTTGAAAAGCTTTTGGGTAGGTTTTTTTGTTTGGTTGGTTTTTTAAAAATTTTTCTGACACATCACAAAGATATCACGGAAATACAGTATAGAAAAGGAACTTTAAAAATGCAGATGGAAAACAATATGGAAGAAAGTAAAGAAGGTGAATAGAACAGGGATTTAAACAATTTAATTTTTCAGATGGTCTAATAAAATCAAAACTTGTTAAAGATTGTTATATGTTTTAGGAGGAATATGGATAGTTAGGGCTGTCCTCCAGACCTTATACTGCATTGGAAAGGCTATTACCCTTTTGGAAAGGTAGAAACCTTTATTCTGTAGTTCTGGGTATAGTGAGCAGGTAATTTAAATAAACTCAAGCTAACTTGAATGAACAAGACAGATACACTTCTTGGTGCTTCTCTTGCTATGAAACAGCTATGTTTTTTACACAAGACAACAAAGGAGCACACTGATCCAGCTTGCTCACTTCTTATTTCTCTTGTCTGGGGAAAGTGGTGAGGAAGACTGGTCCATAACTACCACCTTGGACCAGAGGTGCTACTACCAGGCACTGAAAGCAGAGTGCTTCAAAGAAGATGTGGTGGCAGTGAAGGGATAAACTGGTGGATTCACACAACCATGTATCATCACCAGAAGCAACCTCTATTCAAAATTAAAACTCTTGCGGGTGTGTAGCAAATGTAGGAGAATAAAATGGGGTTCCCCTGGAAAACAACAGGCGCACTTCTGTCCAATTATGCACATCTTTGTCAGTGTCAGTTATGATCTGCACAGCAACAAGAATTTCTAGATCTTGCCGAATCAAGGAGAGTCTGGGCTGAGCTGTCAAAGACATCACCTTTACCCACCTCCATTTTAGAGGAATCAAGAATGCTTCGTTAATGCTAAATTAACATTTAAATTTGAAAACCAACAACTGTGCTGACAACAGAAAGTAACAAGAACAGCCTGGAACCTTATGTTGTGCTGTTTTGTATCACACATATTTCAGGGCTTTTTACATTCCTGGTAGACAAGAACACAAGCTTACTATTAGTGAGCTGTAGGCTTTGACTCAGTTCATGATGGCATGAAAATTAACTATTCCTCTTTCTGTTTCAGAGAAGGCAGAATACATTAAAGTAGTAGGGTAGAAGATAATCTCAGAAGTGGACAATTACCAGACTCTTGGCAGACGGGGTGTAAGTCAGAGAGTTGGTAGCTGTTGAATATAGGAATAAGCAAAATTGGCTATTTTCCCTCGTAGCTTTTCTTTGAGATGTGGACCGATACAACTTTCCCAAATATCTTCTTCCAGTTCCTCAAACAATAAAATTGTGGTGGCCAGCAGTCTTGATGTGCAAAGTGAACACAGACACTGTGACTTCCCCTCTACACCTTCTTCCTCATATTGACTGTATTGCTATGCAATGAAATCAAGGGCAGCATTAACTAATCCTTAAAGATTGTAATTCAGACAATAATCGCCAATCAACATAACCTCAAATGCAAAAAAAGGCTGCAACAAATTCAAAAATGAAAGGAATATATAAGGACGTGAAGAGGTAATTGGAGCATGAGAAACTGAAACGTAAGCTAGATCAAGCAGATTTGGTCACACGAACCCTAAACTCTTTGACAGCTCATTTTTTGATAAAGGAAATGCAATAAATCTTACCAACAATAACTTCAGCAAAACATTAAATACCATGCCCATCAGCAATTGTTAACTAAGTTGTTGACAAGTAACTGACTAAAACAAAGAGCACAACTAACAGGAACAATTGAAAGGGAAGAATTTTCAGAGAATTTCTTCATATTTAAACAGATTTTTGAATATTTTGCATTATGACTCAGCACAAAAAAAGCAGGAGTGGGCTGATAAATTTAAGAGATGTTATCAGCTTCGAGAAAGTCTGGGATACTGCACAGAAAGAAATAGATGACTCAGAAGATTGAAACAGCAGACACAAGATCAAAGTCTTACGCTATATACTCAATGCTCAGTTCTTAGCAAAAGTCTCAGCTGAAAACTTGAATTTACTTGAGAAAAAGGGGTCCTGGATGCACTTCTTAGTGCAGCTGTTAAAAAGGCAAATGTGACTGTAGGATTCATCAGTCAAAGAATTTCTAGTAAATATATCAATTCTATATATACCAATATATTCAAAAGTCCCCATCCAAGACCCAAGACAGTTTTGACTGGCCATACTTGAAAAAAGATCAACAGTCAGAACACCAAGGTGATGAAGAGCTTATTTCAAAAAGAACAAAGGAAGACGACTTTACTTATAACCAGAAGTAGGACTGGTTACTTATAACCAAAAGCAGGACATTCTTTTGAAGAGCTACTTGTCCGAATCTTGGCTCAAAGACAAGTAGGCACAAACCAAACAGCAATTAATTCAGACCAAAAATAAGAAGGATCCCAGTGAAAAGATCAGTGGAAACAGTTGTCCAAACTGGAACAGTGAGGCCTATAAAGGAGCTCAATACATTCTTGAAGAAATTTATGTGTGTATAAACGATATATATAGGTACATATATTTTAGATACACACACTTGGAAACAGATGAACACAGTACTCTGTGACCTAGAATACATCTTACAGAACATTATTAAGCTCCCTAAATATCTCTGGAAATTGGGTAGAATACTCCCCTCTGCTTCTTATTTGCTTCTTAAGGCTGAGAAATTATTTGCACACCATTTTGCAGCATTTTATGAAAATTCTGTATTTCACTCTTTGTATACTTTTTCAATTTTTCTAACAACTAAGAAAATTTTTGCTTTGTGTGCCTACTGCTTAGGTAGTTGGGGGATAAATCCTTAAAAACAGTGTTTTGGAGTCTTACAAACTTACATAATTTATTAACTATTTTGAATGGGAATATTATACATATAAAAGCATAAATAATAGATATATTTATACCACACTGTATACAGACGTCAATTTAAATTGAGAAAGGGAAAAAATAGTAAAAAGATATATAGTAAGTAGACAAATGGTGAATGGCAAAGGAATAGGGAGGGAGAGATTCTGAGTAGCTAATTTCTATTCCAGAGAATTTGAACTGTGAGCAAACACCCCAGTATTAAACAAAGGCCAAATACACATTCAGACTCTGACAGGATTTGCAACTTATATAGGTGTGTATGTGTCTACACATTAGCCATTAATTATTTCCTAATAGCAGTTCTCTGGAGCATACATATCTCAATCTAAAATATGAGTCTATTAAATAGTAGTAAAAAAAAATTAAGTAACAGTGGCAACTCCAAGATCTGGACAGAGCTGAGAGTTTCATCCATCTGCACTGCAGTGCTGACACGCGGTGACCACAAAGCCTTTTACAAACTCCTTGAATGGAGCTGCACAAACAATTAATTATGTATCTCCAATTACCACAGCCATCCTGTTACAGCAAAACACAATATAGTGCATTTTTAATCTATGATTGCATTGCAAAACAGATGATTGGTCTAATAAAATATAGGAACAATTACTTCATTGTCACTTTAAAAATATACTAATCTATCAGTAGAATAAGGAAGACAATGCATTTAACTGAGAATGAACTGGACTGAAAAAAATAAAGGTCTTTCAGGTAATGACATAACCTAAGTTCTTCCATCTGTCATTATTTCTTGCAAACACACATACACACAAAAAAGTACTAGAGTTTTAGGGAGAAAATGTAAAATTTCAAATGCAACTTGATTGCTCCAGTAATCAAAAAATAATTTTAATTAATTGTTCTACTGAAGATTTGCCAAGAAATCCAAGATCTCTATTCAGCAGTGTAATAGTGACAGCAAACCTGCTACTGTGATTTTACACAGCAGATATTTGAAAATGCTGGTGCATTCTCTCTAGATATATCTCATAGATAGTTCTCATAGATATGTGTTCTCTCAAGCATACATGATCTTGCATACACTATCACTTAGTAACAAAACAAAACAAAAAAAAATTAATAGTGGGAAAAAGCCTTTAAAATCCTTGTCAAACAGAGTATCACATTTTCACGAGTGGTCTCTTAAAAGATCTATTTTAGCTACCCTTCCAGATAAACTTATCCATAAGAATCATACATTTTGCCATAGGTAGAAAACAAATATAATTTGTCACATGTTGTGCTATACAGACATTTCTGCACAGTTGCTGCACTACACTAGAATGTCTGAAGGGGAAGACACCCCAGGTAGTTGGCTGCAGACACATCTCAGCAACATGGCACGTAGCTACAATTTGACACATAGAGTCTTTATAAATCCAATGTCTATGAAGTCAAACAAATCTCCTTCTTATTTATAGTAACAGGCGAGAGCAGATCTCTGCCGTCTTGTTACACAGATGGTTGTAACATTTTTATAGTTAACTTACAACCACTGATGCCTAAGGAATAGACACACATCTGCCCCAAACTGCCAGTCCTGTAGGCTCCTCTTTTTAACTTTAGCTAGCAAAAATACAGTTGAAATACATCTAACAGTGTCACCTCCAAAAAGCTACCACGACAAAAAGCTCCCCACAAATTTGCATAGAATGTTCATTATTGTTAAGGTTATACAGCTTGGACATCGATCACACACATTATGGCAAAAATTACAGTAATATCGACTGTAACCACAAAATCTGAGAGAAAATTCAAAGCCCTAAATTCCATATGCTAAACTTTGGAAACTCATTAGAAGCTTCTAAATTTATGTTTTATTAAAAAGATTTTTAAAGAGCCCTATATTTTATATAAACTACTCTCCAAATGCTTTTTTTCCCCTTTTAACTGCTTGATAAAAAGTAAAGGCAAGTCTGGCTCATCTTGAAAAGAAGAAAGAAATTTCCTAGGATTTTCTTCTCCTGCTTGAAGATACTATTCCATGTTTGCTGTATTTCCACATATCACCTGGATTTTTAACAGGAAATGTACACAGAAAAGAGCTTTAGCAATACATTTAAATGCTTCCCATTTTAGACACTGGCTGTCCACAGAAGCAATCCTCTAAATAGCTGACTTACAATCAAATGCTTATTTTATGTGCAGAAAAGATGCAGAAGAGTAAAGCCGTAATTGAACCTTGTAACTACAAGAGATGTTAAATAAGTTCAGGGAAAGCTTAAACAGCCTGATGAAATTCTGACCCATGGCAGCTAGGGCAAATAATAATTCTTCATAAATACGTTCAAACAATAATAGATCTAGGCATGTTCTTGTCTTTTTATTCTTACTCTTCAATTGGAAGAGAAAAGAGCTTGTGAGAAAGTCGATCTGCATTTACAGAACTGGTCTAACTACAGAGGTGCAAATGCATACCTGGTAACTCAGTTTGAAAACAGATTAAGGAAAGAATGAACCAACTTTATGCAGACATTTACCCAATTCGTTTGGCTTTGAATTTCCTTCATCTGGAATCTATTTCAATTATGTAGAGTGGAACACGGGAAAAAAAAACCCAAAAGATAGAAACCTTTTAGTTTTGCTGCATATTCTTTTTATTCTTCGCTAGTTTCTACCTTTACAGCTGCCTTATAAGAAATTCTGTACGTTCTACTATCAACTAATTTCTACTACAAACACAAATCTACAGGATGGGAATTTGAAGAATTTAATAATACAGTTTGCTTTAAGATTGAGAATTTATAAAAATGGACTCTGCTACGTAACAGACAAGAACTTATTTCTGCAAGAGTCATATCCATGAAGTTACATATGATGACCAGCTTCACTTGGACTCCTAACATGTCACCTTGGTCCTGCAAACTGTACATATTTCAATTCAATTTGCCTCAGTAGCATGTGACAACTGTATTATTTAAGATGGACATCTACTTCTTTTAATGCCATACTTCACTGAGTAAAAACTCACTGAAAGGATATTTCCATTACACTGAAAACGCTGATTCCGTCTCCTGTTTAATGACTGCAACCTAAAGTAATCTCTTTCTTAGAAATTTGCTTATTTAATTTTGGACTATATTCATTTGCAGCACGTATCCACACAGAGACAGTAATGGCACTAAAACAATTATCTTGTTCACTTTCAGGAGCACAACTATTAGTTCCCAAAACACTTTTGCTCCAAAAGAAATTCTGACTGATCAATTAGGTATTGCTTCTTCCACAAAACAGTTATATCAGGGCCTGTCATACTGTCTCTGGATATAACAAGTATGGACAGAGATTTCTTCTCAAACAAATATCACAATACCTCATTATTAAAATGCAAATGTTAGGTTCCAAGTTTACCCAAAATCATTTTAATACAAGACATTTTCTCAAGATCCAGAAAAACAGCAGCTAGAAAATTAGGTCAGAATGCACTTTGTGGGACTGTGTTGAAAAAAGACCACTGCTATTTGTAGCTACATACAAAGGAGAAACAAATGTGTTAAGAAGTAACCATCATCACCAGTATTTTGCTGTGATTATTATTATCTAAGCGATGGATGAAAATCTGAGGCAAAATACATTATTACTATGTGCTGTTCTGATTTTATGAAATAGTATAATCAGATCTCTATTTTCAAAATCAGAAGAGAAAAATGACTATTCTTATTTAGTGGAAATCCTTCAATGTAAGTATACAGAACTGGGAAATTTATTTGTTGGAGTAATTATTCCTTCAGTTTTCTTCACCTTCTGCTTTCCTTCACCTAGATTTGTAAACTTCATGACCAATTTACAGCATTTGGGAATTCATCTTGAAAATCTATTACAGTTTTCACATGGAAATTAAAATTAGATTACACTGATTTTTTAAAGCAGTTTGGAGTTTCAGCCTTGTCATTTATTATTTGGATTTTAAATTAATAGAGTGCAAGATGACAATTAAAAATACGTTAAAAGAGCCATTCTCTTAAAATGCTGGTAAAGCATACTGTTTATGTTTAGATCACCTGATAATCTCTGCCATATTTACATATTCTAAAATATTAAATAAGACAAATGCTATTAGTGCCCTGTTTTCTCTGTTGTCTGCAAAACAGCAGCAGAAGGTAAGGCATTGCCTGCAGCATGACCACTCTGCTTTCAAACCACTCTTGTGTTCTGGATTAATGCTTTCAGTCTTTTCTAGTGTACAACCACTACTGCTGCAGCAGAGAATGAGCTTTTTCCAGTAGATCTATTTTATTTATAAAAATAGTAAGAGGAAAGGTTACCCTAAAAACTTGTAAAGCACTTTAAAATTCTACTAGATACTCATAATTGTACAGAAGAGCAGCTAGGAGGAAAAAGAGAGGGAAAATTTTTTTCTCCTGAAAGTAACCTCAAATCCTCAGTCCTACATATGGCAAGAATCCACCACAGCTAAAGAAATCAAAAGGGAGGTGAGATAAATGGAAAAACTGTGTGGTTACACAGATTAGGGGCACAGTTGCAGCATTTTGAATTTCTTTGTTCTCTCAGCTATAAATGATGATGACAGTCCAAGGTTACAGAAAAACAGGATGAGATACAGACAGAAATCTGAAAGGGAAGAGGAAAGAAGTGGTTCTGGATGACTGAAATGAACACATGAAGAGCTTGCAAGACAGATGATTATATAGACAGAGAGTAAAGAGATGACAGCAAAAAAAAAAAATTAAAAATCAATACTTTAAAGAAATGAGCATACAGGACTGACTGCTTTAATACATGCAAGCTCTGCTCCTCTCAGGTGGTCAATGATGAAAAAAAGCAAAGAGAATTTTTCCCAGTAAGGGCTGTCTAGTCCCAATGAAGTTAAACTGCATTTTGCCTTTGACTACTGACAAGAGGGAGCCTGGATGATTGGATTTGCAGAGTTGCCTCTCAGCCTCCTCTTTACTTCATCCTCTACCTCCACAAGCATGTCGAAACTCTCTCCAGTGCCTGTTACACTTCATGTGGAGTGGAAAACAGAACAAGAAAGCATAGATGAACTTTCTGGAACCAAAAGGAAAAGACTCCACAGTGATCTTTGAGGAAGTCTAATCCATATCACAGCACAAGTCATTATCAGTCTGGATACTCTGGCTAGAACAGTCAATTGATATTGGTGGAAATATTTCATACTAGTCTCGCTGCAGCTGCTCCCAGCTCATCCTGGAGAAGTCACTGCTTCTCTGAAAGGCTAGTGGTGCCTGGAAATTGTCAGTATTTCTCTGGTTACTACGATTTTCAGTAAGATCTGATTGTTTATACAAGTTAAATGATAGTAAACTCCCAACCAAAATACAACTATTACATGGCATAATGGAAGCCACATCTGTACTCTAAATTCGCATCACTGAATTACCTCCTCCCTCCTTCCTCCCCAGCTCCCCACTCCGTTTTTTGTGGGTTTTTTTTTTTTTTTTTTTTTTGTAATATGGTAAGACTATTCATACAAGTTAGAGCAGAGAACAGCCGAAGCAGCCCACACACATATGTACTAGGTTTAAATTCTTTGGAAGACTATGTTGTTCAAGCTTTCCTTTTATTTATCCAAAATGGCACAAGCAAAAGATGTTTAAAAAAAAGAACTTGACAGAATGGTTGGAGAGGGGGAAGGAATGGTCATTTCTTAAGGAAAGAATATTACTTTCACAAAACCTCGTGTCATTTTTATGTTTACACAACAGGACTGGTACAGTTGAGCATATCACATACTGACAGATTAACAGGACCTCCTACCTTGACTTCATTCTCTCATGCATTCTCCCATGCTGGATACATTGTTGGTCCAATTCATCATTCCGTTTCTGCATCTTCTCCAATCTGCCATGGAGATACTCTTTTTCCTGACTAAGCTGGTTGACTTCAGATCTACAGAAGTAAAACAAAGCGATGATGGATGTTGTCAGATTTCATCCTGCAGTGTGCCATCAATATGTGGCTTCAGCGTTTATAAAATTTCATACATTTGTATGTAATGCATAAACAAGCTATTAGTAGAACTTACAGAAACAAAATGCTGTTTCAGATAATCTTAAAACAAAAGAATACGATACTGGTGGATATCTTCTAAATATGCCGCTGGCAACCACTCAGTTATAGGTTGGCTATGCTAATTTCAGCCTAATTTAAACAGGCATGCCATTTGGCATTATGCATTGCTGTTAAATAAGATCAATAAATGTAAATTCATACTTGTTAAGCAAGAATTTGGCTAACATTTTGAAAACACATTTCAACTTCTTTATTAGAAAAAGCTAACATTTAATTTAAATAAACTAGCTACTTGTTCAACCTTTACTCTGCTTTATAGGTTGAACTCTCAACTGTTCACAGGTTGAACTCTCAATAGTGGTACTGTTTTAAGAACTTTAGTAACCTCCTATGTCTAAAATAGCATTGCACAGATTAAAAAAAAAATTCAACAACAAAACCCCCATTAACCCCTCCCCCACAAAAGACACCCAAGCCCAACCAAAACCCCAAAGGCTCACTAAGAAGAAAATTAACAAAACTTTAAGAAACAAGGGACAAATAATACAGGCACACATTAATCTACATAAAACTCAGCACAGCCTTTAAGAATATTAGTCACTTCTAAGCAATTCTTATTCTTCACGGGTGAGCAGAGACACCAGATCCATGAATGACCTGGGACTGCTACTTGCTACATCTCTAACCATCAGCCCATGGAGAAACAGGCATGAGCTGTTTCTTAATATCAGGAAAAGACCTCAGATTAAATTGTGATAAAATATACATTATGCACTTGTACAATTTTAACTCTTTGGAAAAGGTTAATGAGAACATGTCAGAATCTGCTATACCATCAGAAAGTACGAATCAAAAGCAAGCAAATTTGATTTATGGCATCTGCCACTCCATATCTCAAGGTTAAAAAGCTTCAGAAATATCTTTAAGTCATAAACTTAAATATGCTGCAATTACAGCAGAAAGATACTTTACCTTCCTGGCTGTTATAGAATGCAACTACAACTGACATTCTGAAAAATACAACAGGAGAGGAAGGAATACTCCTCTTTCAAAAACATGTTGTTACATTGACAAGTCAAATCTAGAAATGACAACATGATCTTTTCATGTTTAAATAGAGAACAATGCATGGTATCATCTGTGAATCTAAAAGAACTTAGCAAGGGAAACTTTGGACCAAGACTGTATGTAATTGAATTTAGATTGAGAGTTACAGCTCTATTAAGAAAGATCACACAGAAATACATCAGAATTGTGCTGATAGATTTGTACATCAAACTTCAGTGCGCAGGAGTTTCCTGGATGGGTACATAATAGGGAGCAGGAAGGTAGCAGAAACTGAGTTTTTCCACCGATCATTTTACAGAAATACTAGTAACTTAAATGTCAGCATTAACAAAGCCTTGCCAGCTGGACCAACTGTTATCACACAATGTGAATGCAGTCTGTACTTGATACTGATGCTGTAAGACAGACAACCAGTGGATAAAAGCAAAGGTTCACTGCAGAACAGCTCAGAGACCTGACATGGGACTAAATTCAACTCTGCATTAATTTTTTTGCTAGCAAAACTTAGCAACAGCATTTCCCATGTAGTAATATTGTAAGTTATCACATTTGTAGGGTTTCCCAACAGGGAGATCCTGTTTCTTTTTCTGTATTTGTATGTGACTGTCTCATTCATTGAAACAACAGAAGCAACTTTAAAGGTGATAAAAGCCTCAAAGTTTTACAAGGACTTATTTATCTCCATCACACTTGAATTCAAGGTGCCCAAAGTTGGTGTCAAAGACTTTCTGGAAAGATCAAGTAATTCAAATCAACCAAAACCAAATGCTACTGAAAACTACAATTAATGAAAAAAAAAAATTAAGTCATGAATTAAGTAATAGCACGAATATCATAATCTCCAATCTCTAAAATACAGCTACAAATGCCTGATGCTCCGAAGCACATTACAAGTGTTGTTCCTAAAACATCTTTTGTTAAACATAATCTTTTGTAAATGCAGATAAAAACAGAAAAAAATTTCTAATTATGACACTATTTACACAATGTCCTTTCCATATAACTATCTAAGAGTCTGACCATCAAGACTGACATATTTAACGACACTGAAATTTTGAGAGACAGCACATACGAAGGACAGAATGGTTAGGTCCATGTTAAAAGGTTCATGTGTGTTGGCATTAAAGACAGAACACCAGTCCAATACAGTACTGCATACCAAGAGTCTTCCATCATCACTTGTTGACAATTCCCTCTGCATCTTTAAACACACCTTGCATCCACCTCAGTTTCCAATGATTAAGATAGGACAGCTAATTCTATATGACATTTAAGTAACTTCACACATTGTTGTGTTAAAAAATATCCCCAAACCACTGTAATTGTAATAAAAGCCTGATAACTGTACTGAATTCTATAGCACATTTATACAGGAGTAGGAATTCCACCCAGCCAGAGGCAGGACCAGCCCTGTGTAAATGCCTCTGAGCGACTCTGCTCCCAAGGTATCACAGCAGGAAAAGAGAGGGGGGTTAAGTGTCAAAGCACACAGTGCTGAACTTCAGAGATAGTTCACTCATAATGCCGAGGACAGAGGCAAATTAGAGAAATCCATGCACTAATCACTGTGTCTGATGGATCCTGCACAACTAAAGGACACAGCAAGGATGTGCTGATGTTGCTCCATCAGAGCTACTCTGGGTCCAACAGTCTGAGCAATAAGCTGTGGTGGACTCAGTAGAAACCGAAGCATGCAGGCATTTGGAGTGCTGCCATCAGAGCTGAACTCAGCAGGAAGGAGCACTTCTGCAGACTTAGGCTGGCCCCACAAGTCAGGCAGTCACGGATCTGTGTGTGCTTCTGAGATCTGATACACTCAAATGACCTGTATGAAATCACTTTTAGTTTGAAATTGCACAGAGCAAAGCTACAACATCACATGAAAATGTAAAATGTATGCTTATAATTGGATGCATAATAGACTTTGCCAAATCTCATTTACTTGTCACTCTATCAAAACTAATTAATGGGGGCAGGAGGAACAAGAGCAACAAAAACCCCTTTATACTTTTGGATCCATTTAACTACCTCAACTTCATTTCAAAAATTGCTTTATGGTTTTATCTACCATCTTTGCTGGAAGAGTCATGGAAAAAAACCCAAAGAGGTTAGCCTCCAAAACACTTAAATACTAAAGGCAAAAAAATGAGGAAATGTTAAATCATCACAATTCAAAGTCAATCTCAGAGTATCTTTAGGATGAACTGATTTTTGAACACTAAGGTGGCAGTGCTGCCTTTACTCCTCTGAACTAGGTTTTGCATTTCAGTGCTTTTTAAACACTGCCTTTTCCTGCTCTTAAAACCAATTGTTTACTTGCACAGAAATTAAATACACACTCTAAAATATTTTCTATTGATGCAGTATTGTTGCATCTAATTTTAATGACTGAACCTTCAGACAGACTGTTCCTCATCTTCATCCAGCTACCTTCAACAAACATTTCACTCCTGGTATTGAGTGCAACGACTGCAGTCAACCAAACATGCAGAAAAATAGTTCAGCCGGGTATGTGTTCTTTACTTCAATTAAACTCACACAGTTGGATGCCTACTGTTGCCAAAGCAGTAATATAATTTATACATTATAGTCCAAACAGTAAAACTACACTAAAAGTCATTTAACAATATTTATAACACCATAAAATACAGTGTTAAAATATATGAACTGCAATATGTACCAAAATTATAAAATTTGTTTCTCATCATCAGTGATTAAAACCAGGATCATTGCTCTAGCTTCAATACTCACAACCCTTGTGACAGATTAGAATTCAAATCTTAATGATCAATTTACAATTAACAAGATAGAAGTGAAACAAATTAAACCAACCATTATATATAACGAGACCCAATGGACTCCCATTGTTCCCCTTAATTACAAAACGCAAATCACAAATACACAGTGGGTAGTGTTAAGCATTAATCTACAACCTAGAAACTCAGACAGTGACAATCAGAGGGAAAAAAAAAAGAACAAAACAAGAGAGAAACAGAGGAGAAATCAACAAAGGACTATATTTTTAAACATGCCTATGCATACGAAAACCTTCACAGACACTATCTTCTTTCTGCACAGCTTGAGGGGTTTATAATTCGTCTGACATTGTCTTTCTGATGCCTTTCTGTGTAGGGACTAGCTCAAAAAATGGTTCCAGCTTACATATAAACACAAAAACTTCAGTTTAGATTTCCCAGAAAACCTGCATTAAATATAAAAATATATGTGCCATTCAGATGCATTCCACACAAACAGTAGAAATATGTAGTTGTCACAGACAAATTTGAAATGTCTCTTATTACAAATGGGTACTTCCTACCAAACCAAATAAAATTTAAATAAACTTACTATTGCATTACTATTATTAAAAGAGCTTGAGTGTTCCACAAATGAAATAACGGTATTGGTAGCATACAGTTATTTCTTAAACCCATGGAAATGAAGGCACAAAGATTCTAGATGTACAGCAAGAAAATACACATCCAGGTCCAAAATTCAGTTTATAGTAAGGTCAAAAATATGGAAAAAAATGAAAAAAGTATTTTCTGTGAAAATAGGGCACACTGCTGCTTTGTGATCTGCTTTTATTAATGTACGTAAGAACTAAGTTATAAAATCTTCCCCAAATTATTGCTTTTTTCCAGAAGACAAAACTACAGTATTCTAGTATTCTGTGATTTTACAGTACATTCAGTGACAATAAGCCGAAGATTGCCATTTGGAGAGGTGCTACTGACAGATACATGCCGATCATGCATTTAGAACTTGGCTAAAATAATTTCCTGCATCTGATCTCCTGATCACATCACTTTGTGATGTGTCATTTTCCACCATCTCCAGTTCCACCTTGCTGCTCTCATTTTTACCTTTTTTCTTTTTTTTTTGTCTCTACCTATTTCTCTGTCCCTGTTACTGACTGCAGCAGCTCCCACTCCAATGAAGGCAAGCTCAAGCTATTTTAGGACCACTTCTCAGAACCACTTTCCTGAATTCTTCCTTACAGTTTCTTTTGTAAAAAATACCACTTCCTGGAGATGCAAGAGGGCTCCATTTCCCATTTTCAGGTCCTTGACATAGTCAGCTAATGCTGCTAGGTGGAGAAACACTTGGCAATCTCTAGTATTTATTTTCAGAGAATAATGTGTTTTCACAGTATGTTTTCTGTCTTTCCTTCATCCTTTACAGTTACTAGTCTGTGACTGTGAGCTCTAGCAACAAAGTCTGTGTGCTTTTTTATTGCTGGAATAATAATATGATTCGAATCCATTTAGATTTTGCATTACTGTAGCAGAAAGAGCTCTGCTTTTTTCAAAGGAAAAATTCTGTTTGCTTCTCTCTCAACTACCCCTCACAACATCTGCATGAGAAGATTGCTTACAGTCCCTCAAGTTTGTAATTTCTTCCCCAAACGCTCTGGATGGGATTCACCTCCTAATTTCAGCCACTTAACAGCTAGTCAACACTTTGTATTCAGTGGGAAGTAAGATGGGCAGTGGAGGCAGTACCAGTAGGAAGCATCATATATTTATTACAGACATATATATATATATATATATATACATGTCATCTACTTAAATCATTCCCCTTTCACCATTCCTAGGAAGAGGGTACTGGGGTAAATCTCTGAGTGAGTGTTGCCTCTTTTACATTACCTCCAGAGGATGATTAAATCCACCCAGCAGAAGAAGACTCTTGTCTTGAAAACCAATTTTATGTTTGCTGAGTGTTTCCCTTACTTCCCATCAGCCATGAGATGAATACTAGCCTTAATTACCAAATTTACTTTGCATGTAATTTACAGAACCTACAGAATGCCAAGTCTCCACTGAAGTCCAGTTTACCACTCTAAATAAGAACCCAAAAAAAGTTTTAACAGATACTCCTTTCACACATAAAAATGTAAAATCAAATTATTTGCTGCTAAAGAACTAAATAATTCATATTTTCTTTAGAAGATAGTTCTGTCTCATAGAACTTATGAATAGATACCTCCATAGCTTTGTCTTTCTTTATATTATTATTACTTACAGGCTTTGCTCTCTTCCTCAGGTTTTAATGGCTTTGAACTTAGATCTGCAATTGATTGATAACAAGCAGCAGAAGAATCTGAGCACCAGTGACAAGAATTTTGATGACAATTATTTTATCGACAATATTCAGTGTGTAATGTAGTACTGTGAAAAGAGCTCAAGTAAATTATTAAAATGACAACAGTTTTGACATCCCTGAATCTTCAGCATATTTATATAACTTTAAATAAGCTTGAATTGTAGCTTTTCAAACAATTTCCTACTTTTCATATTAAGGAAGGAAATACTACGCAATTTTTACATTGGAATTGTCCAAGAAATTTGAATTAATAATCAGAAACATTATCTTAAGGGGCATATATTATACTGAATTCTTAATGGGCATATGTTACATTGATATGATATGTAATATCTGGGGAAAAAAGAAAAGTAATAAAATATGAATTAAAAAAATAAGAATGTCTTAGTAATAAAAGGGTCAGGTTAAGAAAAATATACTAACCTGTATTTTTCTGACATTTGTTCCAACTTCCTTGTCAACACAAAACATTCTTCCTTTAATTTTGCTATGAATGTATTCTGGGAGGTCAGCAATAAATCCAGTTCTTCTACTAGAAACCATAAAATTATGATACTATAAAATTATAATTATATAAATTTATAGATAACATAGAAAAAATTACATATTCTTTATTTCTTTCTCCTAGTTCATTCTAGTTTTGAAATGTTCTTTAAACTTCAGCTACTTGGACATCATCGCTTACCAAATTAAGGCTCTGTGTCAGAATTAGCTGAAGTGTTAAAGCAATGCTGCCACTGAATCTGGCCTTGTAAGAGAAGAATCACTGTGAATAGATATCTAATCTGGTGGGCTTGCTTTTTAGCTAGAAGTTCACTGACATTTCTAGGAAGAATAAAATTGGCAAGCCATGCTTTAGCAGACTTTTGCTTGCTCAACTGGTGCAGAGGATACACCAGCAACCCAAATGCTCGCACTGTAGACTTATTTCAGTATCTCCTTAAAACAGCAGTTCTTTTATTTACTGTGTCCTGAGCTTACCATGAATAATGTAACTTTTTATTCTTAAATGATAGGATTTAGACTTACTGCCCAGTGACAGTTGAAATGAAACCATTTTATAACGTAATTTTCAGTTACTATCAGTTTGGACTGCACCTAAACTCATGACCTAGAATCCAGGTATCTTTATTATTTCAAAAGGAAGATACTGCAAAATAATGTTTCTTGATTTCTGCTTTTAAAATCAGTGAAAGCATGACCACTCTTACCCAAATTCCTTGTATGTGTGTAGGGTCATAATAAACAAAGTTTTCTTTATAGACATTATAAATGACTGTAATTTTCAACTCCCTCTAATCCTACTAGAGATGTATAAAAACAGACCCAGACATAATATTGTTTCATTTTTGTATACAATTTATGCACCAGGAGGGTAAATTACATTTCTCTTGTGCAAAATTACACATGGTCATATGCAGATGCGCTGTTTAAAGGAGTAAAAAAATGATTCTGAGAGCTTCTTTTCCTGTACAGTGTAGACAGCAGGCACAATGTAGCTGCATTCTCTGAACACATGGAAAGGCCCTCTAGTACTGTGATATTACTAAAAAAGGCAGAAAATTGAATAGCATTTATGAATATGCCTGCTATTTTATGTGTTATCCAACACTCCTTATAATTAATATTAATGTATGTTGTACAGTTTTCCTAAAAGCATTGCATGACTGGTGAGTAAATATGGTATTTTGTTAAAAACATAAATATATCATGTTCTTTAACAGCTGAAGCTCCTCCTTCTTTCCATGACCATGGGTTACAGATTTCATCTCTTATAAATTCCCTCTTTTTTTTGTTTATTTATAATATGCACCTCTATTAACATTGTTGGCATAGTACTTCATAACACAAAATAGCTCTTTTTTGTTTGTTTGGAAAACCCATTTTACTTCCAGATTAAAGTTAGATATTATTGATGGGCTCAGTCAATTCAATGAAGTCTTCTATTACGAGAACCTGAAGTATGCAAGGGATTAAACATCTTTCTTCTAGATTGAGGATGTGTGGGGGGGGCACATGGTAATGCTAAAAATGTTTGAGGCTGCAAAGATTAAATAAAGGAACATATCAATTTGGAGCCAGTGAATTACATCCAGCTGCGACAGTGAATTAAGAACCGATTAATGGCTAAAGCTTTTCTCCAGTTTGGATGCCGAAGCAAACTCATTAAGCTTTTAGAGTAGCTATAATGTGTGTACTGTGGGAACTGTTCAATGCTATTCAGGAGACTTTAACTGTAAGCTCAGAGCATTTCCCGCAGAGCTTCTGATGCTATTTTCTTTATATAACATGTGTGCCTGAAAATCCAGCCAAAAACAAGCCCTTTGTTTTTCTACTTTGTTGTGGTCTCTCTCAGCTTTACGTTTCTTGAACACAGGTAAATAAACTCATAATCCAGATGGTGCAGCAGATGTGAGAGCAGCACTCTGAAATCAACAGACAGTGGGCAATACTTTCCATTTTCTCTTTTAAACGCTAACTAATATGTAATTCGGAATCTCCGGTGTAGTTAGCATCTGCTCCCTTCGGCCAGCCAAAGGTTACAGGTGTTCCTGATGTCATTTCACAGTAAGGCGTGGGCCTGGCTTGTGAGTGAGTGCCCAGGCTCTAATCTTTCCCTACCACCTACCAGTTTTCTCATGCTGGGCCTCCATTTGCTGCATCTTCTGTGTCAGCTCCTGCTCTCTTTGCTGGGCCTGAAGGGCTCGGGCCTTTGCTTCATTGCTAATGCTGTGCTGAATGCTCTCTTTCTCCAATCTATAAAAAAACCCAAACAGGAAATAAAGAAAAATAAAAACCGTATACTGAAGAGGATAAATTAAAAGGGTGAAGCAGAACATTCAAATAGTAATAACAGCAAAAAATCTGGCCAAGCTTTTCACGTTAAACTTTCTCCTCCCACTTCAGGTTATACAAACCGACCTTTCTCTTACAATGTCAAACATTCTCCAGCGACTAGTAGAAAATGGATAAAATGTATGATCTATTTCCTGAGAGAAAATTGGCCCTGCAGACAAAAATAGGGTTTTATTTTTAAAAATTCTAAACACGACCTCTTCTTCATAAGGAAGCTTACCAACATTCACTTTGCACTGAACATATTATTTGCATTTTCTTTTAAAGGCTATTTGTTTAATTCTGCAATGAAGCTTAGGGACCTGACCCCGAGATGGACTGGTTCCCAGTGAATCAGCAGGAGATAAGTCAATGGGAGCGATTGCACAGTGCTCGTGATACAGCTACTCTGAAAGCTTAATGAGTTTTCTTAAGCAACCAAACAAGTTTTAACTATTAATTTATGTAAATAGGAGATGAATGCATCCATTACAATAGAGTAGACTGCTAGCACCACACAGGCCCAGCCCCTTGTGGTTCTGCTCAGTGGGGGGTTCTACAGGAAGGTCTAAAGCCCAGTACTATTATTGAAGTATGCAGGCAAGAGAGCAATTTACTTGACCAGATACGCAAGATGGGGCAATCCACTCCTGAGGCAAAACAAATGCTAGACTACCACACTCCATTGAAGCATTTTATTTAATGCAAGCCAAGCAAAAAGAGCATGGAAAATAAAACCCCAAAAAGATACATGCATATAAATTAGAAAAGATCTTGAACTACAAATTCAGATATAAACTTTCCCAAAGGTCGTGAATATTTATCTGGTGCACGTTGGGATCCACATTTAAAACATCAGTGAGTTCACACATACAAGGATTGATTTCTAGATTTTAAATGACACGACCAAACACCTTTCTACTGAAATGACATTTAATAGCTTGGGATAGGCTTCAAGAAAGTCATATAAGCACGTTTTATTCTAAGGATATTACCTATTTCAGAGGACAACAAAACAGAACACGGGCACAGATCATGTAAGGATAAAGCCACATCTCATGTGGTTGCTGCACTTAACCTTTGGATTGGTGCCTAATAACCCATCCGAGATATTGCAATATCTCAGCATGACACACACAATGTTAAATCTTCTCTCTCAAATTTACCCCAAAGCAATACAAATGGTGGGTCACATTACACTAATTCCTGGTCCTGATGTTTCAAGCCCTACCTTAGGCAAAACTCCGTTGGAAATCACAGGCAGTTTCTTCTGAGGTAAGACAGCAAATACGTTTAGATAGCAAAAATATTAGAGCGTTAAGGAAATAAAGCACATTTTTAAAGGAAATTTCATATATTGAATAGCACTTTATCACATCACTCTCAGAATTGCTTTGTGATCATATTGGGGCTATCCTAAGGAGTGATGCTCCCATCATTTTTTCAGTGTAAGCTCCAAATATGGAAAGCATTACTAAGAATATTTTTCCCATATTTGCTGGAAACCAGTCTGAGCAAACCCCTTTATTTTACAAATGTTTTTTATCTTCAGAAAGTTGTTATAAGCACTGGATGGCTCAAAAAACTAAAGGAAAAACAAGTCGCCAGCACCTCTCACATTCCTCTGATGCTTTCAGCTAAAGAAAGCATCAGAAGCACAGTATTTTATTTAATAATTCTCATGTGAGATGGCTTTGTGCAGTTGGGTGCTGTGCAGTCATCTGGCACACAGCTGGCTGGCTGGCCTTCTGCTGGGGGTAACCTTCAGCATGCAGCAAGCTGCACAGCTGAAGCTACCAAGGCAAACCTGTGAAGGTCCATTCCTCATCGCTAGGGCCCCTCCTGATGAACTCATACTAACCAGCAAGTTCAAAACAAATGGAGAATCTACTGCCACCAGAAACACTCTCCTGTGTAGGGGACCCATCCAAAAGAGCCACTCACCTGTGTCACTTACTGCATAGAGCAAGCTCAAGCAGGAGCTCAGAAACCACAGATGTGTGGTGAGTGTCCTATGGCTGAAGTGTGTATGGGGTGGTTGAAGATGAGTTTATACAGTGGATAAAAGCTCAGCTGTAGAACTAGGAAAACACAGATAATTCTTACACAGAAGAGCAGCTTCTTAGAACTTCGAAGATTTTGGAATTAAAACACCAATACCAGACAGAGCAATATCTGAGGTGCTTTGAATTGCTCAGGAGCAAAAAAATACCCTGGAACCAAATCTGTCTAAACGGAGTGGCAAGTCCTTCATCCACACCTTGAGTTAAACCTGCAGGACTTCTAGAAGCTTTGACACTGTCTGTCCAATTGCAATTTCTTAAATCAATTCTTTCGCAATTCAGAGTAAAAGAAAATCTATGGACTGTAGACAGAAGGAAACAGTCCTTAGTCCCTCCAGCATTAGTGCAAAGACATCAGAGGTCTCCTCCTAGAAAAACCTTGGAATTTCTTATATTCCCTAATGGAAAGCACAGAGACAATGTGAAGCAAAGCTATGACTGACTGATAAAATAGGTAATATCTGAATCAGAAATGACAGCTAAAAAGTAATTGTTCCAGAACTTTTAAAAACTTCATCTATAGAGGTCAAAAATAGGAGATGAGTGGTTAAAGTGCACCAGTCTGTTCTCTACTCAAATTCAAACACTAGCTCTACTGAGAGCAAAACACTAAACCCACTAAAATGCAGATCTGATTGGTCACAACACTGATCAGTTTTACTAAAGCAGACACATTGAACTCATGGAAACTTTCACTTCTGTGTGATAAACCCAGGACACTACCAAAGACTCAATCATGGAGAAAGCTCAAGCTTTCCTAGAGCCCTGTTCTGAAGTACAGGTTTTCCACAGTGATTTTAGTTCTAAATGCCTGTTTTAAGCCTGACATTATTGGCTGTCAAGAGCCACAGTTAACTCAATGAAATTGTTTGCATACCTCAGTGAACTCAATATTGGTTTGCAGTGCATGAAAGTTACGATTTTCAAATATTCTTGACAAAACAAAAGGCACTGTGAACTGTAGCTTATAGCACAGGAAGAAGAAAATTGCCATCTCTGGCAAATTAAAAAAAAATAAATCCTTGCTGCAACTGAAGGGAAAATTCACTTTGATCTCAAAGCTAACATAAAAGTATGCTGGCTGAATTTGAGCCATCAAATTTAATTAAAAAACCAAATGAAACCCCAAACCAAAATAACCCCCCAAATCAAAACACCTTTCTCAAAACTAACAAACAAAAACTGGATCCCAGATCTATTTACAAGAGAAGTCCACTCTCTGCCAAAGGATTTTGCAGTAAAGAAAAAGGAAGCATGTAAAGACTAGTGACATAAAAATAATATTTGACTACAAGCTCATCTATTTCTGACTGAAAAAAACCCAGAACTTAGATTGACAGAATTTTAAATTTCACTACACAGTTCAATAATATGTGTTTCTGAAGGACTCTTTTCAGTTTGGTAACAGTAAAAATACAAAAATAAAAAAGCAGGTGATTCTTAATGCAGAATCAGGCCTCTGACTGGAGGCTGTCAGGAAACCTTATGGCAAAGCAACCACAATTTGAAGCAACCATGCTTCCTATATGGACTATTTGATTTTTCCATGTGGCATTTTTAAAAAAGCTAATGGATCCATTAGTAAGGACTATGAACTTAACTGGACAAATTAAAATACACCAGCAATTATCTCAGTTCAGTGATACACATGAGGTTATCACAGCATTATTTTTGACAACTTCATTTAAAATTAATTATAGTTAAAAATATAACTATAAAGCATTTTAGCTTTGATATATATTTGCTTTGACCTGAACTTCATAAATCATTAAGGAGAAGCCAGCACTGAGTGTTCCAAATGCTTGAGCTATCCAAAATAACAAGACTTGCCTAACTGATGACCAGTCCTGGAAGTCTGCACCCACACTCAGCCTTGGGCAGCAGGAGGACCAGTCAAGCCTAACACTGATGCTTTTACCACATGCCTCAGTGGTCCAGAGCAGATCTCTTTCCTAGATAACACGTAGCCAAGTGGGCTAGCCCTGTGACACAACAAATCACCTCAGAAGAGAGAAAGGACTCAGCTGAAGGCTCCTTTAGCTCTTTCAGAGGCAATGAGCTCTCTCTCCCACTATTTTTGAAAAGAAATGTGTAGCAGAAGATTCTCTACCAAACTGAAAAAGTTTTGAGGAGTTACCCAAGCATCTTATTCCTAGTATCTTTAGTAAAATCTGGCATGAAGTCAACTCAAATCAATTAGAACACTTGAAAGTAAGACTTGAAAGACTACATGCATTAGGAGCCCTAAAGACCAAATCACTTTGGGTACAAAGAATCAGCAGTGTTTTATGCAGTCTGCTTTCCAAACTTTCCACAAAATAGGTCTAGTGGACTGTCCATTACAAGCAGCTTTCTGAATCACCTTCTCATAGGCTATTTTATCTTATTATTTCAGCTACAAGTGTCAAAGGAAGAATGGAAAATCTGAGCATATCCTTGCTCTTCTCTCAGGCTATAGGAGGAGAAAAACCCAACCAAATGAACCACACATTCATGATAAAAAGGAAAAAAAAAAAAAGTATAAAAGTTGAAACAAGATGACACAATACCTGACTTATTCTCTAAGGGGAAACATTGGAAAATTTTTTGCTATCTCTAACTTTATTACCAGACACTATTCAAAACTCACAATGATAAAGGTCATAAGAGAAGGTATACAGAATAAGATCACACTTCACAAACTTCTTCCCCCTGTATTTTTATGTATCTTTGTATGTATGTCACATACAGAAGAATAAGGGCTCACTTTTTATTTTTTCAGGTTAGCAGACAAGTCTAAAGGTTGGTCTACAAACATGGGAAAAAACCCAATTTACCAAGAAGTCATTCTCCCCAGGAACAGTGTTAAATAATTCTCTCTATTAATGTAAAACTTCTATAACTCCTTTCAGACCAGCCTTTCAATTTAACAGCACTGCAGTACCCCATTCAGCTATTTACAATGGAGAAAGTGTTTACTGAGTTTTATCATATGCTATCCAATCTTAGTATTTTCAAACATTTAAGTAAGAAAATGCAACACAGTAAGACCTGTAATTCTGCAGGCAAACAGGTACATGCTGGTTTAAAATGTAGCTATGATTCAAAATTATTGCTTTCCAAACCTTCTAAATCAACAGAGCTCTAGAGCATGTGCCTTGCTCATATGTTTGGATCAACTCAGTAAGAAGGCTCAGGGTCACAAGACTTCTCCTTTTCTTTTAAATCAGGCTTCTAGCAATCTTTTGTTTAGCACTGACTGTTTCAGTTATCTTCCTTTGTAAGGCCTATGACTTTTCATCTAACAGGACCTTGTCAATACCCATGGCTGCTCTGAATGAGGAGTCAGCTGGACAGTGGTTTAGTGGTTCCCTCTCATTAAACTGTAGATTTTTTTTGCCATCTCAATTTTTGTTATAAAGGCTTTGATTTTTTCAGTGCTTGTGTAAATCCACACTGGATTGGATTTTATGCCTCTTGGTGCTTTTGCAAGGCAAAAGAAAGGCATGAAATGAATGTTCTTACGGCACAAAATAAATAAAAAAGGACATATGAGTGCATGCTTCCTCAAGAATTATGTAGAAATATCTTTTAAAAGCATCATGATCAGGTCATTTCTTTAAACCTTTCCAAGGAGCTGAAAAATTGCCCTTCCTGTATCCCATTGAGGGAATTACCCACTGAGTTGCTCTTTTTGTCAGTTTCTGGGAGCTGACTGGATGCTGATTCTGGAGTTGGCTGCCAGGTCTTCTCAGCAGAAAGCTCAAGTTTCTGGAAACTGCCCCAGCCAGCACACTGTGTTTGGTGAGCTTCAGAAAAATCTATATTTGCGTGGTCAAATTTTGAAGAAACCCAACTATTAAATTAATTGGGGGATTTGAAGGACTGCATCATTTCTCAGGATACATGTGGGCCTATTCCTGAGAACTGAGGCTCAAAAAAACCCAAGCAAACAAACAAACCTTAAATCTTGTTTCTTGTATTAGTTGAGAAATATAGTTTCCTAAAATAATGAAATGTCAGAGCTTTCTCCTCATAACCACGAGAAGCAATAAGAACCACGAGAAGCTTTTCAAGCAATTAGAAAAGTTATGTAAAGGTCAAGGGGTAAAAAATTCAGCATTCAAATTGATCCAACTCTTTAAATATAGATCTAAGAAGTTAGAAAGTGCTACAGAAATAACTTGAAAGTAGAAATACATTAAAAATATGTTAATAAAACTAAATGAAACTTCACTACCTTACTTGAGATGAAAGGCTGGAAAAAACAACCCTTCCAGGCTGCTACCACTATTGCATAAAAACACTTCAAATAAAAAGAAACATTTTGGGGGGCAAAAAAAAAAAAAAGGAAAATATTAAGCTCTGTACAGATTTCCAACCTTATCAAGAGACTAACTACAATTAGTTGACAAATTAGCTTGAAACAATTTTCCCCAAAATGTAGGTAACTTCTCACCTGTATCCCAATTCCCAGAATTCCAATAATGTCAACTTGTTATACAATTTTCTGTTTTTTCTAAGAATTTAAATTTTGCTGAATCAGAAATCAGTGCATATAACTTTCTTGTACCCACTCAATTTTTCCATATCTTTTTACTTAGAATGCAGCCACACCACCAGAACTGCTTTATAACTTCTATATGTATTTATATAATAACAAGAAGTCTACAAAAACAATGAAACGCTTCAGTCTAAAATTTCCACTCTGTCCTTTAAGCCCTACCGAGGCACCAGGAGAAACTATACATTAATAGCTGCATGTAAAAAAAAAATCTACTCCTGCTTACCATACTTGAAATCTACTTAAAAGTTATTTCAACTAACTGGACATATTAATAGGCACGAGACAGGTGGAAAGCTGCAGGAGCATAGGAACAGACAGATACAGAGTGTTACTCCTATGGAAGTTTCTATGAAATAAAGAACCTTGAACATAGTTAATTTCTACATCTCTACCTCTATCTGTGAGGTCAGTTAACAAAATGAAAGGACTTGCTTTACATTAAGAATTTGCAAACACCTAGCCTACCACACGATTTTACTCTTTTGGCATTATAATCTTCAAGATATATCCAGAAAATGACCAGCTCCACAATAACTTGGCTTCAATCTTGATAGTCCTCTGCATATCAAGTCAGAGACAAGTATTATCATTAGCTTCCCTATATTTCAATGTTAGAGAAGAAATAAGTGCCTCTAACAGTAATTAACATTTCACATTAGGTCAAATATACTGTCTTGGAATCAAAATCTGATTTTTCTGGCACATTTGTAAGCTTTGCCATCAAGATATGTAGCTCGTAAGTAAACATCCATTCTCTCATGACTATTACCATCAGATTGTGAACTACTTGGCCCTCAAGTCCCTATAGAAACACACAGTTAAATACAGAGTAGAAGCTGCACGGTGAGTTTTGTGAAGTCTTAGTACATTGCTTGAGCACTTCCAATATTGCACATATTTCCCTAAAATATTCGTTGTTCCACAAATTGCTTTTACAGATTACTGTATGTTGAAATAATTGCTTAACACAAAAGATTTTTACAGGTATGTGTTTTGTATATACAAAATATTTTTCCTATTTTTAAAATAAAGGAGTAATTTTCTTGATTTATGGTGATTCTTGAATTTGGCACCAGCAGCCTCTTACAATGCAGCTTCAGGACACATTTAAGGCAGACAATGTCAGTATAAGAGGTGTGGTCCTTCTTTTCATCCTCTTACAGTGAGCACTCACACAACCTATTCTTCAAGGAATTATTCTTCTTCAATCTGAATAACTCCCTGAATAACTTGATCACACAGGTACCTGTCTTCCAGTGTCAGCAGAAGCAAGGGCCTGGCAACATGTGGCCAGACACAGCCATATATTGCCACTCTAGGGACTTGCCTTTTCAGCACAGCATAGACCAGGTTCAAATAACTGTGACTCTGTACTCCAAGGCTCAGCTTGTTAATAGAGTAAATCCAACCATCAGGCTCCTACCATTGAATCAAAAAATGATGCAGCTAAATGATGCAGAGACCTGATCTGCTATGAACTCACTCTGCCAATTTAAATTTGTTCAAAAACCCAGTGTTTTTGGTACGTTAACTTTGTACCAGCAAGCTTTATGCTGAATCAGGTATCATCTGTCCTTCCTGCAGCTGGCACAAAGTCAGCACAAACACAGCGTTGCATGCTCTAGCTAATTAAAAAGGAAAGTGCCTGTGTGCTCATCACACCTGATCCAGATCAGCTCAGCACAGCTGAACGATCCAGTAGATCACAGATGCACTGTGAGTGACTGCTCAACACTTACCTGCATTTTTCACACACCTTAGGAACAGACACACAACCTGCACTTAAGGTGCCACAAGCCTTATATGTGGTAGTTCATAATGATCCCCAACTATTGCTGAAGTCAAGAAGAAGTTGAGGAATGTTTTTTTCCTGCCTCACAGGAACAGCTTGGGAAGAAGCAGAACCATTTGACAGAACAAAGCATTCTTCAGGATGACAATTTGAAAGACAATATTTGATTTTCAGGGAATTTGATCTAGGGTAAGCTAGATTTCTACCCCATCCTACAGCAAGATACCACACGTTCCAGCAAACTGACAGACTTATGACCAAAAGCAAAAAAGATGAGAAATACAGTGCCAACATGACACTGTACTTGACTGTTGTTGATTTGCTCTAGATCTTACAAAAACATCCTAATGAAAATCATGCTCATCTGCCCACATGTCAAAAGAGATAGATACAAACAGGTAGATTAAAAAAATAAAATTCCAGCCTTACGTGCCTTTTATTCATTTGTTTAGCTGTGGCATAATTTTTGTATTATCCTGATTGTAACTGCCTGCAATATCAGAAATAATGTACAGACAGTGTAACAGTTGAGGTTTTTGGTGGTGGTTTTGTTGGTTTGTTGTTTTTTGGGGTTTTTTTTTTTTTTTTTTGGACAGGTTATAAATCTCTCCTTTATGCTGTCAAGAGTAAGGGAATAACATATTTCAATAGCAACTTTAAAACGAAACTCACAAATTACTACCATTATGCTAAGTGCTAGATATCCCACTGTGCAGTTTTGCTTTGTGAATTTTTACCTTCTTCCATGCACACTTTTAGCCACTGATCGCACAGCCTTTCAGTGTTTTCTGCCTTTTCCTTTAAATAAACTGGCTCTGGCTCCTTCCATCTGGTTCCCCTTCCGTCAGCAACCCTGCACCTGTTCACACCTCCTCTCCTGTTGGATTCCACTGAACATTTCCTCCTCTGCCAGGGCTATTCTGGCACTCGCAACCTTTCTGTCATTCAATCCATCTGTCAGAAGTGAACTTTGTTTACCGCAAGCTTCTGCTTTCTTCTTCAAGAAGCAAAGCCCCTCAAGGTCATTGTCAAATGAACTGTCGGTGTAGATTTAAATCCACTTCTGCTAACCAGCAGCAGATGAAGTTCTTTACAGTCCTGTATTTGTGAAGATCAGTTTGGGGTATAGGAGAAATAGTAAGAAGCAAAAGAATAGCTTTTAATCATTATTTGTTAACTACAACAGCTAACGTGTTTTTCTTCAAATACATGTATCTGTTCCTTCTTGCTAGGGCTAGCACAGTCTGAGATGGACTACGTGAAGAAGTGAAAAGACTCATAAACATATTACAAAAAAAATAATAAATGAAGGCTTTTGACTCTGACTTAAACACTTGTAATAGTGCTATTGACTAAAAAAATACAAAATGGGAACAGTTGAATGAGTAAGTTTACAGTAAAACATTAAAGTGGCCCACAGCACTCATTTTAAATTATTTAATCTGCAGCACTTTTTTGCCTTACCTACTGATGTTTCAAATGCAACACTATTCAAAGAAAAAAAAATTAATTTTTTTATTGTTTTCAAGCCTTGTAAAACACACATATGCAACTCTTTGTTAGAATACTGCCTTCCACATTGAGGCAAATTGTAAAGATTCTTTGTCAGGGCTGAAACTAAATTCTTATTGTCAACAGGATACATTATTTTTAGCAATTCCTGTGTCCATATTTCTTTTCAACAATACACTCTGATAACCAAAAGTTCCTGAATTATTAACTAACCTCATTGACAGTCCTACTCTTCTAAAATAAGAAACATCTTCAATTTCACTGCATACCTTGGTATCCTTTTAAAAAAGATAATCTTTCACCAAGATTAAATACAATACTGAAAAATAAAATACATTTTTGAAGTTTTGTAAGCAATTATAATGAACCACCCATTTTATTACCCTTTTACCAAAAATGAATTGAAAGTAAAGCTTTCTGGGATCAAGTCCAGGAGGTAATCCAATCTCATTAGCAGAAATGCATTTATACTTATGTTAGGTCTGAATTTGACTTTAATGAAAATTGCATTGACAAATACTGCATAAGTTTAGCTGAATAAAAACTTAATAGTGATCTAGGCCTTGTATGGGGATCAGTCTCTGCATTTGCAAGGAAGTATTTTCTTATGCTGTGATCTTCTTCCATAAGAAACTAGATGGAGGTGAACAAATGCACTGGAAATAGAAGAGGAACCCTGGTACAAAAAGAACATGCAGCAGTGTTCCACCTCACTACAGAGATACTTGAACTCCCCAGTGATTTAAGCCCTGTAGAAGCCAACTGACCAACAAGGAGGAGCTGATCAAGAAGAGTTGCTCCTATTTCTACTAAACTGTAGCTTGACATGCAAACCACCAAACTCACCGGGGCAACCAAGAGCAGCACACTATTAACCTTGCCAGGCTGCCAGCACAGCTAGGGTGAGGAGCTGAGCCCTGTCAAGTAGCCACAGCAGCTCATCTGCTCACTCAGGATGGGCATCTCCCCACTCAGCCTCTCCTGACCAACCCCCAGCACAAGGGCGCTGTGCAAGGGCTGAGGAAGGAGAGCAGCCAGGCGGCCAAGGCTGCCATGCTCAGGTGATTTTTCTTCCTTCCTCCCTCCATCCACCAGCTACTTTCTCCAGCAGTGACAACCCACAGGCTGATGCTCTTCAAAGTGAAGTTGGATAAGGTCTCCAGCTGATGACATTTTGGGCTCCCTGTTGAATTTTTTTTCTAGGCAAGAACTTCAGGAGCAGAAGTTTGCACAGCAAAGAAAAAATACCCACAAATCAACAACTGCTGTGACTGCACAAAATAAACAACTTTGAATATACTTCTGAAAGCACAAGACAGCTTTTAAAATTGTTGAAGTTCACAAATACCAAGTGCTGACAGAAAAAGTACATTTTAGCTTATTGTAAAAACAAGCTTTCGACGTACTTGAGAGAAAAGCTTTAGAACAAGTCAGAAATAATGATAAAAATCAGAACCATTTTTCCAGTAGCAAATTCAGCAAAAAATCCAGCAGCCTTGAATACATGTATCTGAAAGACTTCTTCAGTTCAAAAAAATAAATCATTATCCTGTTGTCATTAGTCACACAAATAAAATACCTAATTTGAATGAGACCAAAGTAAATATTTGATACACACTCATAAACTTATTACTGTTGGTGCTGAATAATAACTGCTCAAAACAAAGACCTTATAAAGATGTTTGTTTTCTACAGCAGTTAGTCTCTTCAGTGTTTCATCTGAATTCACCACTCGCTCCAAAGCGCTTTAAGTATTGTCACTGCTCCTGAACCACACTCTACATGCAGTAGCAATTTGGCTGCCTCAGCAACCTGATGTGATCATTGATGTGACCAGTTGCAGTCTAAATGCCGTGAAGAAAAATTTAGATGAATCTAATCCTAAAATCTGAAAATGCATTATTGTCCTTTCCTTAAGAAATAATTATTGCGGAGCAATAAATACAATTGTTAACCATGATAAAACTCTTTTAAAATTAATAATAATTTATAAACACTTTAGTGTTCAAAATTAACATATGATTTTGTATTTGTTCTTTACTCCTTCCCTTACAAAATTTATCAATGGCCTTTATATGTTTGTACAATCACTTAAATATGTTTAAAACATTAAATAGAATGATATTTAAATAATTGTGTGTTATCTTGACACAAAGTGTATCAGCTTCGAAAATTTTACAACGCACTGCCAGAAGACGACAGAACCGATTTATTTCAAATCACTCAGTATCAGTCTTCATAAAGCAGCATATGGTCTTATCGTGGCAGGTAAAATATTTTACCTTCTATAATAACGCAGTGCAGCTAATTTATCTACATGCTGTATAATCAGATAAACAATTTCAGCTGCACTATGAAAACCTGTAGGCAAGGGAGAAATTTATCCCTCACCACTTTATTGATTTTTCCATATACATTCATATGATTGTTAACAATACAGGCTATTCTTTCTTCCACCTCCTTCTCCAATTACCTCAAAGCAAGCCCTTCTTTTCAGTAGTGAAAATATTTGCAGTTTCTACAGCTGCAGGACAAAGGACTCAGATTTTCACGGAGTTGCTCAGGGGAAAAGGAAGTGGAAACAAAAAAAAGCTCTACAAGATGCAGTGGCAAGCAAAGCAGAGTGAATGACAACTTTCAAAGCTACCACAATCATTTACTAATGTGCTGCTATAGCAAATAAGTCTAATTTTTTTGACAGCACCAAATTAGATTTATTGCAGAAACTGCCGCATAAATAGCATATGGTTGTGTTATACTACCTATTTCAAATCCCTGTAAAATGTTTCCTCCCCTCCCTGCTCAAAATGGGTAATTGAGCCAAGCTATAAACCTTCTGCAGATAAGATACATACAGGTTCAAAAAGCAGATGCAGGACACATAGGGGGTTTTTTGTTAAAATTGTCTAAAAAAAGTATCACATATCCTGATGAAATAAAACCAGGTAGTAATAGGTAAAATCTCTCTTGCTACACTTAAGGATTTTATGTCCCCCTTTTCTCGACAAAATTTTGTTTTCATTTCTCTTTCAAGCTGACAGTCATCAACACGGGGCATGACCTCGTAATCCTCTCACACATGACTACCTCTTACTTGCACAAGAAATCCTATTGATCTTCACTTCTTACGTGAGTCAAATTATTCATGTGACTCAAGATCTGGAGGCTCGGACCTCCATTCATTCCTCTCCAGCTCTCATTTATGAGTAGGGAGCAAAAATAAAACATCAGAAAACTGGTTCCATTCATTGGAGGGGCCCAGCCCTGTGGGAAGGTGCCGACCTACAGCTCTCCCGCCTTTCAACGGGAGCAAAGTTTCCTTTGCGGTTTCCCGGATCAGTCCCCGGACCCACGTGCTTTCGCATTTCTGTCACTCGCCACATCCTCCGTTCGCTATACCGCCACGGTAAAATACGAAACCACGTAACCTTGACACAGGGCAGGGCCGAGAGCGGAGCCCCGCGCTTTTGAGGAAGGAGGGGACGCGACGCCGCCGAGGGCCGCGGTGCCGGCCCGGGCCCGGGCCCGTCCCCGCCCGCCTCCCGACTTTGCGCGGCCGCGGCACCGCAAAGACCTTGGAAGGTGTCGCGGGCGGCCGGCGGGCACACCACTGCACACATCGCGCACGGCTGCGGCCGCCCCGCCGCTCGCCTGGCGGTGGTCAGTCCTCCCAGCTGCCCTATCCGTTACTGTCTGATTAGCTCTGCGAAGGAGCCCCTCCCCGGCCAGCTTTCCCCGCCATCTGTTCCACACGCGATGGCTGCCGCCCAGCAGCCTCGCGCTGCCCTCCTACCTGGCACCCGGCTCCCGGCCTTACCCCAAAGTGCTAACACAGGTTCTCGCTGCTGGCAGAGTCAGGATTTCATTACTACTACTTTGACAAGTGCAGGGTTGTTTGTAATTTCTCTTTTATCCTGATTTTGATTGTACAACCACCTCCCACTGATTCAGTTTGCTTCAGTTTTGTTGCTCACAGATTTTACTCTCCACATTAATCTCCCTCTGGCATGTTACTGCATCTGTTCCCTTTTTTATTATTAATTTTCAAATTCCCACCATTTTTGACAAAAAGGAGGTAATCTACACTCTGCTTCTGCCCATTTCATTTTCTTTAATTTGGAAGATAAGTATGAAAGCGTGCCAAAGAAGTTAATTCTCCGTTAACAGTTTATTTTCTGGCATCCTGATGCCTTTGTATATGAAAACCAGACAGAAATAAATGTTGACTGAATCACAACAACATAGTCGAAACCGTCCCTAAATTTAATGAAAAGTAAACATATGAAGCAGAATCTAAAAAGTTTATTAGTTATCAGAGTTGTTTCATGTTATCACTCATCCCTGCATTTTAAAAATAATGCTTTTGCATATGATGAGCAGACTATAAAAAAATTAGAAATCAACCACTGATTACACCCCGTTTCTGCTTCCTCCCCCCACACCCCCAATTCTAGTGTTATTGGTCCTTTCATCAGTCAGTCAGTCTGAGAAGATCAAGCATGTCTCAGTCATTTAATATGAGTAACAACGTTTCTCCAAAACTCTTTCCTACCATAGATGATGCATTCTAAGGTGCTAAAATTGTTGGAAAAGGCATGGTATTAAGCATGTTGCTAACTAATATAACTAGAAAAAAAAAATCCCCAAACAATAAATACTAAGTATTGTGCAACACCCTAGAAGGCTGTGTTTAACCACCAGGAAGTTTACGTTTTATCATTTAATAGTATAGCTTAAATAGGGAAAACAATGAATGAGGCAAGCTGCAATTTCTAACAAGGAATTCTAACAAGGAACACTGGTGATGACATACAGCTCAACACCAGAGCTTCAGAGATTAAATAATGCCACATTAACCTGGAAGGGTATGTGCTTTATTTATTGAACATGTAATAGAGATTAGCCTTAATTGGGTCACTGAAAGTTGCAAGAACCACCAATGCACAGTAGGATGACTATAGAACTGCTAAAACCCTACTGGCATGTCCTTAGATATGCTGCTTTCTAGGGACCATATCAATGTCAAAAAGAGGGAAGAAGTATCACGTAACGGGGGAAAAACAATAACCAAGAAAAACAACACCCACTGACTCACTGAAATATAAACTTCAGTCCTTCAAGAGTGACACAGGGATTTAGGGCAGCTTGGTGGCTCACCTGAACGTGAAAGCATGGGTTCATTTGGTAATTTTTCCCTACCCACCAGCTGACCTTCAGAAGTTCTCACAGTATTTCATATGAGCAAACAAGAACAATAAAATTTCAACTAAACTAAATCTGCTTCTATTTTAGTCGATTGTATTTCCTATCAAATTTCAGATGATATTTCAGTCAAAAATATCTTGAGCCATTTATCTGTCTATATATCTATCTTCATACCTGAAAAAATGCATGATGACGTAAAATTTCAATTTTGAAATTTGATGATTCCCTCACTCCCTAGGATTTATGTAACTTGTTTGGCATACGTGAACAGGAACTACATCTGAGTGCAAGTGAAACAAATAATACCTCCAGATCTGATTTGAAAGAAAAAGAGGATTTTTTAAAAAAATAATGATTCTGTTACACAAGAATAGTGAAAATATTTTTTACATTAGTTGGCACACTAAGATAGGGACAAATCGTTAACATCTTGCATCTTTTATATGATTTTTTCCATGAGAATCTTGACATGATTTTTAACGACTATTTTCTCATTAACTAAGAACAATAGACCCGTATGCTTTCTACTCTCTGAAGAAGGGCTTCAGGTAAGCTTAATTAGAAAGACCTAGACTTGTCAAAGTAAGAGCAATTTAACATTGACATAAGAACTAACTCATAAGATTCTCCTACTACAGTAAGCTCAAAAGCTGAAACTAGGGTAAAAGAAACCCCCAAGAAAACTTTAATCAATCATGGTCAGTCTCATAGCACGGTGACATCTGCAAAGCTACATGACTGACAAGCAAAACTACACAGTAGAAGTTCTGTATTTCCCCAGTCTTTTGAAGACATACAAATTAGAATTACTAACTAGATTCAATAGCAGAAAGTGCATGTTAATAGCAAGTATTTCCAAGCAACATATTGCTCCAGGAAGAAAGGTGACAGGAAAAGGCAATTTTAAACTCTGTGGCAATGGTTTAGAATAGCTAATTGTAACCTTTTTTCCTTCATTTTTAACAAGTACATTTTGTTAACTTAGAAGCTGTTTAGTTGGTAATCAATCAACAGTATCTGAAAACTAGGATACAGCAAAGAAGTGGGACTCTTGGAGAAGAGTGCTGTTCTGCAGAGTACTTTCTTTTCTCATTATGACACAGACTGCATGCTTTTTCTCATTTATTCCTTTCATATACATTTATCTCATTATTGTACATTAAAAGCAGAAGTTCTTGTATTCATTTTATAATCCTATTTATTTACAATATCCAAACTTAGAATCAGTGGATTAGTGAAACTTTTCTCCTTAGTAATACAGTAATTCATGTGAAACAAAGAATTCTTTCTGTATCCCCTCCGCTACCTCTAATTTCTGCCAGAACAGCACAGACAGGTCATGCAAGGCAACAGAAAGACTATCCACACTGGTGTAACAGCAGTACAGGCCCTCCTCAACTCCAGCGTTGTGAGAAGACTTGGAGTGAACCAGCTGGTCCTCTCCTGAAAAGAAGGGAATCAGCAAGACGAGGCCAAGGCCAGAATACCCAAGAGATGCACTAAATCAGTGCAATTTCTGCAGCAACCTCCCACAGGCAGGACTCTAGAGCTTAAAATCTGTTTTCCTTGGCAAGCACCACAGTGAATGAGTCTACAACCCCCATAGGATTGCTATTACCCCTACCCTTCAAGTAGTTTCACTGACACAGTTGCCACTTGAGGTGAGGGGAATAAATGAAAGAAGGCAAACCATAAGTGAATGTAATTTACATGCAACAACTATGGATGTACCAATCCAAGAAAAACATGCTGAGTTCAAAATGCAAAACTAATGCCACCAGAGATACGGAACTTTTTATACCTTCACTAGCACAGAAAACCTGTTCTGCCAGGAGGTGAGCTGAGAGGAAGAAAGAGTACAGGCTAAGGACAAGTGTCATTTCAGTAGGGGATCTTTTCCTCTGCAAGGCAGGGAGAACAGCAATATGACAAGAACATTTCAAATCCTGCCCTACAAATTTAAGCTCAAGGGGAAAACAGGTAACAGACCTGATGAATTGCTCATCTCTTTTTCCCCCTTCTTCTCCAAGCAACGTCACCTAACGTATTCCTAGAAAACAGACAGACACTCCAAGTGTACAGAGAACACAAAAATCTACGAAGTGTTACAGAATTTGGGGAATGTCAAGAAAAAAAAAATGTGAACCTATTTCCCATGCCTCAACATACACATTTTTCCAGTAAATACGTGTCAGCATAGAAAATCTTTTAATTCTTGTAAGGAGACGCCAAACATGAACACACAGTTATAATACAAAAAACTCCCCAACCAAAAAAAATAAAACCCAATGAACCAAATCCCCCAAACCCACAAAAAAAATCCACAAGCAACCAAGAAATCCCCAAGGAGATCAGGACCGTGCAGAAGAGTGTCTGCACTAGGTCAAAGGAGCCATGGCAGTTCAGTATCTGTCTCAAAAAGGCATCTGTGAAATTGTATGAGAACAGAGCCAGCACAGAGCATTACTTGCCCAAAATACTGTTCCCAGCCTCTAATGATTGCAGCGCAGAAACTTTCCAAATCAGAGACCATACATCAAAAAGCTACCTGAATCATCTGTATGTTAGATAACCAGCTTTAATTACTTTGCCATGTAAAAGCAGGCAATAGTTCTCATTTTTACATTTTGAGTATTTTCACAACAAAAAAAAATTTAAAAATTATAAATTCGCTAGTCAGATTTCCTCCAAGATATCCAGAGCTTTATTGCATATAATCAGCCTTTGCTAAAAGGAGCGTGGTAAAGCCATTTGGTTAACTATCACAACAAATCATTATTAATAAAGTTCTGCTAAATCCAAACTTTAGATATCTTAACAACTCACCCAAAACTTTTTTCAAGTTCATTAACCTCTAGCATATTTTTTTCTCTAAATACAGGCTGTTAGAGTGGTACTTTCTTCCATCTGTTAAACAACCGTGCTCTGAATTACACAGAAATTTAGCTGAATAAAAAAATGATTCATTGAATTTAATAGTTTAGACAAGGCTCTATTTTATTTCCATTTAGTCAATGGCAGAATTCTCACAAAGCCCAAAGTACAAGACTTGGATAAACACACAGACTTCTGTTAAGTGATAAAAATCTGAGCTTTTTTTTCTCCCCATGAAAAATTTAAACTAACTTAACTTTTTTCCTTAAGTACTGAGGAAAAGCTGCCAAATTTGTTTATGGATGTTCATTCTTGGGAGGAGCAGGGCAATGGAACAAAAAACTCACATGCACAACCAAAAGCCCGCAAACAGTTGGACAATAGCATTTTCCAAGGCAAAAGGAAGAAAGTTCTGCAGTTTCCCAAACTCAAGTTGCAATGAATAATTGGCATGTCAGCCTTCTGGAGTTTTCTAGAAACATGTAATGAATAGTGCAGCAAAAGACATTGGGAACTATACCCAAGGATGGAATATGTGCAGGGGAAGTGAAGTCTCTCATCACACAATGCATTGTACTGTAACTTCACTGAGCAAGAGACAGAAACACTCTCCTCACATACTTGAGCTTACCTCATACAGAAAAAATGACGTTCATTTACACATTTATATACGTATTCCTGGTCATTCTGCTGAAGAAACTTCAGCTTATTTATTTGAGAACTCTATGCTCAAAGGTGCTGCTCTACACTACAATCTCAAACAACATATCAAATATATTTGTCCTACTAAGCACAGCAACAGAAAAAATGTAGCTGCAGCCTCCCTTGCTCTTCTTCCTGTCTAAAACCCTGCTACCTCACCACCAGAGCTGAACATTGCCTCTTCTACAAACTACTAATTCGCTTTTATAAATTATAGTTCATAACTCACTTATTCAAATCTCCACTTCTAAGATGACTGAGGGCTGCCCATGTAGCCAATGACTACAAATATCTACAACAACTGTGGGGAAGCCTGTGGCAAAAAATTAGCAGAATGAAATTGGTACTACAGCATGTAATAGGATAAGGGGTACCTGGTGAGGTGCAGTTGGTGCTCAGATTTACTCAGCAGTTCTGTCAGTTTTAGGCACTCCTCTCTGGCTCCTGTCACATCCTGCTGGGCTTGTTCCAAACGCTGTTTGTTTCCATTCAGCTCTAATCCCAGTTTTTCTATTTGCTTAGAAAATTATAGAACAAAAGAAAGTATACTTAAGAAATACACAGATACATTTCAAGACAAAAAAAAAGTGATCAAAGCACCTGAAAATAATGCACACTTATATTTTTGAATAAGAGTAGTTACTTGATAAAAACTGCAAAACAAGCAAATTAAAGTATTTGAAAGTACATTCTTACAAAAAGCCAAAATGTGTTTCATATTTAAATACTGTAATATACAATCAAGTTTATTGTGTTCATGTGGCTTAAGAGTTACAGGCATTCAAGTATTTTCCATTCTTATCATGTGAAAGCTCCATATTTGTGGCCTGAATTCACTGTGCTAGAGAGCCAGAAAAGCAGTGGAACATTGGCCATCTTCAGATGCTGCTTGACATAGGATAGGTCTCATGATAATTAATTTGTTTTTATTTTTAATGCCTATTACATAACCAGTGACAAGGGGGCATTTAGCTTTTTCATCTACTATTACACAAGAGAATAAAGGTAATTTTATGATTTTACCATTATTGAAAACAAGTATTTATGACTTCTATCTGAACCCTAAACATACCAGCTGCTGTTAATCCTAATATTTTTTAATATCATTAGTCCTTATATGTCAACATGGTGACTAAAATTGATGAGTCTATTACCTTATTTTACAAATAACCATAGTCAAGTTTGTATGACCAGCATCTTCAGTTCCAGTGATACATGCTAGACTTATCCCAATCATATTGTCAGCAATTTAAACATTTTTCATAAAAATTCTCAGTAACAATGTAAGTTTCTTCAAGTCCATATACAACATACAAGTACCTGTAGGAATATATCTGTAACATAATACTATACTTTGTCCTAAGGATGCTTTTAAGAAGGACAGTAGAATACAGAATAAACTGATAATGTCATTTTATCATGTAGTAACTGTTCTGCACTAACTCCCTACATAAATATTTATTTGTCATTGGGGCTGGAGGGAACTTGCATGTTTTTCAGTCAACTAAACTGTGAAAGGTCATTTGTAGTACAGAATAAAATTGTTCATATAAGGAGTTAGTGCTGAACAGCTATTATACTTTAAACTCATACCATAGCTTATTTGTGATAGCTTCCTCATGTGGACAAGATGCAATATCTTCTTTAATTAATGAAATTATTCATTCAAACATCCTAGAAGAACAAATGAAAACAACCTAACCCTAATACAAACTTTTGAAGCACCTTAATAACAACATTGTCTCTTTTCCTCCCATAAAATTATTAACTTTAACTACTTACAGTATGTTATGATGTCAGAAAAGTACAATCTCTTCATCCAGAAAAACAACACCATTTCAATAGTGTGGGGTTTTTAAATTTTGCCATTTACTTAACTGTACACTTTTTTGCCCGCAAAGAGCACTCAAAAAAGGTTTATGAAGGAAATTTTGATTAGAATTTAAATGTCACCTTGCTTTATCACATGCACGTCCTACCAAATTATATTGGGAATTCCAAGTTCAAATGCAACGATAGTAAAACTATCTACAAAATCATTAATACTCTTCTCTTCTAAAGAATATAACAACCTATTACACTAGCAGAATATTTTACAATCAGGTAGCCAAAGATATTCAGTTACAAAGGCTTTGCATTTTCACTTTTCAGACTTCTGTGTATTTTAAATAGAAGACTTAGTGGGTTCTCTATTCTTCTTAATAGCTGCAGTTCGTAAGTGTTATCTCTCCATTCATACTAAACAGAGACATGAGCTCTTCTCTGTCTTCACAAGTTACAGATAGGGAAGTTCTGCAACATTCCTAAAATCTGCTTTAAAAGTACATCCATTCAGCACACCTTTAAACAAACCCAAACCACAAATTAGTCCAGAAGCATCAGCTGAGTACTTAAAAAAAGCGCAGCCACAGCTGAGAATATAAATACACTCTAGATCGCTCCTTCAGGGAAAAGTTTCAAGGAACAGATGGGCTTTACACCATTGCCTCGAGTTAAACAGGCTCAGTCAGGTTTTGACACAGACCCACAGAAGGAAGCAAATTCCAAGTGCAAGAACCTCTGGTGAAAATGTTTCGTTTCCATCAGCCAGATGTTGAACCTTCAGGGCTGAACTCAAGAACACATCCATGCATCTTAGATGTCATGAAAGTGCAGGGAGAAATTCTCAGATAGGGAAGTGTCACTTCATGACAGGATCTTTAAACATGCACAGGTGTCTTATAATTACTATTAGAAGTATCAAGAAAACAAAAATATGGCTTGAAGAACAATTTTGCTTGTGCTACTTTCATTAGTAATTCCAAAATCCAGTATCAGCTCCTTTACACTCATGCACACATATGTTTGTGCATGTGTGTAGGTATATACAGACATACATAAACATTTTAAAATATCAGTGTCTGGAGGTGCTTGCAGCATGACCTATATTCTAGAATTCTGGTAATGTTTCATGGCAGAAACAGCAGACAACCTCATGAGAAAAGGATGGCAGAAAAATGCCACCCAATGAAACATGTTAACAGCAACTCAGAAACAGCCAGTCCAGGTATATTTAGGCTTATCAACTAAATTATTCTTTTTGAAACACCAAAACCAAAGTTCATTCAAAATAATTCAGTAGGAGCCACACACCACACGACATTTACAGGCTGAAAACAGACCATACTCTCAACACTATGGGATAGTTCAGTTTGAAAACTCAGGTAATAGTTTGAAACACGAACCCTCAGAATCTGAGACATGTTAATATAATAAAAAATAACCCTCTTCTCTCTCCTGTTAACAGTAATAGTCTCACAAATACACTCTATCCTGAATTCTGAAATATGTCTAGTCCATCATTAGGTCATCACAATGTAATTGAGACTTAATCTACAGAGAAATTACAGAATCAATGAATCTTCTTCACTGTTCCTGCAGGGAATCTTATCAGCAGCATTTTTCCCAACTTTTACTCTGAATAATTTGTGTTACTTTAGTTACCATTTCTTCCATCAGGAAGCTGTAAGTAGTTCTGTAGCTGCTATCCAGGCCACAGTGTAATTGTAGGGACAGAAACAGAAACAAACCACAAACTAAAGCATTTTGCTGACAGCTCTGTTTTTCATGCAGTGTTAATTTGATCCCTCAGCGCCTATCACCTGTGATGCAGCTTTTTACCACATGATCAGAAAGTTATTTTTTCAAGGTACTTAACTTTTCAATGTATGTGAGAGACAAGAGATGGAGCACAGAACTGCAAAAAGACAGATGACAATCTTGCATTTAAGAAAATCTGAAACAGATTTTCAGTATAACAAGGAACAGAATTATCATAATGTATACGTACAACAAGACTACATTAAGGTTAGAACAAGCAACTTCTGGTGCTTAACTCTGCAACTTTAATGTTCTTATTACTTCTGCACATAATTTCAAAAGTACTATTTAATATGTCTTGTTCTGCAGTTGCCCAAACTCCCAGGAATATCAACAGGCTCTTTGTCATGGAGAGATGGCAGGCTGAACATCAGTAGGAGAAACACTATCATTAGTAAGCTGAAACACACTAATGCCATCCTGCATCCATATTCACACAAAAGAAGTTTTACTAAAACAAAAATGGAACTTTGGTGACGTACCACTCCAGTAAAATTTTATTCTAAATCAATTATTCTTTTTTCAGTATTACCACCAAACACTTTTTTATATTTTAAGTTTTCCACTTTGGAGCAAATAGAACCATTTTGTATCTTTTCTTGAAGCATTTAACTGTTTCACTTCTCATTTATTAGTTTGTGATGCATTTAAAATTATCTTCAGATTTTTACAATGCATTTTTAGGGGAACACAGTAGAGATGCTTATTCAGTGACATAAATGCAACTTCCTGGAAAACATAAAAGATGATTTCTCAAACACTGAATCAATCCTCAAATAACCTTTTCATAACCTATCTGACATTATCTTCACCTAACAACACTAATGCATGTTGTAAAATGTGTCTTTTAATAAACTAGACATCTCTAGCTCTGTAAAATCTGATTAAATGAAATAACAATTTTATTCAAAACAAGTCAAATTAAAGATTAAAATAATTATTTCTTTTCATACTAATGCTGATTCTATTGTATGCAAAAAATACAACTTTAAATTTCAAACTAGCAGATGTTTTTCACAGAATTTTACATAACAGGAAACTGACAGAAAGACAAATACTTTTTTTTTAACAAATGAGAATGATTAAGTGGTGCTAAAAACTTTGTACTCTGAAGAAAATGCAAAAAAACAACTTTAGAATACTTCTAACGAAATGAAAAATTAACTAAAACCAAATTAATTCTTAAGTCATTTATGACATTCACTGTTGTCCCAGTATGTTCACACATCAGGTAAAAAATTACACAGTATAACCTTAAAAGGAAATTCTGCACTGACTATATCATGGCCCAAATTCGGCACTAAAATAATTCTGGAGAGTAAAATATTAATGTGAATTTACACGACTTTTTTTTTTGTTTGTTTGTTTCATACTTAATTTGCCACCCTTACTAAAAGACTGAAGGGGCATAAAATAGAACCTAAAATAGTAGAAAAAATATAGAGTAATAAAAAGTGAAATATATTCACTGTGTTGGTTGGTATTTGAATGTACATCCCCAAAAGGCTATCAACATCTATAAAAACATACAGACTTCAAATTAATATACTTTTACAGGCCATGATGCTCATAAACAGCCTCATTTACTAAAATAGCCTTCAAAGCAGAGAGAACAGTGATGATGCTCAGGATCAAGTCTTTCAAAGAGGTGCCCCCTGTATGGCCTTGCACACACATTTAAATACTGTGTGTACCATTGACAGGGAATTTTTGCACTCTTTCACACTCATCTCAATCCATGTTGCCTTCCATAATATACTGATTAATCAGGGACAGAACTAACTGAATTTTAATTTTTTTTAAATTTAAAAAAACTCAACAAAACAAGACTGGTTTTGTAGAAAGATTTCAAGTGTTTTACTTGGATTACTTCAGGCCATATGCAGCAGGGGTCATTTGCAGTCATTTCTATCCTAATCCTGATATCAATCAAGCAACTCTAGGTTCAGAGTGGTCTCTAAACCTCAGACCTCCCAGGCATGGCCATCTGACATAGCATATTGCACCTGAAGAACTATCCAACTTTGTAAAGAGAGTTAGGGCCATCACAAGGTTAACCCCCACCACATCCCAACAATGGCTTTCTCCCTTTTGTACGCTATTTGAATTACTGCTGCTTCCCATTCAAATCTGAATGAGGATACAAAGCACTCATGAAAGCTACATGTGGTTCCAAAGGGGAAACCTCCATTCTGGAAACAGATTTATTATAAACTGTGAAAACATAGAAATATGTACACAGGGCTTAAAGGAGTTCACAAAGACCACCTCTTTCTAAGAGGCTAATTCACAAAAACACACAGGACTACTGCAAATTCTACAAATCATTTAGCCTAAAATCAGAATCTGAAAAGCTTTCCTGACAGGAAGAGCAAGTAACCTGAGCAGAAACACAAGTAGCCCCAAGAAACACACATGGTTCCTGTGGAAAGTTTTTTTCTGTATGGCTGGCTCACAAATCAGTTGATCTGTAAAGACCAGAGGGACAAGAAAGATAAGCAAAGCAGGCTGTGATTTTTTAGATGGCTATTATCTTAACCTAATCTGTTGGTACTGTTGAATTCCTCAGAATACTTTTGGGACCCCTTTGCCTCTTCTGCTGCAACGTGTGACAGCACCTGGCAGTACCACACACCTTTGTGTGCTCCACTGAAGGGCACAGCCTCAAGACAAGAGCCATCATCTAAGCAAAGGCCATCAGCCACAAACCCTCTGCTTCCAAACGGATGAGAGAATTAATAGAGACAGGACCCTGCAGTTTCCTAGGAAGAGCAGGGGTGCTGGAAGAATTTTATGGGAATAGCATGGAGGGTGGATGCGTTTAGAGGAACACACTTTAAATCTCACTGAAGAAATCTTGTTACCTGTGGTTGTTAGCAGGGGCAAGAAAAAATTATGTTGTAAAGCATATATTTATGAGTACATACACACAAGTTTTAAATTAAGAAATAATCTTTAAGGTCTGTTCCTGTGCAAACTCTTGATGAGCAACATGGTCCCTGTGGATAAATACCCTGGGAAACGAGAACAGTGAATGGCTGAAACATATTATACAAGGATTTTACCTCATCATTTCCATGAAAATATTTGCTTTTAATTTGCCAAAATATCTGACCTGCAATACTGTTACAGGAACAAAACTTCCAATCCCACAGAGATTACTACAGTCACATTTTAACAGAGAACATTGCTGTACTACAGATTAGTTCAGCAGCCACCAGCAGAGATAAGAAAGTGATTTTGTTCACAGTGGAACAAGATGATTTTTTTGTTAATGGATTGCACAGGTGGAAGATGGGGAACAATGAGGTAGTGCAAAATATATGGTTCACTTGCTGATAAAAATTTCAGAAAAGGAAGGATGCGTGTAGAAAGAAGGAAGGGGAAGATTATACCTACTTCATTATTGAAAAACAGGAGAGAACAAAACCTGTTCCTTTTATCTTTTCACACTATTTAAGACTACTGATGTGAGATTGGTTCTTACTTCCTGGATAGCATAAAGGAATAGCTGAAAAGAAAACCTATGCAATAACAACTGACAAGTGATAGAGCCTTTTACACTCTTTTTCTTCTGATCGTTGACACAATCAGAAAGAATTGATAAAACAACCATATTTTCTAGTCAGAGAAGAAGAAAAAAACCAACAGAAACTAAATATTTATTTAAGTATGTAAACCCACTATATCAAGAAATGTGCCATTACCTTCCTACTTTGAATAATTTTTAATGCACATAAACAATTTTCTCTTTCCATGTACTGTGGGGTGACATCACTATGGATGACAGAACATGGATGGAGGTTACATGGGCCAAACTACACCTATGAACAATAAAATCCTGATCCTGTGTTATTCCTCTTAGGAGGCTAGATGCTTAGGGGAAGCAGACCTGTACAGAAAATGCAGACAAGTGAGTAAAGTCTACTACTGGGAATCCTAGCCCCAAGGAGTTTTCTTAAGGAAATAGACAGGACTTAATGAAGGCTGCTCATGCCATTGATCCTTGAGGAATGGATAGCTGACAGAGGAAAGCTATGCCACAGCAGAGCAGCAGCCATATTATAATTTTATATATATTGCAGGGTTGTAGGTCAATGTCTTCCTCAGAAATCTTGAGATGAGTTAGTAGGTTCAGCCATAAAAAAAGAACTATATTCTTCCTGAGCAGGCCAGAAAATTCATATCAAAGCGAGGCTTAAATTACTGCCATTTTACTCCTTATTTACTAATTTTCAAATTAATGCAGAGTGCTCAAAACACAAAATAATTCTTTAGGAAGAGTTCAGGTTCAGTAAAGGTTATGACATTTCCTTAATGCTTTCTTGTCAAACAGCATTTTGGGTTTGCTAGTTTTAAGACCATTATACTCAAGGTCAGACCAGGTGAGAAAATTTCATGCCAAGAGTTTCAAGCTATCTTCTGAGTCTTGGGGCTTTTCCTCCCTGCCAAACATTACTCAAGTATATACGTTTACTGATTTAATAAATTTCTTTTCAAAACAGAATTTCCAGAGCATCTTTATAACTAATGAGGAAACAGAATATTAGATATAGATATAGAATGTTACAAGAATACACACAACATATAATCCTAACCCATCTTCACCACTTATTAAAACTTGCAAGTTTCAAACATCTGGTGATACGCTGAATGTCACAGCTGTTGAAAACGAGTATTTTAAAGCCTGACTCATGAAAGCTTGATATCTATTCATAAAAAGACATTTCAGTGAATCAGGGCCTTAGGAAGATGTTACTGGTCTTGCTTTGGATACTCTGATGCATTTCCAGGATATATACCCAAATTCTTGGCCTGAACTATTTTTGATGAAGACAGAGTCAGTAATCTCTCCTCTTATAACATCTAAATTAGGTTACTATAAATCACGGATTTATGACAAATGAGATAAACATTCCCAAAATACCCTTTGGCAAAATGCTTTTGGACTGCAATTTTGCCAGATTTTTATTTGTCTGCAAAATTGTCAGTCTGTAATGTACAGAGGCATCATTTAGGTTCTGTCATACTGCACAAAAATACTTTGGTGTGTAGCTCTTCCTATTTGTATAGGTTATGCATGTCAGTGAGTCTTGACTTCTTTTTATTTGGACTTAAGAATTGCAATGCAGGCAACTCTTAAAAATCTGTGGATTTTAGTACAGTGTTTCTGGAGCTTTTAATTCTGTTGCCTACAAAGTAGGCAACAGAATTTCATAATCACCTCTTCAAACTATTGCTGCCCAAATTTAAAGAATTTTTTACAGGTTAAGATTACTAGTTTGGATTTATTTCTACACAAAATATTTATCTGATTCCACAAAACATGATAAAACAAAATTGAAAAGTTGCAGTTAGTTTCTGGAGTTGAATTTAATGTGTCCTATTACTTTATTGCAAGGACACCACAACTCCCAGTGGAGCCATGCTACTGGTAAGAGCTATCTAATAAGGAGGATGCCCAAACTGGCTTGGACTGCAAAACCCAATACTAAAAACTGTCTTCACTTCTACATGCTGAAGCTTGCAAGATTTTATAAGCCAAATATAAATTATTTCAGACAAACAGAAAGCAAATTATTAATAGAGAACTTAATTTTAATTTTTATTTTTATTTTTATTAGGCAGAGCAGAAAAGAGCAAGTGATGTTAATCTGAGGAACAATTTCATAGTGTGTCAGAATTATGGTTTCTGTTAGAAATGCATAAATTATGCCATGCAGTGCTTACAAATTAACAAAAAAAGTATTATAAAAACGAAGCCCTGCTGTGTCAAATATGCCACACAATTTTTGTTCTAATAACAGCAATTTAGGTTAGGGTGTGACTTTTCTCCGATATAGCTGTGCTAGTACAACCCCTAGTGTGGACACAGTTTACTGCCATGTAGGCATTATATTCGTATAATTTATAAAGCTTGGTCCTAAGCAGTAAAAGTATTAAGTAATGCACTGTTATTTCAGCACAGCTACATCCACAATGGGAGGGCTGGCTGAGAGAGAGAAAGAGAGGGCAGTAGGTTATGCTACTTTACAACATATCGGGCCAGATGAACAGATGTGGGTTTTGTGTAGAAAAAACCGCGTGGTACATCTTTCGCCCCTACCTCCCTCCATAATCCTGATGTTAATCAGGATCATGATGGATGATATTACAGTTACTCAATTTAAATGGTAACACTGCTCACTGCGTCTTAATTTTTAAGAAATATTCATGTAAAATGTCTGTAATAACAGAGAGTTATAACAGATACTGACACATGGGTATCAGTCCTAACAAAACAATAAATATAGGGAAAAAGATATTAGGGTAAAAGGGAGGAAGACCAAAGATATACACTCTCTTTAGGTTTCCTAAGTAATATAAATTCAGTTTTGAGTAAGATTTATAAATACCAGCATATGTTAAACACCAACCTGTATTTTCTTGACATACAGATATATGTATCTGGTGATCCTAAATTGTACACGTGGGGCTTTCTGCCTATGTCGACACACCTGAATAATTTTAATCCTGTTTTAAAAGTCACTCCAGGTAAACTAAAAAATATCTTCAAAACTGAAATTTATCTACAGCACAATTAAAAATACTATTATACCTCAAGAAACAGTACACTCGCTCTCAATATGTTAAAAGGCAATCCAAAACACGATCCTCTCCTTTTAAAAAAGAAAAAGCCATCATTTAATACAGAATAGCATGAAAATACTCATATATTATTGTCTCTCTACTTTAAAAAAATAAATATGTATTTATTATGAACAGATGGTGGCCAAGGAAGGTATCAGCTCTGTCTCTTAGCCAGAAGGTCAGGTCATGGCTGAGAGACCAAAGAACAATTATTATTTGCTATTCAGTACCACATAAGATAAAACGTTTCAGGTTTTCTTTAAATACAAAGATGTATGCAATTGAACTGTTTTCATTTTTTAAAATTAAATAATTTGCAATAACTTATTAACATTTGTTAGAATCTAATTTAAAAATCCCCAGCCAACAAGCAACAACAGAATAAGGCACTCTAACACTCTTCTTGGGTTGCCTTTAATGTGTTAAATAATCTTAGGACCTATATAGAACTTTTTGGGTTACTGGAGTCCCATCTATAAAACAGCTGCTAGATACTGAGTCTGAGAATTTCAAATATTTTTTCCTTTTTTTTTTTTTTGAAGAGCCAACAATCATATTTGAACAATATAATAATAAAATTATCTAATTATCTAATAATTTTTGCTGATAGTAACTCTCTCTCACATAATTTCACTTTATATCAAATTCTAAATCACCACATTTTGGTGTATTCAGCCCCACACTGACTAAAATACCAGTATGTCATCACACGAGGTTAAAATATTTAGTTAAATTTTGTAATTTGTTCAAAAGGCAATCCTCAAGCAAGTTGGAGAACAGGATTTAAAATCCAAGATACTTCTTCAAGTATCTTATTAAACACATCCTGTTTTATTTGTATGCCAAGATTATGCCAACTCTTTTATCTGTGATATCTGTCAAGACACAGACGACGAGCCTGTTTTTTGTTTTTCAGTGTCCTTAGGCCTAAAGGATGTAGGAGTGAAAAAAAAAAAAAAAAAAAAAGCAAACCTTGAAAAAAAAAATGCTTTAAGACCTGTCTTCTTCTGCGCTGTATAATTCTGCACTGGGTTATTTCACCTAATAAGCTCCTCCCTTGGATTTTACATATATTTTCATTATAACTTGAATTAATATTGCTTCCAGACCAAGGCTGTACTATTAAGTTAATAAACCTACTGTCCCACATGCAGCTTTTGAGGAACTGGTAATTAAAAATTTAATTTTTGAAATACTTCATTTTCCCCCTACATTTATTCTTATACGGGGAATGATTTGTTCAGTTATTTAAAAGAAAAAGAATGGTTCAAAACCTGTTGGATAGGCTGCTCAAATAACAAAAAGCATATTAAAAGAATCATCCTCATGTGCATCTTATATATCTGTGTATTCAGAAGACTCTTACATGCAAATCACAACTTAAGAAGGAATACTGAAAGTTTGAAGTCCTAGGGAAAAATGGATAGAACCTCAAGAAAAAGGCCACTTCAAAAGATGCAGATTACACCTGATCAAGCTGTTTGCCAAGTATGTTGAAGGTTACTCTAATAATCCTTCTTACTGCATGGGATGTTTTCTCACAGGCTATCTGTAAGGCATATACTGGTTTTTGTATTAATATAAAACCCAGTTTTAGATAAGCAACATTTAATGAATGCCAAGTGGATTTTTTTTTCTATAGTTATTTTTTTCTAGAAGGTTACTTTTGTTTTGGTTTTGTTTTTTTAAACTTTTCTATGAATCCCAACATTCAGTAACATTGAATCTTTAAAGAAATTGGAAGATAAATGATTTTCATTTTTGGTATCATTAGGTTATGCTTAGAGTCTTTAATGTTCTCTTAGGCTGCATGTATAGGTAATTATGTGTGGATTTATTTGTGAGAGAAAGTGTATAAACACATGTATACAGAACACAGAATTTAAGTAGCTGGTATGAATAATATGATAGAGTAATTCTATATGAAAGCATGGAATGAGTGATGCGCAAAACTGAACATACTAGGGCTGAAAACAAGATTAAGAAAACCAAGAGGTATTTATTTAGCAGTAAGAGCTGGCTTTTTGCCATTAATTTAAACCATTTAACAGTAATAAATGACCACTATTAGAAAAATGCATCATTCCAGCTTCTGAAAAAACCCTACTTAGGCTACTAATAACTGCAAAGTTATAGCAGTATTATCTCTTACCTGGTCCTTAATTTCAAGCTCCCTTATAGTTTTTGTTCTGTACTCTCTGAGCTCCTTTTCTGCCTCATCCTTCTTCATTTTGCTTTGATTCAACTGATAGCGCATTTCTCCACACACCTGTTAGATTACACAGACAACATGATCTGTTAGCTTGAAGAATCCATAGACCAGGGTTTGCAATCAGATCTTTTGGTGCCCTCTACAGGTAATTGAAATGCAACGTATTTTTAATTTACAGATATTTTAGGGCTACAAATGGGAAATGTTTTTACACAGAAAGGTGGATCTGAATTCTATATATAGTCATTAACTTTGACATATGCAGTATCTTCTAGATTCAAATATATTTGGATCAAGATTTTGCTAAGTATAAATGCTTATGTTGTAAATATATATCACTACAGTTAAATGACAGTTGCTGGTTTGATACTCTTCTCTCATTCTCTGTAAAATCCCAAGAAAGTCTATGTCAACACTTTCAAAACCTAGAAGTAAACCATCTATCACACTCCTAAATAAAGGTGTATTTTAACTTGCCAATTTTACACTGTTGAGAAAGAAGTAGTTTAAATGTTAACACAGTAATTTTCAAAGTTTGATCAGAGCATTACAAACTTATTGCAAACTGAAGATAAATTCTTTTTTAAAAAAGTCTAATTTAAGTAGATACATGGTCCAGAAGAAGTGGATCAAAGCAACATTTCAGGAAATCACTTCAACACAGGACAATTATTCTCTGCTGTTGGAGTGTTTGTTATATTACCTCCTCAATCCTTTCCATCTGGCAGCTCAACTTCAGAGGATATGTGAAGGGGTTAGGAGAAAGTGAAAGAAATATAAACCCAAACAAAACAAAACCAGAAGGTCACTAATCCCTTTCACTTAACTTTACTGCTGTTATTCTTCCAACTTTCAATCTAAGCTGTCCCCTTTTTGTCCTTATCCTGTGCCATCACCTCCAATTTGTGCCTGTTCATTTCACCTTAATTAACCAACCAAATACATGCACATTCCTCAGTGAGAATGCAAATGTATTTACTCACAGCTCCTCTTAGTCAACTTTCTTTCCAACTCACTCTACTTCTCTGCCTTGCTTATATTCTTTCAGCACTTGCTCCTTAAATGTACACCCTTTCAATTTGCTGCTACAATCCTGTGCTTCTCAAAAACATTCTCACATATTCTACAACCCAAACTAATTCCTGTTTTTCAGTCTTATACCTCTTCTCATTTTCACTTTTTTTTTTCTCCTTTAAAAAAAAAGGTAGTGAAAAAGTAAGTATGCATACTGCAATGAAATCACTCTAGGAAAAAACTAAACCAACTGTCATAACTTTTAAGAAGTAGCATCACTTATAAATTCAAAGGAGAGCTTGTGAATTTAGCCATTGCAAATAACACAAGGTAGCAAATGCTCTGAAGAATGGCAAGTTCTAAAGCATTTTTTAAACACTCAAATATTATATGCAGCTAAAAAGATCTTGAGATGCAACTGCATAGCTTGCAAACCCTGGATTTCTATCTCCTCCTTCCTTTATCTGAAGGATGTAACAAAATGCAATATGTCGCTTCCTCCAAGTGAAATTAAAAAAATACAGCAATCCTTGCCTTCAGCTTCTCCACACAGTGTACAAAGGGAATAACACAGAAGAATCAGCAGATGGTGCTGTCCTAATAATGGATTTTTCAGTCTCCTCAAGAATGAAAGAAATAGATCCTCACTCCATATTTTCTTTCCCTGACTTCTGGTGCATGAAGAAAAACAATATTTTGGATAAAACTCAAAACAGAAGTGTTGCTATTTGCTGTTTTTAATAATGGCAAACTAAGTCTGGAAACAAGGAGTCACATTCACAAGCAAAGATGTCAGTCACACAGACAATGAAAATGTCAGGGTGATGCACATAGTCCTGTCAGCTCAGTGGTTGGGAGGTTCCTCCAGGATTTTCAAGACTTCTCAGTTTAGTACAGAGATGCAAATGAAGTTTTCCAGTCTCTCAGGACATTGCAATTAATAAACTATTGCAAGGTGACTGCCTATTTAACAGTGTATTATCACAAACTGAAGCAGGGACTGGCACCACAGTATCATCTCCAGAGAGGTAACTTCAAATTGGTAGGGTACAAAATTGTTCTTTTCAGGCCAATGAATATTTGTACCCCCTGCCTCTTTCACCACCTCCTCACCCCTGTAAGTGGTGCTAGTCATTTGTGAACCCAGATGAAAGTGTGTTTCAGAATTGATAAATCAAATCATTCTGACATTTTAAAAATACTCATTTGTCTTCCACTTAAAATTAAAATAAAAGTTTCTAGTAAGTTGGGATGACTTTTTGCTGGGAATTTTCTGCAACACTTTTGTCTCTTTCTATCAGCCAGGGCAGCAGGGGAAGACAAGAACTGTTGAAAAACTCTCCCAAAATTTCCAGAGGCCCAAAGAATAAATTGCTCTCCAATCCTTGCTGTTAACAACTGGGGAACTAGGATGGGCTCTGGGATTATAGGTAAGGAATACAGATATTTCAAGAGGCTGTAATTTTTTTTTCTTTCTCATGTTATGACCCTCATTAAGGCTCTAATCAACTGAGAAACATGCAAAAGAAAGCACCCAAGAGTGATACACCTACACAAGATGCATGTTAAAGCTGTACTTCTTACCTAGAAGATGTCTTCTTAAGAGCTCTACCATCAATAGTACTGAATTAAGCAGTATACTACATAAAAGGTCTAAAGGAAAGAATTTGAGAACCAGTGATTTGATACAGCTCTCTTTATTTTAACATTGCAAGTCCCACAGGTAGCAATTAAAGACACTTGAATTTTATGTTGTCTCACTCAGACCAAACTCAATTCTTTACTGAAACACTGGGATAGTGTTTCAAACAGTGATCCTCATAGGCTGCACAGTAGAAAAGTTAGCTTCTGCATGACAAGGTGACATGGAAATGGAAAAAGTTATTTTTTTACTCCTGCAATTGGAATACTTGTAGTGTCTCTGGGATGTTGAGAGAAGTCTACAGTTACCACACATTCCTTAGCAAAACAGAGGAAAATGGACAAGGTAAAAATTCTCTTCTTTCAGGTCACAATGATAAGGAAAACCAAGCTCAATACTCCTTTATAAATGTGCTTACCTTATTCATCTCCATTTCACGAGATGCAAGCTGGGACTGCGATTCTTCTAACTGGTTAACTAGAGAATTCTTTTCCCTTGTAATTTTCTCTACTTGAGCCTCCAAAACAGCCACATCCTTAGACAAAGCTGTCACCTGAAAAAGTCCAAGAACACCGATGCACTGATGTAATGATGCAATTTGACCAGCCACAGATCAAACTCTTGTGGAACTTTCTCCTCAAAAGCAACTGTATGTAGACAAAAATTTTAACATTAAAAATGGAATAAAAAAATCAAACACGTATGATAAAAATATATCCCTTACTATTAATAATATAACAGAATATGGCAACGTTATTTTATTAATGGTTCACTATTTTTGATTTATTCATCATATAGTAGTTTATTTGAAACTTTTCATCGACTGCACTAGTCTCTAGGACTTGTTCATACAGACACAAGGTGTCAGAAGCAGCTAGCTACATGTTTTGCAATGTAAGAGTACTATTTAACACCACCTTATCCATCCTTATGTGGACTGATTCAAACCAAATCATGTTCCTCCAGCTAAAGAAAACTCTTGTTGCAACCACAGATCTTAAATTAATTTTCAAGTTCAGAAAACATTTAAACACTATAGATCAAAGCATAATGTTGTGCAAAACTCATATAGAAATAGTACATTAAAAATTCTCATGTAATTCAGATGAAATTTTGCTGAATGATTAAAAAATGTAACAATAAAACAGAGACAGTGAACCTTCAGCTATTTACCCCTGAAGCTTACTAATATAAGTGGAAATAATGGTGTCTGACAGTTCTAGGTTAACTTTCAGAAATTCAAAGCCTAACATAGAGGATTATATATTCATAACTATTTTTCACTCCTTATACATCTACCTGATTCATGTATCATGCCAGTTCTCCCCTTCAAACAAACCATTCCATAAAGTAAATAATAAAATATTCAGATGAATCTTGACTTGAGCCACAGTATACCATTTCTACCTCCTCATAATCTTAAAACATAAAAGTAGTTAATCATATGTAGGTGTAAATCATTAACATAGATCATAATTTTCTACAGTTGTGCCGTATCTTTAATTACCAGGCATGACATCATCATAGTGTCACTATATGTTGCTTAATCTATATGCAGGATTTTAAAAAAAGACTACAGTTACTTAAAGTGGGAATTGGTTCCAGTAAAACACATCTCAGTTGGTGATGAAATACAGGCCATCATCCCAAACTGATGTGATGACAGGGAGTGAAATATTCTACCCCTAAAAAGCATGAAATGCTTGTCTGATAGGCTGTATTTTGGAATGCACAAAGTGTTTTAAAGCAACACTGTAACAAAACAACTAAATTCATAAAAGGGTAACTTCTAATAGATAGCAATGAGTCAAACAAGGAATTGCTTAATAATGTCTCCAGTGGAAGGTTATTTTTATACTTTCAGTTTCCCTGGCAACAGATCACTAATTATCTATCAGTTCACATACTTAAATATCATTTAGTCCCTGTCACTGTGCTTAATACCTGTTTTTGTATCTGGAACTGGAGTCAAAGAGGTTTTTTTATACACACTTAAATGGTTTATTTTGTTCAGTCTCTGCTCTCTGGATTTTCAGAAATAAGCCATACAACTTATAAAGAGTCCCAAAAAATAAGGAAAAGTCTATAATAAGGGGAGAAATTCACTCTATTGTTTCCAAACTTCCACCAGAAATGGTTGAAGATGTTGCAGATCAAACATGCATGAAAACCACTAATTCATGAAGTATTTCTCTCTCTACATTTCTTCCAATTTCAGTCACCTTAGAAAGGTCTCTTCTATCACAGGCTTACTGCTGTTCGCTTGAACTTTCCTCTGTAGACTCCACTGGGCAGAAAACCCTCACGTTTTATATTCAAATTACAGCAGCATCTAGAAGTCTAAACCAAGGTTATCATGACTATCACAATGGTCACAGCATAAACGATGAGACAGATTCTGTCTCAGAGAGTTTATAAACATTAGTAAAAGTGAGAAAAAAGATTCCAACACATTTCTGCAGGTGGGAAAACTAAACATATGATAAAATCACTTTGAAATTATGATATTGTAACATTAATGTATATGTAAGATCAAAGCAGCAAAGAATCCTAAATTTGACATGTGCTAACTACTGCATGCTTGCCTTGGCAAACTAAATAATTTTTACAAAAGTGCTAGGTACAAACTTTGCCTTATATATTACTTAACCCTTTCTTACTCTGACACAGTGCATTAAAAATATTATGCTAATTAAAATAAAATGCACAACATCAACAACCCAGTATGTATGTAGTGACATGGCACAAAACCCAAAGGAACACTTATCTACCACTGCTTTAAAGAAATGGTAGAAGTGACTGAGCTCTCACATCCAAAACTAAAAATAAAAGACAAGCAAAGCAAGTTTAAAGAGGATGATACACTCATAGTAATACACAAACAGGAAGAAAACAAACTCATACCATTGCTGCCAAGTCCTCCCTTTCCTTCTTCATTTCTTGACGCAGTGTTTCTTTTTCATCAGCCCTCTTACTCAGCTGGGCAGCCAACTCCTTCTCAAGATAATTCTTCTGTCGTTCCATCTCACTTTTCAGTTGCTCACAGTGGACTAGAGCCTAAAAAACCCAATTTGCTTAAGTGAAAGAAATCTAAAATTTTTAAACAAACATAGTATTCATCTAATACCTTCAAAGAAACTGGTTTGCTGTCAGAAATGTTATTATGATGTTTATACATATCCTACTGTGTTAACATCTAGAATAGGACTAACAAAATGGGAAGAGATATGTATGTTTGTAGGCATATATATGCCCTACTGTAACTGAGAAATTTAATTGCTTTTAGGAATCATGGCAAAAGTGGAAGTATTTTTCTGTGTGTATTTTCCAAATAAGTAGCTGTTCTTTTTAAACTATGATTAATTGCCTTACATTTAAAATCTGAAATTTCTGAATGCACATCACTAGAATCAGCCTCCAGTATTTGACTCCTTACATATACAGTGATTACTGTTTAACTAAAGAGCTGAAGGAAAAATTAATAAAATATACGCACTTCCACTTAGTCTTCTCCTGAATTACTGAGCGCAGAAGACTAAGAAACCTGAAAACAGTCAGTAAAGATAGAAAAAAAAAGTTTGACAAATAAGTTTCAGGTTTGTCAAAAATTCTACTAAATACCTCATAAAGTACTACTTAATTTCAGGTGCCAAAACATAAGCTGGGATCTCTATCACAAAAGAAGAAAGTTCATAAGTTCAAGAAGACTCTCAAAACACTGTCTTCACTATCTTCTAAAAATGCTAGGGAAAAAAAGGAAGATTTTTATCTATTTATGCTGCTGTTATCTCTGCCAAAGTGTAGAATTTGAGTGTTATGTCAGTTTAAATCAGAAATACACTACTCCATTACAAGTAAATCCAAGTATTCAAAGCACCCTGAAGGGAGCCTTGTTAGCCTACAAGTAAACTAGATTTAATTTCAACATTTCACTGTCCAGCATATTCTGTTTCAAAGAAGCTAGAGTAACCTTCCTTTAGGAATTCTAACTTATTACCCTTATTTTCAAATTATTGTATTTAACTGCTTCCTTTTCCTTTACTTAAAGCCAATCCCCTGTATTCATTTTTTTTTTTGTTTTGAACTGTTTATGAGGGGAGCAAGTTTCCTTAGAGAATGTTTTAACAGTCTCCATTAATTTTACGGCAATTCTGTGGGACCCTCTTCAGGGTCCCTCTCCTATTCACAGGTCTATCATGGTGAGAGAATCCCTCTGTTATGGCATTGAATCCTTCTCTGTTGGAAAGAGTCATCAACTTCAGCAAAAAACAGCATTCATTAAACTGCTGTTGCCTGGTAGGCATTTAAACCATCTAAATGCCACTCTAGAAGAAAGTAGTTGCATTAGCTGCATTTCAAGAAGAAATGTGTCTTTTGCTAACCCCACTGTTCTGACTACACAATGAGCAGTTCAAACAATTACTCTTTTATGACATGTGTGTCAAAAATATATTCCTGATTTTACTTCAACTATGTAAACTTAAACATAACAGATCTCCTTCCTGCTCATGCAATAAGCAAGAGGCCACAAACTACAGAGACAACCAAAAGACAAGAAGAAAAGGTGGTTCTAAATGATAAGTACCTGAGGTTAGACTCTAGGTCAATAGGCTGATGAAATTGCAACTACAGTATTTGAAAGCTTAATGTGTTAACTTCTCATTTTTGTTACGTGGACTGTTCTATAGGATTCTGTTCTGTGCTAGTTATCAAGAAAAACAACACTTAAGAGTAGAATAGGGGAAAAAAAAAGGATGATTTGTACTAACCAAGAAGTATACCAGTACTTGTAAAAATGCAAAATTAATGCAGTATAAGTTATAAAAATCCTGTTCTTTCATATTAAAACAGTTTTGGAGCATGAAGAAAATGCAGACTACTGTTCAGCCTTGCAGACAAACAGGTAGCACTTCACACAAGCCTACAAGCACACACTTCTCTTACAGCACCATATAAACAACACCAATTTTATTAAAAGAACAATTATATCAATCCTGTTTGCATTCAATTACAAAAACCAAACCAAAGCAACCCTCTCTCAATTCCATAGTAATTCACTAATAGTACAGTAGATGTCACTAACTATCAAGGAAATAATTTAGGTCAATATAGATTGATTGTGTACAGAACTAGGGCTAACACAAGCATTAGATCAAAACTGGTTTTATCATTATTATTCACATAACACCAGACACTTCCTGCAGGTAGCATTAGACAAGACTTTTCATCTTCAAAGAGCTCTGATAGTCAATCAGTTCTTGCACTGCTCTCATCTGAGGCAAAAAAGAATTGTTTGTAAACATTTTAACTATTCTTTCCAGAGTAGGTCAGAAATGCGATGTCGAAATTATCCTCTTACATATCATGAATATCTGTGAAAATTCTACAACTCAATTTATATCACCTAGCTTCTGAAACTACATCAATTAAGAAACGTAGCACTCCTCATAGTATTGATGAGAATTTAAGAACTTGAATACAGAATTCGTATTGCTGCTCAGAAACATTCACATGGTGCAGCTGCTTTAAAACTACATCATATCAACATATGACAAAGGTCTTATGCATGTATTCTCTCATTAGCATGAAAATTAATTAACATTTGCATTAGATCTGAACACTAAAAAGCTCTAATTTCATGATGGATTTACCTTTGTTTTTTCAAAATTGGCCTCTTCTGCCAGTTGCACAGCATGTTCAACTTGCTTACAAGCATTAGATTCTCTTTGCTGCATCTCTTTCATGTTTTGTCTCACTGAAACAAGTGCATCCATCAAGTCATCCCTTTCTCTGCATATTTAAAAAAACCAAACACAGATACTTCTTCTTTATCTTTTTGTAAGAGAAAAAAACCCAAACAACAGGTATACCAAATTTAAAATATATAAATAGATGAAAGACTTAAGGGTGGTAAGCAAAGCAAGACTAAAACTCATGAGTGAAAGACAGCATGCGGCAAGCTTGGCAGATACTGAAAATGTCATTTGCTTGACAACCAGTCCTTCATTTCAGAAGGATGGACCATTAGAGAAGCTGCCAGTAAAGGGTGCAGATCCCAAGTCACTGACGTACAGAAGCCAAGCACATTCTGTTGATGTAACTAAACGGGGACCCATGCAAATTAAAAAAAAAAAAAAAAAAAAAAAAAAAAAAAAAAAAAAAAAAAAAAAAAAAAAAAAAAAAAAAAAAAAAAAAGGCAGTATGGAATTACACTATCATTAATAAATGTAAAATAAGAAAAAAATAATAAAAAGGAAGGGTTAGATTCAACAAGTAATCGCTAAGTGTATCAAATGACAATGTAAATGCATTCGCTGCAAACTGGAACTAAGCCAAACAATAGGACACCTGGATTCTACAACTCTTCTGAACTTTTGTTCAGACATTAAAGACACTAAAGTCTGTATTAACTAGAACACCTCAATCTGTAAATTGTAAATGGTAAAGCAGAGTTGGTAAAACTGTAATACTTCATCTTTTCATTATTTTGAAATGTTAAAAGCTTTTAAATTAAGTTTAATTGTCTGTGGTTTAGGTGCAGCTCAGTATTCTGGCTGAAAACTGTAGTGTTCTTAATGTTGTGTGAAATGGTAACCCATTTTTTTTTGTGTGTTTGCCAGAGACCTAGCAGTCATACTTTGAAATTTCATTTCATTTTTGAATTAGATAAAGTTCCTTGTTTTTAATAAACTGCACCACAAGTACAGGTAGCTTTCAGATTTTTTTTTAAACTTCCAAATGAAATAACAGTTTAAGATAGATAAAGAGGTCAATTCAAATCCTTTTATTTCAAGCTAAGTGTAATCGAAGAGGACAAGAATGTACTGCTTTACAGTTTGTTCATATTTTCCAACATCTGTGACAAATAATTACTCTTGTTACAAAAGCAGATTTTGAAACACGACTTCTCAGCAACAGAGCTTTGCCAGAAAATTTTTGGACTAGATAATAGAAAAAAATACATAAATCCTGGCAATAACCATCTAGTGCAGAGGGATAGTCCCCACTTGACTGAGTACATATATGTCCTATGTCCCTTCAGTCTCCCTGTTTCTAATTAACCCATTCTTCCATCTCAGGGTCATTCTAATACTTCAAAAATTCTAAGGAGCTTCAGATATCTGATAATAAATAGATGGCTGTTTAACAAACTTTGAGAAAGTTGCAGTATCCTATTATTATTACTAGCAAGTAGAAAGGGAGAGGTTTCTTTGAAGATGATTAACTGGCAGAATTCCTTAAGAAAAAGAATTTAATGTTGGGACCACTGAATTACATAAATTCAGCCTGTATAGCTGTGATTTTAAAAATTATTAAATAAAAGCTAGAATTTTTTTTTTTTTTTAAAAAAGGTTGTACCAAATAATTTCATTTATTTTTATCCAATGGAACTTTGATTCCCTGTCTTACTGTAGTCAGGGAAGAACTACTACAGGTGTTTGGGGTAGGAAATGCATCCTACCCCAAGCACATGGCCTATTGTTGTATTTGAAAAGTTCTCCATGTGTAAGGAGAATAAAATGGACCCAGAAAAACTTCCAACTATGGAAGTATAATCAACTTTTGCAAGAAATAATCAATCAAAATGCATGGACTTGCACAGTATTTGTGCTGACAGAGTGAATGACTTGTTTGAACAAACAGTGCAGGAAACAGACTGTAAATAGTCTCATTATCTGGTCAGCCCAAGGTATCATAATTACATAATAACAACTAAAATTGTTTCCCACTTGAAGTAAGTAGCAAAGCTATTGTGGATTTTGAAGTGCTTGGGACCTGTATTCACTGATTTCAGCATTATGACTCCAGCCTGGGAGCGTATTGTTCCATAAATGCACATCTCTATACAAAGATAACCCAAGAGAGAGTTAATTGAGAGTTCAATGGTTTACTGCAAGCAGCCACATTTCACTCACAAAGTTCACATCCACCCCCCAGGTTACCTGGTCAGCCTCTCGATGGTCTGCACGTGGACGTTACAATGAGTCTGGGCAAGAACGGCCTCGTGCTGGGCACAGCTCAGGCACAGCCCACCAACCTGGCTGCAATGTCGGGCTGAAAACAGTGACTTCTGGCGTTTCAGCCTTCCTTCCAAATCTTTGCACGTCTTCTGAGATTCTGAAAGGTCTTTTCTAGAATGAAGAAATAAAAAAATATTATTTGTGAAATTATGTATTTCTACAAGTCGTATTCATATACAATTTATAACTACAAATGGAACCTAAAGAGAACTGTAAGAATCCCTGTAGTGAACAACACTATTTTACACACTTCAATAGCCTAAGGAAGACTTTAAGAGAGAAATAACAGGTGAACTGCCAAATCAAAATTATTCATAGACAAAACAATACTGTGTTAATTTGTTTCTTCCCCCATAATATCAGAAAATATTGAAGTTAAACAGAAAATCATTAGAGGAAAAACTTGTAGGCTTACATTTTGTCTGAACAGATTATAATATTCATTAGCAAAACCCACTATCAGCTGTATAAATATTTCAATACTCTAACAATATTCTGTTGTTTTTATTAACAATATCACTAACTTCATATTTATTCTCTACTCCCTAAACAAGAATCCAGATGTAATCAGCACATTCACTCAGATCCAGCAGTATACACAACCTGAGGTCAAACACATGTACAGAAAAACAGGCTAAGATTTTTACTTGTCTCCAAAATTTTTCCAGGTGCTCAGAAGAATTTTCTCCAGAATTTCCAAGCATGTGTCAGGCTGGGGAGATTGCAGGCAATAGGAATGCTAACATCAGGAAGTTCCAGACAAATGCACACTGTGCACATATAGATCAATTTGACAAATTGTGCAATGAATCCAAAGCTTTGGGTTTGTTATGCAGGCCATCTGGGCAGCACACACATAGGAAGTCTGACACATTCTGGTTGCATCGGATTTACTGTGCACATGATATATACACTGCATGCATTCTTATTTCCATCTGGAAAGTCTTCTGTGCACTTTTTCCAATTTTAGTACTTGGTCTATTACACAGAACCCACTAAAGCCTGAACAGAACTTGCTCTGCATAGATCCTTAGACAGTCCTGGTGCAACAAACCTATTGTTGGAAAGTCTTGGACAGAAATCAGCAAGTCCTGTGTACATTCATCCTTGAAGTTAAAAGGGAAGACCGTCCCACTGAAAGCAATATAATTTTTCACTTCAACAAAATTTAGCTTTGCAGAACTTCCTGTTTGCAAGATCATGCCTCTTGGGAGAAATCACAGGCTGAACAATGTACCTGAGGAGCTTCTGAGACAACCTTAGCCTCCAGAAATTATTTTGGAATAAATATAACACTTGAGGCCAAGGTGGAAAAAATTGGATTATACAGCTGAAATTTAAGATCCTCCTTTACATTCACTAAAAACTGGCTTTGCACGTTGCAGGTTTCCCCAATGCAGAGAGCATTCTTTTAACTTGTCTCCCTCCCAATAATTCTTTTTTTACATACGGAACAGTCTAGCATTTCCAAATATATGAAGCCATGATTTATGTAGGGGAAAAACATAATTAAACAGTGGTAGAAAGTAGCTAATTAAGGAAGTTGTCACATAAGTTAAAACGGTAACTTCTCTTTTTCCTTTGAGTGGTTTATCTTACATGACCTTTTTTAGGGGAAAGAGGGTAAAAAAGATGTTTTATATTGCTACTATTTCTATAAAGTAGCAGCACATTCAATTTTGCTACATTTGTATTTGAGAGAACTTAGTGGAAAACCAGTTTTCAGGGACACTATCAGACAATACAACATTCAGACATTCAGGCATTCTCTTAGTCAAATCAAATTCAGATTAAGAGAGGTTCCTGCTGTTATGCAGTGACAATTTATTAAGGATTATTTTACAAAAAAAAATTCACTTTACCTTAGAGACTGCACTTGAGCATCAAGGGTATTGACTTTTTCTTGATATAGAAGTTTTAGATTCTCCTTTAGAAAAGATGGGAGAAAAGATATGTCTTGCTTTCTTCTTAACAGTCTTTACAAATAAACCTAGACTTTACCCACATTCTTTTCCCCTGAGGACATAAACCTGTTGATATACTAGTAGGAGAGAAACCTAAATATTTCACATTTCTAAAAGCCTAAAAAGTGAACAACCCTCCCATTTTTTGTTTCTAAATAAGGTTTTTTGCCAGATCCTCATATGGTAAATAGTTTCAATTTCAACTGCAGTCCTCAGTTCTCTACAGTGATTCACAGGAACTGTCATGATGATCATGTCTCGAGTTTGCTCTTGCTCTCCCACAAACAACAGATATTAATACATTATTAATAAGAACTTAATAAGTACACAGGCTGTTTATTTATAATACAGTGAGTTACTCTGATTACCTGGTGAAGAATTAGGTATATGAATCAACCACATCCATGTTAAATACAATGGTGATAACAAACCAGAAAAAGCACTATAAATTTAGCTCATTGTGATGCTTAGAAAGAAGTTACAATCAACATGATTCTCCTGATTTAAATGTGGCAGATGAAGAAAAGAGTAATCACTGTAAAAAACAGCTTCCAAACAACCGCAGGCATCAGCAACCACTGAGGTCCTCAGCTCTAAAATAATAGCACAAGAAAAACCAAACCAGTATTTTTCTATTGAAAAACCCCAAATCCCATATAATTAAGGTACCATATAAATTCCACAGTACATGGAATTTACAGTACAAATGCACATGGATATATCAAAACTTTTCAATTAGCCAAGTTTTTTCCCAAAAGATAGCAACACTACCTCACTACTTCAGAGCAAAAGGAAAATTAATATCCTCTGAAACTAAAAATACACAAAGAGACAACATCGTCTCTAAATTACTAATACTCCTCTGTATCTCTAAAAGAACAAGGTGTGTAATTCAGCTAAGGGAAAGCAGATTGCACAAAACTACTTTTGTACTTTACTGAGTCTGTGCTTCTCCAGGAGCAGAACAACTCATTGTCAAAAGTGCTTGTGTGGAGGGCTACATAAATTACACAAGCTAGTTCCCACCTGCTTGGGTGCTGTGTTACTCCTAAGAATCTCCAAAGTACAGTGAAGCCATCATGTTTAAACAAGAATTATCTCTGGGAAGTTACCATCTGCAGATACATCCTACCATCTGTGCACAATAATATTAATTCGAGTAATAATGAGAAGATGAGGTTTAGGAGAATAAAATTGGAGCTCAGATTAAGGTTCAGTCAACTAAAACTTCTCCTGTGTCTGTTACCAAGTTGATCATCAGAACTGGAACAACAACAACACTGAACAGTTTTGCAAAGGTAGGACTCTGTGAAGAAAGGTAATACCAACCAGTTCTACAGGCCATTTTGCTTTGTCTCCAGAAGCTGCTGTAACAAAAGCCTGATCTTTGTAATGTGCTGGTGATGAGGTGACAGGCTGGTGTGTGCTACAGTCTTTACCACCTACAGGCCAGGAGTTCTGAGTATTTCCCTAAAATAAAAGTATGAATGCTTCAGTTATGATTATGTAGGCTGGTTTTTTAAACAAATGTACTTACTTAAGTATTGAATTGTATAATCTTCAGTAGAATGTAAGATCTAACACACAAGTTAATTAGGTTAGCAACCAACGATAATGATGTTACCCAAGGAAATCCATGTTTACAAATTCTCATTAAACTTCGACTAAAATTCCATTTGGGGACAACCATCTGTATACCCTTCCATAAAAATAATCTGGCCAGATCCTTGAGCACTGATTAAAGCAACTAAAAATAAAAACTTACTGAGGCATCTAGAAGAGTTTGTTCTCTCAACATGTATTCTGCAGTTAAGAATTTCAGCTTCTGATGGAGTTCCTCATTTTCAAGTAAAACTGTCTGTTCTCGATCTTTCACCCCACACAACTCCTCCTATAGGATACAGGAATTGCATGTAAAAGGCTCGCTAAGTTGGCTATCAATATTGAAATAAATCTTGAGACCAAGAGTCTAGACCAACATTTGCAAATATTTTAAACCTTTTCAAGAGACAGATTTGGTATTTTTGCAGCCTAAATTCCCATAAATCTTCTTTAAAAAATTCCTTATTCGTATTTGTGACAGGACATAAAAATGTCTTTAAAGACCCTTAAGCACCAGAGGCCAAGACACAGAGTAAGGGATCTACTGAAATGCATTAGGCTCAGTTTTGGTCACTACAGCAATCAATCTCAAGTCTAAGTGTAAGCTGCTTTTAATGCAGTTCTTCACATCTGGGGGACCAGGGTTTTCGTAGGTCAAATATGTTGTCTGATACCTTGTAAAACTTCACTTCTGCTTCCAAATGGTTAATGTACTGTGACTGATCATTGATTATAGGAACAAGATCCGAAAGGGTTGGTAAGTCTGCAGACACAGCTTCTGGGGGTTTCTGAAGGAAGTAAAGAACAGCATGTGTTATGTTCTGGTTTTCCATTATTGCAGTAAGATGTTGTTTGCACACAGAATACAACCTACAGTTTTCAAAATGGACACAGAGTTGTTAGTGGAGTCTTCTCAGAGGAAAACCAGGTACATTTCTAGCTCTAGTTCACACTTCTGAAGGAAAACAAGTATCTTTATGCATATCCCTATTTTTGAAACTCACACAATTCTAACACCTATGATTTTGGGTCAGAAGCATATCTTTTTGTGCAAATATATTCCATTATATACTTATCAAATATAATTGAAGTCTAAATAAGATCAAAAATTCAGAAACCTGCATCCTTGTTTTTAAATATTACTTTTGAAGTATTCACCATTCAAAAAAATAAACCCAAACAAAAACCCCACGAAGCAAAATTTTTTAAAAAGCTACTAATGGCTAGCTATTACATCTACTAGTTATCTTATCTACAGGTTCTGCCAACAATGCATTAAAATTCCTTGTCCAATCCTTATAAAGGTAGAATCCTTCAATTAGGATGAGGTTTAAGTTGCCAGCAGCAAAAACCTTACAGTCCAATTTTACCAAATATAAGTATTGGCTATTTTAAAGGGGTGGACACTCTTGAAATATCTGGAATCAGTATTGCAGAGACAAATGGAGGATATCCAGAGCCATCTAAAGAAACATCCTTTTAGAGAAGGAATTCCAAATTTGCAACACATTCTGCCTGGCTCAGTACACATAAGTCCCATGTTCTATTGACTCAGAATTCATCTTGATTTAAATTCTTAATCCTAACTACTTTATATTTTTAAAGGAATCACAGTTGTTAGAGTATATATAATATAGCCTTGATAATATTTGTAAGTCATCTGTTTCTCTGGCTCCTATTCATCTGCCCCTCTCCTCTGAAAGCATAATGAACACCTTGTAGCTGAAACCTTCAGCTGCCTCTCTGACAAGATTACACCACAGCAGTGTTAGAAAACGTGGAAAAACTCCATTTCTATTCAAATTATTTTTCACTGAAAAACAGTTCTAATGTTTAAACTGAGAAACATCACTGTAACGTAAAGAATAGTGCTAAGAATTTTTTCACTAAAAAGAAAATAACAGGTAATAGATTTTCTCAAGACAAAAAGAACAGAAGACTTCTGTGACTTTTTTAACCTTTTAAACACCATAATTGTTACAAATTGATTATAAAGCGATTTGGGATTTTTTAATTAATGTTCTCACAATGTAACATGTAACAGGGTGAAAGAACAGAAGTCAGGGAAGCATGCATTTAAATTAGGCCAAATATTAAAATCAGAACTGAAAGACATAGCTGATCAGCATGAATTACCAAACAATTGTGCCTGAGTCTTGGAAATGTTATTCACATTCAAATACTTAAAACTGAAAAGAATTTATAACATATAAATGCTTAGCAGCTTTAGAAGCCAGCATTCTAAATAATGACAAACAGTTTTGCCAACATCACAAAAAATTTGGCCCACCTTGTACTTTTCCAGAATGCCTCAGATTTCAAGCATCTAAACCACAGAATTAGAGAAACTTTGCCACTCTATAAACTGGCAGGAAACAACAGGAATCCATCACATCTCCAGCTATAACAGCAGTGTCAGGAGCAGAGGCTGGGTGCAGCTAGGTAAGCCAAAACCCAGCCTGCAGAACTGCAGCTGTTATTAAACCAATCTTGCTGGGCCTTGACCTCAGGTGATGAAGTGTAGAGCAAAAGGAAAATTTCTGCCCAACCATCTGGGTGTAATCAAAGAAAGGATGTACTCATTCCATGTCTATTGCAACTTTAATCAATGGGCAAGAAAAAGAAATTTTATTGCAACAATATTACTTAAATGTATGAAGTGTGGTAAAGTTACTGAAGAGTATAGTTTTTGTGAAATATTATACTTAGCTATAGGTCCTGCAGTCATTTACAATTCAGCAGTCATCAGGTATTTTAGCATCACTCAAGGCAAAAGGTTAAGGTTACTCATAATCTAAGTATGCTTTCCTTGACCTTTGCAAAATTGGATTCTTATACAAGAAGCATTTCTGCAGTGTCCAGTAAATCAACAGACAAGTTTGTGTTTTATGAGGGTTTGGGCTTTTTTTTTTTTGGTGTGTGTGCACTTTTGCAGTTCAACATTCTTTTGAGCTTTACACATTGTCTGCCTTCAGAACACTTTCACATCCTCAAGCAGATGGAGGACAGCTGCAGAGAATAAAGCCACCACTTCACAGAAAGTCTCTCACTGGAAACTTCAAGAGGAAGAAATGGGACAATGCTGTACCAACACAGTAAATTCCCATTTTTCCTTTTATCCACCCCCTCAAAGCACTATCCCAAGTACCTTAGATAAAAGCATTCCACTTTCTAAATTTTCCACTGTACTAAAACTTCCCAATATAAGTAGAAAATTTCACCAAAGTTAGAATAAAAAATTATTTCCCTCCCTTCCAAAGTGAAATACAAACTGATACTGATTTACATCATGCCAAAGTCAACCAATGATGCATCAATCCCTTGAGCTACAAAACACTAACTCTTTCCTATGACATTATGAGGCAAAATATCTGGCAGGACAACCACACTGAACTCGTGGATCTTAGAACACTCAAAAATGTTAACTTTAAATAAAATTCCTTCACATCAGGACAGCAGAGCTACGCTCATTACACAGGCTGAAAGCAACACAGCAGGAATACAGGCTTTAGATTATTCTGCTGTTAACTTTGACAGCAAAGAGCTGCTTGACTTGCTTAGTATAAACCAAAAATATTCAGTGTAGGCCATCAAAAGACAAAACTGCAAGAGTGCCTTTGAATTATTTTTCTGTAGAGGCTCTAGCAACCAGCAGCTGCTCTGTAACTGAACAGTGCATCACACGTACTTTGGTGCAGTTGCTTCAATGAAGCAGCATCTGAGAAACCCTTGTAAGGGCATAAACAAACTTTGACAGAGATCACTGCATTTTGGCAGAGAACTACAAAACCCTTTTTTTCCATGAACGTCTCTAACTCTTTCAAGAAAAAGCACAGTTAAAGCATAAGAAGGACACTGAGAATCCTTAAGGTACAGTCAAAGGAAAACAGAGGCTGCTTTTTCAGAATTTTTCCTTGTTGTCTATCCCAAGTGTTTTCAAAACAAAAAGGATGTATGACTACACTGCATGGTCAACAAAAAGAGGAGAGAAGTCTAAATTCTGTATTATAGATTCCTTTTTTTCCCATTATGGTCATAAGGATACCAAGTTCTGGTCATAGCCTCAGGAAGCTCCTGTATTTAAGATTGTAAAAGTGATGCAACATTTCTTTTTTTGTCTGTAAACTGTGTAAAATCAACATGCATGCCATTTATTCAAACAACACAAATGAAACCAGAAGATACATACATGGAATGACTTCTTCCTTCTCGAGGGAGACTCTTCACTTTCCATTTTTTCTTGGTGTTGCAACAAATTTTTAAGTTGGTTAACTAGGAAGAGATAAAAACCATTGTAACCAATAAATTATTACTTTTTTCAGTGAAATTAGTGTAATTTCTAACAATGTTTAAGCCATTTGCTTTCAGAGTAATCTTACCGGCGTGACTTTGCTGCAGCTCCTGACCGGCACCGTTCCCACAGTCATCACTGGCCCTGTCTGCATCGTCACTGCCCTCATCCACAGAGGACTGGTCAAATCCAGTGCCATCATCACCTTTTGCCAAGGCATGTTTCAGTTGAGAGATGCTTTCACTGGCACGTTCTAAAAAAACCCCAAACATATCATTAGCCACGATAGACAATACAAAAGAAAGGATTTACTGGCTGATATTTTAAATGGGAAAAAACATGAGAGTACTGCAATCATTCAGCATGTGTCTAGCTTGACTACTTGACCTAAACTCAGCCACTGGAAGCAATTATCTAATGCAAACAGCCAAAAAACCGACCATATTTGCAAAATAATTACTAAATACTAATTTTTCAGATAAGAGCTATACATAGCATCTTAGCCCCTCAATACATTAGGGCACTGCAGCAGCACAAGTGATAATACACTTGACCCTAAAATATTTCCTAGCATATGCATCTTCCCTACTTTTCAATGAACCTAAAGCTCATGCTACATTTCCTACAATACGCAGGACTGGAAACCAAGAAAAATGTTTTTTCATTTTAGTGATGCCACCACACATTATTACAAAGCAACGTGTCACACAATGAAACAGGTACCTGAGTAAATGAAGAAATAATTCAGCAAACCAAGCCACCATATATCAGTTATTTAATAAAGACCGATGACTTTGAACAAGTGTGAAAAATAAATAACAACACACAGTATTCTAGAAAGAAAGACCCAACAAACACAACAGAAAACCTCTATCCAGATAAATATTTTCAAGAACTGACTTACCAACAGATGATGCAGTAAAGGTCTTATCTAATGTTCAATATATTTTCTCCTATATTCCTTTCTTAATCTTTTTATTTGATTCAGCTGACTTCACAAAAATCATAAACGCCAATCATAATAGCCATATCTCTTTGAAAAAGCTGAACATTTCCAATATGCCAAGAAAGAAATTTGAGAGATATGCAGCTAAGAGATGACAACTGAATTGGAAATCACAAAATACGGGCTCAATTTTAGATAAGGATACATCTAGTTTGCACCACTGGACCTCATTCAACTCACTTATTACTTCTTTTAGGTATAAATGCCCACAAAGCAGCAATTTCACTCTTGTGAGCCAAGCTTATAAGGAAACATCGTCTATTGGAGTAACTGCTGTAATTAGAAAAATGGTAACCTTTCCAACACATCCTTTCTTAATTTTTACATGCTTGTAATTTCTAAATTGATATGATGCATAAATTACTAAAAATATTTCTTGTCAGCGGCAAAAAAAACTTCAAGTAATAATCATAGTTAAGCATTTGCTAGGTAGAATTCAGAAGACATGCCTCAGAGTATAGGTTGCTGTAATGGTTTTCACTATTTTTCCAGTCTTGTCTATTTGGTTGCAATTTACCAACAACTTATAACATATAAATAATCCCCCAAAAAGCATTATATTTAAGAACATGTTCTCAGTACAGTATCGCTCTCTTTTTAGCAATGCTAATTCTTAATAATAACCTGACCCATTTCTGACCTGTTAATCTTCTCTCAGCATCTATTTTTAAAGACCAGTCATCTTATGGCTCACACCATTTCTGGTTTCTCCATCCTTTAATGAATTTAATGTAAAAGAAGACATAAAAAGCATATTTTAAACAGTCATAATTTAGTAAAACAAACCCAAATACCATTCACAGGGCAAACCAAAAAGAAAGGTTTAGGTCAAATATTTCACTTTTGGCATACTCAGGCTCTTCATCCTTTCTTGAGCATTCCAGGATGCTATGAGGGTGGAAGAGCTAATTGAGAAATGGCAGAAGTATCTCACTGATGCAATGCCTTAGATATTTAGCAAGATATGTTGCAAGCATTTGTTGCCAAGAAGTGTTCAATGTCATTTAAGCTGTCATGTGGTGTGTCATCTGAGAGCCATAAAGCTCCTTCATTTCCCCATTCCCTGCAGATGTCTGCCAGAGAACCCCGGAGTGCCAGCATTTGCTCCCTAGCCAAGGGACAAACGACAAACCAAATCAAACCAGAACCAACCAAGCCCATATATATTGGTTTTCCCAGAACTTCTCTCTTTGTAGTATTACAGCTTCTGAACTCCAAGCTATATTACTTCATACACAAAGATAACATAGATCTTCTTACACTCAGTCCTCTTTTCCCATAAACATACAGGGCAGTAGTACTGAAACACATTAAAACCATTATCAATGGCACACTGATGCAATTTTTTTTTTTTTACTACATTTTCCTGCCTCTGATATAAAGTCACCACATCCTGGAAAGCATCATCAAGTATTTTCTTAAATTTCTTAAAAGCTTGCCTATTTCCAAATTACTAATGTTGCTGTCATAGGCAGAACACTCACCACTGGGAAACTGGGAATTAGGAGGTCCCAGTGGTGTGGTTTTACAGTCACCAGACACAAAAGATCCAGCACTTCAGTAGGAGTTGAACTGGATGCCTAAAAGGGAATAAGTACATTACAGCATTTGGTATTTCCACAGTAAGGAACATAATTTTGGGCATTAGGATAAAAGACAATGCGCCAATGAGCAGAAAGACTATGTTTGTTATTTCTTACAGTGTAAAAATATTCTTTTTAAGTACGAAAGAAATTTTGAAAAACCACTGTGGATGCAAACTACAGGACAACAAATAATATCTGCTTAAAGACAACATGAATAATTTTTTAATTAATTCAGAAGCAATTAATTTTAAGTGCTCCCTCATTCAATCTAACTTTTTCAGTTAAGCTACTCCTGTGATAGTACATTTTATAGAAACACGGCCTCATAGTGAAAACATACTGCAAAAACTGCTGACATGCAGCACTATGATTTGCATATCAAAATCCATCAGCATCTTTCTTTTTGACATCTTAACAAGACTCCACAAATAAAATCCAAACACGTATTCCTGTTCTATGATGAAACATCATTGAAGTGCTATTTCCTTTTGGAACACTTGAGGATATAATTGAAATTGGACTTGTGGACTGAAACTTCAAAAAATAGAATTTACTATTAAGCTCTTTGGTTTTCAGTGTTTAAAGTATCTGAGATGAATATGAAAAATGACAAGCTAACACACAAATCTGATGGATCAAACTCAATGCATTTTAAAAAAATCAGTGTAAGAACAATTTGCCATTGAAGTCAAAACAGGAAAAAAACTCAGAAGGCATTGAACTAGGTTGACATTGCCTAAACAAGAAGTGTTTTTTCAGGCACTGCACAGAACTCTTTTTAAAGAGTATTCCTTTAAATGAAAGCACCAAAGCTACCTCATTCACGGACTCGGAAATGCCATAGAAAATACTCTGGGAGCAAAAGAACCAATCATTCAAAATAACAGAATTGCCTGAAAGAGAGAAAATAACTCCAGCTGGTAGAATCACTAAGCAACATAAACTGAAGAAAACAAATGGCAATTCTATGAAAAAGTTGTCCTAAGTCTGTCACCCAAACCTGACAGTCCAGTTCTAATAATGTCTACAAGAACGTGAAGTTACTGGCTATACATTCAACAAACAGCATCACTTTCTGATATCTCATGATTCCCAATCAGCAAACAGCCTTGGAAAATTAGAGAAGGAATTACACTGATTTTTAAGGTCTTAAAAAGCCTCAAACCACTGTAGAATTTTTGTGAAACAGTAACTGACAAAACAGACAGCTAGACACACTAGCGAAAATGGAAAGATTATGCCCAGTTAAGGAAAACTTGGCTGTCCAAAATTGGACCAACATTTGCTTCTATCAACACCTAAAAATCTAAAATATTATATCATATACCTCTTCAGTCAAGTAACTGCTGAAAAATACTGATACTGAGATTATGGTTATAGGGTTTTTTGTGTTTAGCCCATCTTGAAACTTACTTTACTTCCCACTCTAACATCCAGGTACTCTTTATTGGCTGCCAAACACAGGTATGCTACCATGCAAGTTACACACTATATGGCAATTTTGAGACTAAAAGTATCCTATCTATCTGTACTACTAGGAGTTAATTGCAGCTCATTGCAGCAATGAGCAATACCAGGCTGTTCATTAGTCAGGCCTCAAAAGATCCCAAGATGTGTGAAATGCTCAGCTGCTTCAAAATAACAAATCCTTCTCATTTGGTTTCTTGGTCTCTTTTGTTGCTTTGCATTATATGATTAAGCAGTTTTCAGCACAACTTTTACCAACTTACCATCTTTAAAAGTACAGGCTTCTCTGGAGCTGCAGCAGTCATTGTCACAGGTTCCTAAACCAGCCCTTTCTGCAGAGCATAGAGCATTCTAGAAACCCTCACATGTGAAAACCTCATTGCCCAGCTCCCTTTGTCAGATTCTCCACACTTAAAAGAACATTTAATGTTCAGAAGAATACCTAGAAACAAGTGCCAAATAAAAAGCCGAAGCAAAAAAATATTTAGAATTTAATTCTAAGCTGCTTCAGTGTCACAGCTAACTTGTAGTGGTGGAAACTGGGCCACACACTCATTTTTCCTAAGATGGATTTGACTTCCCATCTCCCCTGTTTTATTTTTGGAACCACATAAAACAGCCTCAAAATAAAACTTGATTTGTAGAAGTCATATATTTTCATCTGTTTCTCTTAGAGTTTGCATTTCCATTCTCTGAAATTATGTAGGACACTGCACTCAGCAATGCAATGGAATACAGAATGCAATTTCCACAACATCCTAACAGATTTGAGGTAGACAAGTGTATCAGGCTCCTAAAACAGACGATTTGCCCTTCCTTTTCTCCTGCTCTTATACTGTCTCAGGTCCAGTGAGCCAGTGCCTTTTACTCAAGAGGCAGAAAACACAACAAAAATAAGCTAAGAGTTCTCTGTTCCAGAAACCAGAAATACGCTAGAAACAAAGAACTGGATAGTAAAATAATAATACTCTAAATATTCTTCTATTAGTCTAAAATAATAATAGTCTAAATAGTCTTCTCAGTTTACTGCTGTTAGGAGAAAAGGGGAAAGTCACAGGAAGGCATCAAGCACTGCTCTTGGCAGTGGTGCAGTTGAAGGCCCATTGGACAGTCACATTATACCTGTCAAATTTCAGTTATTAATATGAATACAGCAGCACACCACTTATTCTCCTTTACAAAATACCTCTACTCCCTTGAGAAGAACTTCTTTATTCGAAATACTATCTCCTAAAGTTTTTAAGGTTCATTTGAAATGGTCTCAATTATATGAAAGTTTACACAGTAACCTAATAACCCCAACTGTGAGAACACCACCCTCTTAACTAAGTGCTAGACAGAGCATTAAAGACTTTCATTACACAAGGTCAGGAAAAGCTACATTATAGAACCTTTTATCAAAGCCTCTCTCTTGGGCTCTAAGACCAGTTAGGTCTTAATCAGGGTTTTTCAGTCCAGCTTTTTGCCCTCTGGCCACCAGACTCAGTTTACTGAACACTCACGCTCCCCATCTTCTGAGGGATTTTCTTCTGCAACAAAGGACACTGCATTGAAATAATCAGTTACTCTTTGAGAAGTTATCCACCCTTCCATCAAACTGAGTAAGGCTGTAAAGTGATTCTTCTGGTGTCCAGCATGGGTGGTGAAAACCTATTGCCATGAGCTCAGCCTGCATCCAGATAATGTCAAACATTACAGGCCAGTTAAGAATGCTTTATTTCCAAAACATCAAATAATGCCCAAAGCATGCCACCTAAAATTGCAGAACCTTGATGACAGGAATGATCCCAATGGGGAGAAAAATCTCAAGCCGTATAATTACATAAGAGAAATAGATAAAGTAGTAGATTTGACAACTTTGAGAGTAATGACCACCTGTTTGTCCTACAGTGAATTCCTAACACTGGTAGTAATGATGTGGAAAATTCTGTACAGCTCAAAGGAGTTAAAAATCATATCTCACTGAGAAATAAAGAGGTTCTTTGAGAAATACAATGAAACTTAGGTTATATCACCTTGTATTGGGGCTGTTTGTGCATCACCATATTGATTTTCACTGAGAGGCACCCCTGGATGTAAGAAATCAAAACTACCTTGGCATTGTATGAAAAGAAAATTCTTGTTTCCAAGAATGTAAACGGGAAAGGCTCACCAGAAAGGCAGGTTATAAAATTATTTAATAAATATAATGGATCCAGTGTAAGAGGATCTAGTCAGAAAAAGGTAAAATGAAAGTAAGTTGTACAAGGGAATACATCCATCCAATGTATCCATGAGATAGGGCCAGCTCTAAGTCTTCCACACAGTTAAACAGCCCTGATATTTGTCATCCTAACTGTTCTGCAACAAGCATTAACTACAAGTGCCAAGTAGCATTACCATGTCCATCTCCTCTACAGGAAAGTAAACAAAAATTATTCCTCAAAGTTTTGTCTTCTGGAACAAAAGAAATCTTTCACTAATGTAAAGAACCGATGCTCTTTTGAGAAGTGAATAAAAAATAGTTGCTGAGAATTAAGTATCAAGTAGCTATTTGAAAATGTTTCCATTGTTTTATCCTTCTTTCTTTCTTCTTTTTCTTTGGCAGTGTTGTTTCCTATGGCACAGGAAACATCCCAACAGGCCATGTGGGGGTGCTGTGCTCAGAACACAACTTTGCACATCAACAGGTTCGCATACTCACAAGCTATGCAAAGGCTTTCTTCAAAATTCGGATATTTACTTTGCCCAGCCAGTGAGAGTGTGAAGGCTGGTAAAGCCCAGGTGTAACGCTGACAGATTCAGGTGCTCTCCGTCAGGCTACATACCACGCTTCTTGGAAAAAAAGTGGCAGGTATGAAAACACTCGATGACGGGAAACAACCACTCTCATTGGAATCCATTTGTACCCTCATCTTTACCGCGACTAGAATCCGACGCTGCAGGGATGTCCAAAACCCTTCACACGAACCAAAACCGCACCCGAAGCAGCAGCGGTCCTGCCCGAGCTGAGTTACGGTGAGACGAGCGCGTCTCACAGCAAGAACGGCGCCGGCGACCGGGTATGGGGAGAACCAGGCGCAACTTCCCGCCTGCGCGCCTGTCCCAGCCCGGCCGGGGCGCTCCGCGGGGCGGGGGCAGCCGGCGCGGCGGAGCCCGCCCGCAGACCCGGGCGGCGGCTGGGCCGGCCCGCCCTCACCCCGCGAGAGCCCGTGCCGCTCACCTCGGAGGCGCCTCTGGTACCGCTCCAGGGACTCCTCCAGGGCGCGCTCCCCGCGGGGCGCCCGCATCAGGATGCCGCTGGCTCCCGAGGAGCAGCCGGCGCTGTCCCCCGACTCCGGGAACTCCCCGTGGGGAGGCTGGGGAATAGAAGTTCCACCCGTTCTGCCTTCCCGCGTTGGACTCTCGGAGGAACCACCTGCGGTGATCCCTCCGGCTCCTGATGGCCGGCCGTTGTCACCGGCCGCCGCAGCTGAGACTAGCAACGCCAGGGGTCCGTCGCGCTTCCCGAGGGCGGGAATGTCGCCGCCAGGACTACAAGTCCCGGCATGCACGGCGCCGCCGGAGACAGAGCCCCCGCCCACCGCCCACCCCCGGCAACTGGGGGAGGGTGGTCGTCGCCACCCGTCTCCCCTTTGTTGTGGATCGCGGACGCAGTCGCGCCTGCGCACAGCACAGCCCGTCCGCCTACGCCCTCGGGCCTGCAGCGGGCTCAGGGCCGGTTCCGTCACGGCCGGGGCGGATCGGGGCGGGAAGCGCCGTTCACCTCCCGCCATCGCCCGCGCGGAGAGCGCCCGCAGCCCGGGGAGCGCTATTGTCTGCGGCGGCGCAGGCGCATCGCGGCCCCGCCGCCGCTCTGCCCGGGCGCGTGCGCAGTGCGGCGCGGTGCCGCTGTGCCGTTACCCGCCGCTATGTGCAGGGAATAACGCCGGGGCCGTTGCCAGAGGGACACCGCGCGCTCCGCCCTCGCTCCCGCATCCCGCGGGATGCCCGCTCGCTGAGCACCCGCTAGCGACGGCCCCTCCCCGGCGCGGCGAGCCTCCTCGGAGGGGTGAGTGAGGATGATGCTGCCGCCGCCGCCCTGGGCTGCGGGTCGGGCGGGAGCCGCGGCGGGGAGAGGGGCCGCACCGTGGGTGCACCCGGTTCCTATTGTGTCAGGAGGTGGCCGCCCGCCGGGACCCGGGCGGGCTGCGGCCGGCGGAGGGGGAGGCAGCACGGTCTGGGAACATCCCGCCCCCCCTCCCCCGTCCCCGCCGGGCCCGTAGCTTGCTCCGCGCCCCCGCCTCCCTTTCCCCTCGTCGGCGCGGGGGGATCGATGGTGCCAGAGGGCATCGCCTCAGGCGGGCCGCGGACGGCATCCCCCATCTGGCATTTGGTGCTGCTGCATCCCGCTGTCCGCGTCTCCCTCCCCCTTTCCGCCCGCGGGGCGCCCCGGCACACCCACCCATCCACCCAACCCCGGGGCTGCGCAGCCTGCCCTCCCGCGGGCGGATCTCCGCGACTACAGCGGAGACGTTTCCAGAGGTTTAATTAATTTTTTTGGGTGACCCTCTTTCACTGACTGCCCCGGGGCTGCATGCGGCGTGTTTCTCCAGATTTAAAAATCAATGACGCCCTTCGTCTGGGATGCGGCGTTTTCCCCCGTCTCCTTAAAATAACGTCTTCTGTGTGAAAGGGTAATGGAGAAAATATGCGGGTTTCGCCTTTTCTCATATTGCGTATTTCCACCCGACGGGTCAGGTCCCCTGCTTCCGAAAATATCCTCCCGAAGGCGTGAGCTTTTCCTTTTTCGAGGCGCTTCCCGGGAAAAACATTCAGTCAGGGTTTTTGTCCGCGGTGTCGAGGAGCACCAGGCCCACTTTGTGTGCCTGCCGTGGGGACGAACGGGTTACTGCGCTAACAAAAACCCGATGGCGATTTTCGAGCAGAAAGCGGCGTCGCAGCGGAGGAAGCGGGCGGCAGGGGCGGGGCGGGGGCGCTCCCGGGCCCCGCTGCGCCCCGCGGCCGCCGTGCAGCGGGGCCGTGCGAGCCGGGAGCCGGGCGGGCACGGCGGGCGCTGCCTGCCAGCGCCTGCCGCCGCCTTCGGAGCCCTTCTTTAACGTGAGCCGACAATTAGCCCATCAGTGCTGGCGGCTTGATGGAAGAAAATGAGATGGAGATGGTATGCTGATGAATTGCGGATACATAAGGATTGCGTTCTTGTGACAGGAGATTAGATAGCATCCACTGATCTGCACTTGGAAGAAATTATTTTCTTCCCTGTGAAAGCAAAGGTACTCATAAAATATTTAAGTACTTTGAAAGAATAAAGCCTGTTCTAGCACTGCGATGATCATCTTTTCTCCTTTGGAATGCCATTCAAGGCATTGTGACAGCGTTCTTGGCCCTGGGCTTGCATCTGTAAAATGATACGTGGGATGGGACGGTTTTTGTAAAATGAACGGATACATGATTGCATATGCTGTGATTTCCTATGATTAATTTCGTCTGGGAATTACTTTATGTCCAGATGCTGATAAGTCTGTCTTGCTAAACTCTGCTGATATGGAAGCTCCTCAACTTTAAGTTCTATTTAAGAGGAAAAAGTTAAACACTGCAAAGAATCTCCCTTCGCTCTTTGATTATCACTTTTTAAAACACTTCTTCACCTTCATGTAGATGTTCTGTTCTTGTAGGCTTTATTTTTTTTCCTTTGTCTGATGGAGGTTAGGAAGGCTGGCTGAATAGAGATAGTAGTGTAGCTGGGGATACAAAGAATTTTGTCAAAATATCAAGAATTTGGAAGTTATTTGTAATGGGTCAGATTAAAATGCTTTCTTTAATTCTTTTGAAGAGAAACCTTCTGATTTGTGAGTTGTTACCAAACTTTGGCATGACAGTGCATTGTTTGGGGAATGGTTTTGACGTGTATTTCCCACATCTAACCTGACTTTTGAAAAAATGTTCCTATATTGAGTTTCATCTGCTGTAATGGACTTGACAGGCAAAATTTCTTAAAAATTCTGGTGATAACATACAAGCCAGAAAAGATCCAGGTTATGGAAATGAACTGGAAAAGTCCATGTTCAGTTGTAGGAGGGAGCTCGGAAGCTTCCTCAAATGCCTGGAATGAAACCCAAGGCATGAGTAGTTGCGAACATGGATTTTGCGGTACCATTTCTAGTTCTTGGCATTGCAGGGAGAAGGTATTTGATGTATATTGACATCATAGTATCTCTTTGAGTCTCCTAACAGGACAGTTTCCATGTTAGCACTGCTTTTCTTAGCTTTGCAAGCAGAATGGAACTGTGATACAACAGATTGTTTTTACTTTAGCTAGAAAGCAAAGAAAAGCTGTGAAACTCTGTTTTTCCTTTAGAAAATTCTGAACTGGGGTGTCAGATATGGAATACATGCAGATAGGAGGTTTTCTACAAGTAAATTCTCTGCTTCTAGCGTTTATGAGATTGTAAAAGGACACAAGGCGCTTCCCCCTCTTTGAAGAATATACATAATGTAGTAAAAATTGATTCTGTTGTGACCAAGAGACTGCAACTTGAGAAAAGGAAGTTGTTTGACTGAGGGATGGCGCTTCTGCTGGCTGGGAGCTGGGGTTAGCTGTGTGTACCTCCTCTAAGGTGCACATCTTCACTGTGCACCACTGATTCAGCCGTGGGGGCCTTTCATTGTCTATTAGATTTGTAATGCTCTCACCAAACGCCTGCATGTCTTCCCTTCTAATATTGATCCTTGCATTTTCGAGGGACAGGTCTGCTGAGAGCAGCTTTCTTCAGTGATAAATGCTAATGTTTCCCTGGATCACAGTCCAGCTAGGGCATTGAATGGGGCAGGTGTCATGGGGAAAAGTAGTATGTGGTTAGGTGACTTAAACTGTAACATAATGCATGCAAATAAGAGTGGGAAGAGAGTTGTTCAAATGACTTCCTGTATGTCTGTTGTACAGTTATACATTCATAAAAATATTTTAAAATACTGAAATAAATTGCAAATGCCTAGTTCTGTCTTCTAGTTGAGTTTCTCTGACTCTACCACCAAAAAGCTGGGAGGCTGTTTTTATTCTACGGGTGCATTTGTGGGTAGAATGATCTTTTTAGTTAAAATTGTGTTTGACCTTCAAAAAATCCTTATATTTTAAATTAGTCTATATAATTTTTATCATATGTCAAAATCAGCTTTTTCTAGAGGTTTCAAATAAAACCCACAATTATATGTTAGTAGATTGTTGACATAATTAGATTTCAGATGGGGAGACCCGCATTCGGGAATGTACTCAGTGCATCACTGAAGTTGAAGTGTGTGCTGTAGGCTCTTAAGCGGGGTGGATATTAAAGAGGCTGGCTAGTCATTCTCCTATCTTAATGGCTCTGCATGGAGTATTCCCAGTTACTCCCTCTCCTTTGGGTTTGGTACAGCATGGCTGCACTGCTTTGTTGCAGTGACTCTGGTAGTTTACGAAGTACATGAGAAGTTAATTCACTCCACTAACCCAGGAGAACACTATTTCTTTTCTTTTTGTTTTACTCTTTTTTTTTCCCCTTCCTCCCTTGGATTAGCAAATTGAATTATCTTATTGTGTGATGAGTGCCAGAGCAAGTACACAGAACAGGGACAGCAGTGTCAAGCCAGGAAGAGAGGAAGACTCATTTTCCCAGTAGCAAAGATACATTTCATCTACTTTACTGTCCTGTATGGCTGTCACCTGCACCACTGCTGTCAGACAGGAGGTGGGTTATGTATTAATGCAAGAAAACAAAATATTGTTACTGGGTTTGTTCTATTAGTCTTTATTTGAGGTCCTTCATATGTAAAATGTCCATGGCCACAGACTAAACATTCACAACCTATTACTGGAAGGAAAAAAGTTTCTCTGGAAAATTAATGTGAAAAGAGGGAGGACAAGTAGTTCTGCTAAGCATTGTGGCCTTTGGATAGATTAAACAAGGTTTTCGTTCTAGGCTAATGTTGGTACCTTCTCCTTTATGGAATTTTGGCATGTACATTTTCAAGTATTTTCATAGTTTTTTCTCTCCTATTTACTAGTTTTGAAGTGTGTGAGTTTTGTGAATTGTAGGAAGGTGCTAGTAGGTAGAGGTTTAGAGAAATGGTAGGTTTTTAATTTCAAAATAGAGATTAAAACATAGTTTTTCCTTTTTATTCCCTGTATAGAATGTGATAAATTTTTCACATGTAAACCCAGAAAATCAATCAGCTTTGTTTCTCCTTCTCTTTTTCTCCTCTGTTACTGAAAAAATAGACTATTCCTTAGCCACGTGCTTTTCAGAGCTTTGGCAGCATTCAGTGGTGGGTCTAGCGGACTGATTCAGATCCCACAGCTGCAGCCCTCTTACTGTCTAGCTTTTTTGGTTGGTTCTGCTGCTTTTAGTGCAAGGTTTGGTGTTCTTGTAATAGGGTCCTCTGTTTGCTTGTTTACATTCTTTTGAACTAAAATGTTTTATATTGTGATCTAGTCAGTGAAACTTAAGAAGGTATTGTCCTTTTCAAATAGCTGAATCTTCTGAAGTCTGTGTGATGCATTTTCCAGATCTCATTTTGTATTTAATTTCAAATAAGATTCTGGTTCTGCTCATTTTGTTTATTTCTAGGAAGAACTGCAATTATTGAGCTTTTCAGAGACATAATAACAGAAGTGATGCCACTCCCTGGCATTTCCAAGATGGTTCTTTGTGCATAGGGTATTTAGTTAGTCTTCAGCTGTGGTATATGAAAAACTTGTAATCAATCCATTAGCAAGTCATTATGGTCTGGAAGTAGTAATAAACTCAGTGCATTAAATCAGATGTACTTGCAACTTTTCCCTCAAAATTACATGCCCAAATAATTTTGTTGATGATCTTTCTATTCATTTGCAAACACTTGGCCATCTAAATATGCATTCCATTCAGTGTTCAAAACCAAAGCCTTTTCAGTTTTGTCTTATTTGTCTTTCCAAAGACGAATTGCATTTCAGAATTAGGAAAAAAATGCAGGAAGTTAGAGTGTCATGATACCTTTTCCTGTTCATAAGAAAACATCCTTATTTCCTGCTTACATTAATCCTACCTTCTCTCCTCTCTACACTGTGACCTAGCTGATTATTTAGTCTTGTGGAACTGTGGAACTGTATCATCACAGGAATCTTAATATCAGGAATTATTCTCCTTCATAATTTAATTTACTAAGCAGGAAACATTTAATGGTAATATTGTAGTTTTACTTCTTTTTTTTTTCCTTTCCTTCAGAATTTTTTCTAAAAATGGCCACATAGATTGACCTTTCTTCTGAGTTGTACCCAGTATGTTTTCTCCAAGAACAGATATAACCTGGTGCCCAGGGAGAGTTGAAAAAGGTGCAAACAATATTTCTTGCTTTCTGCTAGGACATTGCTAGCCTCCCATCTATTTTGTGCTTCAGACTTTGGAGTCAGGTGTACTTTCTGTTGAGGGTTGTTCCTTCCACTTGGTCTTCATTTCTTCAACTGAGTCTTGAAAAGGCAATTCAGTAAAAATGACCTTATTTTTAATTCATGTTCAGCAATATATGAAGTCAGTTAAGTAATTAAAATCTTGGTTTTCTACAGTTTTTTTATTGCAAAAAAGCTGTCCCAGTTTTGTGAGATTAATGATGATGATTACTCTTCTGGTCATTCATCTCCTCTTTCTTTAAATGGTCATGTTTTCATTTTATTGTACTTGGTTTCCAAAGGGTGTACTCAGGTAGAATGAGGGTGAAACCCTTTTTGTAGGAACAACTTTTTGAGGTTATTCACTAGTCAAAAAACACAGCTTGAATTTTAGTTTTGACTGTGACACTGGCTATTACAAATATTTTTTAAATTTTAAGCAAAAATTACTCAGGAAGCCTTTGAGGAACACTGAGAACCCAGAACTTGTTGTTTAGCTTTTGTATTAACAAAGAGTTTTGAAGAATGATGGCAACTTGTTGACATAAGAATTATGGAACCTGTACATTTTTTTTATGTTACAGATAATATTACCCTCAGTAGTCATTTTTTGTTTGTTTTACTATTATAGTTCTTGCTGATAAATAAAATAAAAGGGCTTTTTAAAAAAACCGTTTTTCTTCTACATGTTGCTCAGTCATCATGCTCTCATAGTGATTTAAACATCATGCTGATTATCTTATTGGGCCAGATTGGTGATAACTGCGTAGAGCCTTTATTTTGATGAAGTCATTATAGACTTGAATCTTTTACAGCCTTAGTGAAATTAATTAGTTCTATGTATGCCATTTTTCCTGCCTGTTTGTTTAAATAAATGTTTTTAGTCTCAACTATCAGCATTTTCATCACAATTTTTTTAGCATATTTTTAATTAATCAGGTTTTAAATTCACCTTGTGATCCCTTTTTAGACAAGCTCCAGTCCTAATAAATTAGAAGGAATCCTATGCCTAGCTCTTTGTTGCTGAGTGCTTTTCTGAGAGGTGCAATTGAATGCCCACTATCAGTCCTACAGATACATATTCCATAGCATATCAGAAAGAGGCACGGACTCCTCAAGGTCTGAAATGAAAATTGAAAGCATATGGGTGTTTTTCGTTTGAAAACAGATTCCTGATGGAGAGAATTGTCTCCAGTTGTTTTATGGGGAGCTGCAGCAAAGCTTCTGATGAACGTGCTTATGTTATTTGGGTTTTTTTCTTCTTGTTCTGTAGATAGTACTGTGTGGCTTTGTTCTTTTTAGTTTTTGTCCTAGTTGGAGAACAGTAAGAAAGATAATGTTGCTGGCACAGAACTGGAATTAGTGAAAAGGAATAGTTGGGATATAGTCAGTAGGAGTTATGAAAAAGAATAAGAATTTAAAAGAAAAACCCTACCCAAAACCAAAACAAAACTAGGGAAAAAACCCAAAACCACCAAGAATGAGCAATGGAAAGATACGTTCACACACAAAAAAAATCAGGTTGACCTTAAGCTTGAACTTAGATTGAGTCAATCGCTTGAAGGCTCAGATATGTCACAAACCTTTTTAAAATTATTTTTTTGAGTTTGGCAATAACAATATTTGAAATAAGGTAGCCATTGCAGAAAATAGTCTTTCCATAATCACGGTTTGCCAATTTGTACTGAATCTTTATACCCTGTTTGTTTTGTTGGCTCTCTTTCTGATTCCAAATTTTATTTTTGGCTTCCTTGAGCATGGTAAGTTTCTGTCTGCCCCAGGTTTTAGTGCAGTCAGTGCGTCTTCAGGTGCTGCAGATGATATCCGTGTATGGCAGGATCTGTTTTTACACAACAGTACAAAGCCCAGTATAATTCTGTTGCATTATATTTTTAGCTTGGTGTGAGAAGTTTATTGCTTGTCATTAACCAATATTGTCTTTTTCTATATTCCTGAAATAAACACTGCTTTGCTTACTAAAAAGTATTTGAAACTGTTAAATAATATGTAATTGTCTTGCATACTGGATGTGTGTTTTTTCTACCATCCCCTAAACAAACACACCTCCATTTTTGTGGCGTGGTTGCATTTGCTTTACCACACTTCATTGGCAACTTCAGCTGTCAAAGTTAAATGTGCTAGGTGTTGTTGAAGCTGCAAATAGCAACAGTCACCTTCCCCCTTAGGACACACTGGTACTCCAGGGTCTGGTTTGTATTGAACTCTTGGAGGGTTGTCATTGCACGTGGCTTGTTTCCAAATGCTGCCTGGTTACTAGCTTTGAGGAGGTCACTGTTTGTAACAGAACTAGGAACTAAGTTAGGCAACAGTCACCTTTCAATACCTGCACATAGCTGAAGTGTTTTAAAGGTTTATTTTATTCATTGGGCCTTGGGTTCTAGTTTAAGAAGTGAGAATCTTTTTTCTGCCGGTTTCTGATGTTGCTTTTGGTCTCAAATTTTTACCTCGTTTGTGTATCCCACACAAAAACCATTTTCAGTTTGTTTGCTTAATATGGCTGGGTAGTTGAATGTCTAACAAGATACATTCCTTTTGATGTTGTCTGGACAGATTATAGAATATAATAAAGTCTTTTGAAATGTGGCAGTAAAAATAGAGGATGAACCATCAAGACATGGGAGTGAACCAGGAAGTCATGAGTCATTCATTGTCCAGTTGAGGAAAATGGAACCCTTTAATTTCATTTAAAAGTATGAATATGATCAAACATACTATTATTTTTTGTATAGTTAATGAAATTAAGTCAAACAGCACTGTGGGACAAGACTGATTTTAAGAGATTAAGATCCTTGAGTTCCTGGATTTTGCGAGTCTTTCCCGTGGTGCAGTTTCATTCCAAAACCAAAAAAAAGCATTATGCCTTGCTATTTTTATCTGTTGTGGTTTTTGAGGGACAATGCCATTGACTTCAAAAAAATCTATTCAGTAATATCCATGTATTGTTTTATTTATATAGTTATTTCCATAAGAATTCTTTTCTTTCTACTGAGTATACTTACTCACATTAGGGGTCACTAATCTAAAACAGATTTAGAAGACTGACTGCATTAGTGCATCATGAGGTGCATCATGAGAGACTAAAGATTTGATTCATGGGTGGATTATAAAACATGGTTGAACAAGTGAAAAAAGGATAAAATTACACACTGAGACATTTTACAAAGTATAAAGTTTTAATCTGTAATGGATAAATACAAAAACCTACTTTATATTTGAATAGAAATTATGATGAAGCAATTGGAACAGGCTGCCCAGGGAAGTGGTGGATGTCCCATCCCTGGAGGTGTTCAAGGCCAGGTGGGGCCCTGAGCAACCTGGTCTAGTGGAACGTGTGCCTGCCCGTGACAGGGGGCTTGGTGATCTTTGAGGTCCTTTCCAACCCAAGCCATTCTGTGATTCTGTATTAATAGTCCTTACAGTTCCTGTAGATTTGTCTAAGTATAAGAAGTCCTGTGAGGCTTAGGCAGATTTGGTATAATTGCCTTGTGTTCTCGTAGCAGCCTAAGTGGAACTTGCTACTGGCTGTCCTCATCCTGTCCTGTTTTTCGCTTTTCTCCCACCCCCACCTGCACAGCCGCACCCCTATTGCCTTGGTCCAGCAGTGGTGTGTAGCTTCTGGGCACCATTCATTTGTTTATGGTGGTGCAGAAGAGCACGAGAGTTACTGTGCTGCAAGCTGGACACTGAAATAGCCCAGCTCAGCTGCAGAGGCACCACAGCAAAGGGAGGAGTCCTGCCTGACTTGGTGGCTGGGCTGGGGTGGGGGGGTTGGGATCCTGACAGCAGAGAAACTGGCTTGAGCTAATAGGGAACTGCAGCTTCGTCACTTCAGCGTTTTTATGGTGAGGCTTCAAACTGCCCCTTTGCCTGTCCGCTGAATCTTCAACACTAGGGTTGAAAATAAGTGAATACATTGAGCTTCAGGACATGCAAGCAACTTATGACAGGGTATGTCAATCTGTGTATTGGTGTTGTTACTATATATTAATTAGATAGTATATATTAATTTTGCATGGTGACTCCTATTCTGTAGCAGATTCAGGGAACACAAGGCAATTCACACAAAGTAGGCTACTTGAGATTTGCTGCAATGCAAATGTGTATGCAGGAGCTACTAATAAGGAAGAGATGCCACACTATAAATTTCACATCCCATACTGCTCCTGTATTTACATCTTTAAATTTAATTAAGCTACCTTCCCTGTTTCAGCTAGTAAAACTTAGGCACAGGCTGCTTCCCTCTCATAAATTCTGGATACACTGGATTTTTACCAAATATTAGAAGCTGTGCAGAATCTGAAAATGTGCTTTCTTCCTAACCAAACCTGCAAAAATATCTGAAAATCACTTTGAACTTAAGGGTAAAATTTGAATAAAAATCAGATGTCTTTGGAGCTCGTTGTTCATAGAGGTTTTTTTTAACTACTTAGAATGAAAATACAGATAATAAAGAATAATTGTTTTGTCATGATTATTCAGTATTCTGTTATTTTTCAGCTGCCTTTCTGTCTGCAGAAGATTGCAGGTTGATAGTTACTGGTGTATTCTAGACCATCTGTTTTCTAACTGTAAAGTTCAACTTCTATGGATGTATTGGTTGACACAGTTGGACCATTATTAATGGAAAATCTTTTTAATCCATTATGATGCTTGTGTGTTTATCTTGCAATGCCATGAGAATGCACTCATTTTGTTAAAAATACTTGGGTGCCTGGATGGGGTGGCCCTTAACCTGTTCATCCTGGGGACCAGGTACTGGAAACATTTGTGTTTTTTCTCTCCCTCCCTCTAGCTTGCAATAGTACATGGCTTGTACATTTAAGACTAAAGAAAAAAAAAAAAAACAAAAACAAGAACAAACCAAACTTCTGAAGTTTTAGCATCATTGGGAAAGCACTTTGCCTTTGATTTGAAGTACAGCAATCCCATTAAGATAAAATATAGAGAAAAACATATGCAGAAGAAGTAATGTCTGGTTTCTTAGGGATGTGTCCTTTATGCCAAACTCTACTGAATCTCAACATGCTCATGTGCTCGCTCTTGTTGTATGGGGAAAACAACTTTTCTGTTCCCCACAATGTTCTGTGGGGAAAATAACTTGCCTGGCAAATGCCCTTCAAAGGCAGTGAGAGCACAGAGGAGCCACGTGAGCACAGATGGGCCAGCAGACTGTAGGGAGCTGGGAATTGTTAAACTTGTAGCACAGTGTTTCTAGTGGGACAATGGACTTGTTCTTTTCAACTTGTTCTGCTCAGCTCTCCATTTTCCTCAGTCTTTTAGAAGCTTTGTAACTCTGAAATCTCCAGCTCTCTAAAACTTGCAGTTGGGAGGAACGATTGGTGGAAACAAAATGTTTGCTTAAGCCTTATTTCCTCAGGTAACTAAAAATGGTTTCAGTAAGAGTTTTAATTGCTAACTGTGTGGTAGAAGGAGAATACATTTTTAAAAAACCCTGATGCACAGGAAATTCCACCTGAACATGAGGAATGACTTCTTCACTGTGCAGGTACCTCACACTGGAACAGATTGCCTAGAGGGGTTATGGAGTCTCTGTCACTGGAGGTACTCAAGAACTGTCTGGACACAATCCTGTGCCATGTGCTCTAGGATGACCCTGCTTGAGCAGGGTGGTTCAACCAGATGACCCACTCTAAATCCTTCCAACCTTACCAGTTCCAAGATTCTATGAAATACACAATAATTTAAAGAATACAGGATGTGAATTGTTCCAGCCTTTAAAGATGGAACTCAGAATGATCTGTCTTAATCAACTTCTTATGCTCTTGTCCATATTTAGTTCCATCTTCAAATGTTGTAAAATAATTTTTTGTAAACCAGAAGGTTATTTCTCTGCTGCAGAAGCATGGTCGGTGTTGCTTAACATAGCTTTCTGCGCAGCTGAGCTTAACTGAGTTTGAAGTCTAGTCTTTTTGTTGGAGACATAAAATGAGTAACTTCCATAGTAACTGTGGCTAGCTCTTAAAGTGATCAAAATCCAAGCCTTCAAACTTGCTCACTAAAGTACAAACAAAAAGCATGACTTGATCCCTTTTTGTGGATGGGGTTACAGTACCACTTCCTCTGGTTTGGTTTGGTGCCTGGAAAAGTATGTGTAGTTTGGAGTTCTTCCCATTTAGCCTTCCCTTTTGAATCTTTTTTTTTTTTTTTGGCAAGAAAGTTATCAAACTTACAACAGAAAATCTGTATTTGTTTCCTCCCATAGAATGACTTGAATTCCAGATTTCTGTCCATTGACAGACACATTCGCATTCATTTAATAGCCTTTAAAAGTATTTGTAGTATGATACTAATAAAAGCATTTTCCAGTGGTCTCCAAGTATTCTGAAATTAATCAGATTTTTATTGTAGCATACTGCAAAATATGTGCTAGTGTACTGAATGAAGTTTAATTCCCTAGTCATTGTTAAACCACCTTATTAAGTCCACATGAAAATAGTCTGCTTTCTTAGCAGTAAGGACTTCTGATTGTGATTTAGTTGAGGGGTTGCAATCTATCTGCTCAGACAAGTTCTTGCATAAAAATGTTGAGCTCAATATGCACTCTGTGTGTTAATTCTGAAAGTTGATTTTGATAATTCACTTGTAAATTTTTAATCACATTTAGTAAATGAGGAATAATCAAAGAAATTAAGGCTTACTGTGCTAGTAGCTATATTCCTGTTTGCTGGCTGCACATAGGAGAGGAGTGAGTAGGCACCACAAGCAGATGTGGAACAGCTTCTCTGTGGGGAAGCCTTTTACTAAGTACTAATTACAGATTGGCTTAGAATCTTTGCAATAAGTAGAATTGATCACTAAAACTATGAATATTCTTAGCATTTGTGCAAATGTCTTACCCTGCTTTCTGTCTTGCTAAATTTCTACTACTGTTGTTTTGACAGCTGTTTTCATATGGTCATACATTGAGAAAGTGTTTGTTACCTTTCAGTTTCATTTCATGAGAAGGAGAGAGATAGGAGGACACGAACATTAAAGAAATGCTATATTCCAAACTGCAAGATTAGATTTCTTTTGGACTGTTTGGCTTCTGATTAAAGAACCAAACAGATAATTAAAATGTAAGGTATTTTAAGCCTTGTTCTACTCAGTTTTTGTATGAATCTCTAGGAAGAGGACTTCCTATCAGGAAAAGATGTAAAAATCAAGTCTAATCTTTTTGTCTGATATTGAAAAATGCTGAAAAAAATCTGATCTCTTTACATCAGAGCTACCGTGCTAATTTTTAAATAATTTTGATTTTAAGCTTGTCGTGGTGTTAATTACTTTATAGAGTACCCATGTAGTTCAACATAATTATGGCACAATTATTTTTATGCTTTGTGCATGCACACACACTCTGCCTCTCTTCAGACAGAGAAGATCACCTAGAGCAAACATCTCTTGGAACTTTAAGGCAAAAGTTTGAGCTTTTGCTTGCTTTATAAAATGGGTTCATCCAACTTTTTTTTTTATGTAGGGCTTGTGTTACTGGTCTTGGAACAAACAACTCAGTGTGTTTCCAAGAAAAATACATCTGTGGACTTGGCTGTTGAGGGTAATTGTAAAAAGCTCCAAAGCATTCCATAAGGGAGAGGATAGAATGTATCAGATATTTTGTGTGGAGCATGATAAATGTTTTTCATGTCACAGTGGAGATAATAGCAAAGAGTAATAATTGAATACCTTTTTGAAGTTGTGTATCTGTATTGCTATGAATGGATATGGATATCAATAACATTGATATCAAGAATTGTCTTTCATCACTTCCACTTTCATGTTCTGTGTACTCATGCATTGTGTCAAGAAGTAAAATGGAATTGAAAGGAAAAAGGTAGATATTAAAACTACTTCAGTACATGCTTTTCTTTGGAAAGTAAACTTATCTTCATACCCACAAAATAACTTGCCTTGAATGTAATTTAATCTCACTAAGTATCTTGAGTCACAAACTAAACCCCATATATTTCACAATTTTGGGGAAAGTGAAATCACCACCCTTGGGAGGTTAAGAGGTCCAGTTTTATTTGCAAAATGTTGTTTGTATTTTCAGTAGTTCTCAGGGCTGTGGTCGATACTTGGCCAGTGCAAACAAAACCACCTCATCACACACAGCCTGCAAAGTCACTTGACATATGCCACGATGGAGGCACTGAGAATAGAAAATGGAAGAGGAGGACTTGACTGCTTCTTTTAAGATTGCATTCTGCCTGAGTGCAATGCTGGATCTGTATTTGTTTATTTATTTATTTTCCTGTTTCCCTATCTCAGCAATAATGTAGTGTGATATGGAATAGAGGGAAGGATTTCTGTAACTTTCATCATAGGGAGCTTTTTCTCAAAGATGCTTTGGTTATGATTTCTTTGGTTGGCTTGCCACAATCATTTCTAAAGGCTACTTATCAGATGTACTGTTTTATTAGCATACTTGGTATGCTAATCTTTCCAGAGATTACCTCTTTTGACCATGTGAAGTAGGGAATTTTTAAAATAATTTCTTTCATGCAATTGCTTAATCTGAATGTGAGTGATGGACAAAAAATGAAGACTTGATTGTTTGCTTATAAGCTACTCTTATAAGCAGTTATTAGCCTTTATTTTAGCTGTTTATTGAAAGCAGCTTTTAAAAAGTATTGCTGGTCAGTGTGGGGAGGCTGCAGAGAAGTACATTCACAAGAAATGATTTTTTGTTAATGATTGTAAAGATTAGGAATGAGACATGAGCTGTTTCTTTAATAAATGCAAAATGTCATTATTGTCTAGTATCAAAGAGTAAAACAGGATCATTCTTTCAAGTCTTCATGGCTATATCCTTGTGGCCAATAGTGAAGTAGGTTTTAATGTTTAGATAGGATAACTTAAAAGGAAAAATTAAATTTTCAGGTACTTCTCATTACTGTAAGAACAATATATGTATAAAAAGGCTGATGACTGTTGTGTAAGACTGTATTCATGTACAATACCAGTCCTAAGCAAAGTTTTCTAATCAGTCTTTTAAGGATTACTATATTCTCTGTAAAGATAACCCAGTATTTTATTTTTATGTGAAGTTGGTGTAGGACTTTGTTTCAGTCTGCTGTTCTTAATACAGTTTGATCTCTTAGTTTCTACTAGGGATTGTGATATGTTGTTTCTTTTTCTTCACAATTTTTTGGGAGGGGGGTAATGGATTTATTTGTAGCCACTTCATGTCTGGACTTGTATGTCTCTCATTAGATCCAATGGACTTATGCACCTTCATGTTCTTTAGGGGGTCTTGGCCCTGATCTCCCACAGTTCATTCTCCCAGTCCCTGCCTTTGTCTTCTGTGACTTGGATAGTGGCTGGAGATTTTGCTGGTGAAGAGCAGGGCAAAAAAGTGGTTTAGTGCCTCAGCCTTCTCCATATCCCAGGTAACTAGGTCACTCTTTTCCTTCTGGAGAGGGCCCACATTTTCTCTAGTATTTCTTTTTTCTCGATGTATCCAAAGAAACTTTTCTTGTTGCCCTTGACATCACTGGCCAGATTATTCTATTAGGGCACTAGCTTTCCTCGCCCAATCTCTTGCTGTTCATACAGTATTTCTGCCAAGCTATTTGTCCTTGCTTCAGTCCTCTGTAGGCTTCTTTTTTGAGTGCGTTTGAGTTTGTCCAGAAACTACTTTTCGTCTATGCAGGCTGCCTGGCAAATCTGCCCAGCTTCCTCTCTGTTGGAATGCATCTCTTCTGAACTTGGAAGATGTGGTGCTTGAATATTGATGAGCTTTCTTGAACTCCTCTTCTCTTCAGGGCTCTATCCTAGTCTTAAAGGTAGAGACTGAAGATCCCCGAAGAGGCCAAATTATGCTTTCCTGAAGTCCAGGGCAGCAAGCTTTCTGTCCAGCCTCCTCACTGCCCTAAGGATCTAAAACTCTTTCATGGGGTCACTGCAGCCAAGGCTATCCTTGAGCTTCATATTCCCCACCAACCTCTCCTTGTTGGTGAGAACAAGGTCCAGCTGCCCTTCTTTGCTGGCTCCTCTAGCACTTGCAGAATGAAGTTATGATCATTGCATTCAGGAACTTCCTGCACTGCTTATACCCTGCCGTGTTATCCCTCCAACAGATACTGGGGTGGTTGAAGTCCTCCATGAGGACCTGGACTTGTGAATGTGAGGACACTCCTGTCTGGAGTGTCATCGAGGGCCTTATCTGCTCAGTCTTACACGTTAAGTGAAGCAGACACCCAGTATAATGACACCTGTCCTTGCCGTCCCTTTGGTCCTGGTCCATAAGCTCTCAGTCAGTTTCTCATCCATCCCCAGCTGGATCTCCATGCTGGTTACTGATATGGAGGGTGATACCCCCTCCTTTCTGCCTTGCCTATCATTCCAGAAGACCCTGTATCTTTCCATTCCAATACTCCAGATACAGAAGCCATCCTACCACGTTTCTCTGATGCCTTCCTGGCAACTGTAGTTCAAAGGCCTCTTCACCAGCTTGGCAAACATGTTTCCGAAGATACTCTTCCCCTTCTCTGATCGATAAACCCCAGCAGTGCCCCAGCAGACCAGGTTTTTCAAAGTGAACCCCATGGTCTAAGTAGCCAAACCTCTGTGTGTGGCACAGTCCTGTAGCCATTTATTGATTCTCCAGATTCAACTGGCCCTTCTAAACCCTTCCCTTTGACTGGGAAGATTGATGTGAAAACTGCCTGTGTTCCAGAGTGCTTTATCACTGCTCTGTAATCCTTGGTACTCCTCTGGTTGCTCCTGGCTGTGTCACTGGTATCCACATTGTCACTGTGACAATTGTCACTGGACCAGATCTTTTTGCATACTGTGACATTCAAGTGACTGACAGCCATCAGGTAAGCTTTATGTTTCAAACATTCCTCTGCAGTGTTTGTATGGTTGATACTGGTGTAATAACAAAGGGCATAATCTCAGGATTCATGGTTTTTAGTCATTATTATGTGAAAAACAGTAGGATAAAGTCTTTAAGTCACTGTCCCTCAAAATCAAAATCCCAAAGCAACTTTGAGTGCAGCTGCGCTGTTGGCAGAAAAAGAAGTCTATTTCAGTTGCTGTTCTGACAGCTATTCCTGTGTGTCACAGCAGTAAAAAAGACATGGATCTAATTCTGACCTGGACCAGAGGGAGAGGATGCTTGTGCAGTCCCAGAGCTGCAGCAGTGTTATGGGACACTTTTGCTGCCTGACACAGGGCAACAGCCTCCTGAGCAGCTTTCTTGTTCTTATTCCATCAGATGCATGGAGTGACCTGTAGGGCAAGACAAGTATCTGGGTCCCTTCTGTAGAGATCTCACATTCCTTGAATGCAGGAGGAAAATTTCTCTTTATGTTTAGTAATATTCACAGCTGGAAGGTTTTTTTGGTTGTTTTTTTGTTTTTGGGGTTTTTTTTAAATTAAAATATAAGGAAGAGATGCTTCTCCCCTCAAATGCTGCTGAGGAGTCTGTGGCCTATCTGTGCTAGAGCCAGCCTGTTCCCTCTTGTAGCACCATTGTAAAGCTGAAGGTGTGGCTGTCTGTCTCTTCTTCCCCACCTCCCCCTTCTCCTCTGTCCCTTTTTCTTCTCTCCTAGTCACAGACTGCCTGAGAAATACATTGCTGTTGCTTTATAGATTTGGTACAACTCTGTAACTCTTGGTGTTGTAGTGTTTTATAGTGGGCAGTACAGGTAATGTGTATATCTACCTATGTAGGATTGTACTAGTTAAAGAAGTAAGGGGCATGACTGAGCCTGATGCCCTGATGCTTTATAAAGGCAGTTTCTTGCTTTTTTTATTTTTTGTTTCTCATCTGTTAGTTATATTTAATTTTTTTTTAATCTTAAGCTGAAAATAGCCTTTAGAAAAATCTTTTTTAATAATAGTGGATCTAGCAGATGTTCTCTGTCTATAAAGAAAAGTTCTGGGCATTTTTCAGACATAAGATCCAAGGAGATTCACATGTTTTTATTTTGCCTTCTTACCTCCTCCATCACTCTGTAGAACATCAGCTGCAAAGGCATGGAGAGCAAAGAAGGTAAAAGAGAATGTATTGCAGAGTAGTGATTAAGAAGGCTTCTTTGCTCTCAGTATTTCTTTTGTACTGTAAAATTTTGTCGTGGCTACATCTTTTAGTCCACACTGGAAATGATGTCTTTTAGATACAGTGTAAGGCTTCAGTATGATTTTTTTAGTCTGTTTTTCAAAAAAATTGTGGCCAAATTCAGATATATGAGCTGAGATGGAACAGGTCAAATACTTCAGAAGAAGAATACTCAAGGGTATCCTTCCAAGCCCTGTCGATTACATCTTAGTAATTTTAGGAGAGAATCCAACAGACCGAGAACAACGGAGATTTTTATGAGATGTTTTGGTTTATTGATAAGGGCAGTTATCCTAATCACAGTCCTGTTCCCCGTTTGAGCAAGGAAGTTAAATTGAATGGGTAAGTCCCTTTTCTTTGACTTGAGTTACCTGTGTTCTTCCACTTAACCTATTTGTATGCTTGCCATCCCGTTCCACTGTTGTCCAGCAATTTAATAAAATTTTAATAAACTTTATAACTAATATCAATATTTCTCTATATAATTGAGAATGACAACAGTTTAGTGTTCAGGGCTGTATGTAGCATTTGAATGTTTCTGAAGGGATGTGTTCAGGTGAATCTTCCAGTCAGTAAAATATTTGAAATTAATAATATTGGCTTGTTCAGTTGCTGAAAATCTTGGAATTTTTGGTCATTTTTCCTAAGTATGTGAGTTCATCTCATTTTGATGAAGAATTTCAATGGTTTTAAGCATAAATTACCATATTTATGACTCCTTTGCCTTTTTTTTAACAGCCTATTAAAAGAATATTTTGATTAACTTTATGACCAGCACTTGTGGAGTACACTTGAGTGTACAAAAGGTCCATAAATACTTCAAAACATGTTTTTATTGATCATTAGCCTAAGCCATTTAAATTTAGATGCATATTTATTTATTTAAGGGTTTTGAGGAGCAACATTACACAATACTGTGGCATGACATATGGCTTCTGTAGATTGAATTCCAGCTCTCAACGGAATTCTTCAGTCCTGCAACTTTCCTAATTTTTTTTGTTTGTTTGGATTTGCTGTTTTTGTTGAATTTTTTCCTGCACAAGATACCCTCTTTGTTAACAAAACCCCTTGGTGTAGTAGCCCTAGGAACTGGTGAGAATACTTTCAGTCAGGAGGTTGGTTGTGCAGCCCTCTGTCTCATTTTCTGGGATGACAGCAATGCGAGCAGCGAAGGCAGCAGAGAATTACGAAAGCACCAAGGATAGTTTCATGAGTTTCATGGCCAAACATTTAGAAGCCATCCTAGAGCATGACTTATTTTCTTGTTTTTAGAGTCCCTATGATGGCAGGTGAGCCTTTTGCTTTACTTTGGAAAAGTGGTCTTAATTTTCTAGCCACCCTATGTGGGGCTTTAAGCTTACTTTGCTAAAGAATTAGACATTCAGAGATGTAACAGAAATTAGTGAGACCATTTGAATACCAGTGTATTGTGTGAAACTAGGTACTTCAAAATGAAAGGCTGATGGGTTTGGAGCTTAAATATTCAAGACTAAGATATTTCAGTGTTAAAAAAAGCTCTCTACAGTTCCCTATTTACACAAAACTACTTGTGGAGGTTTTACTGTAAGTGTTAATGAATTTCTCATGTGGTGGTGTTGAGTGTGACGGATGAAGTCAGGACGAAGTTAATAATTCAGAAAAGGTTTTTAGTGATGTGCAGTAAATAAGGCACAGGCTAATCAAATGAGGAGGAGAAGAAAGAGAACACTGATTAACTGACTGTTAAGCTCTTTGTTTTAACCTGATGATGGTAGAGTCCTGATTAAAATATGTGGTGATGTAGTTAAAGGTTCTGTTTTCTCATGCATGTATGTAAGTAGGTTAATTATGATCACCCACGAAACACTGTGTGTTACACTGCCCCACTTCAGAGGGTTTTACAGAGTAAACAGTATTACTGTGCTGTTTACCACTTTCACCTTCCTAGGTTTAAATCAGTTTTCTTTGTAGATTACTTTTTAATATCAATTATATGGATACAATAATCTTCTCAGGGTTGAAGTTACCTTCAGTTGGATATTTTCTTTCTTTGGTATAGATTTCTCCATTTTTGTCAGAATTAGAACTGTTGGCACTGGTATTTTTTATTACATTGAATAGTCAATAAAGGAGTCATGGGAGGGGCACTTCTCCAGTGGCTGTTGTTTGCTGACAGCATTTCTTTGTGATTTGGTTACCAGCTTCAACTTCAAGTCTTCTCCAGTCATTACTGGCTCCATCACTGCTCTCATTTCTGATTTCTCACTTGTCATGGCTTACTTCTGACATTTACCTTACTTGAGTCCTGATTCCAGAATCTGTCTAAGTCTGGATCAAGTGTCTTGTCCTTGTGTGGTGGTGTTCTCTCCTATGTCTTCTACCTCTTATATTTATTTCAACATAGGATGAGTTTAAAGTACCGGGTAAAAGATGCCTTATTTTTGGTTCCAACTGACACTATAATACTAAAACACCATGCTCCATAAATTTATTTAACTACTCTGTGTAGACAAATGTGTTGAGAGAATTTATCTCTGTCCTTGTAGAATGAATATACACGAGGAGGGTTTTCAAAAGCCTCTTGCTTGTCTTTGTCTATTTGGATGGATTTGTACAAGAGCAATAATACAAGCTGAAAACTGATATTCAGGTCTCCTGCCACATTCCAATACCAATTTTGATGTATGGGGTAGAACTAATACTTTTTTAAAGGTAAACAGAATATTCTGCTCTAACCTTGTTTTAGAAATATTTCAGTCATTTCTTCAGAAATTTCCCCAAATTTACTAGGGAATTGTACGAGAAGGTAAGCTTAATTTTAGCAAATACTTCAGCAGCTGGGCACAGGAACTTACAGGGGCAAATAATGAGCAACAAAGGGCTTCTGGCTTTGTCAGTACTGTGTCTCAGCTTGGTGCAGGGCTTTTTTTAATGTCATGTTAAAATATTCATAAGTAGAATTTGTTGTACAGTAATAGGATAATTGTATGCCATTAAAATTATGTTATTTTCGGTCTTAATGTGCTACATTAAGAACTACAGTGCTTAAAAGTCGGAATTTCAGACATATATTAGCTTTAATTTTAATTTTAAACATAGCTTTTTGTTTCTCTGTAGTATAATTGTCTCAGTGTTCACTAACTTTAGTTGGAGCTGTTTTCAGTTACAGGCGAGTGCAAAAATGTAGGCTGTAAAATGCTCAAATTGCAGATTATTAAGGATTTTTATTTGCAATAACATGACTATAGCAAAACTAATCTTGGCAGTGTCTCTTTAGACATTTGAAATTGGTTACACCCATCTTTTGGCTGCATAATATAGGATCTTAGTTCTTAGGAGTGAAGTATTTTTACAGGGATGATACAGCCAATTTCCTTGTTGCTGCATCGTCTGTTTCAAATGACTTATTACCCACATGTTCATTCCGACAAGCTGGTTACTGCCTTTTTAAAGTTGCAGTCCTTCACCATAAAATGCTGTTTCTTCTGCAGACAAGGAAATATTTTGCAGCTGCCAATAGATGTCTCAGCCACTGACTTGCAGATATCTGGAATGAAGCTTTGAATGATCAAGTCTGGATGAATTGTTTGCTAGTTTGGTTGAAGACTACCACACATTACTGACATTTTAGGAAACACTAATAAAACCAAATGCTTCATTAAAGCATTTAATTATTTTTTTCCTACGGTAGAAATATTTGTGGTAAATACTTCATCTGAAAAGTGTAGCCTCTACTGGAGTAAGACAGGTCCACCTGAGACAATATTCCATCATGTATAAAGAAAGGCTGGTAAGGAAGAGAGGGTTTTGTGTAGGACAGTGAAACCTCATTAGAGCATCCTTCCAGCCCCGCAAAATGCACAGTGCATGCACTTACTGAGCTGTAAGGGGTGTCAGTGCATGTAAAAGGATTGATTATAAGCATTCACGAAAGGAAAAGCTGATTTTTGAACCTTGTGTAACCTTGTAGTATCCATAACATTTCAATGTAAGAATTATCATGACCTAAATTTACACTCTGTAAAGAGCCACTTGTGATGATTTTGCACCTGTCATATAGTAATTTAATTTAGTATCTCCTAGGCAGTGAAGCATCTTCATCCTTGTATTGTTCAGAACACTGCATCCAGAGTACTTGAGACAGCAGTGTATTCAAAATATTGCAACCTTTCATGAAGCTTTTGGGGTGCAATGTAATTGTCCACATACTGTCTATATGACTAATAGGTGTGCAGTTCCATATTCAACTTTGGATGCACTTTTTTTGTTCTGATGTTAAACAACTGTTGCTACTGGATCCTGTTTTCAGACAGTTTTGCTATGCAGATTCCAGCATAGCTCTGATCAAAGGCATTGGTTTATTCTAAAGAATGCTTTAAAATAAAATATGTATCTAGGTTGATGGTTTCTTGCAGTTGAGACAGCAACTGTTTCAAAAGAACAACATTATTAAGTATGATCGAACTGGTGATGGACTTTTAACTACAAATGTGCCACCAAGCTGTGCGGCAGTGATTGCTTTGTATTATACATCTTTTAAATTTATTTCAGATAGCTTAATTTAATCTGTTTGTTGTCAGGCTTTATCACTTGTAGGAAGTTTGGAGTGTTGGGTTGCTAGCTCTAGTTGCTGACCTACTTGTCTGTTTTATAAATAAAAATAGTTTTCCTTTTTTTACAGTTAAGCCTACCTGTGTAAACTACAACATAGTTTTTATTAAGAAATTTTTCCAATTTTTGAATTTCTTCCATGTCATCTTGGAGTTTTTCATATGTATTTCCAATTAGAGCAGGAAGGCCAAATGGTGCAAATATAATTATGATAAACAGATGGGATATTGTAAAAGGTAGTAAAATATAAATAGAGTGAGGAGCTTTGATATTGAACAGCATGCTTGCTGTCAAACATCCAGTTAATTTACTTGTTAAAAGCTGGAATGTAGGCTGGCCGTTTGTGATACTTCCTTTTCCTCTCTTAATGGGAACAGAAGAATGTCATTTGATTGACCCAGTTTATCTTGTCATTTTAAACTAGATTGAATTTAAAATACAAATATTAATTTCCTTCAAAGGTGCTGAATAATCCATTTTAATTGTTAAAACGTACTTCGTAACTACATCACTTTAAATTTTATTTCAGCAAGTTCTTATTGCAGATGTAATTTTTAATCTCGCTAGGTTCTAGGAATAAAATATGTTAGAGATGCTATATTACTTCTGTTTAGTCGTAACATTAAGCGGACATGCATTTCCCTTGAATGTGTTGTGACACAGCTGTGGAAAAATAATTCTGTTGTAAGTATTACTATAGAATACTATTGCAATACATATTTACTTTTTTTATTCAGTAACTCTTTAGCACATTAAGTCACTCTGAATTCTTCCATGTGAATTGCATTAGTTTTTTTAAACTGGATTGACAGCTCTGCTGGTACATTTTACCACCTGACAAGGGATGCTTTTGACTAGCTGTTCTGTAAAAATCTGCTTTGCCATGTCACATGCAGTTTTGACTTCAACTTAGTTATCTTTACGTGTTTTAGTAATTTGTGCTGTCTCCTTGATTGTAGTTTTTCTGATGGTATAGTGACTGCATTGTCATTTTATTCAGTGTTTCCATGTTAGCCCTCATTTTGAGGACCTCACTGAATTCTTGGTATTATTTGAGAGTATGCTCAAGTCCACTACAGACTTAGGTCTACTTACAGTACATTTGCTAACCTTGCAGAAATTCACTAATTGACATATGAATAGAAGAGAAGAGAAATGCCAGCTATTTGGTACTGAGAGAAAAGCTGGCTGGTTGTTTTTAGCTTCTCTTTTAGTGAATACAATGTGGTTATGAATGAATGAAATAAATGCTTTGGCTTGCATTTTCTTTAAGAGAGATTTGGAGTACTCCTGAAGCTTTTTTCAACTGTTAGCCATTGAATTGCTGGGAAGATGTATTTAATCATATTTTTGTCCAATTTGAAGTAAATCATGTTATGTGAAGAGGTTTTCCCTAACAGATTTTAGACAGTTTTATGACATTTTAAATAGCTATGGGCATTTTCATGTTTTATGGAATATGTTGGATGTTTTTTTGATAAATAAAGTTTTGTAGGAATACTTCTTTTGGATTTAATACTTACAGATAGCTTCTAATTTGTTCATTTTGCTCTGCTTTCTTTGCAATACTAAATGCACACTGAATGCAAGTTACTTGCTATATTTTGTGACTGCTTGCTGCATTGTTTATTGGGTGGGATAGTGAAGCATTATTGTAGCAATTATCATGATAATAAGTGGTCAAATGCTAAAAGCTTTCTGACAACTTGAGGTACAACTTTGGCATTAGCTAGCTGCTTGTTCGTTTTGCAGAAGGTTACCAATTAAATCTGCCTAGCTGCATGAAGCAGAGCTGCATGAAGCAGAGCCTGAGAGTATGTAAATCTGAAGCCTGTCGTTTCCTGTGATTGCTGGATTCAGTACATGCTATTGAGAATGCTGTATTTTCAGAGGCTTTTTATATTCTGCTCACAGTGTTTGCTGAGCAGAAACTGTAGCTAAAAATAACTAAAATGAATTTCTCTGTCTCTCTTTCTCACTGCAGGATGACGTAGCTTTGCCAAGGATTTATCCTCTAAGCAAAAAATGAGCTTGACATCCTGGTTTTTGGTGAGCAGTGGAGGCACCCGACATAGGCTGCCACGAGAAATGATTTTTGTTGGAAGAGATGACTGTGAGCTGATGTTACAGGTAATTGCTTCAGCCTTCCATGTGCAGCTGCACAAATTGTGAGCTTAATGCACCAGCTTCATGCATTCCTTTTGAAAAATAAATTCCCCAGATATGGGGGGAGCAATTGTTTTGAAGAATCTTTTGTGTCCTTAGAAAAAAAAAATTTAGTTTTAATGTATTTGCTGTCAGTCATGCAGTTACTGCTTCAGTGCAGAGAACCATGTTTTCTTCATATAAGTCAAATACAGAGTGCAAGGATAGAAGATGAAATAAATTTTGCAGTGTGACCAGTAAAGTAAGTAGACTGTGTTCCATAAAATGTGATAATGTTAGGAGAGCTGGATGCTTTTGAAAGGAGCCTTCTTTTTTTGGGCAGCTTGTAATCTAATTTAGTCACATGATTTGGTGTAACTCTGTCCCCATGTCCTGATTGTGTTGTAAAAAGGAAAACTAAATTAGTAGAGAAGAGTATTTCTCTATCTCGGAGGAAGTTGAATGACTCAGTTTCAATAGAATTGAAAATATGCAAGTCAAAATAACTTGATCCCTCAGTAACTTCCTCAACTTTGAGGATCACTCTGTGGAACTCTTAGATGTGTTTAGCTGTGTGGTTATGTAGTCATATTGCATGCACTTTGCCCTGTCAAAGCTCTAGTCCTCTGAGCTGCCTTTTTCTATTTTTTTTAATGACTGATGATAGTATTTTTGGGGAGTTTCTTCTTAAATTTTTGTCATTTACTGTAGACCTCTTAAGAAGATTGAACTTCAAAACTAATATTCTCAACCTTTCCTACTGTTCAATAAAATATTTTGGTTTGGAGTTTTTGCTCCCAAAAGTTGTGTATGCAGCCATTTTTGGCCAAATTAGAATCTTACTTGCAAATGAAGTGCTTAGAGATGTAATCCTATGTTTATTACTCAAAATGTAGTATCTCTAATAAACTGCATTTGGGTCTCAGCCTCAGAAAACATTCAGGTATTTTATTTATTGCTGATGTTAAAAAGCAGTTGAAAATACTCTTAATTTTTCTTTAACAACAGATAAGATGACGTCTTGGTAATTTATGTGGGAAGTATTTAGAAAACCCCAAACAAACAACATGCACACAGACGAAAAAACAACAAAAGAAAAGCAACCAAAAAGCCTCACCCCACTGGTTCCTGCCCAATAGTTTATAATCCACAAATGCTTTTATTTTACTAATAACTCGTTTTAGAGGACTTTTGTCTGTAAATAAGGGCATGTCTCCTTTCTCCTCTGCTGTGCCATCCATAGTAGATCAGTCCTTAGAGTGAAGCATTTATTCTTTTGTGTTACAGAACTTCACCTTCAAAGGTAACTGCCTCTTCCATTAATACTGTGAAGATTCGAGTTATTTACAAACATTATTTGTTGTGTATTTACTTCAGAGTTAGTGAAAAAAAAATCTAGGGGCCTGGTGATTTTCAAGAATGTTCTTTTTAGTCTGCTTCTATGTTAGGTCTACATGCCAGCATGACTGTAACACCACATGGTGCTGCAGGGGGAGGAACCCACCGAAAGAGACACTAATAATGTGTTCTTGTTCTGTATGTATAGCTCTTTGTGCAAGACCTTCTTTCCACTCCTGACAACTTGGTTGTTCTCTTACTGCAAAGCATGTGGACAATGCATGAGAAAGAAAGCAGAATTTAATGCTTTTATTCATAATTGCTTGACAGAAAACATATTATAAATGCCTTAATGAAAAGAAATTTCACTCTGTTTCATGCTTAATAGACCTCAGATCTCTACCTGTAAGCACTGTTGTTCTGAGAGGTTTTGTTCACTTCTGGGAATATTGATCTGCCTTTTTTTGTAAATATGGTCAAACATAATGTGAAGTCTTTCTATTTAGCTACATGCTCCATTGCATCAGCCTGCTTGTGGATAAATATTACATTTTCCCCTCCTTTCACCTTTGTGGTTAGGAATCTTTTTGAATGTTAATGGAGAAATCATCTCCAAGAAAAAAAAAATCTACATTATTCACAGTATCAGAATTATTTGCAAAGAAGAATGCATTTATTTTCTGTATTCTGAATATTTTCTTAATAGTCTGGATTGAATTGAAGAGTATCTGTCTAAAATAACACCAATTACAATTTTTTTTAATCGAGGATGGAGTTTTCCTCTTTATGTTTGCATGGTTTACTAGAGTTATTCTGTGATTCTTATTTCTGCAGTTACGTATAAATCTTTTTACTGGACCTGGCTGCTTGGTGGGGTCTTTTTATAGATGCCATTATGGTACTATATTTTGGATTTGTGACCAAAACACAGTTGATAGCACACCACTCTTGGGCTGTTGCTGAACAGCATGTGTGCAGTTTCAAGGCATTCTCTCCTGCTCGGCTCCTCCTACACACACTTGACTGAGGGAGCGCACAAAATGTGGAACACAACCCCAGGGAGAGGGAACACAACCAGGACAGCTGACCCAAAGTGACCAAAGGGATATTCTGTGATGAATAATGTGTTATGCCTGGCAATTAAAACTGAGGGAGGGGCTTTGGGGAAGATACCCACTGCTCAAAGACTGTCTGGGCACTGGGTTGCCTGTGGGAGGTGGGAAGTGATTGCCTTCTCAAAACTTGATTTGTTTTACTTCTTCTTCCACCTTCCTCTTTGCTGCTGAAACTTGACCCATGAGTTCTTTCCTTTTCTCTTCCTGTTCTATCCCACATCCCGCTGGGGCGGCAGGGGGTGAGTGAGCAGCTGTTTAGCTGCCAGCCAGGGCACTGCAGTCTGACAAGAAGGAATTTTAAATGCCTTTAAATTTGAATGGAAGGCTGCAATAACAAAGCCAAAGGGAAAAAAGGCATTCAAAAGACTTGCACAGTCTTTGCACCTGTAAAGATCAGCTGAACTCAATAAAAAGTCCAGTTATATGCAAGTAATCTGAACCTGAGGAGGACTGTGATGTTCTCCAGAATTTCAAGTGTTTCTGTAAAAGCCACAGACTTGAGTAATCTTTCTTAGCATTTCAGATGTGACAGAGTATCATGAAGCTTTGAGGATCTTTTCATGTCTGTTCTGTTTTAACTTATTTTTAATAGGATGTAGCACATAAAGATAATTAAATTATTAGTAATACAGTATGTGTTTGAATAACAATATTGAGAGAAGTTCAAAATTCTTTTCAATAGCTTAGGTAAAAATAGGGTAATTCTTGGTGCAGTGGTTCCACTTGAGTGTGGAAAAACGTAATCTGTACTTGATACTGTAGGCTCAGCAGAACATGCACATCAATGAATTTCACTGTATTGAGATTTTTTTCACTTGAGAGGTTACTAAGTTAGTAGAAAATGAACCATGTTGCTGTGTCTTCATCTGCCATTAAAAACTTAGCTGATGTAGTATATTAGTGCAGCTTAGATTGGCAGGGAACTTGTTCATTTGTCTGTCTCTTATTTATTCTCCACTTTAATATCCTGCCCTTTCCCATTAGACCCCTCAAAAAAGCAGAGCAAAATAAAATGTCTAAAATAGTAAGTATAAGCAGGAGAGCACTGATCTCACTTCTTTGAGGAGAAGGCAAAGGAGTCATAATATTAAATGGAAAGGAAGAATGAGAAAGGAAATTGAAGATGAGGGTAATAATAGTAAAAGTCTCAAGCAATGGAGGAGGAATGAGATGATAACTATGGGATTACAACAGAAAACATTTCCTTAGGAGTACTAGTTGTATGTGCTGATGCCTTAAACTGGCCAGTGCACGTGGTAAGGCAGGACTCCTAGAACTGACAGACCACAAATGCTGGTCCACAGAAGTCATGGAAGTCTCAGACAAAAATGTAGCATTCTCTCTGCAATACAGTCCTGAAAAATGAGTTGAGTAGCAAGGATAGAAGATGCAAACCTGAAATTAGGAAGAATACTGGTGGAAGGAATTTTTTGCTGTGCAGTCATGTTGTGAGAGTGCACTAGCAGAATTTCTGGCAAACAAAAGATCAAATGTGGGCTGATGGAAAAGATGAGCTGTGCTCTCCATTCTTTTGGGAACTCTTGGAGATGTCCAGGTGCTGACCATATGCATGCATGAAGGAGACACATCCAGCCCCACCTCTCTTGCTTGCCATCAGCGCCTCAGGCTGTGAACACTTGGCCAAGAGTGAGTGCTGAAAGAGGGGCTTGGCTGCTAGGGAGCTGCTGTTCTTGGATGAAATAGTAGCAAGGATTATTTCTCATGTGTGGTGATGTTTGGATGTGAAATAAAGAATTCATTAAATAAATAAATGCATACTGAAGTGCTTAAGGAAGGATTGAGAAAGTTGGAACTGATGGGAATAGTAATTCAGACATTTAGTGAAGAGGCTGTAGCTAATTGGTTCAGGAAATTGAGATCAAGGAGAAACACTTTGAACGCTTGTGTACTGTGGTAATTATCTCAAATGCATGACAGGAAATGGTGTGTTTGAGAGAGAACAGCAACACCCTGAGAATCATAGTCATGTCTTGAAAGATGCATGTAATTAATGGGAGAGAAAGAGAGAGAGTAAGAAATAAAGTGAAGTTGATGATATTAGATTAAGTATCAGTGATACTAGAGTGGACTGAAAAAAAAAACTTTGGATAAGATACATCTGGATCTGATTTATCATATTTAGGGAAACATTAAGAAAATAATTATTTTGAATTAATTTTAGGATACTGATATGGGTACCTGGAGTTGGGTTAGAGGTTGTCTTTTTCATATGTGGGACTATCTTTTTATATAATTTGAATAAATGTGCTATGTAGAAAGAAAATAATCACACTGCAGCAAGGAATTGCCATAATCATTTTATGTGGTTTTCAAATAGCTTATTTTATTATCTTTTATACATTTTAGTCACGGAGTGTGGACAAACAACATGCTGTACTCAACTATGATGCCTCTACAGATGAACACTTGGTGAAGGATTTGGGCAGCTTGAATGGGGTAAGTTAACATCAGAAACAGATAGCTCCCCATAGTGTTCTGTATCTTTGTTTGGGGATTTCTTCAAGCTATTATTAATTGTACATTGATACCTTTATAATGCAAGACTGGAAATGAGGGAACATTCGAGAGAAAAGTGTAGCATTTGCAGGGGTTTTCCACTGGATGTTTTTTAATGCACTGCAGTTAATTCTGGTTGGGGCCTTTGCAGTAGGAAAAGCTCAGAACAATAAAAAGGAGTATGTTATGCATTTCAGGATTTTTAAAAAAAATAGAATTTTGAAGATAATGTCTGAAAATCCCGAAATATTTCAATCTCTAAAATGTACAATTTTGATACGGATTTTATTTCAAATGCTATTCCTTTTTCTCCTGTTATAATAGAGAAAAAACTGTTAAACTGTACTTCATACGTGGAAAAAATTAATTATGCAATAATCATATTGTACAAAAATCTATTTAATACTGTATTTGCATTTCATTTTTCAAAATAATTTTTATTAAAATCTCTATGAATAATTTCTGTCTAGTAATTGCAAACTAATACAGAAGAAATCCAAAGCTATGGGAAAAGTAAAGTTTCGTATGACGTTTTATGTTCTAAGGCTTTTAGGTTCTAGGAATTGCATTTTCAGAAATCTAGCTAAGCATCACTTCTTATAACTTTTTTGATATTACAGCAAATTATTAAAATCATGGTAAATTTGTCATAATTTTGTAGCCCTTTAGATACTTCTTTATGAACTGTGTATTTGCAGTGTATTCACAACTGGCTCTGTTGTGAATATGTACAGAATGAAATCATGAGTTCATTTGTGCTTATTTGAATAATACTTAGAAAGCTACTGATACTGAATAGTTTTGTCAAGTGCTTAAATAAATAGAAGATGAAGAAAAACTCTCAAGTTACTGCCTTTTGATCTTGGAATAAAACTCAGTCACTGTCTCTATTAGCTTTTCTGTATTTTAAGGTAACTAACTCAGCCTTCCAAAGAGTCAGTCTCAACTCCAGGTGAAACCACTGAAGGGCTATATCCTTTGAACAGTTTTAGACATACAAGGGCTTTGGTCCTTAAATATTTAATATCCCTCTGTGTTTTCCAAGTCAGTGTGCTGTTTCAAGGCAATGATGAAAAATAAGTTCAGCACATAGATTTTTTTTTTGCTGAGACATTTGATTTTATTCTCTAGTTCTGTAACTCCTGTAGTTAGTAGGCATACCTTCAGATTTTCATTGCCTTGTCACAAAACTGGAATTCAATAGAAATATATGTTAAAAGGCCTTCATTCAACTCTTTTTTTTGCCTCTGATAAAGAGCTTTCAGTGATTTGCTTCACTTGATCTAATTCATTCTCAAGTTCGAGGTGAAGCTTCAGTTGCTTTAGAGCTGTTTACTCAGACACATCAAAGGAACTCTTTCTTCCCACTGTTTAGGGCCAAGGAATATTAAGTCTCAGGGGTTCAGTCCTTGCTCTTTGTCTTCACAGTGTTTTCCTTACTATCGCTTTCCCACTGTGCTTTCCTTTCATACCTCTGCTTACCTGGTTTCAGGTTAATGGAGAAAACACATAATTTTTGTAACACCATACTTAATTGTGTGGCAGAAGAATGCCTCAGTACCATATGTTGAACTAGGTAATAATTCTTTTAGTCTAGCTGCTATTTCCACTGAGAACACCACCTCCCTAGCAGCCAAGTGCCTCTTCTGGTGCTTTGACTTCTACCCTTTCATATTTTCCATACTTCATCAAAAGATTTATTTTGTATCTCTCCAGTTGGTCCCATCTCTTTTGAGAACAGATACATTCTTTTCTTTGTATAAAGGACTACTCCATTCCTGGTAAAATGCACTTCAACCGCTCAGTAGTTCAGAGTTTAAGGGGAGGTGGCTAATACCAATATTTTGGTTTTGAGTGTTACGTGTGTTACAATTTCACAAGCTGAACTGTAATTATACCTGATGCTCTAATGCCTGAATATTCTTATATGTATGGTTGATTCACACTCAGTTAAGTGAAAAGGTTCCAGGAGTCTTTTTCCTGGACTTCTAAATCTAGATGTTTTTATCCTGGACATCTTATATTTGGAAAAAAAAAAAAAAAAAAAAAAAAAAAAGCAAAAGTAAATTTTAATCAGTTTTACATGAAGTAAAATTTTATTTCTGATAGTCTGTTGTGACTCATTCTGGACAGTCCTGTTTTTCTTTTTTTTTTCCATATAAAAAGATGAAGAAATTTCTATTCTCTGAAGCAAATGTGTGCATTTGCTAGTATGTAATTATTATTTCCCTAGTATCAGTAGAGTTCCACTGTACATTCTCCTTTGACTTGTGAACTCAAAAACATGCAAGAAGTATTAACAGTCCATGGCCCTGTTGAATAATGTTCTTCTCAGGAGTATTTACAGGATAGCAAAGCCCTTTCACACTGATGTTTCAGGACTGAATTGTGAAAAGCTTAGCAAACTTTATGAAGGCTTAAAGGCAGTTGACTCTCACTATTTGAAGAATAAACTTTAGAAATCATGTGAATGGAATGATTTAAAGGGGGAAAAGATTCCTTATTTACATAGTAACTAGCTTTTTCAAGCTTTGTCTTGCATCCCAAAGCATGTGATGAGATTTTAAAGCTCCGGTGGCAAAGTAACTAAGACTTGGTTGTTTTATGCTGTCACTTCAGTCATGAGTGGCATGAGGCTGTCAGTAGACAGCACACTCAGCCTTTGGAGTTCTCTGCATTGGTTATGCTGTGCATAGCTGTGGATTTTAGACCTGGGAGGAAAAATGCATACATACATATATACATACAGGTCTGCAAGGTGGCCTAAATTCTGTTGGTTCACTAAAATTCAGAGTGCCTTGATGACAGCCTTCACTGAGGTTTTTGCCCTGGACTCTCAAAATGTTAAAGTGAAATAAATATGCCTGAAACATTATTGAAAGTTTCATGTGTACAAACCAGTAAATAGTTATACCTTTTATTCTTGTTCCTTGTGGAAGGTATTTTCTACAAAGTAGATGAACAGTTATTTAAATAATGAAATAAACACCCTTTTCCGTTAGAAAAAGAAAATTAAATGAAAGATCCTCTTACTATTCTGGGGAGGGAGGTTGTTTCTCTCTAACCAAAGTCCATTTAATACTAGACTCATGATCAACACAATCCTTCAAATATTCAGATTTTTGACTTATTTAATTATTCAAGTTTTTCCAACTTCAAAGTGCTTATGAAATGTCTTATTTCAACTGTTTCTTTCTTTAGAAACATCTGTATGTTGCAGAGGTGTTAAGTTAGAAGTAGGATGATCCTGTAGGGTTGCAATATATTGAATTCTTACCACTGATTTTTGGTGTTATTAGATGCACTAACTTGGTCCATGTTTTCCTTAAGTTCTTTGACAATGATTAGAAATAAGCTGCCTCAGAACTCTCATATCCAATGCTAAGTGCTGTACAAATATGGTGATAAAAGAATTCTGGCAGTTAATTGGGATCAAAAAAGGAAATCACAAGAAAAATAGTAAGTGGAGGTGCTAATGCAAAGGAACGTTAATCAGCACTTTCATGAATATTGCTAACAAGGTTAAACGTGCAGGGAATTTTTCAAGGCCAGTGTGCTGTAGAGTGACACGATGGAATCTCTTCTAGAAGGCTCTTTATTATGCTGCATGCTGTCTTCTATAGAGTTTTTAAAAACCTCAGGGGCAACTTCTTATTGATGAATACCTTTCTTGTTAATTATTCTATTGGTTAGTATAAGGTATTTCGCTTGTCCATCAAATCTGTCTATTCTCAGATTGTTTACATATTTTCTTTACTGATTCTCCTGGGACAAATCCCTTGTTGTTACAAGGGATGCACTTACTTTTCACCCTCGAATTGTTGTGTTAAGGGAACTCATCATTCTCAAAATAGCTTCATATGGGAACTTAGACATTGCTTGTTAGCTGTACTTAGAAGAAATGACAGACTTGCTTTTTACCCTTTTCCTACAGTGTGCAACTTGGTTATCAGCTGGTGTTAAACCTTCCTTTTGGCATAGTTTGTAAAACAGCTGGCAATTTAAGCTTATGATTTCCTTGGAATCACCAAGAGAAAATTTGTGGTGCTGAAGACTTTCTTATAAAATTACTTAGATGGTTCAATTTTATTGTTTTGGAATTTAATGGTATTTCTTTCTGTCCTCATTTGTTTCTGCAGACATTTGTGAATGATGTGAGGATTCCAGAACAGACATACATCACTCTGAAGTTAGAAGATAAATTGAGATTTGGATATGATATCCTTGCCATAAAAATGTGGTGTCAAGACACACTTGTCTTCTTAGATGCATGGTTGTGTTAAGTGTTCTCATTGCTACAAAAAATGCCTATATTAGAGAAAATCTCATGCTTTAGGATATTATGCCTTGGTCTGAACTACTGATTAAGTTCATTTCATTGTCTCTCAATGCAAGAAACCTCAGGTTTCAATTACAATTTAGAACATAATGTGTATGTTCTGTGTTGCTAAAAAGTACTACTTGTCTTTGAGGCAAATACACAAATATTTGTGTCATATGCACTTTTATACCAGCAGATTAAGATTACAGCGAACTACTGAATGAAAAAATAATTACTTGTATTATTAAAACACTGAGATATGCACTCAATGGTCTGTTTACAAATAGTGAATAACTTCATTTGCTTTGATGGTTATGAAAATGCATGATATCCTAACAGTGACATACTTTGAAGGGTGTCACCATTCTAGTGGCATAATAGGCTGCAAAATTGTCACTTTTCTGCAAAATCCTTTTGTGAATTCAGAGTTTTTTCAGTATTTCCCTTATCATTTCCTACATACTAATCTTTTTACTGTGGTCAGGGGAGAGATGAGAGTCCCTGAAGAAGCACTTAAGGTAACAATGTGCAGTTCCCGGATGGTTTTTTGTCTTTGTATAGTTATTATAATGTAGAAATTCTTTTTCACACTCTTTGAGGGTTTGTGGGTTTTTTTCTCTATTTTTTGTCATGTAGCATGAAAAATTCACAAGCCAACTCCAGTTATCCCAAAAATCTTCAGAGGCAGAAGGATCGAAACAAAGCAGCTCCAAAAGTTCAGAGTCCAAGATAACAGACTCCACAGCTGAAGTGCACCACAAAACTACAGAAGCACTGAAATCTGAAGAAAAATCAGTGGGTAAGGTTCTTTTTTTTGTTGCAGAAGCACAAAAACTTGGAAAGGATGTTAATTTGCTTCAGTAGGATGATAATGAAATTGTGTAGACAGCAAAAAATTTCACATATATGAGCATTTAACCATAGTTCAGGTGTAAATAATAATTTTGACAGGTAATTCCTACCTTTTTTACAGTGACATCCACATATTAAGAGAACTTTTAAAGAGAGATTTAATCGGAATTGATAGGATTTTTTCATGTCTCTTTGCCCAGATCACAAACTTGCAGCATTTGTGGCAGGAAATTGCTATTTTTGCAGTTTAAGTGAAAGTATTTGTTCAGAAACAGTTTGTGCTTTTTACCATCACCATTACCAAGTGCACTGTTTTTCCTTTGGTTGGTTTGTTTTTTTTTTTTTTTTTTTTTTTTTTTTTTCCTTTTTAAATGGCTGGGAGTTTTGTTTGTTTGTTTTATAGTTCCTAGCATTCATTGTTTGATGTGTCAGGATATAACCCAAGTGTTCTGTTGTGGTTTGAAGATTTGTAGATACTGTAGTTTCAGGCTTCTTTCTACACCATTGTTCATATTTAGTTAATGTGTCCTGGTGGCTCTGCTGTGGTTGTCATAACTTCATGTGGGTTGTATTGCACCCAGCGCTGGGCCCCAGTATGGGAGGGATTTGGACCTGTTGGAGTGAGGTCAGAGGAGGGCCAAAAACATGAGCAGAGGGTTGGAGCAGACAGGGTGTGAGATGGAGTTGTTCAGCCTAGAGAAGAAAAGGCTCCAGGCAGACCTCATAGCAGCCTTTCAGTACCTAAGGGAGCTGTTGTGAAAAGAGAGCATATTTTACACAGGCAGATAGTGATGAAAGACTAGTGCAATGGTTTTAAACAGAGGAGAGAGTTTGATCAGATGTTAGGAAGAAATTTTTTACTGTGAGAGTAGTGAGCCACTTGAACAGGTTGTCCAGAGAGTTCATGGATGTCCCATCCCTGGAAGTGTTCAAGGCTTTGTGCAAACTGGTCTGGCAAAAGATGTTTCTGCCCATGGCAGGTCCCTTCCAACTCAAACCATTCTCTGATTCTGTGATGAACTTCAGCATGAGGCTTGCTGAAGGGCAGTGGAGATAACCAGAAGAATGAACAAGGGATCAGTTGTTGCTGTTTCCTTGATATGGAACTGTCTAGGTCTGATTTCCTTAGGTCAAGGCTCTACAGTTTTGTTTAGGTTTCATATATTCTTCTGGAAGACTCACTTCAAAGAATTCTCTTCCCCACATACAGGATTCTGTGGTATACTTAATTAACCTGTTTGTTTTGTTGTTTAATCCAGCATCTTGTTAAGGGTGAAGTAGCAAAGTGAGGGGGTTTCATCCTCATCTTCTATTTTTCTTTTCACTCTTTCAAAAATAACAGTCAAGGATAGGGATTTATATTTGCCTGCAACTCTCAGAAGCTTTTTGGGGTTTGATTCTTTCACTGTTGCTATATAAATGCATATCTGTTCACTATTGCTAATTCAGTGCACAGAAAGAGAATTATGGAATGGTTTTGGTTGGAACAGAGCTTAAACATCACTTAGGTGTCACCCCCTTGCCATGGCCAGGGACACCTTTCACCAGACCAGGTTGCTCAAAGCCTCATCCAACCTGTCCTGGAACACTTCAGGGATGGGGCACCCACAAATTCTCTGTGTAACCATAAAGTTTTCAAAAACAATTTAGTATTGGCTAAGGCAAAATGCTGTGTAAAAAGGAAGTACTTAATATCTTAAAATCATGTTGAAACCTTTGAGATGGCTGTGAAATCATCTTTGAAATGCAAGTGTATCAAATACTGAAAAAAAAGTTGGTATTCCTAATGGATAAAGTAAAAGACAGGTTCCTAAGATTGATTTTAAAAGATGATTTTTTTTTACTATAAAGACTCTTTAAAAATATATTCAGAACATCTCTATAACACTAGAATAGCTAAATCTCTGTAGGGTGAGGTGTTCTTCCAAAAGGTCAGATCAAACCTAACCCAGCCAATTTAGCATCAAGTTAGAAATCCTAATTAATCAGTGGGTTTTTTTCTTACTTAATTTTTGCATTTAAATGTATTTTAACATTTGTATACCCTTTTAGTTGCACTGTTATTTAACTAAGACCTTTAAAAAACCCCAACCTGTAAAATTGATTGTGCTTAGTAATGTTTTACACACAAGGTAATTTTCAGCACTCTGCAGTAGCCATCAGCAATTTGGAGCCTTGGCAACATTGCAAAATTTGATCAGTTTTTCATGCAGTGAGTTCAGATTTCGTTGAAAGGTCAATGTGGGTAAGAATGAGAATCTTCTCACAGAAATAGCAGCAAACAGCTTTTAGGAATGTACTGCTATCTTGATGACTTCAAACTGGAACAAGAAATAATATTTACAGATATATGAGGGTAACAATAAGAGATGCCAGCTGCCTTTGCATAAACATTTGTGCCAGAAATTTTGATCAGGTCATTGGTAAGCTTTTATATTTAGAACCCAGATCAGTTGTCTGGCCTCCAAGTTTATTTTGTATTTAGGCTGATGCATGCAACCATTTCACTTCAGTTTCCAGGAGAAATGATCCAAGCAAATTACCTTATCTTCGTGTGATTTTAACCTAAATATCACAGCTGAACAGAAAAGTTATTTCCTCTGCTTTGGGCTGACTTTATAGATATTTCTGCCATGCCTCGTGGGACACCTTTGTATGGACAGCCAGCCTGGTGGGGTGAAGATGAAGCTGATGAGAAAGGTGGTTGTAAGCCAGATAGCAAGCATGAAGAAAAAATGCCTGAAACAGGGGCTTCAGGTAAGTGTATTGTCTTATTTTTGTTGTTTTGGGGTTTTTTTTTCTCTTTACTGAACTGCATGTATTCTTAATTAGGGAACTAAACAGATACTGTTTGGAAGTTCACAGTTTGCATAGATGAAAGCCTATTAAAAGGTAAAGTAGTTGAAGAATATATTTTTGTGAGAAACTATGCATTTACAGAGATCAGTTTCACATATAATATGTCAGTTTGCTAGTATATAACACAATTTTCTATCAGTAAGTATAGCAAATAACATTACTTGAACCAATGTGTCTTTTTTTTCAGTTCAATCCATATCTGTCATTTTATGTGCATAGGAATATTTTTTAAAAATAATTTCTGGAAAGAAATGGTGGTGTTATATGTTCGTGTCTGACTTTTAGCTATGTAAGGTTATCTGTACTAACATTCTCGTATTAGTGGGAATTGCATGTCATAGTTCTTGAAGTAAACATTTGTGTAGTCTAAAGTTAAACTGGTAATGTTTACTCCCCCATAATACAGACCTTTTTATTAGTTAGCTTGTCTAGACACAGTGTGTATTGCCAGAACTTCAATCTCAGTACCTATAATTAGGCTTTTATATCTGTCGTCAGGCATATAAATAAAGTGACTGCTATTCTAATAGATACAGTAACTTAAAACTTATTCAAGTTAGGACAAAATTCAACCATGTTTGTTTAGCTCTTTAGACACATATTAAAGGTCCAACAGTTTTAAGTTTGCAGTTTTTCAAAGTACTTTAATTGAGGTCAGAATTTATCTTTTCCTTTCATAGGACTTGCCTTGGTTAACATGAATCATATTTTGCAGGAGTTGGAGTGAAGACTAAAAATGTGTAAATCAAACTAAATGAACTCCTCAGTGTAGTGAAAGCAAGGTCTTTGGAATTAACTTTTTACCATAACCTTTTAAATGATGTTTTTCATATTATTCTAAATTTGTCATTGTTCAGACAGTAGAGTAAGTCTATTAAGATTTGGACTAATATAAAGAAACCAGATTAAAACATTTAAATTAGTTTCCCTCATTAAATATAGGATTATTGAAAAGTAATATGCCAAAGTCTGTGTTTTTGATGCAGTGCCATGCCATTAACAAGATGTGATGCAAGATGTCAGCTTACATTTGGTAGTGTGCCTGTTCTTATTTTTTATTATTTTAATTGCTTTTTCAGAAGCATCAAATTACATCAAATGGTTTACAAGCTCCTGTATTTATTTTATCAAGAGATTTTTCAGCAAGTGATCAGTGCTTCTGTCTTAGTTCCTGAGTTCCAAGAAAAACAAGATTCCAACTTTCACACAAACTAATCATGGAGATGCCATCTGTTTCAGTAGTAGACAAAAATAAGTTTGTTCTAGACTGAACTTCAGTCATGGGGATATTTTTTACATTATTTGCTTAGTGAAGTCATCATAAGGTAAATGATGAATAGAGAAAAGAGATTAATATTTTCTAAATTATTTAAGTTTGTTTTCCGTATATATACTATACAAAAGCTAAATTTGGGCCCAAAGCCTTCTTGGCAAATACAACATTTTGTCCTTAAAAAAAAACAATAAAAAATTACAAATTCCTTTTATTTATGTTGTTGCTTTTGTTTAGCCATGAATGCATCTCCTCTGTATAGTATTGATCTAACAAGAGTATAAAAATAGCTTTTATTTCCTCAAACTGAAAGACTCATAAATCTGCAGGAAAGGAATTCAGTTTGAAAAAGCACATATTAAACAAAAGCTTATGTGAAAGGAAGACACTGCTGAGAAAAATGCAAAATCTGACATTTTTACAAAACCCTTTAATTTGTGAATATGTAGAATTACAATCCTGTGTCTAGACAAATGATTTATGTATCATGATCACCTAATCTCTGAGTGGATATTAATTATATGTTCTGCTAGTCTGGTTTTTGATTGTTGCAGATTATTTTTGGTAGTGTTGGCAGAGAGTCTGAGAAGACAAACCGTGTAAGAGTTGACATTTGCTTCTACGGACACTTCCTCAGTCTCAGGACACTGTGTCTGTGTAGAAGTGTGCAAAAGACATTCTGAATGTTTTCGTGCAATTAAAAAACCATAAGATTTTTGGGCTGCTTTGACCTACAGTTATGTTCTATGAAAAGATGAACTTCTTGTCAACAAGTTATTGTGTATTTTCTTCAAGCACTTAGGTTTTATAATGTAGATGAATATAATAATAGGAAATCAATATTAAGACACACTTGTATGAAAGCGAGTTGGAAGCTTCAGAAGACTGTCATACTTGAATGTTTTTAAAATATAAGCAAGCTTTAATAAAAAATGTTCAGGATTGGTGCAGCTAATTATTCTTTCATGGGTTAAATTTTATTAAGTGTTCGAAACACTCCTCTGGGACATGCTTTTTAATATAAACTGCCTAAAAGTAAGTACATTACAGGTGAATTCTTAAACTAACTCAAATCAGTAGTTAGATAACATTTTAACAAAGTAATCCTATTAAAAATCTGTGTCATGCTTTAATGATTTATTACATGATTATTTCCTGAACAGAAAAGAAGACTTGAATTCTAAAGATGGGGTAAGGTTTAATGAGGAGATTGAAGTGGGAGATTTATTTCTGTTAAGCCAACTATAGACAATTAGTCTTTACAGTCTCAAGTTAATAAGATTATTTCAATGTTGCTGTATATCTATCACAACAGAAATTCACTAATGAAAATTATTTACAACCAGAGCAGAATGGCCTGGAAAACTTTGAAAATAAAAATCCTTTCTACATTTTTCAGACATATGTAATTCTCTAATTCAATGATCCATAGATCTACTAGTCTGTATTAAAATGAGCAGTTGTGCATACACCTCTGGTGTGACTTTATGCTGCAGCTGTTAAATGTCCATGTTATTGGCGGGCTTATTGGGTGTGTAATTATTATTACTGCCATGTGTTACGCTCTTGCTTCCTGGGAAAGCAAAAACGGCGTTCTCTGCTGATCTTAGTAGTAGTTGTAGAATTTTATGTCATTAATGTGTTTAACAGAAATGTAAGAAAAGACAGGAATAAGTTTTTAGGAAGACTTCAGGAATTGGAAGTAATTCTTTCCACTTGACGTGAATTTTAATTCTATCATTGCATAAGAATATGTCAGATTAAACATTCCTTGGAGTTACAAAACAGTGTCATTTTAGCTAAAACAGGCTGACAGTTGAGAAATACCAGTGTAATCAGTGTGTGTATGAGTTTGCAGACATTGTAATGTGTGATGCTTAATCAGCAATATTAGCAGTTAAGTTCACAGAAGTTTGTTCTAAAATTTTTAAGAGTTTTTTCATAAAATATCTACAAGTGCTGTGTATAAGGCTTGCTTTGCAAAGCTCTAGCAGCAAATGTGCATAGTATGTCATGGGGAGCTTACAGAACTCTATAGACCCATCACAACAATATATTTAAGTAATAGTAGTTTTGTGCTTTTTTCACTTGGACTGCTTTAAATCAGGTAGTTAAATGATTCATTAATCGAGATGGAGGTTTATATACAGTGCTGGTTTGTACTTTTATTTTGAAAGAGCAAATCTGATTTTTTTGTAAGACTGGTTATGAAAGCATTGAAAGCCAAAGATCTTCATATTCAATACTAGATGAATCATTATATGTATTTATTGAAACCTTGTCTTTAAATAAAAAATGAAAAGTTTACCTCAGCTACAAAGCAAAAAACCCCTAAAATGTCAGTGGGAAATAAAAAGGAGGAATATGAAAAGAAAGAGGAAGGAAAAAAAAGAAACTGTACTAAGCATTTGAAAGCACTAAATTCAGCTTCTTTAATTACACATCTTGTTGCACAGTGCCAAATATGGAGCTAACATTAAAAATATTTTGGTGTATTGTGTAAATATGATACTTTGACTGTTTCTTATACCTGCTGCGAGTAAATATGTTGCTTCAGATTTACAGACTTTTTTACAGGAAGTGCTTTGTAAATTTCAGACCATTTTCTTTCACAAGTTCCAGTCTTCAAATTAAATTTTCAAGGCAGAAAGAAAAGAGCATTGCTAAAAATCTGAAGATTGTGCAAAATATTTTCTGAGATTTCCTTTCGTTGGTGATGATGATATATTAATTTACAGAGGCAATTTATTGCACATCTGAATAGCACAGACACCTATGATTTTTCTTGTCCAGGTTTGCAAGTAAAATGTTGAGATTCTGACTACTTGTGTGTGTAACTTGAGAAATAAGACTTAAAAAACCCAGAAAGTCTTAGAAAGTGTAATTGATTCTGCTAATGTCACAAAGGGAATGTTGCATTTCTGATGGTCATTTCTGAATAGAATAGAATAGAATAGAATAGAATAGAATAGAATAGAATAGAATAGAATAGAATAGAATAGAATAAAATAGAATCACTAAGGTTGGAAGATACCTTCAAGATCATCCAGTTGAACCATCCCCCCAGCACTGTAACCCCTAAACCATCACGCAGTGCTGCATCAAATGCCTCTTGCACACCTCCAGGGATGGTGTCTCCACCATATCCCTGGGCAATCTATTCCAACACTTGACCACCCTGACAGTGAAAATGCTTTCTAGTGTCTGATCTGAATCTCCCTTATCTCAGTTTAAGGCCATTTCCTCTGGCCTTCTTACTGTAGAAGAAACTAGCCCCACCTCTCTACAGGCTCTTTCCAGGTGGTTGTAGAGAGTGATGAGATCCTACCTGAGCTTCCTCTTCTCCAGACTAAGCAAACCCAGCTCCCCCAGTAATTCCTCACAAGATGTGTACCCTAGTAAAGGATCTCTCTGAATCTCCCTTTTGTTAAGCCTATTCTTTCCCAAATGTTCCATGGCTTCCCTCCTAGCTTCTCCTAGAATCGTTTCAGTAATACTATCACTACACCTGGGTGGGAGCTACCAGTTATTGCTTCATTAGTTGCCTTGTAGAAACAGTTACTCAGTTGTCAGGATCTTTGAAGAGTGAGAGGTCCCTTTTTACACATAATCCTGCTAATTTTTCTGCCCCTTTCCTTTTAGTCTTGCCAGTTATGAAATTTCTTCAATCCTTGAAGAGATTGAAATTCACAACCTACTTGTCCCTTCATTTTCCCAAAACTCACTTGCAATTGCCTTTTTTGCTATATATAGACTCTGCTTGTTCTGTTTTAAAAATTATAGAGTGGTGACAACTACTCTCTTCAGTATTTGCTTGAAGGTTTTCTCTTAAAGGTGTCTGTATTTAGTCTGATATATGATTTCCTTCATCTTGGCAGATGACATTTTATAATAGGATTTCAAAGGTAAGGCTGTTTTATAGATCACTCTTTGTAATATTTAGAAAGCTATAAGGGCTTGCATTTAGAATCTGCAAGAAAAATATTGAAGGGTGGTTCAGATCAGGATCTGTTAATTTTTTGCTTCCTGGTTTTCTATTTCTTATTCTAATGAATTCTGATGCATTTTCTAAAAATGCAAGTACTTCTGACTGAAAACAGGATTTTTAAGTAATTAAAATTAACTTATACTTTGGATATTTTTATTTATATAATTGTTAAAATTTTTTCTAGTTTAGTGAAGTTTTAATTTAGTTGTAGTTCAGTTTCTTGCTTCTTTTGATTAAATTCTATCTTAATTTAGATTGAAACTATATACTAGCATCTGTTTAATCAAAAATGTTGGAATCAAATACTGTGCATATTATTATAGTATAAACACTTGATTTGAAATGTTAAATTTGGTTCAGATGTTTCACACAGAAATTTTTTATGAAGTCCTTCATCAGTTCTGACAAACCAGGATGAGAGATCCTCTCATTGCTGTACATCTGATGCAATTTGCCTACAGTCTTATTATTTTCAAAGGATGGTTTTAACCAGCTATTTCATAATTACTGAAAAATACTATGTGTTGTGTGGCCAGCAGATTGCTCCTGCCTTGCCAAAAATTAGAAATATTTTGCAAAACAGAGTATTAGCCAGTTATCTTCTTTGAATGAGCATTGAACACTATATCTGGCTTAATTATTGGCTGCAGGAGTTGCATGATGTTGTTGACTTGAAGTTCTGAGCAGAACCATGTAGGGAGAAAAAAAGTTGTCTATGAATTGGCTGTGTGGTGGATTACTCTCCTTTTTGGTGACTGTGTTTCGTACCGTAAGGATCCAAGCTCTAGATTTGATCCTACCGGAACTTGATCCATTCCAGCTTGTTAGCTACAAGAAACAAATGGAGAGTTTTGTGCAGCTAAAAACTTTGCAGTCTAGGACCTGCAAAGTGTGATTTTTGTTCTTTTCTGTATGTTTTCTGTATAAACAGAAAAGATTTTTAATGATCTTTGCATCAGTAAAATAGATTAATTCTGTATTGTGTGTCTGCTGGCACAAGTGCTTTCAGGGAGGATGTTAAAAAGGCATTCCGTTCCCCAGGGAGGGGAGCAGTGAGGTGCTGTTGTAGTACCTGAAAACTCCCCCACAGACATAAGGTAGCTGATAGTACAATGAAAAGCATTAGCTGGGGGATTCTTGGAATCTGAATTCTGAACATGTTTTGTGTTTGTAACAGCTACTGGTAGAAAAAATAAATTAGAACTGCTTTGTTACCTGCATTGGAGTAATTTTATCCAATGGGTATCTAAACATGGCAGTAATAAAGTATGTGTACTGTTCTTGTTTCCATTCAATAACACCTTTGTTTTTTTACTTTTCCAGGTATTATTGTTTCCCTTAAATAGTTTATTTCTCTGTATCACACTGCCATTTATTTTTTTAAAATTTTGAACCTTTTCATAAATCCTCACAAGAAGCACGTGTTTGTGAGGAGCAGCGTTGGTGCACTATTCCATCCTGCATCCTTTACCCCTTAAACTCCTGACTTCAGTATAAATGTACCTAAAATCAGTTAGTTGCAGTCTTAGTTCTTTACTTGGCAACCTGAAATGATATCTTACACATCTTAATGTGGTCCATGATAAATTGCTTTGGAAGTATTCAGAGTTCTTTTGCTGGAATGCCGTGGCTGCTGGGTTCTCAAGCTTCTGTTGCTTTAGCACATCTCTGCACCAGGTATTTTGACTGACTTAGTACTTCATAAAAAGCAATCAGAAGGTTTGTTTTCTTAAAGACACATTGCTAGCTTTGCTGCAACCACAGGAAGCTTTAGCCTTCATTTAGGCTGTATGGTGGAACTTGAAATTACTACCCTGTGCTTTTTCTGCTTTCTGCTTTTTTAGCCAGTGAGAGCATGGCTTGCTAACATTCTGCATGCATCCAGCTATTGTTCCTTTTTCTGATCATCTACAGACTATGGCAACAAGTAAAATAAAAGGACATGACAGTAGGATTTAGCTTGATTCTTTGGTTTTATCTTTTGTAGAAACATAGAATCTTTTCATTCCAAAACACTTTCCAATGCATAGCAGTGTTTAACTTTTTGAGCCAGAATTAATGTTTATCTTGCATTAATGTGTGAATTGTTTTTCTGAAGAATTTGGCCAAACAAAATTATGCTTTCTATCCGCTGCAGGAGATGGAAGATCATTAGCACTTGTTTTGGGAGCACCCTGATTTGATGCTTTTTCCAATAGTTTGGAATTGCGATAATGATCACCTCAACCATTTCACCATTGTGATTTACCCATTTCCCATGTTCAAACTCATCTGACCTTTACATCTTGTAAAAATATTTTGCATGCACTTCGACAAATTCTAAGTGAGCTTTTTGCTACTTTACGATTCTCACAGCTGAGGTTCAAACTGCCTTTTCATTAATATTTCTTATATGTAATTCTGGAAGTATTTTTCCAGAGCTACGGTGCTCAATCTACTCCACAATCTTACTGTTTATTCCAGAAATTACTCAAGTGGCCTTTACAGGAGTTCAGAAACTTCTTGAAGAGCCTGAAGTTCCGAAGTGTTGTGAAATCTGTTTTTTTTTTATTTTTCCTAATAGGATGCAGCACAGATGCCAAGCAGCCTGAGGAGCGATCTGCATCTGCAAGTGAAGAACTTTATCCTTTCTGTAGAGAGCCCAGTTATTTTGAAATCCCCACTAAAGAATGCCAGCAAGCTTCACAGGTAGCAGAGAGCACTATTCATGAAATTCCCACAAAAGATACCCAAAGCTCCCATGCAGCAGCCTCAGGGCATGCTTCCTTTACCATTGAATTTGATGACAACACTCCAGGAAAAGTAAAGATCAAGGATCACGTGACAAAATTCACATCAGAACAGCGTCACAAGTCAAAAAAACCTTCTTCCTCCAGTGGTCAGGACCTGCCTGGGCTTCAGACAGTGATGATGGCTGCAGAGAGCAAAGTGGCAGATTGGCTTGCACAGAACAATCCTCCGAGAATGATATGGGAACCGACGGAGGAGGATTCCAAAAGTATTAAGAGTGACGTTCCAGTGTACTTGAAGAGACTGAAAGGTAAAGTGAATCATTCCAGCTTTGCTTAATTCTGAAAGCAGCAACTCCTCACCAGCAGGCAGTGGGAGCATCTCTGAGCTGTTGTGGAGTTCAGATGAAATCACAGATACTCCACACATGTGTGAGGATTTAGGCTGGGAAATTTTATTGCTAAATTAAGTATTACAAAGAGCATAAGAAACAAAGTGCTGAATCATTTTACAATCAATATGCTAATTGGAGATGTTCTAATGTGGCTGAAAACATCAGGTATTTAAACATTGATATTGGAAAAGAAAAGGAAAAAGCTCAAACCTTAGTTAAATTCTATATATATCACTTTTTCTTATGAATTACTTTAAAAACATGAATTGCTTTTTAGAATCAAAGCTCTGAAGTTGAATTTATGATTTTAGCAACTATTTCAATAGCATATCTTCTGTGAATATTTGTGTTCTAAGAAAATAATTTATGGCAATAGTACATCATATACTCATTCTTTTTATGTGGATCATGTTTGATGGAGTCAAATTTGAATCAGGAATCAGAAATAAAGGAAGGGCTTCAGTTTTTAGACTCAGCTTGTGCCCTGTTGTATTCATATGAGTGCTGCTGTTGAATGAAGTTCCGGATGATCATACATGTTCATTCATTGCAGACAGTGACACTTCAAATGGAGTTAAATCAAATGTTACACCTGACAAGTGTACTTTCTCTTGAGTATCACTTAACAGAATAGAGAAGTAGTAGATAATCTTGTTGTTCAGATGAAGATTCCAGTACCATTCAAACTTTCAGAATGAAAACTTCTGATAAACTTTTTCAAGTCTCTCTTTTTTTCCATTTTTAATTTCAGCAGGTTAACCCTACACTTCTCATTTTCCGTGGTTCTGCAACATTATCATGTCTAGTTCTTAAACCAGCTGGGATTTGGTACAACATTATTGATCAAAAGTTTGCTTTCTAAAGCCGACTCTTTAAAATTAAGCTAAAAATAAAATTCTGAAAGCAGAATTAGACTAATGTGCTAGCATAAAGATAATAGTATATTATTTCTTCCAGTGTAAATCACATTCTTTGGCCTTATATTCATGAATCTTCCTTAAGATACTAGCCATGACACTTTGATAAAGGGAAGGGGCTTTGTTTATAAGACTTTTTCTGGCAGAAACTCCTCAAAGTCTGATTAATTTTCATCTAAAGGAGGTGTAAGTTATGGGATGCATATGGCCATAATAAATGTCTGGATTTTGTAATCTTCTATGGCCTGTTTGTATTCTCATTCATTAGTTGTATTTTTAGGTAGTAAATATATCTAGGTGCTTTGAAAGTTCGATTTTTTTAAAAAAACTCAAAGCCTTTTTTTTTCTTCTCAGCTTTTTCTTATAATATTCTGTACTGAAGTCCCACTGCTAAAATTACTTTTATTGTGGTGTTGGTACTGTTTTATTATTATTTGGAAATGTATCAATCATCACATAATTTTTGTAGGGACTATTCTAACAAGTAGAGAACAGGAATGTAAGTTGGGATTTCAGCTGTGCTTTTAGTGGTATTAGTCTGATAAGTAAGTTTAGTGAATACGTAATTACTATTTAACTGAACAGTAGCTGCATATCCTAACTATTTAAATGAGAAAGCCTTAAAAAAGCTAACCTCTTGAGAATCAAAAATACAGAAATTGTACATTTTATATATATATATTAAAAAAAAACCAAACAAACAAAAAAAAAAACCCAAAATTTGATCTAGAATAGTTCAAAGAGGATGAAACTGTTCCATCCCAGATACTGAGCTAAAACTTGGGAGCATTGACACTTTCCTTGTACATGAGGTTGCTCTGTAAATACACTTACTGTGTTAAGTATCCAGTCTTCCACACATCTTCAGGTATCATTGCAAAGTAGGTGAATGTATGATTTATGAAACATGTAATCCTTATTCATAGATCTCGGAGTAGTTTGTGGAATGAATAAGTAATAACAGCCATTTCACATGAACACATCAGATGCTGAGTGGAGTGAATTATGGAAAAACTCATTGCTCTTCTTGGAAAGAGTAATAAAGAATTCAGTCCAATTTTTAGTAGACATTTCTCATGATAAACTGTTGTAAACGTGGGAGGAATCCAGCAGTATGAACTGTAGCTCTCTTTCCACTGTCGGAAGGACTTTATTAAGGTTTTCTTTTTCCTGTTAACCCTGCCCGGAATGTGTCAGTGGTCATTTGTAATCAACTGGCTCTGTAGCAAAACTAATATAATTCAGAAACATACTATAGTACAGCTGGTAAAATACTGGTAAAATTGTATGTCACTGATAAGTATTCACAGATGAGAATATTGAGGAAAGGATACTTCAAATGCACTGCTGTTACTGATCAGCTTCTAAAATGTTTCATTGTTTGACTTGTAGCAAGTTGATTGCATTTCCAGGAGCTGTACCAAATTTGCAGAGCCAGGTACAGTAAACTGTTGGAGTTTCAACAGAGATCCAATTTGAAATAATTTCCTTCCCTAATTTGCTGCTTGTCTTTTTTGTCTGTTATGTTGGGGTCTTTGTTTCACTGTGCTATATATTGTTTTGCTTTGCTTGTAGGGAATAAGCATGATGATGGCACACAAAGTGATTCTGAAAATATTGGTGCACACCGGCATTACAGTAAACGGGCAGCACTTGAAGAACACTTAAGGCATCACCATACAGAGCTGAAAAAGTCACACCAGAAAGTCCATTCCACAGAAAAGCAGCAAGAGCAAGCTGGTTTGAGTCAGACTGCCTTTATGATTGAGTTTTTTGATGAAGACCATCCTCGCAAGAGACGTTCGTACTCTTTTTCTCAGAACGTAGGAGCTTTATGCCCAGAATCTCCATCTCCAACATCTCATGCACGAGCTGAAAGAGTGAAACCTGCATCAGGAGAGAAAGTCCCTTCACCTGTGCAAGCTAGCTCATCACATCACAGAGCAGTACATGGTGTTCATGCCAAACTTCTAAACCAGAAATCAGAAGAATCCTCTGCTGCAATACCTGCCTTACAAGCTGCATTGTTAAGGAGTTCAGGAAGCCTTGGCCATAGACCTAATCAGAACCAGGAGATGGACAAAAAGAAGAGCCAACATATTTCTGCTGCTACTGAAAAGGACAATGAGGATGACCAGAGTGACAAAGGTACTTACACTATTGAGTTGGAAAATCCCAATCCTGAAGAAATGGAAGCCCGCAAAATGATTGACAAGGTGAGAAACTTGAAATGCATTCTGATGGTACAAGTGTTATGGGATGTGTGGGCAGCTGTCTGCCACTTCAGTTCTGCTTATTAAAGCTGCAGCAAAACCACAAGTTTTTAAACCAGTCTATAAGGTTGAAATATGAAATGTTGTAAGAGCAGCAGCAGGCATTTGGCTAAACATTATTCCTTGTTTCATGCTGCTGTTCTCTTAAAGTTTGGTAGTTTTAATGTGTTTTCAAAATATTTCAGTACTGTAAAAATACAAGGCACCAAAAATCATTTAACCGGCATTTTTATGACGGTGGTTTATGTCCCCGTGGATATACTCATTAGTTCTTGAAAGCCTGTTGTCTCTAGTTTTCATTATATAAATTGGTTCCATCCAAATGATCATATAGATATAGACTGCAAATATTATCCATACTTATTTAGAAAGTATATTCAGTAACAATAACTTTAATTTCAGTGTCAGCTATAAAGAGTAAGTATAAAAGTGCTTTGATTTTCCAGAAGTGTTTATATGATAGCAATGTAAATTTCCTGGTTTGCTTATTGGTAACAATAGAAATGTCAATAACAATACAAATAGTATTTGCCATTCAAAAACCATATTTAATAACTGTTCTTTGGATTCAACATGAAAATATGGGTAGCAGAAGCTGTGTTTGATCATTGTGCTTAACATGACTTGAAATGGTTTTTTTTTTCTGGTTTTGTTGTGTTTTCCTAGATAATCTATCATGGTAGAATGCCTGCGTCCAATTCTAGGCTAGGGTTTTGCTAATTTAACAGGAAATTCATCACTTACTTGTTTTAGAATTATCTAAGGATTCATTCGCATGTCTAAAACTTTTCAGAGCCGAACAAATACATTAATACATTTAGAATTAATTTTGGCTGGTGTTGAAAACTGTTTTTTGCAAGACAAGCTAGCCTCACTGATTTGATTTCGTAAAAAAATTCTGAAGTGGTGGGGAAATGGGGCATTTTATTATAGATGGTCTTCTTTTAAAAAAGGTGTTTATGGAGCATTTGGAGAAGGGATTAAAGAGTGTCATCTTCAATAAAATAATAAAGATAATAGTTTCACCTCATGGATTCTGAAAAGGAAATTTTTTCTTCTTTGAATCAATATTCAAAAAACAGCTGGGAACTAAAAGCATTCCAAACGAAGCAAGTAAATATTAAGGAACTAAATTTCTATGTTTTATTCTTAAATTATAAATCTTCAACTAAATTGCATCAGAAAATTTTTAAGTTGAATTTTAGCTAAATATAGTAGTTCAACAGGGCTTTTTTGGAAACCACATGAAGTAGTAACATTTGAAAATAGACATTTTATGTACTTGATAAAAATGTTAGTACTGTCTAATATTTATAATCATAGAATATGCTGAGTCAGAAGGGACACATTAGGATCATTGAGTCAAACCCTTGACCCTACACAGGACATTCCAAGAATCACACTATGTGCCTGAGAGTGTTGATAAAATGTCAAAAATTTTGTGGCCTTCAGTACCCGTTCAGATTATCTAAAGTCAGGTTTTTGTTTGAACCAAATCTCTCCTGCTACACGAGAGATTCAGGAACAGGAAGTGAGTGGAAGCCTTAAGGATAATGGTAAAGTATTGCCTAATAATCTTAGTGTTATAGAAAAGCTTTTGGATATCATAAATTTCCCTTACTGGTAACTTTAATGGTGTCACCACTAGGTATTAAAAGATTTACTATGAACTAAAGCAGAAATGTTCTTTCTTCAAGGTCTTCTGTATCATTTCACTTAGTATGTGTGTTGAAATCTTATGAACACCATATTTTATACCCAGTTCAAAGAGCCCTGCTATGCAATTCTTATTTGATTTTGTAATATGAAGTAGTCTGATGCTACTTTTATGAAGTGCAGAAAAACAGCCAATGAAGAAAATCTATACCAAATGGAAGCCAAAGTTTTGTCCTCCAGCTGAGCTCAGCTTTCCTTCCCTCCTACATTGCATTGCTAATGCTTTGGATGATCTTACTTTGCCAAAGGAGGATAAGTGAGGTATAAGACAAGAGCTTTTGTTAGCCTGTTGACTCCTGTGCTTCTTTGTTGAGGATTTAAGAGAATTATTGATATATGTCTTACCAATTATTTCAAGTATAACCACTCTTTCATTGTTGGCAAGTCTGTCCTTTTTCTGAGTAGTTACTATGCCTGCTCAATTGAGTCTTAATTTAAGGGTGTCTCGTGGGTCAAAAGTTAATTGAAATGCAAGAGTTTAATTTGCTAGAATTGGGATGAAAGTGCATTACAAATAGGATCACTTTCTGAAACACTTGCACAAATAATGCATTCTTGCAATTTACATTAGAATAATGCTAAAATCTGTGTGTGGTTTACCTGAAGAATTTTCAATGGAATAAAATACTTCTGGGTTTGGGTATTTTTTCCCTTTTATTGGAGGAAAAGATGAGAATGGCCAAAATATCCAAAGATTACTCCCAAGCGTGACTCAGCCTTAGCCTTACTTCTCTTTTCTCTGGAAAGTAACATAAAAGCAAACCACAAATGCAAGAGTAGTATTAACTTCTAAAAAATCAAGATGGGATTATTAATGCTTCTTTGCATTGAGAATCCAAGAGAAATATGCAAGAAGTCAAAATTAAAATTCTCAGAACAAAAATAAAGGAAAACTCCCATCTGTCTATGTAATTCTGAGGAAAAGGGAGTAAAAGTCTTAATGCTGAGCTGTATTACTGCCTTCAAAAGTATTATTTTGCTTAGTGTAGCCTTTTGCTAAAGATTCTGGGAAATCTTTAGGAGATTACTAGGAGACTACTCAAGAATAGCTGCTTGTGTGAAATGATTTTTAAGAGCCAGAAATTATGCTGTCCTGCTTATTCAGCATCTTTATTTCATTTAGATTGTCGGTTCTTCCTCTGGCGCTCTTTCAGCCTCTGAGAAAAACGTATTGTCACTATAGCAGAAAAGGAGTAGAATAGCAAATGACAGAATCTTTATTTCTCAACCATTTAAAGGCCTGACTTTTGAGAAGAGAATGTGAGAAAAATGCATTATCAGAAAGAAAGAGGAAAACATTTCATAAGTAACAGAGAAAAGCTTTTTAATTTTGATTATTTCTCTAACAGAGAGAGGTAATCCCATATCTGCAGTCAGGACTCTCTTGGGGTGAATGTCTGCTACTTACCTAACATCCAAGTTTTCAAATACATTATGGCTTATGTCTTATACAACTTTCAAATTTATTTTCAAAGACTTTTTTTTAAAAAAAATTATTTTGAGATGAATAAATAGAGTACATATGCACATAGTTTTCAGTTGTAAATGTTAAAAGAAGATGCAAGTAGAAATTTACAATTGTGTCTTAATGTTCTTTATTAATAGAGAATACTTGAAAAATAACACTAAACTTTGCTTCCTAAAAGTCCTTTCATTAGCTAATGATATTTCTGCATCCAGGTGTTCAAATGTCACTTAAATTCATAGAAAAGTATGAATTGGTTAATAAGCTAAGGTTTAGAAAATAAAATTATTCATAGCATGAGGAAAAAAAAAAATGATGGATCCCTTTTTATATTTGTAGAGCTCTTTTTAAAATTGCTATTGAGAGCAATTTCATCAATGTGCCAAGAAAGCAAGCTGCTTTTATATACCACAAAACCCACCTTGAACATATGTGGCAAAAATATCCTCTACATAAATAGCATGAGAAAGGCACTTTTTCTAGCAGAATAATGGTCTTATTGTTGTAACTAACAGCAAACTAAAGTACAAAATAAAACAAATTCAGGATCTTGATTTAATTTAGAACATGTTTTCAGTGTTAACTTTACCATATAAAGTACACAAGTAAATGGGGCACAGTTGCAAGATTTGTTTTTCCTTTACATCCAGCCTTTATGCTCTTTAGGTGGCTTCAGTGCTTTCTCCTGTTAACACTTAGCAATTGCTTTCTTTTTATCTCTGAGTTGTAAATTTTCTATCCATTTTATGTTTTTTTAAATCAAATTTATTAGAAGAAAGTTGTTCTCAGCAGTCATATCACATTAAAAAATCTTCATAGGCCACAGAAAAGGTAAGTCTGTCAGTGGATGAAAGAATTCAAAGTGATGCTTCTGCAGTTCATCTTCCTTTTTTGTAGATATAAAGCGACCAAATTATCATGCTAATTACTTTCCTTTTTCAATAAAGCAAAGTACTGCCAGTAATAAATATTAATAAATGAATGTGCAAATAATTCTGCATGTGTTTGGAATATTAAATATGTTGAGGCTATTGTAGCAAATAAAAAAACAGCTCAATGGCTTTTTTGCAAGTTCTTTGGGGGGTTTCTTGAGGGCTCTTTTTCTGTTTGTTTTGTCTAGAGTTTCTTGCTATCTTTCTTCTTCAGCCAGTTTCATTTTAGGATATTTAAAAATTGAAAGATCTTATAGAACAGACATCAGCTCTTCTATGCATGTGTGGGAAGGGATGGAATAGAACTGAGGCTATATGAGTGTTTCAAGTCCCATGACATAACCAAGAAATCTGGAATGTTACAGCAGTTCATATGCATATGAAAACATTTGGCTTAAAATTTTCTTTGGCCCCCAAATTTTTTACTTGATTTATGTTATTTTCATTTAAATTTCCTAGAAGATAATTGATTTTTTTTCATCAGCAAAGTAAATTTAGATTGCAAATTCAACTGATTCATACTGATTCCCAAACAGAAGACTTGAAAAAATGTATCAAATCAAATCTCAATCCATCTTTCTTCCACCTTCAGAAAGACTTGCTGTGACAATGGAATGATTTTGTATTCAATGCAAGCTCCATATTCTAGATGTTTTCAAGTCTTTATTTATGTAAATAGACAGGCCCTAATAGTAGTGATCTTGTTTTTAATGTGCAGTCTATCACCTTGAATTTTATTTGATTATATACTGTGCAATATACATAAAATATTGTACAGTATACATAAAATACAGTATACATAAAGTCTTACTCTATTGATGCAATCTGGAGAGTCTTTTTTCCTCTTTAAAATTTTGGAATAGTAATTATGGAAGGAAAACTGTGCTGGTGTTCACTGTAGACAACCCATTTTCCAATTTTATTTTCTAGATCTTTCTGCTCATGATGATACTTATTTGTTTGGTTTGGCTTTTTTTTTTTTTTTTTTTTTTTTTTTTTTTTTTTTTTTTTTTTTTGAGTATGGGTATGAATAGGACTCTATTCTGAAAGATGATTGTTATGAAGTGGAATCTCCTTTTTACTCCCAGGGTATATCTGTTCATATCACATTATAATGTTGGCTAATGTGCTTTTGGAGGACTGCTTACTTTTGAATGATTTATTGTTGTTGCTTTAAGTGTTCATAAATTTGTATCCCAGATCTTGTCTTCTCTGTTTCAAATGTTAAAAATTTATCAGTAATCTTGCAGGTTGTTATTGTTACAATTCCTTTGGTTGTGGAGTTAATATACATGTTATGGAAGTGCTCTTAGCAATTTTTTCAGTATTATGAATGGAAAAACTACCTGGAAAGAATTGATGTGCAGGGAGTAAGTTAAGAGAAAAAAAAAATCAGTATATTTCAATGACTGTTTAAGGAGCTGAGGTAGATGTATCTATTTTCAGAAAATCACTTCCAGGTCTCCTGTCTTTTTACACTCTCTGGGTTTAATTGCTTTTACCATTGCTTCAGTGGTTTCTTTGAGAGAAATGCCCTGAGTCCCACAGAGTGTCTTGTTTGCAGAATGACTGTTTTATGAGTACAGTGCTGAAAAAACAGTAGACCGCTTGAAGCCTGTCCAGTCATCTGACCCTATAAATTTTGTCAAGAGTTCAGAGGACATTTATAATCTTTTCCTCTTATGAGGAAAGGAGGTCTATAGCCTCTAAACTTGTTTCCTTTTTTATTTTGAATCCTAAAGAAAATGAATTCACAGTATCAAACAGGGACAAAATATGTATGCATGTAAATATGTAACTGCTGTCTGGTAAGCTCTTAGACTTGCCACATTGATCCTTTTCATTTGCTTATGTGGCTTTTTTTATACCAGAACATCTTGGATTTGATTCTATAACTTCGATACAGAGTTAAAATGACGTAAACAGCTTCTGTGAAAATGCATGGCTGTTCATGAGATATGCCCTGCACAGAGCACAGTCTGTTTGCCTGGGATGGCCGGGATAACTGCCAAGAACAAGCAAAAACTATTAAAATGAAACTCCTCAGAAGCAGCTTGGTTAAACACAGTTCATGCAGTAGCTAAACAAAAAGTGAGCTGAGGTGTTGTCTCTTATCTCACTTCATGAAAGGTGGGAAAAAATGTTTGCCTTTTGTCTTTTCTCTATGATCAATAACTGACTTTTAAGGACCAATGTACTGTGCATTATGAATGCCTGAACTGCCTTCTGTGGAAGAATTGTCAGGAGCTCAGTCTGAACACCAAATGCAGCGTTACCAAGATGATCTGCTGAGACGATCTGAAGCCTCTTCTTTTTCCTTGCTCTCTGGAATCCTCCCTTGCCATCAATCAATCATCCTCTGAGTGTGGTTTATTTACAATTTCTTCTTTCTTAGTACACCCAAACTGTGCTCAAATCCTGAAATCCTGCTTGTATTTCCAAAATCATACTTGCCTTTTTTTTTTTTTTTAATATATTTGGTGTCTGTTGGTCTGACTCTTACCAGTTCACAGCTCAGTTTCTGAAATCTGCTTTTGACTTCTGTGACAAACAAATATGCTCATCATCTTCCTTTCACCTAAAAGCTTATGAAACACAATTGCTATCATAATTCACATTCCCATCACTTTACAGTGTCAAATACCTTATTTCAAATCAAATCATTTTTTCCTGGTTTATTTTGCCATGATGCTTCTTTAATGCCCTGTACAGTGTAGCCCCTTGTTCCTTACCATTGCTCTGCTTTGTTTTCATTTTTTTTAACTGTTCATCTTTGAATTCCCTTTTGTCTTTCTTGTCATTGGGTTTTATTCTGTTCCTTTAATTCAGATTGCCTACACTGAAATTAACAGCATTCAAATTGTGATCTTTTTAAAATATATTTCTAGATTACGTCCCTGACTGTTGTTAGGATCTGAAAGAATAGAAAAAGAGTTACTGAAATAATTCTACTTTTCAAATACCATCATTAATGAATAGGAATTGCAGCTAGAATTCTTAATATTTATTTGTTGGGTTTCTGTTATTTTTATCGATGGTATTGATAATTAGTGTGTATCCCTTTGATTAAGACTTCAGCAGTAAGATTACTGGGGAAGCTTTGTAAACTAAAAATTTTGAAACTAGATAGGATTGTTCAGATTTTCCCACTCTAATATACATAATTTGCTCTAAAACTGAGTGAACATGTCTATTAGAAGTCTCAATTTATCCTTTCTTTTCCATTTATATCAGTATCTTCAATAATGGTTTGGATGAGGAGCTAGTTCTGTGGTCATTAAGTACTGAATAATAATAGTATTGTAGAACTGTTGCGTGATCTTATATTATGAAACAATTTAAAGATAAAGCAAGTATAAAGTCCAGATATTATGAACTTTGAAAAGTGTCTAAATGAGATACAACTGGAAAAACTTTTCAAGTTTATGAAAAGCACGTAAGAACATCAGGTGAGGGTTGTGGGTGTGGGGGAGGGGGTTAGCAAACCATTGTTTTCCTTCTTACTCAGAAAAAATGGTTCCTGTTGCCATTATTTTTTTCTGATCAGTTTTTATTTTAATTTCTTGAAAGTATTGCACATATCAAGAAAGGAAATTGACTTCTGTGGTTTTAAGGAATCATCTTTATAATTAATTCTAAAAACATAATGTTCACCTCTAGTACAGTTCATCTGTGTTACAAAAAGTATGAATTCATCTACTTTGGGGCAGGAGAAGGGAGAGTGAACAAGACCAATTCCTGATTACTAAAGCTGGCTTGTGTTAGAGCTGTGTTGCAGCCATGGTGATGAGCAGGTGAGCTCTGAGTCATGAGCTGTTGTTACAGGGAAGTGTGTATGACCAGCCAAAAGAGAGTACTCTGCTTTCTACAAAATTAGCCCTTGCCAAAGAGACCAATGCATGGTCTCAGACTGTGTCTGAAAATATGCCAGTACCTATTGCAAGATTTGCATCTTGCTTTTATTGTGTTAGATAGATTTTGTTAATTCCTGGATTTGGTTGGATAGAGAATTTTTACAATTACTGGTTAATATAGATAAGGTTATATTCTCAGAATATTGGAAAAACTGTTGCTGCTATCCAGTGATGACATTTGTGAATATTCTCATTAAGCTACAGGGTTTTTTTGCCATTAGTTATTGTGTATTTTCCTTCTGTATTTTTCAGGGCAAGTTTGCATTCCAGCAAGTAACAGGATAATGCTTTGAGACTTGCTATAGGTTTAGCCTGATGTTTTGTCCCTTTGTTTTACTGGGTGAACTGCAGAATGTAAATGGATTATCATAGGAGATCTTTGGAGGACTTACTTCCCTGCTTTGCAAATGAGAAATATGTGCCAGGAACTCACCTCTTCCCTGCTGCTCTGAGATACTTGGAGCTTTCTCAAAACTTTGCACTTTGCACCTGAGAGGCTAAGTTATTATGTAAGATCACTGTTGAATCACATAAGCTGGAAAGGAGATGTCTAGTCGAACCCCTTGCTCAAAGAAGCTTTGAGGTCAGCCAGGTTGCCTGAGACTTTATCCATTTGGGTCTTCATGCCCTAGATGGGCAGAGACCAGGCAAGCTTGCTTGACCGTCCTCAGAGTGAAAAAGCATTTCTTCATACCCTGTCTCATCTTGCATGATTTGTCCCTTGTCTCCCTGCAGTGTAGCACTGTGAAGAGCCTGGCTGTCATCTTGATATGCTCCCCATTGTACATGGGGGGCTGCTGTTAGCAACCCCAACCCCAAAGTTACCAAAATCCAGCTTTCCCACACTCTCCCCACAGGTAAAATGCTATAGTCTTGGCCATCTTGGTGGTCCCTGCTGAGCTACCCAGTTAGACAATGTGTCTTGTATCACCTGTTAATCCATTTGCTTAAGAGGCCAGTGGGATTGCAGGTTAAACAAAATTACATCAAAAACGTTTCATACATGGGTCTTGTTGTCATTCCCATGCCACTTAAAATATCCTGATTTGCAATGGAAGTTGTTTCATGCTTCAAAACAATAAAAGAGTCATTTTTAAACATCACCACCACAGTTTCACACTGCGTTCATGTCTGTTCTACCATTACAGCCATGTGGCATAGAGCCTGCAAGAACCCCATGAAATGGTGCAGATTGGTGGGGTGTCTAGATTTTTCTCAGTCAGGGTTTCTGTGAAAACTTTCATCCTGGTTTTTGTTCCGTAACTTCATGCAACTTGAAGCAATCAGGATTGAACAATGTAATCTTCCTGCTAAAATGTAATTTCAGAAAAAAATAAACAATAGGACAGAGCAGGGCGAAAAACTTACAGCTTTCCAGAATGATTGCCTATAGGAAGCTGATACCTTGAAAATGTCTTTCTCTGGTAGTTTCAGTTTTAAATTACACCTGGTAAAAAATGCATTAGTATTGTTGGGTTTTTTTAATATTTCTAGGAATTGTTCTTTGTATTTATTTATTCATTTCACATTGCTCTTCATTCCCCAGATTCCCTCAAAAATGCAAGATTAGAGTATTGTGAAAGTCCCTGTTGTTTACAGTGCTATTTAAAAAGGGTCAATGATTTAGGAAACTGTTCTTTCCCATTGACAGCTGTGTAGTGGATATGTGTGACTTGTGATGGTTAATCACACAGAATACATAGAATTATTTTACATCCTTTATCCAAAATAAAGGCTTGCTTCTCATTTTTCAAACACCTCGATATGTCCAAATCTCTATTAACTGTGGAACCTGGCTTCATCTTTTTCTTCCCCAAAACATAGTTAATCAAAATACATTTCATAGTTGCTTCTGACAAATCCAAGCTTTATAGAAAGAAACTTCAGTCTCTTTGTCTAAATGGATGAGAGACGCAGCAATATGTGTCATCAGCATTTCCTCAGGAATTCTCTTGGTTTGATTAAGTTACCTCCTAGACCTCCCTTTAATGGCTGTGCAGTCATGAAGATATTTAAACAGAAACATCTAAAGAATTGGGAACCTTGAAAAATGTGATCTAGTCTTTGTAGGAAAAGTCTCTATCCCTTCAGGGTTCAGTGACAACAGCCCACTGTTTGCACACATACCATATAGTAGCAGCCCAGGAAGTACAAATTGCATTCTCTAAATGGTAGAGAGATGATTTCCAGCAGAAAAATCCAGGTTATTCCATGGCTGTTTCTGCTCATTATTTGATAAATGGAATATGTGGATTGGTTAATCCTGAAATTCTGACAGTATTGCTATTCTGCAGGTGTGTGACAGCTGTGTAAGTAATGATCTACATTTTGTCAAATACTTGAGTTGTTTTCATCTTGTGAGGAGTTTTAGTGTTTGAATTCTTAATTATGTGTTAGTAACAGTCTTTTCAAGGGGTTTTTATATATCATAAGTCTGAAATTTAGTCTTTGGGCTACATCACAGTTATGTGCATCTCTTCTTGGGAGAAGAGCGGCTTTGCAGTTGAATAGCTGTGGAACATAGGACAGGTGCATGTACATATCAAATGTAGAATGACATTGTAGTACACTTCTATTGAAAAATACACTTTTATTGAAGAAGATATTTTACTTTTCTTTCTAATAATACTGTCCCCAAATATTTTCCTTATCTCTTCTGATATCTCCGCTGGATAGAGAGAAGGAACATTAGGAGTGCTATTGCTTGGGTCTTAGTGATATCCACATTATCTTTCACAGGAAAAAATAGGCAATATTCAAATTAGGTTTTGCAGTAATTTTAGTAAGAGAAGAATAGTAACAAAATTTGCTTAAACGTGAGTTCAGTACTAGAAAAGGTAAGACTGAAAGAAGCATTATTTCTCATACAAGTAAAGAAATTTGACATGGTAAATTAAAGTGCTGTGAGATAAAATGAAGCAATTTACAGGCAGCAATTTGCTGCTGTAGTTCCAATTAGATATGGAAGTGTGGAATTCATATTTTCTGCCTGGTGCTTATGTGATAATACCAGAATTTAATTTCATTTAAAAGAACATGTAAAATTCTGTAATCAATGAATCTGTGATACACAAAGAAAAAAGTCTCTGCAGAATAGTGATATATTCAAAGAAAGGTGTCAGTGGATGGTAACTGGTTTCTATCTTCAAATATTGCTACAACTGTGCAAATCAAAATTATATCATGAAAGGAAAAAGTTAAGTTTTACCACTCTATTTCTATAAAAAGAAAATAAATATTTTTTAAATACTCTTAAGCAACTTCTAATCCAGAGACTCTAGATATGATTTATGTATAAATTGAAAATTCGGGGAGCACTGCCTGAGTTTTAAGATGTCAAGAAAGCAAGCTTTTCTCATGAGAGCAAAATACAAATCCAGTGCATTTGAGAAAATTTCCTCAGATCTAAAGTAGTAATGCTTTAGCAAGGTCTTCCTGTACAGTTAGAAGAGCATAAGGAGTTGAATAACAGGATGCTTAACTATTATTTTTTCCTTTGTCTGCTTCTCAGAAATGACAACATTATGGTTTGTGGCCATCTAGTGGTGAATCCGTTTTGAAAACACAAACATTGTTCAGAATTGTAATAAACCAATAAATCTAGTCCTCCAGATTTGCTGTGCAAAACTGAATTGCAGCACACTTCTGGAGAAAAAAAGGATTCTGTACACCTTTTCCTATTCTGCTCTAGTAGTGTTTGTTACAGGAGGATAACATCTGTGAAGATGACAATTTTTGATGTCAACTGTTATTTTTTGGCAACCAGTTTTAATTTGTGTGGGAGGTTCATTTTATTCTGTAATTTTTTAATGTCTAAGTCCCTAGTAGTAAAGTAGTGAATTTATTTCATAGGCAGAAATTTGCAAGTTCTAAAAATTACATGTTTCCAAGATACAGGTATTTTCTAAAATGTCTTTGATTATACATCACTTCTGAAAGCAATTGATATTCCTTGTTTTCTATGACTCATGAGAAATTTGACAAACAGTATGATGATTCTCCTGCTAAAGTTCTTATTACTAAATTGCCTTGGTAATAATGTTTTTCTATTTTTTTTCTGAGCAATGTTTTTAAAATGTCATGGGAAAATTATTCTGGCATAAGCAGAAGAGATTGATATAAGCATCATTAGGAAACAGAGTAGTAAAAGAACTATGCCAGGTCACATCTTGGATGAGATGAGTCTACATGATTCATGGGACCTGGTGGACTTTTAACATCTGCCAAGTCTTTAACTGTTGAAAAACTGAAATTTTGTTTGTGTTAGAGAAATAGTTTGATAAGCATATGAATAGCAAATGCAAAAATTTGTATTTCTTATTAGATAATAGAAAAAATCTGAAAATTTGGTGGTCCTAGTTATTGGTTTTTCTCTTAATTCGTAAAATGCATTTTGTAATGATTTTGCTTTTATCTTTTGTTGCTTTCATCAAAGTGTCATTTTTTCATATCTGACCATTCCAACTAGCAGTTCTTTGAATTTTCACGATGTTGACATAGACTTCCACTTTTTTTTTTAAATTGCTGTAGATTTTTCTTCTATTTAATTTGTAGATTGCACTAAGGTGACAGATAAAGATAAACATAATACACTAAAACCTGTTTATACTCACTATGCAGCATGCCACCATCCATCCATTAACATTGAACATTGTATCAGGATGGTATTGGGTTAATGAATGTAATGATTTGTTTCATTTTCAGGTATTTGGAGTGGATGACAGCCAGGATTATAATAGGCCTGTTATCAACGAGAACCAGAAAGATTTAGTAAAAGATTGGGCTATAAATTCTGCTACAGTAGTGCTGGAAGAAAAAAGACCACTGAGTACAACTGGATTTCTTGACACAGAGGTAGAATTTAATTTTTGACGGTCTTCTTTTTTCTTCCACTAAAAGAGAGCACTAAGAACTGACCAGTAAGTGTTAAACAGGAAAAAAAATCTTGCCTGGAAAAGATTAACTCAGATCTATAAGTATTCTATTTCTCCTAGGCCTTTATTGCATTATCAAAGTTTCTCTGTCAGAGACAGGCATAATTCATTATCTGGAGGTGTTTCCTCCACATTCCTCCATTCGTTGTGCAGAGGTGTTTTAAAACTTGGCTGCCTTTCTGTGTGCACTGACAGCAGTGTGTTGGAAATGTAGCAGAAGTTTCCTTGCAACAATGTAACTTTGCACAGTAAGTTCTTCATGTAAGTTCTTCAACAGAACTGAGGAAAAGCTGGTTATGTTTTATAGCCCAAAGCAAGTAATGATATTAAAATTCAGAAATAAGATGTGTGCACTTAATGCATGATACAAAAACATCTAGGAAAAAAATGGTGGATAGTACTTTTCAGATTTTTTTTTCTCTGAAGCCAGAGGACTTTAGGTTTTTACATTCGTGGTTTAAGTTCTCCAATGAGGTGTCACTCATGTCACTTCCATTAGTTGATTCAGACACAGTATAACTTAACCAGCTGGTGAAAGATTAAACAGATGGAAATGCCTGGCTTTATAAATGACTTAGAATATGCACACAAGCTAGATATTGATCATATTTCATGCTGAAATCTTGGGAGGTATTCTGTTACCATTGTGATGGATAAACTTGCTTGAATTGTGTCTGGAACAGGACAGAATCACAATGGAGCAGAATCCACTGGTAACAGTAATGAAGCATTTAACACATCTCCTTCCCTTGGCAAACTGTTTCTGAAGTATAGTGCTGTAATTAGCAAACTTTATAAATAAGCAATTTTTTTGGAAGATATCAAGAGCTTAAAGTATTACTTAGTGTGCCTGCCATGCAAATACATTATTTTGAGTACCTACAAATCTGTTTCTCCTAGAGGTGTGTTTTCTCATGGTTGTGTTTTAGCTGCTGTGAAGCCTTGAGACACTAAGTATGCCACTGTGTCTAGATTAGTACCTTTGACTAGTTCCTCTAAGGCTACAGCTTCAAGTGAAGTATTGCCACACAGCATAGACATATCCTACAGAAGGTTTTTCTCCTTGCTTCTTTGCACAAATTTATAACCATGTTCTTTATCTCTTTTTTTTAATGCCTTTTGCAGCACTCAGCTCTTTTGTGCCTTTTCAGTTTTCTAGAGTATTGATATTTTTCCACTTTTGTAACTCCATAAGCAGAACAGCTGATTTATTGATAATAATGATTTATTTTATGAACATTATTGGGCTTTTCAGGTGTCAACTTTGCAAATAAAAGGCTTTGTTTTGAGAAGACTGAGACTACTTCTGCAATTATACAGCAGGTTTAAGAAACCTTCTGGCAATGACATACTAAAACTCGCTTTGATTTAGGTGGAAATTACAAGAATTGTGCTGTTTTAATACTGTGATTGCTTTGCTGCATTAAAAAGGTCTTGATATAGTGGGAAAGAATAGGTTATTAGCATAATTTAAAATATTACAAGGCATGGTGATGGGTAAAAAATGAAAATTATTCGGTAAGTCAAGGAGCAAACTGACATAAGTAACGTGGATAGAGCAAGGATTAGTGTAAGAAGAGTTGAGGAAAGATGAAGGTGGAAGAAAGCTGACTAGAGAAAGTTAAAAATCGAAGTTGATTGATAGATATGTAGATGTGAAAGAGAAGCTAGTTCAGAAAATCAGATGTGTCTTTTGTAGGGAAATAATGGGAGAACAATCACGAGGATAGCTATTGAGAGGAGATTGTTACATTTAAAGTCTGATTACCAAAACTTGCCCTCAGTTTGTTTTGTCAGTAGGGAAGGGAGAGGCAAATGTTTTTGATTTGTAAAGTATGTGGGTCATGTTTTCATATACAAACTTTTCTGCTTGTGGGTTTTGGAAGACTGGCTGCATTACTGAGCTGGAGATCATAAGTTTATAAACCTTTTTGAAGATCTTGGCTAAAGAGTCAGGTAATGTCAGGGTAGCTCAGTGTTCCAGTTTTGCATCCACTCAGATTGCAGGTGGGCTTTGTTCCAGCTGTCCATCACAGTTATTCCTGTGCATGATTAGCAGAATGAGGTGAATTCAGAACATGATTGGCATAGAAAAAGCAAAGAGTAAAAATCTTAAGATATTTTTAGTCAAGAAGATGGAAGAGTTGGCCTAGGAAATAATATTGATTTTATAAAAACAGAACTGCACAATAGTTAGGGTTGGAAGACCCTCTGGAGACCATGGAGTCCAACCCTGCTGCCAAGGCAGGAAAGGGTCATCTGGAGTCACTTTGGGGCTTGAAAGCTTACTCCAAACTTAAATACCTTAGCTTTACAGGGCTTTTGAAGTATCATTAATAAAATGCTTGGAAATGCTTTTCTTGTTAAAGAAGTTCTCAGCTTTTTCTTTGATACAAAAATCTTTAAATATTTTGGAGCAGTGTGTGTCATAAATAAAATAAAATGCAGAGTGAGTTTCTTGGACTGAGCCTGAATACATTGGTTGTTGCCTTTTCAGTGATTACATATAGGCAATGAAAATACTAAATCCATTTATTTAAAATATTTAAATGTTTTTATTTTCTGTATTGTAAGCTGCCACCTGCCAACCAAGGTAAGTGTGATTAAAGAACAAAAATTAAATAAATAGAGAACAAAGATATTATTGTTGTTGTTGTTACTATTATTTGTTCTTAACCCTATGAGTTTGCTTAATAAAAATAGTGCAGGGATTTGGGCTATAATCTGTCCATCCAACTTCCATTTAATTTTCAATGGTCAGTTGTCTGGTTCTTAAATAATGGTTTATCAACATTGTGTTTGATATGCTTTGGGTTTTGGTTGGTTTGGGGTTGGCTTGGGGGTTTGTTTTTGTTTGTTTGTCTGGTTTTTGTAAGACTAAAGCTCAGTTAGAGAATTGGTTCTTCATCTGCAGGGTCATCAGTGCCATTGACTACAATGTTCCTCTTGCTGTTTTGAATACCTACTTTATGTCTTTTCCACTGAAGATCAGATAAATAATACTACTGACATTCTGAATATTGAATAATTTCATTCATGTAAATATTTGCTATATTGCATCTTAAAAGTGGTGTATTTAGAGGCTGTATTTCCTTTTGTTTGTCCTCTCAAATTTCTCTAATTTCCTGTCATATAGAACAATCCCTTTAGTTTGAAGTTTGGTACTTTTTGTTTGAACATAGATGCTACACTGAAATGTAGGCTGATGTATCACCAATATCACAGGGTTGTGGAAAGGCAAACAGAACCCTTGATCACCCAGGAAATGTATTATCAACAGAAAAGGGCAGTGTTATTGCCACAGTGAAGCTTCCCCTGTATTGCTAGCACTAGAATTGCTACCATTCTTGGTCAAGAAGGGTGGATACGAGTCCAGAGGAGGTAAAAAGTCTACTCAGATTGTTAGGGGAATGGAGGTTTATCTTACAAGAACAGATCAATGCTGTTCAATTAGTCTGGCAAAGGAATAGCTGAGATGGCAATTGCTGTGTGTAAAGGGAGTAACCATAACAGAAGAGAAAAAGAACTGTTTAAGATAGGTGTCAGTGTTGTTCCAGGAATAACTTGAAGACATTGGCTGTAAATAAATCATGTATGGAAATCTGTAAAATGATCAGCACCCCAGAGGCATATGGTTCTGATGCAGGTAGAGTGAGGAGGAAAGAACTGCTTTCAAGACAGCAATTCATGAAAAGATGAAACAATATGTTTCTTGTAACTTGAACTGACTGAAGTTACGTGTCTGAAAAGACATTTAATTTTTGTATTTATTTTATTCACCTTGTTGAAATTTATTTTAAAAAACCCCCTTATTATTCTGCTCTGAAATGCTAAGACCTGGAGATGCTTTCAGGTGTAATGTGTGTATGCTGTGGATTTTTTTCAGAGATGGAGCCTGAAGCCCTAAATCTTCAGGCTGAATAATAAGTCCACAGAAATCTGTTGGTACATTTTCCAAATATTTATTGCTCCTATTGACTATGTGTGATAAGCATAAGAGAAAGCAGATTGAACATGAAGGTAAAAGGCTGATATCTCATAGGTAAACCCAGCTCTTCTGAAAGGCAAGGAAATTCCTTTTGCTATTCAAGGAATAGCAGGATTGGAGGATTGGTTACTTGCGAGCCTGTAAGATCCAAACTGATAAGGATTATAAGGAAGAACATTAGGATAACTGAACTTGACTTTTCAGATATGTGTTTTATAAACCTTACACCTTCGAATGTGCTTAAACTTCTGTAAAAAGAATCTGGATGTTTTTGTTTGTGCTTGTATACACAGAGAGCTGGCAAAGCACAGACATTCACTGCTATGTAGAACCTATTTTTGGCAGTGTAATTACATTCAGAGAAAAATAGTTTATCATGTTGCTTTGCTGCATTTAATCTGCAAAATCTTAGTGTGTTTCTCCATTGTGAAGTAGAATTTCAATTTCTCACACATACCTGTGTCTCTGAAATCAGTTAGGTGGTACAGAAGGAGCTAGTTGAAATTTTCTGTTGCAAAGATGATTGGGACATCTGTTGTGTTTGGGTTTGGCTATAATTAGTTTTTTATTAGATAGAAGTTCACTAGTACAGACAGGAAAAGAAAGATTAGTGATAGGAAAGAAGAATGAGGGTTCAGTAGTTGTCAGTGCATTAAATGCTGTGTGTTTTTTGTGATATTCTTACTGGCAGCTTGCATTGTCATCAGAAATGCCCCTAAATAACAGAAGCATTGAATTGCCTTCCTCTGCTGTTGCTAGACTTGAATTTTATAACATTTAAATTCTAAAAAATTAATTCAAAATACGGAAACTTGTATAATAGTTCAAACAAACTACCTGCTGCATCTCTGATTTACTACATTCGTGATATTCTGGAAAAGATTTATGATGTTGCACTCATTTGCATTGATCAAGAGAAATTGAAAATCATAAATTCAAGCTTTTCAAATGCCTGAGTAACTTTTAATTTGAAAGAAGTTGTCATATAATAGGTGACATTATTCACCATTCTAATTCTGCTAAATAAATTTTATAGAATGTATAGTGTTGTTTCCTGGTCAAAAACTAGAATCCAGGAGTAGTCAAGGCATCAGGCACAAATCAGCCTTTTGAATAGAAGTGTGAAGATTCGAAGATGCAGCAGGGCTGGTGACGTTTTTTGGAGATGTAAGCAAGAGACAGTTACATTGCACTATATTTAGAAATCCAGTTTTGAAAAGAAGATGCTGTAGGAACACACCAAGGTGACTTAATTCTATGCTTGTCTTTTTTAAAATTTTAATTTTAAAAATTTTCAGGATTCCAAAAGGCTTGCCATCAAGAAACCAAATTAATTTCTTTTTTGGTTAAGTGCAAAAAAATTGTAAAATACGGATGACATTGACTTCACTGTTACCCAGTAGGATGATTTAAAACTAATCTTTCTTTCTTCTTTTGTTCAGGCCAAACAAATAATCTGAGCTTCCTTTCCTTTCCATCATAAGTTATCTTACTCTTTCAGTCCTTAAAGTAGTCTTTCTGTAATAAAGTAAATAGAGTATTTCATCTGGACAAGAGGGTCTTCTAAACCAGTAGAATGTCACTTCCTTGTCTTCCTGAAGCACATTTTAAATTTTTTAACACACCCCCACACCCCATGTACTTTTCCTGCTCTTCTGAGCTGAAGACTGAAATAACCTGATCTTAGAACTGGCACATGTTCTGATATATTTTGTATAGATTCTGGTGTTTAAAAGTTCACTGCACTAGAAACTGTTGTTTATTTGTTACTGATTGAGCAGCTATATAGATTTTGCTTGTTGTTTGTCATTGTAGAGCTGAAGACTCTAAAATTTATTGAGGTGAACTATTTTTTTCAACTTCCTCCAGGAAAATAGTGTCTGACATACCTATTCAGGAAAAACCTGGAAAGATGGCATGCTTTTTATCAAACAATTATAATTTTTCTTCTGCTTTTTTTTTCTTTCTTAGGAAGGTTCTACTAACGTTGGAAGTAAACGTTGGGTATCACAGTGGGCCAGTTTGGCTGCTAATCACACACGTCATGACCAAGATGACATGAGATTGGAGTCCTCTGTGCCTGCTCCATTAGAAAATGGTATTAAAAACTGTTCTTATTGTCATAATTTATGCTGAAAAACCTGTGTAAGGGAGAAAAGAATGACTATGTACTGTACTTAATCAGCTTTTCTTTTACTTCTAATGTCTCATTTTCACATGAAATTTTTCTGTTTCATTGAGCAGAAACAGTTAAAAACAAGCTCAGCAGTAGTGGTGTCTGCATGACAGTTGAGTGCCAGTATTACACTGAAGGTTACTAAAACAGGAGCATTTATAAACTGTTTATTATTAGAGAAACTTTCACTTAAATACAATTTGGGGGTAGGTCTGCATAGTATGTTTCTTTCCTTACATCATTCTTAGTCTAATTGGACTTCATTGTCGTGATTATTAAACAATCCAACCTGAGACACTTCAGCTGAAGCATAGCATCCTTCCTTATCTTGGAAATACGGAACATCTTTTATATTTCTTGAAAAATCCAGACACTTTTTCTTTAGCAGTGGACAACCTTATCTCCCTTTCTTGTGAGTGCCAGGTGTTCAGGGTATGTCTCTTCATAGTTTAATTTTTCACATTTCTGATTTTGAAATGGTTTATTCTTTAACATCTACACTGTTAACTATAAATGAGCTACTTGCCCTACTTCTCTTCTGCTTTTTTCTTCTTGTCAGTTTCACTTCAGAGGTTATGATCATCACTGGGAGAAGTTTTACAAAGAAGTTCTGCTTTTGATGTTGCATAATGCATATATCTGCACCAGTGCATGAAAGAATTCTTACAGTGACTGCTGCTTCTGTTGTAGCTTTTCATGTTGCTCCTCTCATAAGCATTGAACTTTGCCTAAGGTACTAAAAGTAAAAAAAGTTGGAGAGGGGAAAAATAAATTATCTGATACACAGAGAATAATGGAAATAAAGAGCAGATTTTGCACTATTTGAAAGGATTGGGTGTGTACATACAGGACACGTAAAGTCATTGCTATTGAGACTGATCCTTTGGGTGGTTAATTGGGAGCTTTGGTGGTCTTTTGATTTCTGTAGTGTTTTAAATGGTCACTTTCAGATGAGGCACTACCTAAGATTTTCTTTGCAGAGGTAAAGGTTCTTTTTACCATTATAAGAACTAAGATAAGAGATAAAATGAAGTAACTACTGTGTAGTCCAGACCCATACTGCAAAAATTCTAAAATATTAAAGGAGAAATAAAGCATTCAAAGCACTGAAGCACCAAAGGTGTAATAAAAATAAAATTCAGTATGTACATATAAAAACCAATTCACAAAGCATGTCTTGTTGATTTAGATGCCTGTATCATCTTTAGAAATCTTAGTATTTAAACTACACATTACACATACATAGCCAAATATGATGCTGAACAACTCCATGCTTTTTTTTTTAATAAAGGTTGTTTGAAATTCACCAAGAAGCAAGTTACATGCTTATATATGTATTAAATATTTGATCTGGTAAGCATATCTGAGAGAAGTCAATCTTCACAGATGGCTATCATATTGGTTTGCATTAAACCTTCAGTTTTTTAATAATTTTCAAGAAAAAACTATCCTGGAATTAGAAAATCTTGCTTAGATTTCAGAGGTACTTACTGTTTCTAAAACCAGTGTCTTAACACAGATTATAGAAAAAAAAAAAAAGAAAAAAAAAAACCCAACCTGTGAGTGCTTTTGCATTCTTTATCAAAGGTTTGACACTGCAAAGAGAAAAGATAGAAGAGCATGGGTAGGAAGTAGCAGGTATACATATAGCATGATTGTTGATATTCAATTAATTGCTTAGAGGATTCTTGCAGAGAGAGAAACCCTATACTCCAGTTCTTACTCCTGGAGCAGCCAGTTTGGTGGCAAGCTGTGATAGGAAAGTCCCAACAGGGTGTGCAGAGCAGTTGTTTATAGATCTCTCCTGACAGAAAGGGAATTGACAGATGTGTGTTACTAAGTGTGTCACATTATATTGCAACAGCAGACAAATGAACTGCAAAAGGATTTTTTTCTATCCAAACATTCAAAGAGCTAGTCATAGAGCAATATATATCACCTTTGAGTAATAAAGGCTTTTTTTTTTCTGACAGCACTGTGTTTGTTGAATGGGCAAAGAGGGCACAGTCATCATTACTGTGGAAAAATAAAGTTTGGCTTCTAAAACAGTTATTCCTTGCAACAGTCCATGGCCATGCTTTTCTGCCAAAGGAGCATTCACTCTATGTACACTAAGAATTCAGTGAAAGTGCTTTAGCACTAGTACTGCATACTTTAGATACTTTGTATATGTTTTCCATGCATTTTTATACTACAGTGTCTTGTTTGAGATAAAAACATTCTTTTTGCTTTCTCAGCCATAGTAAGTTCTATGTTCATGAGTGGGGCTTTTCAGTATTGCTGAGAAGTGTCTCCCAGCACTGCAGATTCTTGCCTAAGTGAGGCGGGGCCTCGCAGGGAGAGGCTATAGTCTGTCCACGAGGCAGACCTCGAGCTGTGGAACAGGCAAGTAGGGAGGAAGAAGGAGTATCTTACTGCTTTTGGTAGTTTTGAAATCTGGTCCTAAAGGTGTTTAAGAATGGAAGACTTGCTTTCCATTTCCTGTTGTAATGGTGTGCTGATTAATGTAACAGTGGTTTCTTACCTATTTTAACCTACTGTGAGATCATAAAAACTTTGTATATATGACTCAGCTGGCTAAAAGAGTTTGTTAAATGTTTTTCTGCTTGTCTAAGTGTAATTGGTCTTAACATAGAACAACTGGATGAACTGATGACTTTTTCGGTTCTGTTTTATGTTGTATTAGTCTTCTGCAGTCTTAAACGTTTAGTCTTTCTATTTGCCTTGCTGTTGAATGTCTTCTCAAATATTTTTTTCTCTTTCATTTTCAGACACAGATATCAGTGAGTCTGGTATTTCTGTTAGAAGCGCTGGTTCTGCCGCTTCTCTGACCAGCCAAGGTGAGCGAAAGAGGAGGACACTTCCACAGCTTCCCATAGAGGAGAAAGTGAATGAAAACTCAAAACCCAAAACTGTATCTCATCAGAGGTCAGAAATAGGTGAAAAGCAAGACACTGAACTTCAGGAGAAAGAAACTCCAGCTCATGCCTCAGATGCTAAGTCAAACAGAACAATGAATGGTCTTTCACCCAAAGCTACTGGAGACAAAGTTTTTTCTTTTCCCAGCTCTTCTAGTAAAGAGAGAGTTGAAACTGGCAGAGAAACTTCTGTGGTGAAACAAGCTTTAGCAAAAATTCAACAACAAGAAAGAAAGGAGCAAGGACACTGGACACCCTCAAAATTATCCTCTACAAAATCTGCTGCAAACCAGGTTGAGAAAGGTAGGGAGGAGATTGTTAAGTCACCCAAAACTATAGATAATCAAGACAATGCTCCTGGACATGTTACAGATAAAACAGAAATTAAGTTGGCGCAGATTGAAGGAAAAAGAAGAAAAAATGAGGATATCATTAGAGGACAAAGTCCTAAAGTACTTGGAGGAGAAAAAAAGGAATCTTCAAAACCATTAGTGAGGCAAGGTAGCTTTACTATAGATAAGCCTAGCACGAATATACCTATAGAACTTATTCCTCACATTAATAAGCAGAGTGGTTCTGCTGCTCCTTTAGTATCAGCAAACAGGTTGCGTGACAGAAGTGATTCGATGGACACTGATTCCAGTATAGATACAACGCTCATTTTAAAAGACACAGAAGCTGTAATGGCTTTCCTTGAAGCTAAATTGCGTGAAGAAAATAAAACTGATGAAGGTCCTGACACTCCTAGTTATAACAGAGATAATTCCATATCACCAGAATCAGATGTTGATACAGCCAGCACAATCAGTCTTGTTACTGGTGACAGCGAAAGAAAATCCACACAGAAGCGGAAGAGCTTTACAAATTTATATAAAGATAGATGTTCCACTGGTTCCCCTTCAAAGGATGTTTTAAAATCTTCCACAAGTGCCAGAGAAAAGATGGAAAAGAAAACTAAGAGTCGATCTTCAGATGGTGGGTCTAGAGCTGACGCTCGCAAAACTGTACAATCCAGTGGAAGAATGAGACAACCATCAGTAGATTTAACAGATGATGACCAAACATCCAGCGTACCTCATTCTGCCATTTCTGATATCCTATCATCTGACCAGGAAACCTACTCTGGCAAATCACATGGAAGAGTTCCTTTTGCCTCAGCAGATGAACTTGTACATTCCAAGATGGAGGGAAAGTCCGCTAAATCAAAATCCTCTCCTGTTGGACTTGGGCAGTCTAGTAAATCTACCACTCTTCCAAGACCTCGTCCCACAAGGACTTCTCTCCTGCGCAGAGCACGCCTCGGTGAAGTCTCAGATAGCGAGCTTGCGGATGCCGATAAGGCTTCAGTCGCGTCTGAAGTGTCCACTACAAGTTCTACATCAAAACCTCCATCAGGGAGGAGAAATATTTCCAGAATAGACTTACTCGCTCAGCCTCGCAGAAACCGACTTGGCTCTTTATCAGCACGTAGCGATTCGGAAGCAACAATAACCAGAAGCACTGCCTCATCACGTACCCCAGAGGCCATTATCAGAAGCGGTTCAAGGTTGCTCACAGGAGGAGATAGCGCTAAAGTTTCTGCTAGAACTCGAGCCAATAGCATTTCTCGACTTTCGGATTCCAAATCCAAATCTTTGTCTTCGGCTCATAATTCTCCCTCAGGTATGTGAGATTATTTGAAATAATTTTGTACAATACTAGGTGTTTTTAACATGTCAATTTTTAAAAGAAATTGTTCAAGAAAGATCTCTTATGAAACTGTTGAGTTTCAGTTGATGCAGTCTTTTTCTTTGGAGTAAGAGGCTTCCATCACTGGTCTTGTGGAGGTTTCTCATTTAAAATTACAAAGACAAGAAATTGTAATCTTTTAACTCTTTGGATATGTTTTCATCTTGAAACCAGTAAAACAGGACTGATTTGGGAGAGTCAAATGCATCAACAATCATTTGTTTTAGTGCAAAAACGGACCCAAGATCTCTTCACTCAAACCATGGTAGTTGAAGTTCAGAAGGTCAGCAACACTATTTATTACACAGAAGACATAATATTTATTTATAAGGTAGGCTTGTAAATAGGCAATCAGAGATTTTTTTTATAAGAATAGTAACACTGAAGTAATGAATTCAAAAACTATGTACTACCTAACTAAATATCATAAAGTAATTTCTTTTAAAGGGTTTGCCTTATCTTGGTTTATTTCCCATTCTGTGTTCCAAATTGTGGCAATTTATGATTTCATTATGACTTCCAGAGCATGTTGATCTTCTTTGGTGTGGTGGTTACTCTACCTTGTCTTACATTTGGAAAGAAAAATCCTTATAATCTACAAATTTTAACCTCTACTATTCTGTTAGAAGTTAACATTCTTAGTGCAAGCAGTATGAAAGCTGGTAGGTTTTTTCAACAGCAATATTAAATCTACCAGAATAAAATGTGATAATTATAAAAAGTGAACTTCCTTGTGAAATGAGTATCTAAAATAAATATCTGCTTGCTTTTAGAATTGTCATGCTACCAGCTTTACCATATTTGCAGTCAATCCATAGTCTCAGAATAAAATTAGAGTAGCTTCCAGTGTTACAGTGCACTGAAATTCGGCTACATCCCATTCAGGCTTGATATAAGCCACTGTTATACTTAATTTCCCACATTCTTGCTGTCCTTCTGTTTCTTTTATATCATGAGTGGACCATGTCAGGATTCGTAGCATTGTGTATTCCCCAGGTAGTTACTTGTGGCTGTGTCATTTATTAGCTTCATGGAAGTTTCTGCTGCGATACAAATGAGGTGTTTGCTGAACTGTAAAGTTGACTCTGTTTGATACTATGACAGGTGTCTACAAAGGTACCCAAAACAGGTGACGCTTCAAATAAAAATTTGGTCTTTTCTTGTAAGATACAATTGGAAAAGCAGCTTGTTTTCAATTTTAATCAAAATTTTGAATTGACGATGCAGCCTGAAATGTGGCAATAGTAGGGAAGGGAAGTGTCATTTAAGACTTCCCACTAGTTCACATTATGATAATGCTGATTTTTGAAAAGGTAAAGCCCAGATGTTGTGTGTCACTTCACTGCTTTTGTTTTTCACAAAACTCTATATGAATTTTGAGTTTTGTGTCCATGTGAAGTACCACAGGCTTCCTAGACTTTTCCCAAGTTGCTGCATTGAAGTGGTTTACTGCTTCTATTAAGGGAAGCAAATGTATCTTTCTCTTCTCATTCTATTAGTCTATCACTTCGTTGTCTTTGTTAAATGTTCATTTCCCCATGTCACACAGTCAAAGTTCACTGTAGCTTATACAAAACACTGTTTTCAAGAGAGAAAATATGCCATCTTCTTATGGGTACCCTAACAAAATAATCTAGATAATTTTAAGAGACCATTGTTAGAAAAATCTACAGTAGTAATAACTCCTGTCTTATAAAATTTTGTCAGTTAAAATACATCAACAGAGACGCCTGTCAGTGCAAAGGCTGAAAGCAATTAATGAAGCAATCAGATACTTTCAAAACAAAATCATTGCTAAATAAACCAATTAAGTCTTGTTACTATATAAGTAAAAAACATTATTACTACTGTTTAAGATTAGAGTTCTAAATTTTGACTGTATCAGTAACATTACTGTATAATTTTTAACTGATTTATTTAGATTATATTTTAGGCAAATCTGAATTGTGTTGAAAGTGGTGTAATTTTCTGTTGTATATAGGAGTATATGTATAAATGCATCACCAGCTACATATAGGCCACTTTTAATTCTTCAATTTAATTTTGTCTCTAGAAAAGTCAACAATTCAATTAATTTTAGCACTTTTGGAAAGTACTAATGAAGTGCTTTACTAAAGTGCATGAACTGTTTGAATATGTTTTACTTCAGACACATTTAACCAAGGCATAACAGGAATAGATTTTCTTCTCTGCCTGGACATAGAAAGACTGAAAAATGAATGATTATTACCAGTATTGGGTTTGGGGTTTTGTTTCCTTTACCAGAGGAGTAGCTGCTTTCAAAATGTTAAATACGTTCCATGGGTTATCTCATCAGAGGTCAGTTAACACTACCACATTATAGATCAGTAAACACTGGCAGCCTCTTAAATCCAGCCTATGAAGAGAAAGTTGTTTCTGCACTTCCCAAATCAATGTTTAGACATACATACCTGTAAAAAGAGAGCAAGAATAAGATGTAATTTCTGGATTTTTTTTTTTTTACTGTTTTGTACTATATGTGGATTAATTGCAACATGATAGGGTTAAAATTGTCAAAGCTAGCAGCAGATCAGTAATTTCAAGAATCATTTCTAATTCTTGATGCAGTGAGGTATTGCTTCTATATGAAGGGGCAGGCAGATAAATGGAACATCTTGGGTGAGAACTGTCAGCATTCAAGTCAACACTAGAATGTTTCTGTGGTAGGAGGCTTGATGACTGACAGCACTGTGAAGACACGTGAAGCAGAATTAGTGACTTTATAGCACAAGCAGTGAAAGGTCTGATCAGGGCACTGGATCATCCAACAGTTGAGTGTGATCAATAAAAACAGAGGAGACCAGAGACCTATTTTCACAACAACGAAGGAGAATTGAAGGTGATGTTAGAGAAGGAAGAATGCATCCAGAAAACAAAGGGCAGGATCAGACCTCATGCAAAAGTGCTAAGCTGCAACTGTAAAATCAAGCGTTGAGTCAGAACAGAGAGAGAGACCTTGAGCAGCCTGTTGTGTTTGTAAGCTTTGCTGGCTTGCTGACCATTGCAGCAAGCAATGTCATTGCAAAGAGCTGGCAGATAGTTTGATCAAAGATGTTGAGGGAACTGTGGAGGGAAAGAAATGGATAATGGAGAAAAAACAGCACTTTCTAAGTATATTTTAGTAGTAGGAGCTTGGAAATGGATGCACCTTGGGAAGTCAATGCATGAATGAGAGTAGAAATTTTTTTAAGGAGTATATTCAATAAAATTTATTCTCAGATCTTTGAAGTGTGAGTACGTTGTCCAAATCAGCAAATTTGCCACTTAATTGTTGTCTGGACATTATACTTCTCACAGAGTAGTCACTAAAATAGGTTTGAATGCTGATTATTTTAATCAGGGTTTTGGAGGATTTTCTAGGTTGTGCTACTGATATTCACAGTCTTTGGTCTCTGAGATAAGCAACTGCACAACAGCTTTCAGAAATGTACAGAAACTACAATGACATTTGGGGCCTGCATAATTTAAAGATAGTATTAAAAGCATATATATGCAAATTCATAGCTGCCTAATTGGGAAACACGCTTGGATATGCTTGTCATGAATTACACAACTTTCAGATATTAAAGAGAAACATATCGATAATCTGTAACACCCCAACATTTCAAGGCCTTAAAATTTAATGGTCTTAAAAACAGGGCTATGTCATGTTACAAATGATTGTTATTGATGTCATTTCAGTTAGTCTCTCTGAAATGTTTAAGCCTTTACAAAATTCAGTATTTTTGACTGAAAGTATAATCTTTTCCTAAAAAAGTGTGGGTGGAAAAGAGGACCTAAGACTAATCTCATCAATATATTTTATTTAAGCAAATGCTTCTAATCTGAATGTTTTAAATCGAATTAACATGATAAAACACTATTTTGTACACAGAGAAATCCAAGCTTCTCCCAGACCCAGACCCTGATGTTGAAACTTACAGTGGTAGAGTACTAGAAATCAAATCTGTTTCTGATATTTCACTTCTCATTCAATTTTTAGTTTTTAAATATGTTATTACATATGCTCATTGTACAGTGCTGAGTTGCTGAACTATCTCACTTGAGAAATTTTAAGATAAATTTTATGATTATTTTGAAGAATATGATTTGAACTGGGACAAAGATTTTAAACAAAAATGGATGAAAAAATGTGGGCCCAAATCATAAATCTCTTTGGACTTTGGTCACACATTGCTTGCATGCTGTTGGTGGGAAAATGTACTTTTTCTGCTCATGTTTTACTTCCCTAAGATGAAACAACTTTGAAACCTCCAAAAGGAGATCAGAAAATGATTGAGGAGACAGTACAGTACAATACAATGCAATAAAGTTAGAAAATGTAACAAAAAAAAAAGTAGAACTGGACATAATTTGAAATCCACATTTACACCTGAAAAAATTACAGAAGCATGTTTTTGTTTTCAGCAATTGAAACTTCATTATTTATATGAGGGAAGGGATGTAAGCTTATACACCAATGTCATATCTTACATACCATAATCTTTGCATTACACAAAAATTATTTCCATTATTCATTACTTAAATTCATATTGGTGTATACTTCATTTGTAATGTTGGTTTTTTAATCTGTCAGGAGAAATCATTATTGGTTCTTGCATTATTTAATACTAAAAAACAATTTATATCATTCAATTCTGTTATTTTTCAGTCACCAATAGGTGGTAACACACTAATTTCATTTTCTGCAGTACTTACAGGACCTTCTGAATGTCAATGAATTTGGGATATTAAATCCCCTGCAACATTTTAGCAGGCTTTGGTGGTGGAGATTTCTTTACACTTGGTGGTATTTCTTCCTGCTGGAAATGATTGAGGACAGCATATCCATTTTCTAGACTTGAGTAATTCATAAGGGGACAAGAGCCTCCTACTTAGTTTCAGTTCTCCTGTACACTTCAGGCTGTCCCCAGCAGCATGGCACTATAATGCTTTGTGTGCTGCATGTCAGAATATATACTTCTTTCTCTGAGCCTGCTTTTCCTATGAATGTGCTGCAGGTTTTCAAAACACAATATTAATTTTACATATTCTTTTTCTGTACTTACACATAATCATAGAATCATTAAGGCTGGAAAAGAACTATGCATCACCTAGGAGTTTTATGCTTTCCTTTTGTAAGCATGCGTTCCAGGCTTGGTGCCAGCTCCATCCTTCCTTCATATCTGTTCTTTTTTTTCTGTGTGTATCACATAAACCTTGAATGAAATTTGGGAAAAAATCTGCAGAAAAAGTGCAATCTGACTATATACTTAAATGTTAATGAATTGGGCCCTTGTTTTGTAATACAGTTTGTTTGAGCTCATATACAGTCACTGGCTTTTACATTTTACTTCACTCATCACTATACAAAGAGCATTAGTTTTATGTTTTTATTAATCAATATTTTTTGTTTAACACAAATTCTGTAGCTTTCTTTTAAAGATGTAGTAAAAAATCCTTTTGTGAGGTACTTGGGGATGGATAATGAATAGCTGTGTATTTTTGTGATGTTACTGAAATAATACTGCTTTTTCTTATTAAAGATGCCATAATAATTCTTTTTTAATAATTAAACTAATTTAGTAAGTGCAAGATGGAGGCGCTTTCCTACAGATTATGCTTCCACCTCAGAAGATGAATTCGGATCAAACCGTAATTCCCCTAAACATACCCGTCTACGTACCTCTCCAGCCCTGAAAACCACACGACTGCAGAGCGCTGGGACAGCAGCTCAAAGCAGCAACACCTTCAAGCACAGGATAAAGGAGCAGGAAGACTACATTCGTGACTGGACTGCCCACCGGGAAGAGATAGCAAGGTTGGTTTGAAAGGAGTGCCCCTAAAATCACAGTTTGTGCCCAGCCACTGGTACAGGTGCACACAGAGGACAGAGAGCTGATGGAATTTCTGTGTCACTGCTTACTGCTTTCCTTCACTCACTAAATGGGTAACTTAAAATTCTTCTTATGAGGAACTGGCAGACAGAACCCTCACATTACCAGCACATCTCTTTTTAGTAGAAAATCATAGTAACATCCCATTTGTGATAGCCAAATCCCAGAAGCTGAACTTTCAGTTGCATTATTAGGACTTGCAGAGGTACTTTGTGTATTCTCCTGAGGCAGAAGTGTATGTGATTTTGTACTGCCTTTACATATTGAGATAAAATTTCACATCAATCCCAGGTGACAGAGAGAGAAAAAAGGAAGCTTTGGAATATGAGTGACCATGTTCTCATTTTAATTTTTGATTTATCAAGACATTGTTTCATGTTAGGTACTTTCTGATTTAAGTCATGCATATTCACCAAATAGTTTTTTTTTTGTTGTTGCAAGTCTGTGAAATTAGCATATCATATATCTCTGTTATTGCTGGTACCGCTCTGCTTCAAATGAACCAAGGAAAAGTTAGTTGCACATTTTGGTAATCAATTATTTCCATATCATGCAACATCCAGACAGTGAAGACTTCGGAGAGCTTGCACAAGCATGTAAATGTTATTTAATACTTAGATGTCAGTGTTCAGATTCCAAAGGTTTTCACAGAACTTCATTGGGAAGCCTAAACAAGAAATATGTTTTCATTTAAGATTGATTTTAATAGCATGGAGTGTTTTCAAAATCATCTTCCTAGAACATCTCTTTCTTTTCAGAAGTCTAAAGTTAGAGATGGTTATAGGAAGGACTGTGTGTCTATGGGAAAAATAACTGATAGCCATAGCGTGTTAGTTCCTCCCGGTAAATCGTACTGTTGAATCTCTACTTCAGTGAAACTTTTTGATATGATTTGCTCATCTAGGAGAGATTTACACTGGAAGTAATTGATGATTCAGTCTGAACTCATTTGATGGTTAGGTTTGCATATTTTTTCTCTTCCTTTTGGATTCTTACCCTTTCCTACTTTGATGTTTTGACTTTAAAATTTGTTTTAAAGGCTGTGTGCTTATCCTACCTCTCTAGCTTTATTTTCAGTGGAAGTGCTGAGAGGCTCAAATCAGTACTCCCAAATTTTTAGGTTTATGTAGAGATTTCACACAACTTGCATTAAAGAAGGTAAAGAAAAGTAGCATTTAGCATCTGAGAAATTCCAGGTTACTGTTGTGTGTTGTCACTGCTTCTAATACCAGTTTTAGCCTCTACTGAGAGCACTTGCTGTAGGTCACAAGTTGATCTTTTCTGTGTCTCTATATCTTTGTAATGATTCACATTTTTGCTCCCTGGCTTGAATTTTAACTCATGTCCTCTATAAGATATTTTTTGTCTCTGTTCCTATTTCCTTGCTAACCATAGGCTCTATTATTGCCTACCCTGGGTTTTTTTTTCCATCCCAGCCATCAGTCCAGCCTCTATGTTCAGGGTCTCTTCAACTCTCTTTAGAGTTTTAAAAAAATTAATAACTGGTTATATGCTCTCATTAAAATTAGTTGATTTATTTTTGTTGTTGAATAACTGATTAGATAAGGCAGGTGTGAGGATATGCCTTTAATAAAATATATGTGTGGCAGAAAGTAGTGCAGAAACTGTATGGCAAACATTTCATTGCATCCATATTACCATCATACTGTGTTCTAGCTGGTCCTTCATGACTGACCCAGTTTGCACTTTTCACAGACTTCATGATTTACAGACATTAATAAAACTGAAAATTTGAAACAGGTGTTTAGGTAAAGTTCCTGGAATAACTAAACTTGATTTAAAGCCACTTTGACATAGAGGGAATTTACACACTCAGAACAACAGGAGCTTCACGATATTTTATTTAAGGATGTTGAAGTATTGTTACAAAATCCACAGACTCAGTAAAGGGAGTGTAATAGTAGAGTAAGCATAAAAATTTTTTAGTAATCCAGTAGTTCAGCACTATTGCACATATCTTAGACATATTCTTATATCCTTGTGGTTTTTTCTAACAATGGACATTCTTTCACTACAGGTAAATAAGAACTAGAGTTCCAGGCTTTTGGAAAAGGTGGTCAAAGGTGCTCTCCATCCCAAGCCCTGTGTTCTCACCTTCTCCTATGTGTTGGAAACGGAGTCTGTTCCCTATGTAGCTGTGTAGCTGCCTGAGTCTGCTCACTGGGTGAATCTAAAGCAGCATTTCCTGGAGTGGGTTGAGGGATTTGGGGAATTTGAGGTTTATTAGTTTTGCCTCTGTGAATTGATTTGCCTTGTATGATTGCTAGGTCTGATGCAGGAAGCAGTAGAGATCTGCAAGGCAGCCTACAGTTGTAGTAAATAGTGTGCACCTAAAGCCAAAGTCTCTTGTCTCTGATTACACAAAACATACTCCTTACACTTAAGCAAAAATTTCTGCTGCTGGAAGTTAATGTAGAATGACTAGAAAACTTCATAAATCAGACTCACCTCTCAGCTGGTTTCTAATATTCTTTTTCACAATGCTTCTCGCTTAGTGCTCTATATTGTTTCTATACAAAAATGTGAGTACTGGACTATCTCTTACTGTCACATAGAAAATGATTCCAGATCTTGTTCACATGACTGATATTTGACTATGGTAATTATCTACCAAGTTGCTTACCATTCTTGTTAGAATTGTTTATTTTGATATTTCTGGGATTCATTTGAATTAATGTTTATATGGAGATCTGACACTTTATGCAATTTTGATTTTGTTGTAAGAACTCAAATGAAGTGGTTGTGTTGTGTTGAGGCATTGCTGATTTCTGTGAAGAGTAAAGTCTTCATTAATTCATGCTACTTTTGATTACAGTGTTTAATGACGTTTCTCGTATGGAAAATTTGCTGATAATTGAAATCTCCTGTTTTTTCTCCACAAGTACTCATTAAATACCAGTACTTGTCACAGAAAATCAAATGTGAATAGTAGCAACTTCTCCATTTAAGGAAGAAGTTAGATGATGGTCTGAAACAAAGGAAGTAGCTGTTTTAGTATCTCTATTACTAAAAATATTGGACTTTTAATGGCATGTGTAAATTGGCACATACTTGTCTCCAGCCCTCTTATAATTATATGGGTATCTAAGCTGCACAGAGTTGCACTTCATTGTGGATTGCTGATGGTTAGCCACAAAATCTAGTGTTGGAATTCCCTGGAAATTTCTCTAGTTATGTTTGCGTTTCTAGTTGGAATTCTGTTCACTTACTCTTGTGCTACCTCAGGCCAGTGGTGTCCATTGTTTTTGACTTGAAGACAAAGTGAAAATTAGGAGCAGAAGGGAGCTCACCTTGAACAGTCAGGCTCTATGGAGCCCAGGGTGTGTCACTGTCCCATGTCTGTGCACCTTCTTCCACTTGAGTGGCGAGTGCTTCACATCTCCGAATCCTCGGTGGCACACGAGTGGCACTGTCAGCCTCTGTGCCTTCAGTGCTGTCAGGCAGAAGTGTGAATGGGGATCACTTGGCAATCTGCTCTTCTCAACTCTGTGATCCAGGCTGAAAGTTCAGGGTGTCATAGTTAGTAAGGGCTTTTAGCTTTTGCTTTGTGGGAGTTTTTTGTGCTGTTCCCTCCTTCTTTTGGGATGTCCTGGAGAGGAGTAGCACAAGCAGAGCAAGCCAGAGCAAAGCTGTTTTTTTGATGTAGTGAATCAGAAGAAAAGAAATCTTTGGCTGAGAATTCAGTTGTATTTTTGTAATACTATCATATCCAGGTTTTTAAAGTTGTATTCTATTTTTGTCACCGAAAAACTTGTCTTGATTACGTTTGAGGATTTAGGGTATTTGTCTCTAATTTCAGACCCATAAGCAGCTTGATTTGAGGTGTGCTGCTACTAGAAAATCAGGAGTCCTGAAAACATTTTTTTCAAGTAGGCAAACTAAGGTACAAATTAAATGTTTTCTGAACATTTCAGATTTACTGCCATGTTACACAGCTCATCTGGTGGTATTTTCAGCATATTTCCTATGCATCCTCTGTGTTGGAGATACTGCGTATTGCACACATCTGTCTGAATTCCAGGAAGAAAAGGATACTCTGTCTTTTGAGATCACTTTCCAACTTCTTCCTCTAGAAAGGCATGCCATTAAAAACTTCAGTCAAAATTTGCTTTTATGGTTCTACAAATAATCTTTCTGTTTAGAAAGGCATGCATGTTTTCATAGCATGGTTATCAGGAACTGGAACTTACAACCTCAAAGGCTGCAGATTGGGCTCTACTGGCCCAAAAGTATTTGTAGGGGAGAATGTAACACTCTCTTTATTACTAGGATCAGTCAAGATCTGGCTCTCATCGCACGGGAAATCAACGATGTAGCAGGAGAGATAGATTCAGTGACTTCATCAGGCACTGCCCCCAGTACCACAGTAAGCACTGCTGCCACCACCCCTGGCTCTGCCATAGACACTAGAGAAGAGGTAGGAGATCTTCATGGAGAAATGCATAAGGTTCTTCCTTTTCTTTATTTCTTTTGCTTTTAGCATTTTGCATAGCCTTTTTAGTTACTTCCATTCAAATTGTATGCATGATCTCTACATTGTTTTTTTGATTTGGAGTTCCTTTACATTTCAACAAACAACCCAGAAGTTATTTTGTGAACACAGCTTGTACAAAGGGTGCATACTATCTGTCTCCTTTTTTCCACGAAACATAGGACAAGATAGTAATTTGTTTCTTGCTTGTCTGTAGCCTTAGATACTGGTGAATGGTATCTAAGTGCATTTAAAGATACTAGTGTGTATGCACTATATATAAATGGATATGTTTGAGTCTTTGCTTAGCTATTAAAAACAAAAAAGTCCCTCTTTTCACAGGTGACATAAACTTTCATCTTCTGAACACTGAAATACTTAGGTACCATCAGTTAACTTTAGATTTTCTTTCTTAATAACATTATCAAAAACTGCCTTGAAGTAAGTTTGCTTGATGCTTCTAATAATTCTTATTTTCTTTGCCTATCTCTGGTGTGCTATTCTATGAATCTCTTGACTAACGTGTTCTAGTAACCATCACAGGTCTAATGCTGGTAAACATGTTAATCTGAATTTAAATCATCACTTTCTACCATGTTACAATTCACCATAATAATGTGTTGTAAGTGTTTAATGCATTTTTTCTTCATAGTATTCCTTTCAAAATGTGTTTTATTCATTTTTGTGTGCATAAATTTCGGTTAATACACTTAGTTTAATATTGTCTTTTTCTGTGGAAAAAAAGATATAAACAGCAATAAGAAATCTGTGAGCTGGGTACTCAGAAAATTTATAAATGCACTCACATAGATTTTGGGTTTAGTTCTCATAGAGTGTGGCTAAACTTTAAAGAGGTAATGCTCTTTTTCTCAGATCCAATTAGGTCACTCCATTTTAAAAAAATTATTAAATAATTATTTTCTTCTTCAAAAAATTTGGTGTATTGTGTAGAGACTGCAGGTGGCAGTATCTCCTTTAGGTAGTGTAGGTCTTTCTGTAACACTATGACTAATTTGGAAAAAAGCCCTAAATCTCAGAGTACTCTTCTTAATTCCACAGATATGTTCCATTTATCAAAGGAATGAATTATGCAGTACCAATTTATAGGTAGCTATAATGTTACCTGCCCATAAGCAGAATTTCAGTGGGGTAGTCTAAATTTGCCATGTATGGCTAGTATTTAAAAAAAATCCAAATCTTGTTCATTTCTACAAGATATTCTTACATAAGAGATGCATCGTTTTATACTATAGAAAACAACAGAAAGATTATTATTTGACAGCCATCTTATAAACTGTTTCAGGACAAAAAACCCCAGTAATCTGGTTTTTGGATGTATTCAGTAGATTTCATGAACTTCATTTTTCTTTTATCCCGCAGTTGGTGGACCGAGTATTTGATGAAAGTCTCAATTTTAGAAAAATCCCTCCAATAGTGCATGCGAAACCCCCGGAAGGGAATGGTCGGCCTAGTGATGCCAGACCTCAGCTGACAGAGGCCCTCGATCCCCCAACAATTACCCGCAGAAGGACTTGGAGCAGAGATGAAGTGAGCACACAACAGGATTCTCTCTAAGAATGTGTCGATTTTAAGCTTTGACAAGTATCTCCCCACTTAATATTCTAGACGTTATCCTGTCTCTCCTACCTCTAGCAGGTGGCATGAGTATGGGAAAAAAACTATATATTATTAATTGGCAAAATGTTCAAATAGCATTGTATATGATACTAATTAAAACATAAATAAGATTTTATAGTTAAAGATACCAAAATATATGGAATTGTTACTATTAAACTAATAATATCCTTTTTATTAAAAACTTACTGCAGGTTATGGGGGACAGTTTGCTGTTGTCCTCAGTGTTCCAGTTTTCTCGCAAGATAAGACAATCCATAGACAAAACAGCTGGCAAAATCAGGTGGGTTGTTAAAAAATTGCTGTTATTGCTGAAATTGTCTGTTCCCATCAACATTCCCAGCAGTAAAAAAGAGATGTATAATAGTCACAGAGGAAATGCACATAGTAGAAACTTGTCTTTTAAAAAAGCACTGTTACCTATGGCATTTTTAGGATTCAGAAGGATTTGGAATGCATACTTTTTCCATTATTCCTTCTGTTTATTTCACTTTATATGAAGAGGAATATCAGGAAAGTTTAAATGGACACAGCAACATCCAGCAGAGGAGCTGTTCCAACATATGCAATACTGTGCAAAATCTACACAACCTCTGTGCAAAATCTTGTAAAACTCCCTTACTTAAAATATAAGGTTAAAATGTTGCTGAACTGTAAAATCTGACCCTGCAGGTTTGCCAAGTTGTTGTAGGGATTTTACATTTTAGGAAGAAGAAGCAAATTGGAAAGAGAAGTGTTTCAGTAAGTCCTTCTGAAAAACAGCTTGTTCTGGAGACAGTGTGATTCCAATTGACTTCTAAAACAATAGATGTAGCCACCTGTCATTTTTAATTGAAAATTCCTGCTTAAATAGTTAGATTCCTTCATAAGACGTCATAGTAGCTAAGAGAAAGTGTAGACATTTCAAAAATGGTAGCATGTTACTCTACTGACATTTCTATTTAACTTGAATATGTGAGTGTACAACCAGTTGGTGACCACTTTGGTTGACAAGAATAAAAGAAAATTCTTAATACAAAGTTCAGGATTGCATATTTCGTATGTTCTTCTTCACATCTTTGTGCAGTTAATAACTTAGAAATAGAGAACATTAAAAATACGGAAATCTTTTGGCTGAACTCAATGCCTGATTTTCTGAATGTGAGAAAATACTAGGTCTGTAATTGATTGGTTTGTTTAGAAGGTGTCAGATATTGGAATATTAGATAAGTAGCAGGTTACCAGCAAAAATTTATGTCAGTATAGGGTGATGCAACCAGTAAAAGCAGCAAAATACTAACATATCTGACGTTAGTATTCTCATGGGAATACCAAAAAAGATTTGGCCATAGAAATCAAGAAGAAAAATAATAATCTATATGAATTGGTTAAAACTGTAGGTTAACTGCCATTTCTAATCCTGCTATTTCTCGTAGGAAGAATATCACCAAGTGAAGAATCAATTCTTTAAAAGCCTGTAACTCATTTTTATTATCCTATTCTAAGGATTTTTGTGTGTTGTTTTTACTGGTGATTAACAGGTAATGTTAAATTCAGGTCTTAGACATTTCTGATTAATTGCTGATCTTAAAAGGCAAGTCAGCTACTAATGAATTTAATAATAATGTAATCATGTATGATATAAATACAAGCATACCTACAAATATTTTATACATACTTAAAGAAAGGGGAATTGCTTTTTTCTATAAAAAAGCAGTAAACTTCCATTAATAAGAAATTATTTAGCATATTCCCCAGTGCTGTGTTCAAAACTTCCTTTTCCTTGGAAGGGGTTAGAATAATACCATGTTATTAATAGTTTCATTAATATTTTGAGTCAGAAAAACAGCACTACTTTTAATATTGTTTTTTAGGGAACATATAAGGCAGCTAGTACCTATTACAGATTTTTACCTTAGCTTTGTTTTTAAATACATGAGTTCAGCCAACTGGTGTGCTGCTATTCCTCTGTCTGGAATTAAGCCAGTTAAAATTCCTGCCCAGAATAGTTACAATGTCTTCATAAGAGATGTGCTCCAACCCTCTGATCATCTTTGTGGCCCTTCTCTGGACTCACTCCAACAGGTCTATATCCTTCTTCTGTTGTGAACTCCAGAGCTGGATGCAGCACTGCAGTTGAGGTCTCACCAAAGCAGAGCAGAGGGTCAGAATCCCCCCCCTCACCCGGCTGGCCACTCTCTGTTTGATGCAGCCCAGGATAGAATTGGGTTTCTGGGCTGTGAGTGCACATTGCTGGGTCATGTCCAGCCTCATCCACCAGGACCCCTAGCCCCATCCTTCCAGGGTTGCTCTCCATCCATTCTCTACCTACCTGGTGTTTGTGCTTTTGTATGTTGCAATGAGCTTGCAGGAGTTTTCAGAGATTGTGAAGGGAAGAGGTAGGTAGGTTTTGTGGTGGGAGAATCTGCAGTTTTATCAGTGCTCTGCAATGTGAGTGCATTGTCATTGGCTTGGCTTGTAGCAGGCGAGTGCCTCTTCAGTCAGGCAAAACCTCAGCAAAGCACTCGCAGCAGTGGAGGTGCTGCCTGTTGGCCTCTGCTCTTTGCTGGGCATCCTGCAAAGTGCATTGAAAGAAAAATGAGGGTTGAGCACAATCAAGTAAGGTTTGCCTCAGAAAGTGGGGAGAAGCAAGAGAAGGTGGCAACAGGCATTTATAAATATATTCTTCTAACTCGAAATGTATGTTTAGAAAGAGGAGGAGAAAAGACAGACAGAGATGATGACCCTCCCCAGGAAGTAAAAGAAAACAGCTAAATGAAGTGTTCAAAAAGATGAAGTAAAAAAGGAAGTAGGCTTCTTAATTTTATAGTAAAAACAAATTGACTGTCCACTTTTCAGTTTAAATAATAACAGTTTCAAAATTTCTAATTAATGCTTTTATTTTTTTCCATTCTTTTTTAATAAAGTGACCAATGAAATGAGAACCTTTTAAATTTTAGAACATTAGCTCTAAAAACACCACATAGAGAAGCAAAGACACTAATCTCATACATCAGGATAGAATTATTTTAACAGAACATGGCAAGAAGGTAAATGAAAAATCACCCAATATCACAATAGCTTTTTTTTTTTTTTTTTTGCTAGTGCTGTTTACTGCTAAATAAAGCCTTATTTTCTATGTTCCTGCTCATTTCCAGGGTTTTTTAATGCTGTTATATTGGAGAAAGTATAGCTGCCTAAGATTGTATACAGAATCAAATATTTCCAGAAGTTGCTTTTTTAAAAAATTATGATCCCATAAAGGACTTTATTGTCTCTGCTTTATTTTCTTTTTTTAATGCACATTTGAGCTCCTCAATGACAAGCAAATACTAAATTTTCTATTGTATATGAAATTTCTGGTATCTAGGTTGTATGCAAGCATTCTCACTCCTTTCCAGAACATAAGAAAGATTTGCCAGACCTTTGATGATGAACTTTTTCAAAAGATGATGACCCTAGTTAAGGCCATAACATGTTTCATGCTTTCTTCACTGCTGTTCTGATTACTTTTAATTTATTTATTCCTTCCCCAAGAAAAAGTACGTATTAATGTTTACTCCTTGTATGCTTTGTACATGAATACACCCAAGTCTGGCAAAAGTGGTCACTTGCCTCCATCCCATGATGTTGTTTCATCAAAGTGGCACTTCCTCAGAGTGAAACCTCTGACATTAATACATTCCAAAGGAGCAATGAGTGAAGATCTCAAAGAAGAGTTAAAACAGCTTCTGGATAAGTTCACTACAGACATCTGTGTACCAATAAAATAAGGCAGGCTACATATTTTGCAAAAGTAGATATTCTTAACAGGATAATAACGGAGAATGAAATTTCCCATAGGATAAACATGACTAAAGAAAGGTGAACAGAAAAGCAGTACTAAGGCTTACAGCTTTGTTTTAAATTTTTAGTCATTGTGACATTCACTGTATTATAAACTTCCAACTTAAAAATTCCTTCCTCAGAGACCTAGTTACAGTAATAGCTTTCTTAAAATATACTGCTCTTTGGCCAAGATTTGAAATTGTGTGGTTGGTTTGTTTGCTTAGCAGTTGTACTGCAGCTATTTTTGAACTTCTAACTCTGAAATACCAATTAGAGAAGAAGTGGATTTGGACTCCTCTGTGTCATCATGTTGTCACTTCACAGACCTTAAATATCTGCACGTTGCTTTTTTTTTTCCCCTCCACTTTCTTTTCCATTTGCGCTAATGGAGAAAGTTTAAATTATGTTTCTTATATGACAATGAAAACAAAAAGTTTATCAAGCAGGAAAGCAAAACGTTAAAAATATGGGAACCTTCCAGTATGCTTTGGGGTTTTACAATTAGAAGTGACTTCTTTAAACATGTAATACAAGTGATACTCATACTACTAGAACATACAGATTGAGATATTTCAATGGAAAGTTTTTCTAGAAAATGCATTTTTCTAATTTCCTAAAGTGATTTTTTTATTAATATAAAATACAAATGCAAGAGTAATGTAAAAGTTGAATTCCTTTATGTTTTGCTGTTCATGGTTTTGCATTTATGTATGTTCTCAGTTGGGTTAATGTACTATATTCATTCTTATGTTTTGTGAAAGTTCTTTGTACCCCAGTTTTCCCCCAATGTTCTGTTCTGTACACCCCTCTGTATTCTCCCGCCTTGTAGTTGGTTGTATCCATCAATCAAAGCTGTTTACCCCAACTCTCCTCTCATCCGTGTCAATCTCCTACACTCCCTGCCCCTAAGGGCTGTCCATCATCACGAGGCCTCTCCCTGCATCTCGAAGGTTCCAGGGAGAGCATCGAGTGATTGGACAGAGCCTGAAAGGGTTCCCTCCTCTGCCCTGAGACTGGCCCCCTGGACTGTCCCTCATATTGAGAGCCACTCCCTGTTTTCCCATGAGTGTCCTTTCCTTGGACCTACCCCTTACTGCTCCCCCTTATAAAAGCTGTTGCACCGGGGTGCGCTGTGTTCTGCTGAGCCAGGCACAGTGGAGGTGAGCTCTCTGCTTGTGGGACTCAATAAACTTCAGTTGCTGGCTCCTCACTGGAGTCCTCCCTTCATTCTTTGTCATCACCATGCGAGCTTATAAGAGTGAGAGGTCTGACGGGATCAGCAAAGCGTGTCAGCAGCCTGAGCCGTACCCTCCATGTTGCCGGTGTGTCGGGGCTAGCCAGGCTGGTGAAGGAGGCGCAGCACGACAGCTGTTATTGTAAAGTGCAGTGTTAATGGACAGTTTCCTCACTACAGTAAAATGGTTAGTTTTTAAAAAATTGTGTCAGTGCTAAAGGAAGGAACCAGCTATATATATATATATACCATAAGCAAGTGTTTAGCTACAGAACTGCCATTTTAATGTCAATAATGATGATTTTGTTGAAAGCCTGTATGCTTCCCTGGAAATTTAAACTGTATAGATTCCACCAGGTTTCAGTATATTTTATTTTCGTTTAGTACTCCTTATGCTGTTTTCTCCTAGCATGTTATTTAATCTTGCAGTTTATTTTGTGGGGGCTTTTTTCTATTTTAAACATACTGTTGGATTTCTTTCTTCTAGAATATTATTTAAGGACAAAGACAGAAATTGGGACGAAATTGAAAACAAGTTACGAGCTGAAAGTGAAGTTCCTATTGTGAAAACATCAAGCATGGTATGAATAGTTACATTTTCTGGGACTGATTATGCTGCTCATCCCATGGCTAAGTAATCAGTAGAGGAATGTGGTGTTCTCAGCAACATAAGGGCAAAGATCTTTAAAAGCCCTTATTTAGTCACTAAGTATGTTTCGAGAAGAAACCTAATCTTCAATAATTGCCAAGACTTACTGTCTCACTGAGAAACAAGTAATTGTTCAGGGGAAATTTTCAGATAAAGAATGCAGTAAAAGGGGTTCAAACTATACATAGATCATCAGTATGTTTGTTTAACAAAAGGTAACAACTATTAGTTTGAATGTTAGATTACTTTTGAATGAACTTGTTTTACAATTTAAAAACTACCTACTAATTGTTAATACTTAATATGTAATACTTGACACTATTAATACTGATTATTAATATTTAGAGAAATTGTTGTTTTAATGTAGGTGATGAAAATAATTCATAGACACACTGCGATAAAAGGACTTTTCAGTGAAAAATAATCCTGTTGTTTTTGTCTGGAAGTGGTAACCACAGGTTGCCCACTAGAACTCCAGCTGTTTTATGTAATAGCCTAATTACATAAATCAGCTGTAGTTTATGGCCTAATTCAGGCCATTTCAGGACCAGACTGTGTGACAGTGTGAGGGGACAGACCACACGTTGTGTCTCAGTACACTTGTCTGCTTCTAAACACAGAGCATAGGGTTTGAAAAACATCCTTGCGTGAGACAGCAGCCTACATTATCCATCTTCATCTGAGCTGCATTATCCATCTGCAGAATCTGCTATTAAAAATACCTGTTTACAGAGGCAGGTTTTTTTGTTAGGGAGAAAACTGCTCAAATGTGAATACATTTCCTCTGGCATTGAATGGGCTAGAATTTCTCTTGTTAGCTCATCATCAGTTAGGAAACGCCTCCAGATTGATTTTTCCTGGAAGTATAAAAGATGTGACCTGTAATTTCTGCAGAATGGTGTATTTATCAAGAGCAATCATTAGTAACTCAGTATTATAATTTAATGGATTTGCTGATAGTTTTTGTTAGGTTTTTCAAAGTTTAATTAAGCAATTTCCTCAGGGAAGTTTCTGATTTTAGAAATATTATAAGGAGTTTCTTTTATCCCAGTCCAGAATAAGATCCAAATTTAGTGGTTTATATTCTAAAAACCCCTAAATGTGGGGGGTTAAGGTACTCTTTAAATTATATATATATTCCTAAGTTCACCATTTTACTGACTTTTTCTTCAATCTGTTAAAGCTTCTCACACTGCTTGAAAGTTTCTGGGTTGTTTGGGTGTTTTTCATCTATGCACTGATTTTCAAGTTTTGGCTTAGTCTTCAGAGCAATATGTTGTTCAAGTGCAGTGCCTTTTTTCATCACAGGACACTAAAAGTTGAGAGAGGACAGTTGTAAGTGATGTTTGTTTTGTCCTTGGAACATTTATGTCCGGCTCAGATACAAAATCTGCTTAAAGATAATGACTTTGTAAAGATAATCAATCTCTTTGCCACCCATGAAAATGACACTACTTAGTACAGAACAGCTTTCTGAAATGGATTAATGGTTTTCTGAAATCAGTGCCTTTGAAAATCCTGAGCTTTAGAATACCACTGACAGCTCTTCTCAGTAGCTGGGTTAACATTGTTCTTCCATGTAGGATCCTTCAATTGTAGGATTTACATATTTATACTAATATAAATACACTAATTCTATAGCCAGTGAAATTACTCAGGGAGGTGGTCACAGCACCAAGCCTGACAGAGTTCAAGAACCCTTTGGAAAATGCTCTCAGGCACCTGTTGAGATTTTTGGGGTATCCTGTGCAGGGCCAGGAGTTGATCTCAATGATCCTTGTAAGTCCTTTCCAGCTCAGGATATTCTGTAATCCTACAGTTTAAGATGTGGTACATATAATCATTGCTGTGTTTCTGAGTGCATTGCTGTGGCTGTGGCTGTGTTAGCAAGTGGTGCAGCACAGAGGAGAAAAACCTGTAAGGCAGAGGAGTGCTGAGGCCCCAGCACTGTGCAGGGTCTCATGGACACAGGGCCAGTGGGTGCAGACAGAACCTTGGTGCAGTCATCTCACTGTCTGACTCACATCTCTACAACCTTATAAATGACCGTTCCATTGAATACTGAGTGCATCCTGTAACCTCCATTTCAATTCTGCTGTTACTTTTCCCAGTCTCTACAGAGCTGTGATGTCTCTAAGTCTCTGCTTGAGCAGAGGTGGCACGGGCAGATGAGCAAGGGTCAGAATGAGGATGTGGGGATGGTAGCAGAGGGCTCTGGGTTTCTGAGTGGGACATGGCTCTCCAGCCTCCAGCACAGGTTTTGGAGGGGGATTGTTCACTCCTGAGAGGTAGTTTAAATCTTCTTTTCCATACTGGAAATCTCCTTTATTTTTCCATCATAGCTTAAACTGAGATAGGGAAGATTCAGATTAGGTATTAGAAAAATATTTTTCACTGTTAGAGTGGTCAGGTATTGGAACAGATTGCCCAGGGGTGTGGTGGAGTCACCATCCCTGGAGGTGTTCAGGAGTCATCTGGATCTGGCACTGGGTGATGGTTTAGTGGTATAAGAGTTACAGTGGCAGTGCTGGGTGGACAGCTGGACTTAAAGCTTAAGAGTCTCTTCTGACCTCTTAAAATTCTATGATAATGAAACATGGTTATTTGTTTTCTAGGAAATATCATCAATCTTACAGGAACTGAAGCGAGTTGAGAAGCAGCTGCAAGGTACAAATCTTTCTTCACTTTTCTGTTCTGTGGTTGCTTGCTTCAATTTTTTAAATGGACATCTATATGTGTCTATATAACATGAAACAAAGTTGCTGTGATTTATTAAAATACATTCACAGTATCGTTTATATACAGTATATTATGTACATTATTATCATATAGCTGCTGATACATTTGATAAACTAACATGGCTGTTCTTTCTAAAGGCAGAAGAGTAATCAGATGTATGGGATTAGTGGTCCATGCTTATCATCGTTATGTTAGTTGCGAATTTCCTGTGGTTTTATTTTTAGTATTCAGATTTAATCTGAGAACAAATAATTTTTTAAGAAAGAATGTTTCAGGAGGAGTCATTAACCACCTTTAGAGACAAATTAGTAATACTTGTTAGTTCATTTTTGGAAATAAAAAAGAGTAGTTCTGTTATATGTGACAAGTATGTTAATAGTGTAGTAAAATTAAATGGTACTATGTACTTCAGTTTGCCCTCACTGTGTGGATAAATGGCTGCTCTTTTATACAAATTCCATTCAATCATGGAATCAGCAACTATGGCTATTTTCTGGAAATGGGGTGGAACAAAGCATAATATAATGGTAACATCATGGGGAAAAGCCACTTAAATTAAAACCATCCTTCAGTCCCTATAACCTAATCGTAGATGGTTTGTCGTCTCTGTTTCCTGTCCATATATGAGTTCATGTTTAGTTTGTTCAGTTTCATTTCATCTAAAGTTTTAATATATGTAAGTGCTTTTGAGTATTTGTATCAGTTTACATCTGTGTTGGATACACCATTTCTTTGTCACGGGCAGCACACGTAAAAATTCGTATCTGTCATTGTTAAAACAAAAGTGTGAGATAAGGATTTCCATATTTTTATAGTAACAGAAAATCATATTTTTTATGGCTTCTTCCCTATTCTCATCATCTCTTCATGATTGCTTAGCAATTAATGCCATGATTGACCCTGATGGTACCCTGGATGCTCTGAGCAACTTGGGATTCGCCAGCCCCATCTTACCAGCTCAGCCGAAGCCGAAGTCCAGCCCTGTTTCCCAAGGCCCCCGCCCACCTGCGCAGCCGAATTGCCAGCCCGAGGCTCGGGCTGCTCGTCCCACCACTGGCCCAGTGGCAGCTGAATTGGAAAATGCTGAATCCGAGGCAGATTTCAGCATACATTTCAATAGGTTTAACCCAGATGGGGAAGAAGAAGATGCCACTCTGCGTGAGTGACATCTCAGTGTTTGATACGAAAACCTTTCATGTGGAATGTTTAGAAATCAAGGAAAACTTATAATGTTTGTTTTTATAATTAAAAGAAAAAGAAAGGCTTGGTCAAACAGCAATTGTTTTATTAAACCAGTTTTTCTTTAATTGTGATGCTTCGATTGTCACACAAATCCTTTTCAAATCATAAAGATATGCATAGATACCAGTGTAGGAAAGCAGATTGTGGCAGGTTTGCCCTTTGTGGTTGTGTGCTTTGCAAAAAAATAATTATATCAGCAGTTTTCCCTTAATAGATTTATTTCTTTTTAAAAGCCATGCAAGCAGTCTAACATTTACTGAAAACCCCAAATCTCTTTGCCAAGCTGCTCTGATGAACAGACTTCCTCCTCTAAAGCTTGTACAGAACTGTTGAACAGTTGCGTTTGATTCTGAATTAGATGATTTATATAGGAAACATTATCTTTGACTACAATGACACATTACTGCAAAAGTAAGACAGATTTCAGAAAGCATTCATTCTCATGTACTGGAAAATCTCAAACAGTTCTGTGGTTTATGTAACTTTGTTGCTGTGTAAATTGTCTTGGGGTTTACAAATAATTTCACATATTATGTTTGCACTAAGATTTGCTGGGAGTGGTAGGTGACATATCGATATCGTTGAACAGCAAGCAGTGTTTTGGTGTACATAGAAAACTGATAATACTGTCCTTGTATTATCGTTAAAGTGTTTCATCCACTTTCTGAAAAGACTATTTGGCACTTTTTGATCTTCTTCAAAAGTCTTTTTGATGTTAATGAAAGTAGAAGTATTTCATATCTCATTTCTGTCCAAATATTTGTTGAAATTAACTAGGAAACAAATTTGAACGTACAGCAATGTGGGACATATTAAAGCATATTGAGGCAAATGGGCTCTCACCAATCCAAATGCAACATAAGCTTACAGAAGAAATTACTGTTTATTTGGAAGGATCATGAGATGTAAAATTTTCTTTAGGGAACTTGGAAATTGAGTTGTCATGATTTGCTTGATCGATAGATGCACTCCCAAGCAAATGATTTTATTTGCTTCTTATATTTTCCTGTAGTCTTGCTAGTAAAGCTGTCCCTGTCTTACATATTTAAAAGGATTCTGGACAACGACTGCTAACATGGACGTTTTGCTTATACCACTGAAAAGCAAGTCTATTTAAAGTTTCCTATATAAGCCTATTTTCCTTATCAGTTGTCCCAGTAACTTAACATTTGGAAATAATAAAAAAAATTAAACTAAATTACTTTGTATTTCCAGAACACTGTAATTTGGAGGAATGTTTTTTCTGTTAAATGTAACTAATAGACTGGAATTTTCTTATGTTTGCATCAGTCTCTATGTATTAAGGTTAAAGATACAGTTTTGCAGCTTTTATGAAATGGTCTTTAATATTTCAGCAATAATCCTATATGAGATTTGTTTTTAAAAAAACCTACTTTCTGTACGCTTTTAAATTGTACAGGCTTTCAGAAATCAGTAAAAGTTGGACCAGTTAATAAAGATGCAAAAACTTTTTTTGTAGAGATGTAAAAACAAAACCACTAATCTGTTGTATAATGGATTTCATATTTTCTTTAAAAAAAAATTAAAAGCAAACAGTCTTCATGTATGACTCAATATGCTCTACTCCAGCTAACTGTGGGAGCCTGAATGACACTAGTTTACAGGAGCTACTGGAAAACTTTCTGAAGGTGCAGAAGGGCAAAAATAGATGGAAACTAGAGCTAGGTGTTAAAAACTGAGTGTACCAAACCATCACCATAATTCCTTCTTTTGTTTAATGCTTGGGAACATAATTTTTCTGCAGATTCAAGTGGAAAGTAGGAAATGGTTAGGAAGGATTAAAGGTGCAGGCTCTTCATACGAGATTCTGTTTGTGTTATTTCAGGCGTTTTTACCTTTATGTTGTGAAATAAGCATTTTGCATTACTATGTTATTATTTTGTATGGACATGTTCTCCTTATTTATTTTTGTTACATTTATTATGTATGTTATTTTGTTATATGCATTTACAACTCCATTTTTAAATAAAGTGTTTCTGGAACTTTACAAATGTGTGAATATGTAATTGAGAGCTGGGAAGTTCACACAATCTTTCTGCAGACTAACTTGCCTTTACTGACATAAGATACTACATTTTTTCATAAATATCTTCTCTCTAGAAATCTGTTATTGCCACCACTACATCATTTATTCCATTCTGATAGCATTGGCTCGCTTTTCTGTACTCAGGTTCTTTTCCACACTTCAATTGATTTTGTGTGCAAAGCTAATCCAGTATGCCAGTCACCAAACAGTGGCTCTGTTTCCCTTTGTAGAATGAAAGTGAGTTTTAATGCACCTGCCAGCTGCAACAGTAGATGGTTATCAGACTGTTTCTCCTCTGCTTCACATATTGAAAAACTTTACTGAACATGCTGATTTGGCTCCAGACTGGTGCCTTTTTTTCTTCTGTCCCAGGTTTGACTATGCATGCTTTTCCTGCAAGACACTAAATTGCCTTTTCTTAGCTGGCTTCATGCAGGAACAAAACCTTGTATTTAGTAAAAGCTCCAAGAATTTCTTCCCAAGTTAAGCATTTTGGTGTTGCTGAGCTTTGCAAGTGCAGTGACTCAGCATCAGCTGCTCTGATCTTGCTTCTGTGTATGTATTTTTCTTTTATATCCCAGCCTGCTGGCATTAAGACAGCACTAGTGGCACATAGTAACACTCACCAGCACTCTGCTCTGCAGGGGCAGATTTTTACTGCTCTTCAGAGATGGCAGGTTGGTACAGTCAGAATTGTGAGAAAGTTACAAGGGCTTTCCACTTGCACAGGATTTCTTCATATCCCCCAGCTTCATTATCTATCATTTCCTCACTTGTTGCCAGCATCCCTCTGTCTTTGCAGAGAATAGAGGAATGCACTTCTGAGCTTGTATTCTCATGTGCAGCTTCCCTGCTATTTAAGCAGAAATGTAGCTCTTCCACACAGAGTTTTATAGGACTACTCTACTTGGAGCCAAGGTTATGCAGGGTATTCAGAAGTATTCAGGAAATCCAGCCAGATGGCATCAGGCATGTGCTCCCTCTGGACACCACCAAGTGGTGCTGACACGCCAGGACCCAGGGAAAACAGAAGTCTTCTGATCAGTGCTGGTGGCTCCTCTCTTGGCTACATGCACTGCTCAAATTCTACACTCCACAAGTTCTTGTAATGACACTCACATCCAGCTGTAGCAGACAGAAATAAAGCTAAGGGCATGACTTGTGTGCCTGACCTGGTAACAGCAAGGTGGTGTTTTACCACAGCGTGGTACCAAAGCAACTGGTACTGCTATCTCAGAAGAGAGCACTGCCTCATACCAAAAACTGACTTCCAGTCAATGCCTGTTGGAAGGCTTTTGTAATTAGAACTGGGAAGATTTAAAGCATAGGAAAGATCTACAATTACTGCTTTGCTGTGCAGGCACGAAAAGCAAGGGTTCCTTCATGCAGGAATGCGTGAAGCATCAATGACATGGTGTGTACAGTAAAAGGAGGCCACTCACTGCCTGCCAAGGAGATTTTATATCACTGAGTCTTTTGTGTCTGAAGAGAATTACAAGGAAGAAACTTGGCCACTCGCCATGCAAGTCATTTTGCATTGTCTTGGTGAATAATCAGAGTTTTTCAAGTGTAAGAACGTCACCTCTGACTTGAAATAGAGCTAGATCAGTAAATGCTGACAGAGTTACAGTCTTGGTAGTTCAGCCATGATTGCCAAATATTAAATACATCTGACAATGTCTGTCTTGGCAATACTGTCAGAGGACAATTGCCTAACGCTGAAGAGCATTTCCAGCTGCACTAGCTCAGTAATCCTGTAAAAACAATTTTTGCCTTCAATTTGGTAGGCCTTAGCCTTAGTCAGTGCTGTTCCTGCCAGTGACAGCCAACAGAGCACTGGCTGGGGAGCGAGGCATTTCCTTTTCAGATTCTTTTATTACTAATCACATATTTGGGGAGGAAAAATGCATTTAGCAAACAATAGGGATGATGCATCCCTGGAAATACTTGAAAGCAGGCTAAGAGAACTGGAAGCCTGCTGTCAAAGATCTTTACCTGTTCCAATGAGACCATGGTTAACAATGAAAACTAAACCCAGTGCTCGCCTTGTCTTGCTGACAGCTTCACAAGCAGTTAATATTTTTGGAAAGAGTTCTTACCTCATGTCTGGGGAGAGCTCTTAAAATGAGAGGGTGTTAGGAAATGCACTCTCTGGGGGAGGCTGTATTAAAACAGGTGTTTGTAGTTATTGAATGCCCTTATGGCAATATAGGGCAAGATTTTCAAGTAATGCTTGCCAAAATTATTGAAACACTAAGGCCTTAGGGGTGGAGTGAGGGGATATAGAGATTTGTTCATTTCAAGGGTAGTCCTACATTTCCACTTAGCAATTACCATGTCCTTGCTAAATTTGCTGCTCTTGTCTATCAATTCCTTAGGACTAGCATTTTTAGACCTGTTTCAAAAGATTAGTAGATGTGTTGATGAGGCTTTCGCTACTATGGAATAGCTAAAAGTACGAGATATCTAAAGATTTATATATATATATATTTATAAATATTTTTAATTTTAAAAAATAACAGAATCAGAATTAATTATCTTTGTACCAAACTGTGCTCTTAAGAGAAAATTTTATTATTAATTAATTAATGTTTTAAACAAAAATGGGCAACATGAGATTTTAAGTTCTGTAGGGAGACGTGGACCTGTATGAAGCCAAGCACAAAGAACAAGGATTATATACAAACTTAACAAAAGTTTCCAGGTGACTTCACATTTCATTTTCAGCATCACTTCTGGGGTAATGTGATTTAGAAGTCGAGAAAAATTTATCAAGGAAAGAAACCAGATGTGGATGTGAGTTGTGGTTCAGGTTATCCATGATTGATTTTGCTGAGAGATGAGAGAAATGACTGCAGATAATTCAGGAGTTTTAAAAAGTACTTAGAAGTTAAATACCTTAATAAAGTTATTGAAGAAAATGCCACAAATGGTATTTCCCAATATAGCAGCTGATTCATAAATGATCAGGCAAGATACCATATTCTCAGCAGACGTTACTGTATTAGGAGACTCAATGAAGTGCAGAGAGTTAAGAAAACTTTTTAAAAGGGCTTTTGAAAGAAATCAACTGACAGAGATGAACAGAAGTGGGGGAGAATGAGGAGAAAACAGTGTCCCCAGCCATGGCAGTAGGTGTGACAGAAGCATGCATTTGCTTCAAAGCAGCTTCAGCACAAAGGAGAATTGTAAGACGCAGGAGGCACATAAGAATTTGCCTGTAAGAATGATACTCTCACAGCTGGTATGAAGCTGTGCAGAAAATGTTTTTCCTGCTCCAAGGTGTGCCTCAGGTGCATGAGAGACTACAGCCCCCCTGCTCCTTGGCGGGGATGGCAGCTGGAAGTACGTGGGAGTTACTGCATGCATCAGTAATCATGTAAATTTTCACGCTGCAGAATAGCTGGAGTTTCTCAAATAAACTGACTGAACCAATTGGCAGCATTTCCCATACAATGGAATAAAACCCTCCAAATAAATTCATATCCCCCAGTGCAGTTTATTTTATGTTTTCCTGAAATCATTTTTGGACTTCACAGACAAAATTTCAGTAACTGACTAAAGATGCAGGTGTATAATACTGTAATCTTGTAATTACCTGCACACTTGGGAACTCAAGTGCTAACAAAAAATTTGCTGCACAGTCATGTCCATTCTTTCTTTTTGTTTTTATACCTGCAAGGAATTTACACAAACCAGGCTCCTCATATGATTGCTGCTGTCAGTATGATAGGCAGCTGAGCAGATGGTTGTTAAGAAAAATCCACTTTTTAAAATGTAACTTATGCAGTATTCTGAGCACCTAATAAGCTACTTTCTCCCATCACCAGTCTGAGGTAAAAGTGTTGTTTTAGTAATATCTTGAGTTGATTTTCTACATGTACAAGCTCCTCAAATTTAGATCCTCTTCAACACCTTTGCAGGTTTAAAAACAATATGTTTCAGTATAACATATTGAAAGTCACATCTGAGGCTTCACTGAAGTTATTACTTCAGGGGCAGCCGAAGTTCAAATACAAAATTGAAAACACAGCTCACTGGCTTATCTCAGCCCTAATGTGAGAGCCCCAGGCATGCAGACCTTCAGAGCCACGTTTCAAGCTGCATGAGCAGGGTTTGCTCTTTGGTGCAAGCAACATTTGTTGCTTGTAGTTTTGAGAATGTGTTTTCAGGCTTCCAAGGTGTTTGAGTCTCTATATTCCTAACTTTGGCCAATTTAAGTATTTTATCACAGAATTATAGAATAACAGAATGGCCTGGGTTAGGAGGGACCTTCAAGATCTGGTTTCAATGGGTAGGGAATCTGCAAGCAGAGCAGGTTGCTCAAAGCCCCATCCAACCCGACCTTGAGTACTTCCAGGGGTGGGACATTTACAATTTCTCTGTGCAACTTGCTACAGTGCATCACCACGCTCACAGTAAAGATGTTTTTCCTGTTTAATTTAAAATTACTCTCTTCATGTTGAAGCCACTTCCCCTTGTCCTGTCACTGTATGTCCTTGTAAAAAGTCTCTCTCCATCTTCCTTGCAGGCTCACTTTAGGTGCTGAAAGGCTGCAGTTAGGTTACCCTGAAGCCTACTCATCTCCAGGGTGAACAATCCCAAATCTCTTAGCCTTTCCTTGTGGGAGAGTAAAAAGCATTTTCAAAGTTAAAAGTGACATGAATAAAGAAATCCATCATTTCCCTTTTAATGATGAAGTGATTTGCTTTGGAAAATACGTGGATTTTATGTCACTGGAAGAAAACTGTCAATTAAATTATGCACTTGTCCCTTAATGCTCCAGCAGTGAATTACAAGTTAATTCAGACAGAGCTGGTCTCCATGGAGTCAATGGAAAGATTCATGCAGCCAAAGTTTTGTACTTGCTTATCTGACTGCAAACCCAGATCATTACATTTTGGTTTTGACTTGTATGCAGTTATGTAAAATTCAGAAAAGCTGTCCCCAGGACAAGTATTTTTAAATGAGTTGGTTATAAGCTTTAGCCTGATACTGCAAAAGCAATGATTTTAAAATTACTAGGAAAATTAACCTTGACTGACATCAATGATTTCTTTTAATTGATATTTAAATTACTTCAGATGAGGAAACACACTGGAACTTGTCTTACTGCTTAAAATGCAATGAGTGAAAAAACGGCAGGCATAAGCTAGTAGGGAAAAAAATCCATAGGATAATAGGTATGATTAAAAAGCATATCTGAATGGAATTTCTAATTAAGGATTTTCTCCAGGGAGACAGAGTGAAAAGCTTAACACTAAATGAGTTTTGGAGAATCACTGCAGATCCATGAATTGGTCTTAGCACTTTCTGGAGCCTCCCAGATGGCAGTGCTGAGGACTAGCGTAGATAATTTTACAAACATCAATATTGCTTGCAGGCTTTCACTGCAATATTGAAGCCAAAGAAACAGTAACAAGATTTTACCTTCCAGTGGTGCTTTTCTTCTGAAATCTTTCAAGCACTTCACAAACATTCATTCTGTTATGAAATTTCTATGAGGAAATATTTCATCCTGGTCTAATGGATGGGAAAAGGGACTCAGAAAAATCTTGTTTCCTCTCTACAAAGTGCTGAGACAAGGCTCTGCTGTGGCCAAAATCTCAGTAAGTGACAACATACAGCCTGGTGGTACTAACAATGTACCACTTGATCTGACAGTGCCCATATTTAATATCAAAGTTATCCCCAACTTTTGAGTCACTGTGACAGAGCTTAGAGACCTGTGTCTTTCCAGCCAGGTCAGTTTTTCTCACTTCTCTTTCCTCAGTGCACCTTGCTGGCATCTCTAGGGCTGCTGAGATGTGGGTACCTATCCCAGTGAGCTGCATTAGCTGGTCTTGGCGGCCTCCCCAGCAGCAGGATGCAGCAGGAGGCTAACTTGGCATTTTGGGATAGTCTCTTCTTTCTGTTAACCATGGAGCTGGCACACACAGAACCCTCAGTACTGTGCATATCTCAGAATTTCCGTGTCTCCTGAAAATTTCTTTTTTTCAGGTTAATTCTTGTTTCTTTACAACACCGGATGGAATGATGTGTATCAGTTTTATTTGAAGCGATACAGTCTGCCTGTGCTTGAAGTGCTCTAATTCTCCATGAAAATTATGTTGGTTTATGTGCATATGTTTAAAAATGTCCAATTATTTTATTCTCAAGATTCAATGGACTAACAGAGATCCTGTCAATAGGCATGTTCAGCCACTGGCACCTGGGGTCTTGGAATTGCTGCTACTTTTGCAGCTCTGCAGAAGCACTGATGTAGCCATTTATTTTCGTTTTCTAATGTATGGATTCCATTTCTAAATGTTTGCAGAAGCCCGGTGTGAAAGGCATCTACTCAAGTGGTTTTTGTTCAATTCTCCAAAACGTACCAGCAATATTTGAGAGAGAGTCACCAAGCAGTTTCCCTGAAGGACACAGCTGCAGACCCCTGGTGTTTCTAGAGGGTTCTATAGAAACACTGTGGTCTGGAGGCTCAGTTATTGATTGTACATGTTTTCCTCATATATGTTAAATGTCCTATCAACATACCAGAAAGAAGGGAAAACATGGTGATACCTTGTTGGGCACATGGATAGATCTAGAAGAAAAAAAAAAATCTAAAGCCTCTAAAGTTTTCTAGTTAAGTTGCCATTTTATCAAGAATTAAAGTGCTAGCTCTTGAGAAAGGCCACATAGCCTACTAGATCTGCCTTCCTGCAAAAAATTTTCTAATTTCTTCATCACAGCTGCCATTGAGCTATACAAAGTTAGTGTTTAAAGGATTGCAAGCTTTCATTTGCTCAGAAGTCTGGAAGGACAGAGCTAAGTGGATAATCCTGCATTCTGTACAAGTTTTTTTAGCATTGCTATCAAAAGAGAAACCAGAGGTGGGAGAGAGAGTGGTGATTTCAAGACAGTCAAGTTCTCCCTGGCCCATTCTGACTCTGGCATCATTTGAGATAATTTCACCATGGGATATACTAGATTTGTCTTACTGATTTTGTCTCTGATAGAAACCAATGCACTGACCTGACAGGTGGATAATAAAGACAAAGCAGTGGTGCTGTTTGTAGCAGCAGAGCTTCTAAGGAAAGCTGATGCTCTTGCTGAACCAAGCTGCAACAAATAATGCAATGGATTCAAAGGTTGTCAATGTGCATTTCCATCAGGACCAGAAATTCCTCAAATAAATAAAACAAAGGGGAATAAAATTTCCATAAAACATTTTTTTAGAGAATTTAGGTTTCACAGAAAGAATGGAGGAAAGTAAACCTTTGTTTGGACCAATGTCTACCAAATTTTCAGGCAAACCTGCATATCCAGCAACAACTTTCCCAGTCTGGGTTTCAGCAACTAATGAGTCATGCTGCAAAGAACTCCAGGTGTTAGAGATTTTCCAGAGGTTGATTGTCTGGATGAAAAATCAGGCTGTGCAGAAGGGACACTCTCCTTACCCAAGAGGATTCAGGTAAGAGGCCATGTTGAGATCTCAGTTTTAAAAATTTTAGAGAGATGCCTTTACGTGAATTAAGAGGCAAACAAGACCATGTGCCAAACAAAGTCAGTAGTATGAATTTTATTTAACAGTAAATTGGAGAGGGAGGGGAGGGCAGGGGGACAAGGGGAGAGAGAAAGAAAGGGGTGGGAGAGAAAGAGAATGACAGAGGCAGATTAAGTAGAAAATATCACCACTCCATGGCTCCCAATGGTGTCCCATTGATCCTCTCTGGTCTTCTTGGTGCTGAGGGTTCCACAATACATGGAATTCAAGCCAGGTGGGAATGTCCAGATACCTTCCCCAGGGGAGAGAGTGGGGTGCAAGTTTGACACAGTTTTTTCTCCTTGCCTCTCTGGTTGTTGGCAGCTTCTCCAGTCAGTCACTTTTAAGAAATCCCACAGCAGAGCTCCTCAGGATAAGTACTTCTGCTGTTCAAACCATTTCCTCTCTCACAGCATCCATTACATTGGTACAGTCAGAGAAACACCATCCCACGGACAACACACAAGGAGCAAAAGCAGTATTTCAGCTCGGCATTTTTGTACCTGTACTTATTCCCTAATCCTCTGTGTTTTCCAGGGGACCATCAATAAGAATTAACACATGCCAGCTGGGCTGAGCAGTGCAGTTAAATGCTCGTGTTGGGAAGCTAACCCTTTGCTGCAAAATGGCACTTGGGACTTAGCGCAGTTTCCAGATTTTTCATGCTCTCAGTAACATGTACCATTATTTACATCCAAAGGTGAATCGATGACCTATAAGTGAGCTTTCAAAAATTATAAGTCATCGTGTTTGACTGCTTCTAGGGGTTTGAGTTACCTGAGCAGTGATGAACAGTAGCTATTAGATGAGAAATGACCACGCAGAATTAATTTAAATTAGCTTGTGATAGCTTTTATAAACCGCAATAAATAAGCGATTTGTGCTATGTAATCTCAGCAGTGAAACACAGCAAGAGATTGTGCACCAACTGCTTAAATAATGATGTTGTTGTTGTTGCTACTGCCAGATGCTTACAAGGGCTGAGCAACAACTCTTCTTGGTTTAAGTGCAGCTGTGGGCAGCCAGCTCCTGTGAACAGCCAGATAGTGAAAGCTGAAGCAAGGCTGGCTCACTCAGGGAAGAATAGCTCTATCAAAGGTCAGGTTTTGCCATGGGCAGGAGGAAGGCTGGCTGGCACCAGCCAGGTCACATAACAAAACTCCTGGTGCTGCAGGGTGCCATGCTTTTGTGCACTCCAGAGTGGTGGAGGAGGGGGGAATTTGAACTTGAAAATCTTGACAGAAGTCCTCTGCAGGCAGGATACTTATTGTGCATGAAAGGAGAAGGGAAAACATGTAAAGCAACAATGTCTCCTACCTTGACACTGAAAGAAGCACCAGCATTTACTGTTGTTTTTTTGGCTCTGCCTCCACCATTTTCTTTTGTGAAATGTAAGTCCTGGTTTTTCTTTCACCTTTCAAGTCCTCTAGATTGGTCCTAGATATGCAGTGGCTAGTCAGCAGGACTGTCTGATCTAATGCTCTGAGAATGAGAGACCATTTTATATGAGAAGAGAGTACTGGGCCAGTCTCCTAGTCTGGCTTTTCTTCACCTTGAACATTTCTCTGTGCCCTCAGAGAAATGAAACCAAGACAGTTATCTATCTCCTGTTTGACACTTAAGGTTATAATCTTGATAGTAGTGGCCTTTGATTTCTGCTACTCACATTTACACTTCAGAACAATGTGACACAAGGAAGTTTCTGGTTTTGAGTGCTGTGCTGTCATCCCCTACAGGGTACCTTCCTCATTGTCTCATCTATCTCATAACATTTTCCTGAACTTGGAGAAAAGAATGTGATTAAAGTGGTTTGCAAGAAAGCTGTGGGGTTTTTTCATTATAACTCCTTAGACTTTTTCCATCACACAACTGAAGGATTAAATCTGCCTTTGTAACATTTACATTTCCCATGCACATCTGAGGAATGGCAGAGAGTCTAAAGTGGTCATTATGGAATAAAGCTTGAGGCCAGGAGAAACAGCCCTTAGTATTTCAGCATTAGTCATGGTGTACAGTTAATGATATCAAATTAAAGTTCAAACTACAGCGTGACTTTTCTCAAGTGACATTAAAACCACCTTCTGATTTGCAGTGCAACATGCAATAGCTCCTCCTAAATTTCAGCTCTCCTGTCTCAACTGCATAACCAAATACAGCAGTTCAGATACAGGTAATTAATGCTGAGGGAAGCTGTCTAAATGGCTGACATAAAAAATCATTGGGGTCTGGCTGCAAATTTTAGGCCTGCAAGGTGAATTGACAAGAACATTACTTGGTTTTGTGTGGGAAGACAGAGATAGTGCTAAAGGCAATCTTGCCTCCAGTGCATTGCAGCTGTGTTAATTACCCAAGAGTGGGAACAGCCTTGCCCTCACAGCTCTGGGTGTGATAAAAGAGTGAGTCAGGTGCCAGAAAGCTTGATTGGAGTCTGCTGGCTTTGCTTTGAGGAGGAAGGGACAGCCAGGGTTAGGTGGCTGTGCTAGGGACAGGAAGGCGTGACCTGCAACAACTGAAGGGAGAGAAAAGAAGGAGAGGAAGAGTCAGAGCTGTGGAGCTGCCCATGAGAAGCTACAGAGAAAAGGTATGAAATGTGTCTAGGCAACAAAGTGCTGATGCTTGGAGCCCTCTGAAGTTTTACTGAAGTGCTCTGAGTGTCGTGGCTGTCTCTACAATGGCAGATTGGTATTTAATCCTACTACAGTATACGCTAAATTTATGCCACTTCCTTCAGATTGCGCAAGTAATGATTAATGTCTTGGAGAACGATTGCTGGCTTGTCCCTTTCAGGAAAGGGAATGAAATCTTGTGATTTCAGTGAGGATTAATTGGCAAGCTTTGGTCCTTTCCCCTGCACTGCTTGTCATCCCATTCACTTTTATTATTTTCATTTGTTTTTGGAATTTTTCTCTTTTTTTTGACATTTCATTTCTTGCAGTTCTCCTTTCTCTTTATTTACATTTCTTCTCTGATTTCAGGATTTGAGTTGGAGTAATACTGGCAAGTTTTGGTCCTTACCATTGCCCCTCATTTCATCTCTATCCATTTGGTTGTAATCTCTCCATTTCCAAATTTTCTATGTTTTTTCAATTAGTATTTCATTTGTTCATATATCCTTTCCTGAGAGTTTGTTAGAATTTGTTCTTTGAATTCAAGATTTCATTCTCTTCACTGTATTTTGGAATGTCTTTCATCTCTTTTTTTTCTATGCTAATATATCTCTCTCTGAGATCTATTGCCATTTAAAAAAAAGCTTTGCAGGAGTTTTTTTCAGGAATTGGAGGAATTCCCAATGGAACACTTGCAACCACTAGGTAATATTTTGCAAGATAATTCTTGTAAGCAATTCCCTGCACCTTTTCCAATTAGTTTTGATGATAATTTGGAATGTGAGATGGGATTGCCTGCCATGCCTACATGTGTATTTTTGGTACTAAGGAAGGAACCATGACTTCTGCTACCTGTGAAAAACTGAGCATATCAAACTCATTTCACACATGACTGATATCTGGATAATAAACACATTCACCACATTTCTGCTGAGCACACTTTTGTGATTTAAAGCTTTAGGTTTTTATTCCATAGAGACTTTAAATTTAACATTTGTGGTTATGAGAAAAAAAAGTGAAATCATGTCTAAAATTTTTCAGATATGGCATGGAATTATTATTTTAGATTTTTCAAATCCAAAGAACTTGAAATTTTTTTCGTTTCCTAACTTCATATTTTTGGTTTTGCTCTAACTCCTGTGCATCTCTGGAGGGTAAGCTGTGGCTCAAAGCTGAAGTGCAAAGTGATTAGGAAGATTTGTATTTTATTGATTTACATTTCTCCACTTAAACCAAGGATTCACACTGCTGCATTTAACTGTGTGAGACTCACTCCATTACCAGGCATACAGGCAATGAGAACTGCTGAAAATCAACTCAGTTATTCTGGAATGAGTGACTGCACTATGCTCTATCAAGTCAAAATATTACCTGACTCAGCCCACATCCATACTGAGGCTTTTCTAGACATTTGTAAGGTTATCGTGGCTCTTTACCATAGATGGACTCTCACACAAGGGTTGTGTGGATTCCTGGCACAGATACTTTGCTTCTCTTCCTTCTCCATAATTCCCAGCTCAGCAAGAGAGGAAGCCTTAGAAACAAAGTGCAGATGCTCAGGTTTTCTGTTTCTATGCTGTCTATTACCAATGTACCAATTACCAACTTTCTTCTGGAAAGTTCTCTGTCTCAATTCCAAACGAGTAACTCTTCTGTTCGCCCTCCACACATCACCAAGTAGCAAACTTAGGTGCTATTGTCCTGGGAAAGAATATACAGATAGACAAGATCCCTTAACCTGTGTACCCTGATGGAAGGATTTCTACATTTGCTTATCTTGCAACACAAACACGTCCAGAATTTAAGCACTAATTGTAACTAAAATGAGGGATTCAGCAGACTGTGGTGTGTGCTCTCAGGTCTCTGTCCCCTCCACTGTGTGTATCTTTCCAATACAGGCTCTTGTTTCTCACCAAAGAGCTCCATAAAAGCCAGCACACCTGTCTTACACACATTAGATGCACTGGCTCTGCTGCTGAGTGAGCACCGGGGAGGTGCTGAAATCTCACATTGCTGAGGAAAATAGAAAAGCAAACAGAAACTAGGAAAAACTATGGAGATTTTATGCCCCCACACTAGTGTTTCTTCTCTTCTCCCTGTCTCTCCTCTTTGCTCTTTCTTTATTTCATGGAAGTTACACCTGTCAGCCAGCGTGTGACACAAGTCATCCAGCTGTGTGCCAGATGGCTGAACTGTGCTTTGTCCTATATACATCCACACAGAATTATTTATAAATACCAAACCTGGTACAGTGAGAGACTCAGCCTGGTTTTGTAATTTGTATATGGATAGTTCTGGGCTCTTTAAAACTGCAAAATTGCCTTGCTTGACTCAATTCTTAAAAACAGGTTTTGGATTTAAAAGCTATTGAAGCTGCTGCTCATATAGCAATATGCACCAAAACTCCAGTGTTGTCTCCTTCTTCTAAGTCCTGGGTGATTTAGTGGATCTAGGGTCCTCCATGTGTGAGGTTTCACAGAATCACAGAATATGTAGGTGGAAGAGACTTTCAAGATCATCGGGTCCAACCCAGCCCTAACACCTCAACTAGACCATGGCACTGAGTGCCACATCCAGTCTCTTTTTAAGCACATCCAGGGACGGTGACTCCACCACCTCCCCAGGCAGACTATTCCAGTATTTAATCACTCATTTCCTCATCCTTGCTGATATGCCTGCCCTGGCTGAGTCTCTAGCCATTGTTATTGCCTTTTGCTGCTATTAGGGAGCTACCCCAAGGCAATCAGACATGCAAATAACTCCAAACTTTTTCATTGGACTCCAGCTGAACTCAGTGGTGTGTCTGCTTGTCCTTCTGTGCAGCACTGGTAGTTTCTTAGGTTTGGGTAAGAGAAATCATGGGAGAGAACCTGAGTGGGATCTGACTAACCTCCTGTAGTCTGATCCAGGATGGCCTTGGTGTATTGGGACATTTGGGGGTGCATTACTTCAGCTTGTGTAGCGTTGTCAACTGAAAAACTACAAACCAAGCCACAGCTTTACTGGGAATGCAAATGTTACAATTATATTAACATAATGTTCCTACCTGAATCTATGCTATTGAAAAAGGTGTTTCCCAAAGGGAAACAGAAATAATAGATGTGAATCTGACCTTCTCTATTGTCTGTCTACGTAAAGACGCATGGCATGTTGTACAGACCTTTCACTGCTCTTTGCTGCAGTGATGTCTGAAATTCCCCTGCAGCTGTCCATTTTCACAGGTCTAATTCCTTTCCAGGAGAGATACCAACTATGATGAGGTACTTCCACCTGAATGCTGCTCCTGTCAGGTTTAATAACTTGCTGTTATCACTCAGTCCTAGCCTATTAGACCTTGAGAGGAGGGGGTTGGTCCATCATTGTGTCTGATTCCTAGCAAGAGACCTGGCTGAGACCATGAGCTCTGGCTGGCTGCTCTAGACTGTCCCAGAGCAGGGAAAGAGGATTTCATGCTGACCTGGACTTTCACAGCCCTACAAGAAATTATGGTATACCACATATTTGTTAATGACCGTGCTATCACGACGGTTTCTGCCTATCTTTGTGTCCATGGCTCTGTAATAGGTCAGTTTCTGTGGGCCTGTCTGTAAAGCTCTGCATTCAGAAGCATTCAGGCTAGAGACTGAGTCAATACAGTGTCCTTTTAGTGCTCCAAGTCATCCTTGGAAGGGAAAACTGTGCCTCTGTAGACTATAAATATCTTCCTGTATCTTCACTGTCAAACATCCCCCATCTAGAAATATTAGCTCCCAAGATGAAACAATATTTCTTCTTTTATGGATGTTTTACACATGAAAACTTGTGAGAGAGCAGTTTTGCTTCTGATCCATTGCTTTTTTGACTGCAGACTTGGTACTGGTATCACTTGTCACCCCAAACAGTGCTCTGCTCCTTGGGTTTTTTTAAGTTTGATGGTATCAACTGAGAAATGATAGCAAAAGACAGTGGACAAACCCATGTAGTCTGGTCTATGAAGTTTGTCTTAGATATACATCAATTCATCAGGTTGGTTTTTAAAAGATATGGTTTATCTTTGTTTTAGAATTACCTGTGGGTTTGCAAATTCTCCTCCTGGTTGTACTGGACATGTGACTAAAAGGATAATGTGTTTAAAGAGATGTGATTTTATTTTTCTTTTTTTTAGTGTATTAAAAATTTGAGTTGTGGCAAAAACTGGCATATTAAATGGAGCTGATCAGTACATTGCCATCTGTAACAAAAAAGACAACCCAAACCAACATGTGTTACAAGAGGACACGAAAGGATGAGGCAGGGCAAGGCCTGAGGTCAGGAATGTTCTCTGTATCTTTTTTTTTTCAAATTCTGACTCCAATATATATACAACTGTACAGAAGGACCAAAGAGTGGTCCAAGGTGTTGCCACGTTTTCACTCTCTTTGGTGAAGATCACCATCACTCAAGAAACTCCTCCTGGAGGAGAAAATATGTGAACATCTCATTGTTTACAAGAGAAAAAGTGAGAACCCTGCTCCAAGTTCTGTAAACATCAGAAGGTATATGAAAACATCAGAAGGCAAAGTAAAACATGTAAAACCAAGGGTGACAAACATGCGATGTAGATCTATGGTGAAATTGTCAAAAATGACAAAGCTAAGCACATCCTGTAAAGTCGAGTCTTTGGATGCCAAAAAGAGGTAACCAAAGTCACTGGTGACTTCAAAAGCTTTGTGGCAGTAGAAACAATTATAGTGGTGACTTCTTTATACATCTTCACTCCAAATCCTGAGTTTGACATTAACTGAGATGAATGGATTTATTCTTTAGGCAAAACAGCATCTAGAACGGTAACTGCACTGCTGTGATAGTGGCCACTTCTATTACCAGAGCAGACTGTTAATTGTTTCTCTGTTAATTGTTTCTGCTGTTAATTGTTTGTTTTTTGAGCTTCTCAGGTACTTTCCAGCTTGGATCAGCTCTTCTGATCTTGTTCTGCTTTAGTAGCAGCTGAGTGAGCAATTTCAATTAAAAAAAGTTTGAATAGTGATTATCTTCTTATGATTGAGAGCAGTTGATTTCTTTTCTTGACCTTTATCCATGCTGAAGTGACTTTTGGTCAATTCCTCTGTCGATGGAATATTCAGTGTGGTATCATCCCAGTTGTGACTCACACGATTTCTCTTGTACTGTTATGTACCTGGCACTGCCATGTTCTGCCTTTCTTTTGCATTCACCGATTAAAAACCTCTGCTCAAGAATTCATGTGAGCCATTCATCTTTATTTAGACATGAATTTGACAGGTATCTATTTTTACACATATGCACATGTTACACACATGTATATTGACATGTATTTAAGTTGAACATATGCAGAACCCATATATATAAATATGTTGATAAATATTATATGTAAAACTAGTCCCCATGCAAACAAAAAATAAGCAGGCAGCTTAAATTAAACTCATGGACTTCTGTCAACTTTCTGGTATCTTTTCATTGTCCTTCAGATATGGTTGCAGTGCAGATGACAGTATTGCTCTGCTGAATGATCACCTCTTGCTAATATTTAAATTAAAGGCATTTTTCAGAATAAAATGTTAATCTCTCCTTCATCATTTGCTTTCCCTGCACTGATTTCCTGGCAATTGGACATTTTCAAATGTGAATGAACACCATTATAAACTAATCAAGCTGTTCTAACTGCAGACAGCAAAAGGAGAAGAAAAGGAAAGGACTCTAATATAAAATCAGAAAATCACAGAATTGTAGAATGGCTAAAGTTGGAAGGGACCTTAAAGATCTTGCTGCCAGCAAGGACAGCATCTACTAGATTGCTCAAAGCCCTACCCTGCCTGGCCTTGAACACTTCCAGGGATGGAACACCCACAGCTTCTTTGGGCAACTGGTTCCAACGCCTCACCTCTCGCATAGTTTTAGGAAGAATAGGAAGAATTTCTTCCTAATACCTAAGCTAAATTTACCATCCTTCATAGGCCATTCTCCCTATGTCTTGTCACTACCTGCAAATGTAAAACTCTCTCTCCTATTCTCTTTTAGGACCTCTTTAGGCACTGGAAGGTTGCTATAAAATCTCCCTGGAGCCTTCTTTTCCTCAGGCTGGAAAACCCTGATTCTCTCAGCCTTTCCTCATATAAGAGGTACTCCAACTCTCTAATTATCTTGCTGGTCCTCCTCGGACTTGTTCCAACAGTTCCATGTCCTTCCTGTGCTGAAAACCCCAGAGCTGGGTGTGGCTCTCCAGGTGGGGTCTCACCAGAGCAGAATGACAGAACTCTTTTCCTCGACCTGCTGGCTGTGCTGCTTTGGATACAACCCAGGATATGGTTGGCTTTCTGGGATGCAAGAACACAACATTCATGGCTGCGCATCTGGCATACCCTCATGAATACCTGTGAGATTCCTGGATGACTATAAAGCAGGATTTTCTAAGAATGTGGGTATTTAACAGAGCTTGCAATGCTAGAAATAGGAATTACAGAGTTGTCTGTTGCAGGCCAAGCATTGTTTCAAAACAAACAAGTTTGTATGGAAATTCATGACTACAGAGTCCATAGAGTCTCCTGCAGCACCAAGTAAAATCCAGAAAGCACAAATCTCTTCCAAGGAGAATTGGGCTCCTGTGGCAGGTGAGGCAGTGATTTCTGTTTCAGATAAAATGGTAGAGTCTGAGTTTGGTTTTCAGACTCAACTGCATTGTCACTAGATGGCACATTGGTCTAAAGTTTTGGATCACAGTTAGAGCAAATGCACAGACAAACAGTAAGTTATGGATGGGAACCAGCTAGTAATTACATAGTTAATTGCTCTGTGTGTGCATGTGTGTATGTACACCTGCCAGTGTGTACAAGTCCTAGGTACAACATACAGGATTAGAGCTGTGTGAATGCTTTTCCTGAGGCTCTTTCTCTGTGTATAATACAGTTACATTAGATACAGACACTTGGTGTTTATATAGTGGTATTCAAGGCAGGAGTGGGGAGAGAAAAACATCAAGATGTGTGTCTGACTACCATCTGTATGTTCTTATCTGTTTTGTGCATGAAGCAGGTGAAGGTCAGGCCAGACCGTACACTTCAGTGCCTCCTTGAACCAGTTTTTGCTATCTAGAACCTCATGTTTGAAAGAATGTGCAATGTACCTTAGGAACGCTACTCTTAAGTGACTAAAAAAATTGATTTGTGCAGAACAGAAAACAGGGGTTTTAGTTTGCAGGTAGAGAGGGGTAGGTATTCCCCAGTAACTCAATAAAGGGCTTTGAGATGTTATTTCAGAGATCTTTTCCTGAAAGTTAGAAAAAGGCGATGAGTCAGAACCCAAAACCCTCTTTTGTGTGTTGTGTATCTATTGTCTTTATTTTAAGCCATGGATAAGTGCCTCGTATTCCTAACTACTGCCATTTCCCTCTGCCCCATCTCTTCTCCTGCCATTCTTTATGAATAAACCATTTGCTGGCTGAGAAACCCACTGCAGCTTAGAGAAATTAGGTACATTGCACATGAATTTCTGCAATGCACTGTGAGTAGCAACCCATTCCAGAGATTTGTTTGTGGGAAGCACCCTCTTTTTCAACAATTTCCAGTGCATTCACTTTCCCTTCCAAGATTTTTTGCCTTCATCCAGAGATTTTTTGCCACATGCAGAGATTTCCTTACATGTTCTCTTTTGCTCATAACTATTTTTCTCTTTACCTATTTTCTGCTGTTGTTTACCCCATGGGTCAGGTATCTGTGTACGGAGAGAGCACTTGGTTTGGGGATTTGAAACTGCTGGCAACTTTGATTATCAGATGTGATTTCAAATTCTGAGTTCTCAAAAGAAAGCAGAGGGCAAATAGATATTATAAACATGGGATTGAGGTCTATCTATGGAGAAGGTGTTGCATTTCTTTTACTAATAGCATAATCACTCAATTTATCTTAACTTCTCAGCTCACTGGAAAAAGCCAGGCATTTTGAGAAGGTTACTAAAGTATAGAAATAATTTTTGTTCTTGGTAAAGCTGTTCTGTACTGAAGCAGGAAAATCGCAGGAGACTCAGCACATCAGGTTCATTTTGAATTCTACAGTGCAGTAAAACTGATCTTGATCTTAGGTGAATTAAGTGGCTTTCCATTCCCCCCATTATTTTTATCCTTTATGTATTATGTATTTTTGTCCTGAGATGCAGGACTGGGCATTTATAATAGCATATATTAAGTGGAAATTCAGATTCAGATAAAATCCAGGGGAAAAAGGTTATTAATTCAACAACTGTTCTTTTTGTTTCACATTACAGAAATTGATTTTGGTAAAAGACCTTTACAGTTGGTGCAGGTTTAAAATTAAAGGTATATCTCTGCAGTTGGACTAATTCTTCTCCTTAATTCTGAAATATGACTTGGTTTTACCAAGTCTGGGATAGTCTTGAATTTTTACCCTTCAGAAATCAGCTATGTTCTGCTGTGCTCTTTGGGTAGGAGCTAAAAGGACTGTCCCAGTTCTTGAAGCAGGGAAAAGCTGTAGGGACAGCCACCATTGGTAATGCCTTTTTTACCAGAGATTTTTTTAAAGATGGGCTAAATCTTGCTGAGAGTGATTCTCTCATTTTATATATATATATTATATTCCTTCATGAGAAGGAAAACAAAGGGAGGTGACAACATGGTACAGATTGGAGTAAACAGAGGCATGTGTGAATATTCCTTTTTTGGATCAGTGGAGAGTTTATCCTTTGTCTTCTGGAAGAGAAACCTAGGATGAATCTTGCTTGTCCTCTGTATCTGAGCATGGGAAGGAGTCAAGATTTGTTGGTTTGTGTTTTACAGACTGCTTCTACTTGATGAAGAACATGTATGTCTTATCTAAGTGGGACTTCTTGTTCTGTTTGGTGGGACAAAATTCACCAGAAAGAAAAGTCATTCATGAGTAGCCCACAAGGAACCCTGACAACACAGAGATTATGTTTTTTTAGGGCTGCTCATCCATTTTTCTTATATTTTTCAAAATTTCTCTGAAGTCAGTGGAAGATTTGATCAAGGAATTTAGGATCAGATCTTAGATCTCTTCTAAGAGACATTCTTCTGATTCCTTTTCAGGAATCTGAGAAATGGCACACTTATGGTTTTGTTCCAATTACTTGTTGATAATAGATGCTTTCACTCTGGCGAAATAATAAAAATCTACACCTTTATCAGTAAAGAAAAACCATAGAGGATAAAGATCTATCTGTCACCCAGACAGATGAAAATCACAATGAAAAATGACTCAGTACACTAAAGGCTAGGGGGCTTCTTTTGCTTGTATAGGTAACTTAAACCTTCCTCATAGGTGATAAATAATGCCAGCCAAAATCCTTTCCAAAACTATTATTTTGGAATTAGCTATCAAATATATCAATAGTTTCACTCCAGTACCTTTCATTACTGCAAAGTTAATGGAAAAATTATTGATTGGTAGTTCAAGCCATACAAATTAACTTTGTGCAACAGTAGCATACAGAGTGTTACTGCTCCTGAGGAAGCACTTCCCTGGTATGGGCATTCCTGTTTCAGGTAACACAGCCACAGCAATACCTGTCACACACACTGTCATTCTACAGCCTGGGCTTTGTTGACAACATTCCTTATTTAATTTGCAATCCCTGAGATGACTTTACTGGTATGGACTGTTTAATATGAGGAAAACCTTTGCTACCTCTGTGCTGAAACTGTGATGCAAATGCCTCCAAGAAGGTTCAGACTGGAGAGAAAAAGATGGTTTATTCTGGTATCAGACTTACTTGATGCAACACTTTTCCTCGTCTCATTGCAATCAGCAACTCACAGAAGCTCTGTGTGGCTTGGGCAGTAGCTTGTAACAAGGTGCTGCTACAACTTATTTCTAGGCTGTAGCCCAGCTTAGTAAATCTCCCACCATGTGAGTCTGCTGTGTTTTATTGTGTTTATTCCTTGATGGTAGCGTTTGTATAAATTAGGAGCTCTGGGAACAAACTTACATTTTGTAGATTTTGAAGATGGTTTTCCAAAATCTTAGTGTCAGTCACATCACCCAAAGTATTTCCTTTTGTACCTAAAAAAATAGTTTCCAATAAAAAACAGCTCAAATATGTTAGCTGTAGTTTAGAGAAGGAGGAAAGTGAAATACTGGCAAATGCAGGGTTTTAGAAATCATGCATGTTCTTTAGTTGCTTTAGCTACTTTCTCCCTAGTCTGATTCTTGGGGAAACTAACTGTGAAATCATGTGAAATCTGTTTTCCTGGTCCCTGTTTACTTAGGGAAAAACCCCATGGCAATATTCTGTATCAACATGCTTATCCCATTTAAACTCATTATGTCAACACAAGAAAGCAATCCTCAGATGGTCCATTCCAGTTTAACAACAGAGCATACTTATCACTTGATCCTCTTTTGAGCAAAGCATCTACTTCATAGTATCACATGGATTATGTGACATTTTAGGTGACAGTTGATTTAGAAACACAGCTGTTCAGATGAATTTTATCTGCTGAAGTTTGGCTACAACATTAATTTTGTCTTTACTTTGAGCTGTTTATTACAAGTTGGTCATTATTCACAGATAATGACTGATACCCTGAAGGTTAATGCTTGAATGCATTCTTCTAAAATTTAAAAATATTTTTGTGTTGATGCATATTCCACTGCTGTGCAAGATAGAATTAAACAAATATGATTCTGATATATGGGTACTGCTGATATGTGTCTAATTAACATACTCCATCTAATTAACATAACATACAGATGTCAGCACTATTAAAATCTGCCTGTGATCTGCATAATGGGTAATTTGTTACACCAAGCAAAATACCTGGTTTTCAGATAACCAGGTTTTAAGAAACAAAACAGATATATTTTCATCCCAGAGCATAATGAATACCCTAGAAGAGTCATACTGTCAGTAAGATTCATTCCACTGGGGAAAGTTAATGTTGTTCTATCACTTACATCAAGAAATACTTGATTTGTGTTTCAACACTGTAGAGCTGGGCATTAACTCTCTCTTTGCTGCCTGAAAACTTCCAAACACTTGTTTTTAACAAATATCACCACCTGTAAAATATTCATGCTTCATAGCAGCAATAATTCATTACTCCTGACCAAATAAATGCAATTAAACAGTCAGCTGAAGGCTCTCATGCCCCCATGGACACTTTAAGGTAAGCTTTATTAGGATGCCTTGGTGTATGTGCCGTGCTGTTTGGTGATACCATGGTCATGTTTGAAGTCTCTAACAAGGCAATTCTCATCAGTAGAGAGCAGTGGAGGGATTGTCAGGCTGCCTCCTGCAGCACCTCTGTACAGACTGACATGGTGTAGCCCATTTGCTGACTCTGAATACTCTGGGATATAACCATGCTCGTCTTCTTTCTGCTAACAGTACTACAAGATCCAGAGCTTCTGGAAGAATCTTATCTCTTAGCTATGAGAATATAAAAATACAGTAAAAACTAGCTTTCAGATCTGTTCTCATGCCATAGACTTGGAAAAAAATTAAATTAGCATAGTGTGTCTAAACTTGTCACACAGAATGAAGAGTAAACAAGGAACTTCAAAGAGAAGCAGGAGGAATATCTTTGAATAGCTGAAAGGTGTATGAAGTAAACATCTGCTGATTAAATACTGAGGTCATTAATAAAATAAGGTTCTTGAATTAGTCATCCCCTTTCTGTCTGTGTGATATTAAACACTTGCCAGGTTAAATGCAGAGGCAGTGCAACTGAGGATCAGCTCTGCATTGAGGTACTCCCAACAGTGTGAGGCACGGAGACCTCTGTACTCATGGTGCTCTTCCTCACAGTAGTTTTGTAGTGGTGCAACCCCATTGAAATTTTACCTTTCCTTGTTTTCAAAACAACAAATTAATCTCACAAATGCAAATTAGGTGTCTGATGCTCTTCGTGTACAGAGCTGCCTCCTGACATTAGACTGGGGTGCAGGATGGAGAGATGCCCTGCTTTTAAGTAAAGTGACTTGATTCCAACTATATTTCATGGAACTGTGGATAAAATAACATTCACCAAATCAGAAGGGAATTCAAGTTCTTTAACACAAAGAGAGCAATGAATATTTACATATCAAAGGGGTTAGTATTCTTCTCCTTAAAAAGAGTAATTTTTCACTGCATGCATCTCTTCACTCATTGAAGCTAAGGAGGCCAAAGACCTGGGAGCCACAATAGTTACCCCTCTACAGAATTTTTCTGTAAAATTTTATGAAGTGATTTTTCTCCTCAAAGTCACTTCTTACAGGACCAGCCTGGTTTTCACTTAAAATATGCCAATAATGTAGCAATGATATTTTAGACTTTGTACTGAGGATTTTTCCTCAAGTCTCAAGTACATGCCAGTCTCTTACTTTCACTTTTGTACACATTCAGCTTGCAATAAGACTGTCAAGAAGATGAAAGTGACTGCCTCAAGGACAGACAACCTCAGCCCTTATTATCCCTACAGATTCTTGGTTGTGTGTCTTGTGTGTCTTCTGACCCCTCTATCCCTCTTCTTAGTGGTAGATGGATGCCATTTTAGAAAGCCTTATTCAGCATTAAAGCCCCTTTTTTACCTACAGAGTACCAGCAATGACCTGCTGATTTCTGATGTCCAGGTAACACCCGTTATAGAAAGGTAATGATGTGTTCCTATGCAGCTGATAACTCAGAAAGGAATACCTTATCTCTGGTGAACAGATGAAGGGAATAGGCCAAGCACCATAATTTTGGCTTCAGTAACAAAACAATCAGTCTTAATGCAATCTCACTAAGCTGGGCTTTCATAGGTTTGGGTAACAGTGCCAAATGAACAATCACGAAAGACAAAAGACATTAGCCAGCAGTCCAACAAAGCCTCCTATTTGTGCAATTTGAAGATGTGATTGACAGTGCTCCCAGCATCTGATGTTCAGCAACAATTCCCTACTGGCCACTGATGCAATAAGGCTGTTGCTACATTTATGAGGTACCAGTACATTTAGTGCTTGGATTGTGTTTTTTCCAGTTTCTTTTATCATGGGGAGTGACAACCTTGGGCTGGGTGATGCTGGAAATACAGAGTTGGGAAAGAGATGCAGAGTAATATAGCCAAACACACCTGGCAAAATACAGAATTTCCCATTCTATTGAATTGAGTACTGATCTAGCAGGAAATCTGTCTCTCTTTCTACCAAAGATGCCTTCACATTTATTTTTGAATTACAGGTTGAAGCTTGTTTAGTGATTGACGTACATTTACTTGTCATCAAGATTTTCCTAAGTTACCATGTTCAAGCACATGTTCTCAGTTCTTAAAATGCAAGAAAGAGGAAGCCCCTGATCTGAAAAAAATTTTATTAAAATGTGCAGACACACACAAAAACTCACACAATTTACATGAACCAATTAAAATGCACGCTATGCTCCTAATAAGCAAGGTGGAAGATAAAATTAAATTATGTTATATTTGCTAAATGAATTGACCTTTACCAACACAATCTATAAAATCAATTCAGCATACTGTAACCCTTGCAGATTGGCAATCCTTTCACGCCAGGAGTCTAAAATAAGCACAACAGGCATTTCAGTACCCAGTAATGTATCATTAAAACATGTCCCAAGGCATTTCACAACCCATAAACAGTACAGGCATTAGTAAATCATTTGCTCATTATAACCACCCCATGGCCTAGATGTTATCTTACACAGCACTTGAATTTTCCTTGACCCCCTAGCTCCATATTGTTCAGGAGAGGCCCCTTATGTGAACTGGTGAAAAATTCCTTCAGTAGAGAACTTTAGCATGCCATGTATTTCTCTTTAGTTTTGGAGACATGGTATCTTGGTGTGAACTTGCAGTTCTGTAAAATGTTTGCAATATTTGAATTTTGTGTTTGTGAATCAAGAACCATTTTTTCCTCCATCCTCACAAAGAGCACCAAATGCTGAAAGCATATTTGAATTTCTTTGCGGTTGTGTGGTTTGTAGACAGGCTTTTGCTAGCAGCTGGGAAAGAAAAGAAAGTCACAAAACAAAAGCACCTTCATGATTTCTTCATCACTGCAAAAATCAAAGAATATAAATGCCAGATGTTCTGACAGCCCTGTGCTGCAACTTGGCAGTGCTCTCCGGTGATGTTCATGTTCACAGTACTCCTCTTGATTAACAAGCTTTTTGGCTTTTGTCTGATCACAAGCTACATCCATCCGACTTGTGCTACAGTGAGAAAGCTACTTTATCTGAAAACCATAATTAATTTCAGGTACATTCCTAAAATAAGGGTTGCCAGTTGGTGATAGCTCTGTAACTCTTTATCCCTGCAATGAAAAAGTTGCTTGCCAATGGTTTGTTGGCCATGCAGCTGTAGTGGTCTGGGAAAGCTGTATCTCAGATGGCAAGAGAAACCCACATTTGTGTGCTGCAGTGCAAAAGGCTTTTTTCAGACCCTGTGGCTTTGTCTCTGGTGCAAAACCAATCTGGGTTAGGACATGAGACTGAGTAAGGTATCATTTATCCTTCCCACTGCTTAGCTCCTGACATAATTTTGATTTGTAACAACTTGCACTCTCTGAGACAATGCCTAGGAACAATCCAGGGAAAAGCATGTGCCAGAAACCATTCTCAATACATTGTGTGAGCAACACTGCTTTAGGTTTACTTCCTTTGTACCTTCACTATCCTTCACCACTGTCCAGCAAGCTTTGTCAGATGTTCCTACCTCAGAGAGGCAGGAGGGGATGTATTTTGTCTCATCCTACAAAAACACCTCTCTGAAGTGTGGCAGCACCTGAGAGACTGGAAATTGAACTCCTCGTAGAAGCCAGAGGTGAATAGTGGTCAGATGCAGAATATCACCAAACCACATCTGGTTTTGGCCAAAGAAATATCCTCAGTATATGGAGCCAAAAAATCTACACACAGTAGACAGTGGAATGAAACAAATTCTGCTCTTGGGGTTGTTCTGGAAAAACTATGCATGCTCATTTCTTGAAAAGCACTATTCTGGGTTTTTCTGGGAAGGAGATAATTTTGTTTTCATAGCAGCCTATTTGGTACTGTATTTTAAAAGGTTGACTAAAACAGTGTTTTAGCTATTGCTGAAAATTTTTTGCAGTGACAAAGTCTTCTCTGTTTCTCACTTTGTGATCCCAGTGGAGAAGGCTGAGGATGAACAAGAGGTTGGGAAGTGAAACAGCTCCAGAACAGCTGACCTGAACTGACCAAAGGGACATTCTAGACCATATAGTATCATGCCAAGCAGCAAAATAGAGAGGAGTTTTTCCAAAATAACTTTTTCTTTCTGACTATCTGGGCATTAGTGTGCTAGTGGTGAGTGATTCCTTTTGTATGACTTGGGTAGTTTTCTGTTTTAATATTTTTTGTGTTTGTTTTCTTGGGTTTTTTTCCCATTTCCTTCACTTACTACGTTGTCCTTATCTTGTCCTTTGGGGTTTTTAAGTCTCACTTCTGTCCTTTTTTGGTTGTCTCCCTCAGTCCTCTGGGGGAAGTGAGCAAGTGACTGGGTGGGGGCTTATGGTCAGCGGGGATCAACCTGCCATAGACAAAATTATCTGTTTGTCAGTCTGTCCATCTCATAGAAACCTCTCAGGTTTGGATCCTGACACCAGACAATACCCACAGGCACAGAATGGAGCAGGTGTTCATGGCTTGGGCACTCTACACAAGACTACAAGGATGAAGGAATAGCAATTTGCCTTGTATGAATTTGCAGACCACATGCTTGAGTATGCAAATACCTGTTCCTAAAAGTGGCTCTATTTGGTGTTTGAGTTCAGAAATACCTACCTGCAAAAGGAAAGCCTAATCTGTATTGGTGAAAAGAATGCAAGTATAACAAGGTCATTTAGAGAAAGACAGGGTAAACTTAGCATTCACAGTCTGCAAGAAGTAAACTCCACAGAGAACAGTCAACAATCTCTGCAGGCTCATAAAGCATGATAGCCACAAAAATGCCAGGGAATGGAATTTTGTAACATACCCTGTGGCTGTTTTCCAGGTTGGACAGGTATTATGCTTTGAAAAATTACCCATATCTCAGTAAGGGACAGTCAGAGCTATTCTATACTTACCAATATTGGCTTGTGGAATTGAAAATGATGAATTGCTCAAATTGTGTTCCATTCATTCCTAACCATACTTAATAGTGCTTTTAATCAAAGAGGCTTGTTATAAAAACTGTAAATTCAAGACAAAAAATCTTTAGAGAGTAGGAAAATTATTTATTAAAGAAAATTCTGAGCATAGTGCCAAAATCTATTAAGTGGATCAATATCTTTTGGGGGAAGTAACTGGGGATAAAATTTTGTCATCCATACAAATGTTGGGAAGGCTGCCATGTTGATGACAGTAGAAAACATTAAAAAAGGAATAAGAGCTAGAACTTTGGAAGTCTCCAGACTGAAGTCAACAAAGTTACTCAGACTTATGCTTCAAAATTTTTTTTGGAATTTGACCTAATTCTATAAGACAGTATAGAAAATACTGAGAAATACAGAGAAAATATTTAATTTTTACAGATATCAGATATTGCAGATGGTAGAGTTCAGTTATCTTCCCCAGACTGATGGACTTGTGTTCACCGTACAGCCAACCAGTATTCAAAAAATTGTTTCTACCTCCTCATGGGAAGCATTAATCATAAACCAAATGATAAAAAGATTTCAAAATGCAAAATATTCAACTTTCTTCTATTTCTTGTTTGGTTTTTCAAAACCATATATCTCATGCAATGGTTAAAGGAAATCATGCTAGAGCAGTACCGTAACTTGGAGTAAAATGATACAGCATTTTTTCCCAGGTTTCCAGATAAGAGTTATAAATACCGAGTTTCCAAGATACAGACTTTTTTCTAATGCTGATAAGATTTCCCAGTGACTGAATATGCCATGAATGATGAGTATCCATGGAATACAGCTTGAACGAACGGGCTTCATGGCCAGCCACACACGTGGCTTTAGGTGAGGAGGGATGACAAAACACAATATTCTGAGATCAATAGCTGTCATCCTATGGAAAGGGAAAGTAGTAGTATCTGTATAGAATATAAATTAAACTCATGTTTAACCTACAAATGTGATTGTAAAAAAGGAGTGACAATAATTTGTTGGTCTTTATGATCTTAGAAGTTGTCTGTGATATACAGCAGTAGTAGGAAGAAATTAGATACATTCACAGCTTGAGAGACATGTAAATGATGTGTTTCTGTTTACAAGATGATAGCAAACAGAGGTATTTTAAGCAAAAATACGTACTGATACATTTTCTATAGTAATTTGAAATTTTACATAAGCCTACATTCTCATATCTGTGGCAGGCAAATTTAAAAAGTGCTATTCAACAAGAACATTGTCATCTACTTCACTTTGCATTGAGGTAGGTAAGTACAACTTTTTAAAGATGATAGAGTCATTTAGGTTGGAAAAGACCTTTAAGATCATTGAGTGAAACTGTAAACCTAACACTGCCAAGTCCACCACTAGACCGTGTCCCTCTGTGCCACGTCTATATATCTTTTAAATGCCTTCAGAGACAGTGACTCAACCACTTCCCTGATGACATAATAAATTAGTGGATTTATCACCAGCCTGTCTGTCAGACCCAGCCACGCACGACAGATGATGAAGGAAGAAAATGAGATGACAAAATGGCAAGATTTTGGAGGAACTGTCACAACAGTGTCTGGTTTTGTTAAAGAACATTAATCGAGAGAGGTTACAGTTGGGAATTAGAGCTTTTTGTTTACTGACCATGGATTCAAACATCTGGATTATCCCTTTTGTGTGGTTATAGTTTCAGGATTCCTAGGATAAGTAATTTGCTTTAAAAGATTTTACTTAACTTTATTAAATGGTGACCAAATCTACATTGAGTTTTTGAGATAGGGTGTTGACCTTTTAACTTTCTTTCTGGCTTTAGCCAAAGGCTAAATCAGGAATCTGAATCTTACTGAGACCCTTGATATTAGGTGGATTCAGCTGAACAACTTTAAATCAGTGTGACATTTGCTTCATTCATCTTATCTTACACAGACTTTGGCTAATTGTTTAATCTCTGTGGTTCTTTCTTTTGTTAACTTCAGAGTTATAATGCTGGATTACTTTAGTATTGTTAATGGGGCTGAATGCCTGATGCTTCAAAGAACGTTGCAAAAGACAAACTTGCATGGTTCTGCTGCAATACCATTCTTTATTATCTGCATCTTCTTCCACACTTGTTATACTAAAGAAATCTACTGTCTAAGGATCATCTTATTAGCATTCAGCAAATCCTTATGAATATTTTCTGCCTGAAGTCATGACCTGAGCTTTGTTACAACAACTGAAACAGAAATACAAAAAAATATAGATATGTGGCAGTTTGAGACAAATTCATGAGAGGTTGCTGAAGTTTAAAGCTATGAACGATTTAGAGACACTAAATGCCGGGACTTTACCTATATAATTAGGAATATTTTCCTTCTAAAGGGGAAAAGAAAGTTGTAATTCAAAGCATACAGTCTGAAATATGTGCATTGAATTGGTAAGATGAGCCGAAGGGGCTCTCTGAGATAACTGGAAAAGCTATCTGCATGTTTTATGTTCCTGCTGCACAAAGTTCTTCTGCTGTGTGAGTCATCAGCCACTGGGAGGTCTTAAGAAGCAGTTTTTTTCTTGAGAGAATGGGCTGGAGAATTAGAGAAACATAAAACCTAATTAAATGTAGTTGATGCTATACTTAAGCAAGCTCCAGTGTTCAACTAGACTTTACTGGATTAGAAGATACACTTATCTCAGAGACACGATGACATTTTCATCCCCATGTAAAGCAGAGAGTTCATCTCTTTTTTGGTAGCAGTTGAAAGTCCTCCACTGTAAGGAGCATTTTCCACATCTTGGTTGTCCTTGTGATTTATTTGCTCTAAGTCTTCTGTGATTTCTCTCCTACTCTTCTAGCTATTAGAACTAGACACACCATCCCAGTGGCATTAACATCAATCCAGGCTGTTACAGGAATTGTTTCCATATTGGTTACCTTTTTCCCCCCTCAATTATGGACTGTTTACCCAGTAACCTGGCATGACTTTTGTCAGTAATCTGTCCTATTAATTAGTGTCCAGCTCTCCAATGTCACCTGTATGTTATTAGTCATTTTATATGGGGGTTTTTTTTGGTTCAGATTGAGGGATGAAAACCTGAATAAATTAATTATAAATGCTACTGATGTATCCCGGCTTAAACATAAAGGTTCTGTAACTGTAATTTAAATTCTGTCATAGTTGTTTGGGTTTTCTAATTATTATTAAAATGTCACAAAGCAATTTATGACAACAATTTTTTTTTAGGGTGGAGTGTGTTTGCATCTCAAAATATAATGCCATTAAACAATTAAGGTAATGAAAATAACTGGTGCTTGCACCCATAATGCTTAGCTGTTGTTAGACTATCATATTTAATTCCTCACTTTTCAACTCTTTTCCAGCTATTCTAGTATCTTGGCCAAGACTGATATTTTCTAACAGGTGTTTTTAATATTGTCATAGCACAAATTTTCTTCTATTATCTAGAATTTTGCCAGTGTTCCAAGAATTACCAAGCATCAATATTAATGATTCTGAGCACTCATAATCAGATCACAAAATCAGAGAAGAGATTGGAGTTGGAAGGGACCTCTGGACTTTCCAATATCCCTGCAAATACACCAAGAGAAATCTGTCCAGGACAGTGTCCAGTTGGCTTTGGAATATCTCCAAAATGGAGACTCTACCACCTCTCCTTGCAACCTGTGCCAGTGCTCAGTCAACTGCACAGTGAAAAAGAGTTTCCTGATGTTTAGAAAAAACCTCCTGTGTTCCGTTGACTCTTGGTCTGTCACTGGATGCTACTGGGAAGAGCCTGGGTCCATATTCCCCTTATCCTCCCTTCAGGTATTTGTACACACTTATGAGTTCCTTGCTAAACTTTCTCTTCCCAGGCTGAACAGCTCCAGCTCACTCAGCCTTTCCTTGTAGGAGAGATCCTCCAGTCTCTTTTAGCCATCTTCATTGCTTGATTTTCTTCCAGTAACTCCGTACTTCTGTTGTACCAGGAACCACAGACAGCACTGCAGCTGTGGCCTCACCAGTGCAGAGGGAAGGATCATCTCCATCAACCTGCTTCCAGAGCTCCTTCTAAAGTAGCCCAGGACAAGCCTCTTTTGCCACAAGGGCATATTGCTGGTTCATATCGCACGTGGTGTTCACCAGCACCTGCAGGTCTTTCTCTGTAAAGCAACTTCCCTCTACTGACTCTGCTGGAACTCACAGAATTCTCAGCTGGCCATCAACCAGATAAGAGAAAAAAAGCATCCACATGCTTCCAGTAAAGGAAATAGGTGACATGACCTTGAACATCTTCAGTAAGCAGATCTCTCCCTGCTGTTTCCTGTTTTAAAGCACACATTGCCTTCATTGGGATGGCTCATTCTTTGAAAAAGGTCTGTCATTGTAGGATAAATATTGCAAACAATTTATTGCAAATCTGAGCAAAAGAGATCCTTTTAGGGATCCACTTGGGAGAAGCTGCAATGTAGCCTACTATGGTTAAAAATCTACACCCACACTTTAGTAATTTAGGGGTTTTTTTACTTATGAGAGTCCCAGCAGGTGCCTAGAACTCTGAGAAGTGGTGAGTAACACTTCCAGGGAATTCTTGTGGCTAGGAGACTTACTTCACCCTGAAGTAATAACCTGGCTTCAGTTATTCGTGTCTTTGGTACATCTTCTGAGGTGCAATGAGATTATAAATGAGGAAGAAACCTTAAGTACTCTGGAAAATCTTTTACTGCATGATTCACTATTTCTCTTGGGCAGTACAGCTTGCCACAAACTCTTCAGATCTGTTGTTCATTTCACAGATTTTTCTCCAAGCAGAAAACCCAAGGTCAGATTCATATCTTCAAGTGTTTGCTAACAAGAGCACAGAAGTCTGAGACATCAACTAGCAATGACATGAACAAGACTAAATTTACTCCTCTGATGCAATGCAGCTGTCTTCAAGAAGCTAAAGCTTTTTTTTTTTTTTGGTGCTCTCTGAGGAGTGATCTCCCCATTGGTTTTAAAAGGACATTGTAATAAACCAGGCAGGTCTAAGGTGAGGAGGAGCTGCTCATAACTGACTGCTGGAGCTGCCATATCTCACCTGCCCTGAGTTTTCAGCTTCCACTCATATCTCTGTCAGCCTTACTGGGGACTTTCACTGCCGGGAAAGGACAATTAGGTACATTGATATTCAAATCTCTTTCAAACCTTGCAGCATAATTATCAAAGGGAAAATTGTGAGTCTCCACTAAAGAGTAATTGCTGCAACAGATCCAATTACGTTTTGCAAGGCAGAACTTGTCTTACAAAAATCCTAAACTTGTCCTCTAGCTTCATTTTGGTGCCAATAGCAAGAATCAAAAATATACTATGTTCCCCTACTCAGTGTTGCCTTTAACACCCAGATGGTGTCAAATCCAAACAGTCAATTTTCTTTGGGTGTTTGTGCTGTCATGTGCAATCTCTTTTGCTGTTTATCTTATTTTTGCTGAATGTGCTCATATTTATTCACTGTACCTGGAGACTTTACTTTAAGCCCTGACATTGTCTCGCTCATGCTGTACAGACACACAGTAAAAGCCCTTGTCTCCCAAGGACTGCCATCTAACCTCATACAACCGGCACAGTGTTTGTAAGGGAATGAAAGGGACGTGGTGTGGGTTCTCCAAGGTCATACAGGAGATTTGTGTGAGAGCTTGGAACAGAATTCAGTTTTGCATTGTCCCTGTTTTGTTCTCTATCCTCTGGGTACACCTGTGTCTCTCAACATAAGCCAAAAACTGGGAAGAGAAAGTTTGGGATTTTTACCACGATCTCAGTGGATGTTGCTCTGTGTCAAACACAAGAATTCCGTTTGCCCGAGGCAGTGTATACATTATTATTTTTATTTCAACTTAGTAGAGGAAATGGATTAGAAATCTCAAGTAGAATAAGGATCTTTTTTAAGTCTCATGCCTAAATTAACTAGAACTAGAACATTCTTGTTTTCCATTGCCCTGTAGAGTGGTTTTATTCCTTATTGCTTTGTCATCACTTAGATAGAACATGTTTTGACTGACAATTTGTGAAGACAATCTTCTAGATTCATAAACACTTTTATTAGCCTTTCCTTCATAAAGGCTTTTATTAGCCTTTCCTGCTATGCATGGGTTTTTTTGTCAAATACAATATTCTCAAAGCTAGACAGACTTATTGTTTATCCTTTCAGTTCTGAAATAAAAGAAATCCAATTTAAGTCACTTATTCTGCTAATGGAAGAATAATATATATAAATAGGTCTAATAAGTTCCTTGTTCCTTTGCAATACAATAAGATATAATGGTTGAATTCTTACTGTCTGTTGCTGATAAACCATTTTTATATTCATTACTCACATAACCTCAATCACTGATAGGAAATACGTGATCTCTTAATTTCATAGTATTTTTCCTTTTGCCATGTACACAGTTAAAGTGTATTTTCACATTCCTCCGATTAAAAACTCTTTAGGATTACTATATCAAGTCTCCTATCAAACAAGGCAAAGTTCTAAGCACATATTGCATCTCATTTCAGTAGATTAACTTCAACTGCTTGTAATTGTAAATGAAAAAAGTATAGATATGCGTAGAATCAAAGTCTCTGTATTAATCTTCTGGAAAACCCTTTTTGAGAGAAACACATGTGTGTTTACTCTAAGTTTATACCAGAGTTTTTAACCTGACATCAGGGTCACAAATCTTCTGCTTTTAAAAGTCTGCATTAGCAAACTAGAACTTGCCATAATAGTTTCAAATATTTCATTGCTGAGACTGGGAAGCCTGTTTGCCTCAGTTAAATTCTAATCTGCCTTCTGTATTTTTCTTTTCTTTGCATGAGGAGAAACACAAATATGAAAATAAATGGCTTTCCCTGACTTGGGTGTTGCATTCATTTTTCCATATTGTTTTCTTAAATAGTACAGAAACTACTCAAACATCATCTCCAATATGACTCATGTGGACAGACCCAAGCCTGAGTATAATGTTTATAGTATCTAGGCCACGAGTTTCAGAGCTCCTATTGATGGACAAGGAATAGACATGCAGGCAGTCATTAATTTGGGGTTTTTTTTCCCTTCGGTTCTTTCAGTGTTTTGATTAATTTGACTTCTTATTTAAAAAGCAGAAATCATAAATCTGGAAAATATTTGGCAATGGTACCTGACTTTAGCATGCAATTCAAACCTATTGACTTGAGTTGTTCTGCTAGAATTAAAAGCAGACTCTCATGTCTGGTGTAGTCTTTAGCCTAATCTTGTTTACTTGCAGAAAGTCATGTTTCTCTACACAGTGTGAAGCTGCTTTTTTTTAAAATCGACATATCTCTTGTGTCTTACCCTCTACAACTCGTGTCTGTGCTCTCAATTAGTCACCCTTGCAATTGCTGCTTCTGGCTTTCTCCTTCGAGCTGCCCAGGCTGCAATCAGTGCCCCAGGGCCCTTGCAAAGGCAATCAGTGCACCCATGACTGACACAGGAGGTTCTTCCCTGCACTGGTTATGCAGCCAAATGTACTTGGGCTGTAGCTCCCCAGGGTTAATGTAAGCCATAGTGGTTATGAATCTAGAAGATTGTCTTTAAAAGTTGTGCTTGGTCAAAACATGTTCTGTCAAAGTGATAATGAAGGTGTCAAAACTTCATCTGTCATTCTTACTAGAGAATGGAACTGGATTGCTCCAGCTAAGCCAGAAAGTGCTAACAGCAACCACCAGCCTCAGTGAGGCTTGTAATTCACTTTGGATCCCAAACCATACCTGTCCTCCTCCCCAGTCTTGCTAGAATTTTACAAGATAACTTACAAACATCACTCCTGTTTAATCAATTCTCCATGGTCCATTTCATTGAAAATCTAGTAATATTTTTGAGAAATACCAGTACCAGTGCTGTTAGTAATGAAAGATGTGAACTGGCTTCTTTTAAGAGTAGGAGGGAGTATTTTGTGCATGTCCTCTAACTTCACACTTCTCTTGATGAGGGGAAGATATGATTCCTGGCATTTGTCCCAACAGCTCACATATGAAAAAGCTGCAGGATGAAATGCATGAATATTCTTTAAAGAAGGGACAGAAGCTGAGGTCTCCCTCTTTTGATCAATTTTTCTAATTCTAAGACCTCCCTAGCAAAGTCATATCCACCATGTTTTCCAAGTTGTACCTCAATTAGTTTTAAAAACCAGAGCAGTTTCACAAGTGGATATTGGTTGTCTCCACTGAAGAAATCCACATACTGTGATAGATGAAGTGCTTTGGAGAAGATTTGCCAGGAAGTCAGAAAAGAACTTCATTCCTGCTGCTAAGCTACTATAAAATCTGAGTGTTATTGCAGCCTTATTTTGTTGCTGTGTTCAGGAGACCCATTTCTGCACAAAAGATCTGGCTGTACTTAGGTCTGGAGGTGAGATAATGGCTTCACACTTGTGTGCTCAGAGTTACTGTCATGTACCTTAGATTTAGGTACCCCAATAATGCAGAAATAACCCTTTTATGGCCTGAAATTGCAGTCTCTAAGAGTGAAAATCTAAGTTCACCTAGATCTAGTATTCCTATGTGATACTGCCTTGAACTCCCCTCTACAGAGTGTAAATATATCCTAGTTAGATGCTGTAGTATTCAGGATGATAGCATTTCAGTTTGATGAAAGCACTTTGTTTTAACCTGAATTCCATCTATGAGACAACCCAAAGTGAACATGGTTCTTATAGAATGAGCTGAACAAGTAATTGAAGGGTAAATGTTCTTTGAAAGAATGCTGGTTTTCCAGCAGTGATAATTCTGTGTCTGCAGGTACAGGTAGGTGTGTCCAAGGTTATGTATGGTAGGTTATGTCCAAGGCTAAGGGTTGGGTGTTAGAACGGTGGGAACTGAAGAATTTATGATTGTGGCTGAATACTACAGGATATAAAGATGCTGAAGCCAGCGAGACAATTCCTTCCTGACTTATTCTGAGGATAAGGTTAAGGCTAGTCATTAAATCCTGCAAGACAGCAAAACAATGAGAAATGCTAGTGTGATTTCATGGGGTAAAACTTTCTGTTCTGAGGTAAGACATTGCCTAAGACAGGACAAAATGGAATAAGGTAAAGGTTAGGCTGGAGAACCTACCAGATCCTTCAGAGCAAAGGTACAAACCAAATCTGAGAACCATATTTAGAGTCTTGTATTGGGTCTTGTATTAAGAGTTCAATTATGGATGGAAGCGGAGCTTCCAATGAAGATTTAGATTGATTGACAGGTCATGCAAAATCTCCATCAGTAAGAAAATTAATAGCAAAAAATTGGCCAACAGTTTTTTCTGTTTTGATGCAGACTGGATCAGCATATAGGTTTAGCTGTGGTGTAGGGTGGATATCCACAACAGTAGGGACCAAAAGGATTGCTCTTCTGGTGGAATCTGAAAAACACTTACATGTTGCAGTGAGGCAGTAGGTTATAGAATAAGTGGAAAAGGGTCCTATCAGTGGGTCTATGAATATATCCATCCACTAAAGCTGTGGCCTAAATGAACCCACTCCTAACAAATTGTGATCCATATAATTGTACTTCTGCAGTCTACAGCTTGTTTCAGAAATATTTCAAAATGCAGCAACAGTTTTGCCCTTCACTGCTGGTTACTCAAATTCTAGCTGTTAACCTACCACCCATCTTTGCCTAGTATCTTGTATCTTCTCCAGGAATCTCCATGAATAGTTACCCAGCTGGTATAAGCCCTCATCTTTGTTGTCTTTGTTCACCCAATAATAAACGGAACCTTTATCCTCTTTCTGCTAATCCCAAGTGCAATCTCCACTTGGCTTGAATGGCAGCTCAGAAACAGCAATAAGTTACGTGGCTGTCCTGCTGGTCACGTTCATTGGAGCTGTTCTTAGGGTGAGGGTGTTAGGTGTGGTAAAAAGGGCTAAATCCTTTGTTCCTACAGGGCATGCTGTGGAATGAAGGCTAGCTATGAATTATTGCTGCCAGCATATGCCCATGCTAGTGCCATTCCTCAGGTTAACCTTCTGTTGCAGGATCCAAATCCCAAAATTTCCCACTGAGAACTTTGTAACTGTTTGGGAACCAGCCTTAATTCTTTTGATAACAAACACTGTCCTGCTATTTCAGGCCTTTTGGGAACCAGAACTAATGCAATATCCTTGATCTGCCACATTTTGACTCCTGTAAATCTTATTATTTGCAGACCTACGCCTAGTTCGGGATTTGGCCAACATGCAGTGAACAGTAACAGCCTGCAGGTAACCAGAAGCTATTTGTTCATCTCACATAATTTTTCTTCCTGCACTTGAAGGCCAACAAAAAAAGCCAAACCCCTGAACTTGCTTACTTTTGAACCCTTGCACTACCTCAGATATAACTCAACAACTAGCAACAGTGCAATTGCTACTTATAAAGCTCATGCCAAAGCTACTACCACCTAGCATCCCAGGCTGTGGATGTCACATTCAATTAACCAGCAATTGAATCTACCCCTGTGGGTAATATTGCTGTAAAGGTAGGACAGACTGTGTTAGGTTCTGCTGAGAAAAGCCCAGACACAGGAATCAGAAAAAAACTGACTGAAGGAAACTTCCATCATTTATCTAGTACGGGAATCCATAATGCAATGGCAATCTTGGTACTTTCTGGGTCCAAATTTACTGCTTATATAATAGAATTGGAAGAGAATGTTTGGCTTAAAATGCCTATAATTCTAGAAGTTTAACTTCCATATTTTCTATTACTGACACTTATAGAAGGGGAAGCTGCTGCAAAATGGGCTGCCCATGTTGAAACTCAAGAGAATGAGGAACATCACAGCTGAAAAGACTAAAGAAAAAGGTTCAACAAAGTAGATAGGTGTGGGCCAAATATATTACGAATTTATTGCAAATGAAGAATGAATATAAGCTAAAACTTGAAAGTATGAAGTACCTGATTCATGGTAACTCATATGATTCTATGAAAATCTACTTACATCCTTGTTCTAATCTTACTGATTAAATATTTAAATAAAACCAATATAAAACCTTGATTAATATTACAGAAAAGTGATTCAGCCTGTTTATATATGTCAGAGCAAATCTAATCAATGAAATCCAGCTTAAAGGCAGCTGGGAATTCATGTCTTTTTCAGTTTGTAATTTGTTTCATTTAGTTTTTTACTGGTCAAATTATCAGCAGCTCATTGCCCAAACACCAGACTTATTGTTGAGACTAACCTCTTGTAATGTTTTTCACACGTGCTCCAGCTTAACAAACTTGGGGAATCTAGGCCAGAAACATCTTATTTGCATTTAAATGAAATGAAAGTCCACAAACGTTTTGCTTTTATTCTTATGCTTTACCTATAGTGGGTTTTTGACTAAAAAAAAAATAAATCCACACACTGCAAATGTAAATCCAGAACTTGCTGTTGCATAAAGCTTCTTGTTTTACATCAAATACATACAAGACACATTCTTTTCCCCTGTAATTGCAATTAAAATGGATTATTTAGGTACACCTGTATCAGTCAGTCAGGACAATGTAGATGTCTTTTGTGTCAGGAAGAACAGAAAGCCTGTGCAAAGCATGTCAGTGGTGGTGGTGCAAATGTCATTCTGCACTTGCAATGTCAGAATAAAATACAGCACCACCATTTTCATTGCTATTGCTGCAAACTGTGTTTATTTTAACGTAGTTATGTAGGTTTCAGAACCTACACCTTTGTTTTTACATGCTCGAACTATTCTGTAGGCCCAACAGATAAAATCCAGTGGAAATACTAAATGATTCAAAAATTTCTAATTTCACATGTAAAGTGATGAGCTAATTTCTGCTCTGAAGAAAATCTCAGAATTGTGATAGAGGGTTCTAAGACAATGTCAGATTAATGCTCTTATTAATCAAAAGAGGAAATTGAACACTAGGAATTTTTAGCAATGTGTCTCTGACATTATGTACATCCATGGTATGCTTGAGTCCTTAATCCTGTAAGGCATTTTCCTCTTTCCCCCATCTCCAAAACAATGCAATAGCAAGATTTGAAGAAGGGCATCAGGAAAAAAACACATGGAAATGACTAAATAAAACAATGGTAAAATTATGACCAGTGTGTCAACATTATGTAATTATGTATCACTTTTGGACATGGAAAGAAACATGTTTCCAAACATGAAAGGTGACCTTTAGTGCAGTGGGTATCTGAGCTGTTGAGCTAGAAGTTGTTTTGGAGTCTAAAGATTTGTGTGGAGGAATCCTCCAAAGGAAGATTGGCCAAGTGCATTTATTAATGGTTACTATAAGGACATATGTAATCCCTGTGGTGAAAGTGTCGGGAGGGTGCAGAAACACTGTTGAGATGTAACATTTTGGTTTGCCTTGTTCTTCTGCTGCTCCTGAGTCCCCTGCTCTTGGTCTCTGCTGGAGTTCATCCTGGGTTTGGTCTGACTTTGTGTAGTTATGCTATTCATTCTCAGAATCAACTCAGAAAATACCTACCAGTAGTACTCGTATCTAAGTGTATATATATATTTAGCAAGTCTGTGGAGCTGTAGAATTAATGATTTTATTAAGTGCATTTAGAAAACATCACAGAAGTGGTTAGCTGGACCAAATACAGGATGGTTCCTCAGGACTATATCAATGTAATTGCAATTGCTTGCACTTTCTCAGGAAAAATCAAGTAAATAGTGAGTCTAGTCTATAGAAAACATGCCTTAACTACCTGAAGTAATTTGAAGGTATCATAAGCCTGTGGCAGATGGTGAGTTAGGGAGAAGAAATGTTCTTATTTATTTTTGTTCACTGGTAGGCTTTTCTATAGCTCTATCAATTTAGTAACAGTGTGACTCATATGAAAACTAATGAACATAACCTGTCAACAACCTTCTGGGGCGAGTGAGTACCATCATGTGATATCTGCAAATCTCCAAGGTACAGACAGCTTTACCCTCCATTGCCTGGAGCTACAGACATGGATTCACAACTAGAAGCGTGGATTAATTTTCATGTTCCCAGAGAGAAAGGGCATAGATCATAATGTGGGGGTTTTGTGGACCTTGCAGGTGAGGTTGTCTTCCCTCAGCTGCACATACCTGTAAAAATTGTTCTCAGTTTCAAGGTCATCTGAACTTCTCCTTTAGGCTAACAACCTAGCACAGGAAGTTGCAAGGTGGAGAGCTGTAGTCACAGAAATTTTGTTATTATTATTGCAGATATTTTCCATTGCCTTCCCCATCCTAACTTCTCTTCAGTCTTACTCTCACAGCCTTTTCCCACAGGAAGTCAATAATTTTAAACCCCCTTACCCTCCACAGACTTGGAATTAGCTGCAGTCTGTGGGCCGCACAGTGGTTATGAGATCCTGTGATGGAGGAGCTTTGAGACATCAAACCACGACATTCCATGCAAAGCTGGATGCAGCTTGGAGGAAGAACTACAGCTTCCCCCTGTCCCCTGAGAGCTGTGAGCTCCAGGACCACCCAAATATCCCATTGAGGAGGGGAATGGCAGCCACTGAAGCTGCTGTTCCAGCTGCTCATTTGGGCTCCTCCTCTGCTTTCCAGCCACTCACTGCTATGGTTTGTTTGGGATGGAAGGACCAGTGGGTGAGGTCGAGGGCCACAAGTGCCTCTGCAGAAGTGTTCCTTCTACCACGGGGCAGAACATGAAATAAATGGGCAGCCTGAGGAAGGCTGAGCCTTCTTTCACTGCTAATACACATCAGAGGCATTGTTAGAAGTCTGATGTCTGATAAGCTGAAGACATAGATGGTGTGTTATTGCCTGCCTCTTCCAGAGGAGAGGTTTTGGGACTCGATAGGCAACTTGTGCTTAAGGATAAAACCTTAGTTCAAAGTTGTTTTGGCTTCCTGTGGAATGTGTAGAGAAGGGAAAGTGCATGTTAAAAACATTGACAAGGCTTGTTTAAAAACCATAAAAGACTAATACATTTGGCATAAATTGCTTTGGGAAAGCTGAACATCAGTATATTGTAAATGAATTGCTACCAACTTCATTTAAACCAAACCTTTATCTAAAATAGCATAAGAATGACCATACCACATGAAGAAAAACAGTAACCACAAAGTCAATCTAGTCTTTGGATGGATAGAAAGACTGTCAAGAATTCTGGAATATGTAAGTAGATTCTGATATATGACCTCACCTGTTATTTAATCCTAAAATACAGAAAGGCATGCCAGCCAATAGCATATTTGTTATATGCAAGTTTCTTTAAATGCAAACATAGAGCTAATTTAAATAAATTATTACCTCATTCATTGTAATGTCCATACATACAGTGCCCCCAGGCCCTGAAGAGAGTGTTAAGATGGCAAAATGTCTGGTACCATTGTGTATTAAACATGTGCCATTGTAATACTCAATGGTGCATTGTCATGTACCATTGAGTATTAAAATATTTTTGGTATATTTTTGTACAAAGTACAAAACCAAACAACTAAATAAAAGTTTAGAAGCAAAGTGCTTTGTAAGTTTAAACATGATTGATATGAATATGTGGACTTCAACTTGATTGCTTCAAACATTTGCTCTTGGCATGGTGGGAAAAAAAAAGTATATTTATACTAAATATGAATTATCATATAGAGACTTATGGTTCACTGAGTGTACAGAAGCCTTTTTTTTTTATTTTGCTGGTACAGAATCATGACTGATGTAAAAAATATAAAGAAGCATTCATTGAAAGGCCCCTTTTCATTTACTTAAAAAAGAAAAAGAGAATGGGAAAGAACAATGCGAACAGAGACAGATGAAGACAGATAGGCTGTACAAGTAACCATTGTCCAAGAAAATAAATTTAAATATATTGGTAAATTAAGCTGGCTAAAAAATTGAAGAAAATTTTTTCTTCAAGGATCTACAAGTCAGACTTTTTATGTAAGTGTATGCTAGTGTTTATTACAGAGAGATCTAAATGTTAAAGAAATATCATCACAGTAATTTTTCCCCATACCTCCTTTAACAATTTTAATGATTTATTATTTCAGAAGTGGGACTGTTTTTATGTTACTGTTCTCTTAATTTTTTTTCTCATTTTTCAGGTAAAAAATAAACTATGTTGGTGTTTGTTAGTGCCAGGTCACAAACTGAGTAGGAATATATTTTTTATCTATCTATTGACCCTTCAGGTTTGTCATTTCATTAAGTGCAAGGCACTGTATAGGAGGTTTTCTTTTCATTATCTATACTGTACTTTTATGTTAATATACAAGGGGCTCTTTTTATCATTTGCAAGAGGCACACTCCATGGGCCTGGATGACAGGGTGTGACTCCCTGACTGCACATATTGACTTTATTTTAATTCTAGTGACTATAAAAATGCAGAAAGGAAAGAGGAGGTAATTGAATGGTGCATTATTTGTGCTTAATCTGAGAAGGAATCTGTACTTGTGACTGACAGAAGGCGTGGCTTTCAGCAGTCTAACAATACAGTAGGTGCTCTGGTGTTGCAGATGGGGCACAGTGCCAGATTACTGGAAAGATATCATCTGAGTATCAGATATTTGGAGAGCACATGCTCCACCAAATGCAAATAAATTTAACTGTCATGACCCATTATTTTGATGCTGAAAGTAATCTGTCAGCTTTCTCTGATTTTCTGTTCTCCTTCCTTTGTCATTTTTCTTCTTTTGCGTCTTCACCTATTTGTGCCTTCTATTTTCTGTCCTGTTTTCTGTCTTTTTTTCTCTGTATGCCTGGTGTTACACATCACCTTGTGCTCATCATGTGAGGAATGAGTATGACTTCTGTCCAGCATTAACACTGTTCCTTACTTTAGCTTGGATAATCATTGCTACTGGTCACATTTCATCCAGATTGCCTTACATTAACTTGGGCGTTTATTAACTATTGGAGCAACTGTTCTCCCTGTAATGCCATAAACTAAATTCCATTTTCTTGTTCCCAGGAAGTTTTCTATTGTATGTGGACTTTAGGACTGAAATATTTTAAAATATTTATGCTTTGTTAAGACATACTGTAGGAGGAATATAAGTGGGATGTTGTATGTTTTTATGGAAGTTATTCCAAACATAAATCAGTGGTCTAAGGAGTTACAGAAGGAAGAATGGGAGAAAAATACAGAAGCACCAGACCAAAGGGGAGAGGACAAAAACCAAAAATAACTGGAAAATGATTAATAAGATATTTTGTCTAAGGAGAAAGTGAGAGGAGAAGTTATTTCCTCTGCTTTTTATGTTCAACATTTAAGTGTCTAACTTGATCATCTATAAATAAGCTTGATGCTCAGAGAGTTAGACACTCTTTTAACATCTAATCCTTTTAAAGTGTTTGAATTTGGGTGGCCAAGAAACTCAGAGAAGAAAATAAATGAGTTGTTTGAAAACACCAGAACCTTTATTTCGAAACTGAGAAAAGCAGTACTAGTGGTCCATGCTCATGAACAATACTGGCCCTCCATGCAATTCTTCTCCAACCAAATCCATGACGTAACAGGTCCATTAAAAAATGGAGTCACAGGTTTAAACCAGGACTGGGGTATTGCCATTGCTTCCAGTCAAACCATACAGAGAGAGATAGGCACTCTAATGAATTGAGCACTGATACATTCTTTGTGCTAGAGTGAAGAAACTTTGCTACTTTGGGCTTATAACAAATATTTATTATTTCTGTCTCATTCATATCCTCTATAACCTTCTCCTCCAAGACCCACAGTAATGCCAAGTTGCACCAATTGCTTTTTGTGTGCATGTTTGTTCATGAGGTAAAAAAAAAAACAAAAACCCACATATACAAAGGCTCTGTCAAAATTTGATTATGTGTCTAAAAGCCAAGTCAAATCATACAGGCACCAAGAGCACTTTCTGCTGCCAAGGAGTTGAAAAGAAAAGCTAATTTATCCATATCTTTCTTTCAGAAAAGTACTTTCTAATCACTTACTTTTTCTGCAATCAATTAACAATTTTTCTAGAGTTTCTCAGAACTTCCTTCTAAATACCTTCTGCTGAAAATTTAGCCCAAGGATTAAAAAGTTACCTTCAAGGGAAAAGCAACCAAAGAAAATCTCATTTAATAAATGAGTAGACCAAAACTAGATTCAGCACCATATTTCAGGGGTAAAAATGTAGTTTTCTTTTTAAATACTGACATCAGTAAGTTAGTCCTTAGTTGAAGCAGTGCTTTATAGACTCCATGTGTACATGGACCCATCAGAAAAAAAAAAAAAAATTGAAAGCACCCCTGTGATTTCCAGGAGACCTGCATTTGTATGAAAAGAAGGATTCTAAGGAGTAGGAAGTGACACTATGTTCTGCTGTTGAAAAGACTCAGTAAATAAATAAAATGGAAATGCATTGTCAAAGATTTAGTTTGCTTCCTAAGAATATAAACATACCCAAAGAGAAAATCCACTGGTGACCTCAACACAAAACATGGTAAGGCTGTCTCCTTTTTTTGTGTTGATCTTTCATACATTCTTCTAAATTGTATTTCATTTCTTCTTTTATTGAGAAGAGGACACACAGCATTGGTGTGTATGTTAACATTTTCATTACAGGTTTCATAGAAATGACACCACATCATATTAATTTGTGACAGTATCAGCAGTGTCTGCACATGTCTGGTTCCAAACAGCCTTTAAAGAAATCAATCACATAACCAGCTTTTTTCTTACTTGTACTGCCTGAGATGAGATGCTGGGCATAAGGCTTAGTTACTGATTTTTTAGTGCTTTTCCATTTTTGCTTTTTCCTCCTTTTACTCACAGTCTTGCAAGTATGGTTTCAAATTAAATGAAAAAAGAGCTCTTTGGTTTTTACACTTGTTTTTTATTAAGAGGTTAATAAGATTCTAATGAGGTATTAATAAACCAGTTTAAAGTGCACTTTAAAGAATCCTCTATGAGAAGTATAGTATAATTCTCAGAGAGCTAAGAGATGCACATTGCTTATCAATAAGCAGTTTCAACTGAGTCATTAAGCCTCCAAATTTGTGCCAATTTCTCTAATAGAATATTCAAAAATAGCAGTTCAGTAAGACATCTCTTCATCATAGAGAATCCCCAGGCTCTCTCATGCATTTGAACATATTTCTCCCCACCCTGCTTTTACGGCACAGTAAAAAAAGTATCTCTCTGCTGAGAACCCTTTCAGGATCAGCAGCATCATTTTGGCTGCTGTGAGATTGCTTAAGTTCCACTGGGGGCAAAAGCAGCATGAACCTATTTAAGAGAGAATAGTTATGGATACTTCCCTTTTGCAATATCTTTGCTTCTGCCTGGTGCTCATGGAGCAAAAGGAATAAACATTGTCTTTCAGCTTCATTGAGCCACAATCCTGTTTTATTTCCATGTTTCTACTGCAAAGGTAACTCTAGCTCAGGGAACACATGGAAGAAAAAATTAGAGAGGTCAGAGAAAGAGGTCATTGATAGTTTTCTTACTTCCTTTAGATTCAGCTCTGAACTGGGTCCATTTTCTTAAATGCAACTAGACAGCAATATAAAAATTACATGATTGGCATAATACAAGTATGAAACGTGCATTCCCCTAAATAAAAAAGAAAAAAAAAGGGTTAAGTACATCTCTAGAAAATTAAACATTTTAAACTGTCCAGAATACAATAGATTAGGAAGTATGGGAAAGAGTGAAGCCTCTAATTGTACAACAATATAGCCCACTAATAAATCAAAGCCTTTCTCAAGAGCAGGTCATTTTTAATGCTGTTTGCTTACAGAAGAAAATGAAAAATGGTTGAAAAATCAATTAGGACATTGATTTTTCACCATTTAAAAAAAATCTGGAAAGCAGGGATATTGAATGAGATCACCATTTAAAGAATCATTTGACTCTACTTGTTTCTCAAGAGTTGTATAGTGTAGCTTGAGCCCTCCTTCCCTGGCTCACTGATGGATGGATTTTATTTCTTTTGTCTGTAGAGAACTTCTATAGGTGAAACTCTTCAGTGTGTGCTTTGTTGGGTTTCAAGCATGTGAATATGTGATACTAAGACGTGCCCCAAACTAAACATGTGTTTTCAGTACTTTGTTCGTTTGTATCCTAAATATTTGTTCCCTCTTGAGAACATATTTTAAATAGACTTGCTGAGCATTTGGTATGGGAAGATTGAGATGATGTCTGAGTTCTCCCCCTGCCCCTCTCGCTCATGACAATTTTAGTTCTGCAGTGAGAAGGGTCTTCATGTAGAAGTGTTGAATTCAAGGGAATTATTAACCATTGTGGGAGAAGGGAATACAGGTGACCTTGATGGTAAGTAACAGCTGTGTTAATTACCCAATACAGCCTCGCCCCTGATGAGTGACAGCTGTAGCCAATAAAGATGAATGAGATAAAAGGGAGTGGTTAGCTGCTGAAGGAATCGTCATGGAGGATCACAAACATAAGGAATGTGAAGATGAAGGATCCTGGGGAGAAAGAATCTCTGCTGTGAGGTCAGTCTGGGTGTGCAGTTGGAGCCTGTTGTTGGAACCTGCAGTCACAGTCTAGCTGGGTAAAAGCCTGCACTCAGGGTCTGCAAACCAATACCTGTAGTTATGGTTTAACAGGGAATAACCAGAGTCAGAGGCTGCAGGGGAAACCTACAGTAGGAGCTTGCTGCAGCCAGAGTCAGTGAATCGTTGGAGTCAGGATGGCTGAGCTGTAAAGAGGAATAAACCAGAACCCTTTCCATGCTGTGATAAAAAATAAGTCTATGTCTCGGCTCATTTCTACCCTCCAAAAAGAGGACTGCAGCAACAAGCCATCATAAGCCTCAAAAATTTTTGTTAGGTATTAAAGAGAACAATATTAACCAGATATGAAATGAAAAAATGAGCCATGTTGGATTAGTTTACTAAAAGGCAGAGTTAGACATGTAGGCCTTAGATATTCTACATTTTCTTACGTTTCTGAACACTTTTCCTAGCTCAGTAATGTAGAAGTCAGGAGGGAGAAATCTGATGGCTATATTAGGAGAGGCAAGATGGATCTTATATTCACAAAAAATGTGTTTGTGTTCCTCTCTACAGAAGTCACACTGTTGGTCTGGTCAACTTTTTATATTGTCTGAACTAGACAAGCAACTTTAGACAGGAGCCCTGCATCTTTGCTCAGATCCACACCTTTGTATCTCTATTAACATGCATAACTATAGAAATACTCAAAATAATGCCCAAACATACAGATTCTGCCTTATTAAGCTCTCTTACCATATATTTTTATTAGAACTGAAAAAAATCTAGTTATTCCTACATTCTCGGATAGGCATGTCAGTAGGCATGCTAGGATTGGATAGCTCTGCAAACTCTCATCAGTTCTTGAGCAAAACCTTTATTTGAAATTATTTATTTATTATTTTTGCGCAGTATTGTGTATTCTAGAGTAGTTTTGTTTATTTGTTGGCAGTGTAAGCTGACATGAATATACCATTTCTAATGGAATCTGAGTTTTCTTATCTGTAACAGAAATAGAAAGCTTCCAACAAGTTATGAAGCATCACAGGGTGCTTCATAAAGGCTTTTTTATATTTATACTGTAAGCCTGGATGCTGAACTGGAGTTCAGTGAAGTTCATCCATATATTCTTTCAAGAAGAAATTAACTCCTCTCTCCATATTGATTTAACTTAATTTTAAAAACTGGTATTAACACTGCTGTGGCATGCTAAATCTAAACAATTTCAACTATTTATAGCTGTGAAACCTTCATATTGAGCTTTAATTTGCATATAATTATAGTAAATGCTACTAGATACTAGTATAATTATTACCATAAGAAAGCAAATATCTTTTGAAAACCAGAGCTATTCTTTGCTTAACATTGCACAGGTCACAGAGCAGTCAAATTGGCTGTTTGCATTCAAATTTCTTAGCTTTGCTATTGTTTCTAGGGATGGTTTTTTTTGGTTTTTTTTTTTTTTTTTTTTGGTACTAGAAAAAAGTTATAATCTTTGCTTGGTTATTTATCACTTGGAAAAAAAAGGATCTTTCATGCTATCTGCTTTTGTAAGATATCCTGCAAATTTTTATCCTCTGAAATGAGGAAAAGACTACAAATAGCTTTTAGGCACAAATATCTATAAGAAATTGCAGATGAGGTCTTGTAGTAGATTGCAAGCAAAGCAGCAGGAGAGAGCAGGGTGTGTGAAACAAAGGGCTCTGTCTCAGAGGAATGCTTTGTGCATCGCTGAGGTTTGGGAGTGGCATTCCAGAAGCTTTGATGTCAGAGCATGCACATATGGTACATGGCACATCAAAGGGAAGGTGAATTGTATTGCAGCCACTCTGAATCTGAAGGATATAACACTGTTTATTTTAAATTTAAGAAATGGAACCACAGTTGGTCTGAACATGAAATATATGGCTAAATGAGGGTTTCATCTGAGGAGGAGGGATAAAAGAGGCACAGTGCAGCTGTAGTGTTTCAAACAGGTCTCTTAATACAGGAGCAAGTGCTGTACTGGGCAGGGCTTATGAGAATAAAATAAGCACCTGTTCCTGCTGGTAATTTCTTGCTTAGACTACATTTAATGCAAAATAGCTGAGAGATTACAGATGGCAAATGATGTAATTTATGTGCAATGAGCTAGGCACAACACTGTTGTATCTATAGATAGGAGGAGTCTGATTTATGTAATGTGCCAGTGCAGCGTTGGTGTGTTTGGAGAGCATTTCTCAGCATGAGACAGCAGCCAAACAGCTGTGCAAGAGCAGTGCAGCTGAATAGGTGGAATTTTTTAGGAGACCAAATGGAAGTGATGATGCTGCAGGTTACCCTGATAGGCAAATGGCATTTACTGTGGGAATATGGCTGTGTGTAATGTGGAGTCCTTGACATGTTCTCAGGGTAAAAAGATTATTCTGAAAGGAACTATCTCTTCATCCTATGACTGCTGAGAGAGAGAGTATCGTACTATTGTCAGCTGCAGCTCTCTAAGTCTGAGCTGGTGCAGACACTAAACAATACCCAAAAGGCTGCAGTATGCCACAGATAAATTTGAGATGTCAGGAAATATTTAATTTGTTTTATAAATAGTTTGATTTTTCTTGTACCCAGATATGATTGTGCTTCTTAGCATTAACTATTCAGAGGTGTGTAGATGTCATTTACTTCTCTTTCTCTGTCTTCATCTCCTTCCTCCATTTTGAGCAAGACTTACAATAGCATTTACTCGCTTGCATAAATGTGAAAGTTACAATTCAACCTTATTAACTTTTCCCAAATGACTACTTTGACCATGTCTGAGTCAGAATTAGTGAACTGATCAGGATGCTTTGAGATTCAGAATTCTCACAGTAGTCCTCTACCTTGCTGCTGTGTTGGTGCACTGCTAGGCACCAGCTGCAGGATTAGATCTGTCATCCTCTAAACAGAAAGCCTGAGTTGCTACAGCAGCTGTTACATGAGGAAATGACAATCTAAACAATGCACAGTCTTTTGCAAAAGAAGTAGAGAGAAATTTCTTTGGGTTTTGTTATCGGCTACCTAAGATAATTTTGGGAACTACTTTGCTTTGTGAGGCTTTAATCCTGTTCCACGAGGTTTTTTCAAGCTTTACAATCATGCCTGGCATATCTGATTATATCCTTTATTCTACAAACAAAAAGGGTGCTCAGGATCACTAGTTAAACTCAGAATAATTATTTGAGAACCTGTATCTCAACTGACTTTATTTCCTTTTAACATATACTATAATGCCTTATCCAAATTCGTGAGTGAGGTGTTGTGCAGTGTTTAATCACGACCACAGTTGCATGCAGGGCTTGCATTGTTAAGTGGTTTCTCCTTGCACCAGGGATATCTGGAAATGGAAAGGCATGATATTGAACATATTGTCTTCTTGGTTCTATTTTATTTTTGAAAGGACTTTGGCAAAGAAGAAACAATGTGTTAGCACTATATTGAGGAAAAATGATCAGCTAACTCATTTAAAAAGGTGAGATATGTGAAATCAATTTAGTGAGACCGGAGAAGAAAGAAAGGTCAGCTGCTTGGGAATCCAAATAAATTTGCAGTCAGAGATGAAATTTATTCTAAACATCAAAGAAGGATGCATGTCTTAATATGGATTTTTCTCTTCTCTGTTCAGACCACTCATTTACTTTGTCACTTACCTATTGTGAAGCTGCTGAAGGTATAATCTACAGGTTTTTAAATGATATTTGGTAATTGGAAAGAATACTTTTAAAATAGTAAATAATATATGTCAATGATCCCTTAAGGTGCTCTGCAATAATATAAGCACTCTTGACAGTTTCAAAAGCAGGATATCTGATTTATGTTTCCTTCAAATGATACCACAACCTTGTATCCCCAGAAATCTCCTTTGGGGGCAAATTCCTTTCTAATAGGATAGATGAGTAATAAAAGAACTGAAATCTGCTGTTCCCCCTCTCATTAACACCCCAGAATGTTGCATGTAGGCATGACAGAGAGGCAGCTACACAACTTCTCCATCCAGCTTGTGAGTGCTTTTGCTGGACCTATACCCATGCTGTGTTACTAAACATCACTGATTTCATACTGAATGTATAACAGCAGCTATATGATTTCTGGTGGGTAACTTGTGTTTTCAAAGCAAATTGACAGAGAAATGAGAGAAAAATCCTTATTACCTGTATGCTGTAACAATTCAGTAGCTTTGCAAACTTCTGGCCTTAATACAGAGATGGATGTTACTTTGGAAGATTATTTTTTCCTGTTGGTAGAAAAAGACAGTACATCCATATTCTGGTGAATTTAGGATGTTTGATGCTGTTCTATACCAGAACTCCTGGTTTACGTTCAAGAACTAGTCAGATAATTGGGCAACTTGGAAAGATTTTGTCCTTTATCTTGTAGGAGATATAAGTCGAGTTTCCAGCAATTACTTAATTAACAAGAATTGCTGTGAAGTAGAAGTAGACCTGAAGATTGAAAGAGTTGATGTTGAGGACTTGATATTCAGAGTGTCTTTCAGGGGTTTGTTCAGGCTAATGGTGTGCTAGCCCTGCCCAATGGTGGGGGTCTAGCTTCCACTTCAGGCTTGTATTTAGAAGTCCTGGTTTCAGTGGGATCAGGAAAGATCCATATTTAGTTGGAAAACCATTACTTTCATGATTTCTATTAAAAAATTCCATTCAGACATACTAGAATTATTTTGTTAACATGTAATCAATTTTTAAAAATAGTTTTGCATCATTGTTTCCTACTCTTAGGACTGCTTAGCCTCTAAAAATACAGAAGTAGGAAAATGCTGTATTGTAATGTTTTATTGGTGGTTATACATCAAACTAGTTACAAAGTCTGTTGACTTTTCTAAAAACTCTCTGATATCCTGCTGAATACAGTGTAAATGCATTTATTGCCACCTCTGACCATTCCAGGGTTTCACTGACTGTTACAGAAACTCATGGCTGTAGTGAAAGTGAACTACCTGTGTTGGATGGTGAAAAACACAAGGAGATACTTGCAAGCTGCTGTCGTTAGGACAAAATCATGCTAATACAACAGGTACTTTTTGTGTGTGTGGTAGAGTGAGGGAAACAACTTGCAAATGTGATTAAATAATTCTTTTGAATACTGCACATCTGTATCAGTCTCCCCAAGAGCACTGCTCGATATCTTGACGAGGTTGGTCTTTGCTGCTGACATAGTCCTATACTTCCTCTGTCACTCCCATCTGATCTTTCAATATCTTTGTTATTTATAATGGCTCTTGCTTGATCTTGTGATGAGTTAGCTCATGCATCTAATGTCCTCCTGAAACAACTGATTATTTTGCTGGCTGTTTATATCATTAAAATGAGTTAATTTAGCTGTAACATTAAGCTAAACTTAAGTCTCCAATTTTGCTTCTGGATGCATACAACCTGAAGTGCTTCAACTATGAAGCTATCTTCTAGCATTTACTTTGGTGTGATGAGCAGATTTTAAACACACTGAAATACTGTTTGCTCCCTCAGCCATTTCAGAATTTATTATTTGCCCATTAGGTCATAACATTCTCACTTTTCTTTTTCTTCATTTTTTAAACTCTATGCTGGTTCTGGCTGGGTAAACTTAATTTTCTTCACAGTGGCTAGTATGGGGATATGTTTTGTATTTGTGCTGAAAACAGGATTGATAATATAGAGTTTTGGGGTTTTTTTATTGCTGAGAAGGGCTTATACAGACCACCGTGGTTCCTCTCAGAACTATTTTAAATCCAATATATAGCCATTTTATATAGAATGCAGAAGAAAAGAATGTGGGGAAAAAAGAACAAAATGTAGTTTGAGCTAGGAAATTCAGAGTTCTGTTTCAGAGCTCTGCTCTGAAACTCTGGAATTGCTTTATGTGAAGAGATTTTAATCAAAATCAGATTTCTCTTGATGTTTTCCCTTGTGGATTTACTCTTCATTTCCACCTGGCAGATCCCTTGCAGCCCTGATTGATTGAGCTCAATTCTGAGCTATAATCCAGATGGGATCTCTGGTTTTTCTTCTCACCCTGCTGCCTTTCTCTCAGCTGTGCTATCTGGGGCATTTCTGCAGGCAATTCCAACTTCAGAATGGAGCTCTGTTCAAACACAAGGAGAATATAAAATGGCAACTCCACCAAGTGATTGACCTGCTTTCTCCATACAGCTTCCATGTGTAAGGAAGCTCTTTTCTCACCACTTTTAGTGTTCTGTCAGGGAAGTATTTACACTCTTTAGCTCTAGCATTCCAACTTACTAAACATAATCTGTCTTTCAAGATACTTAGCTCTTTCCATTGCATTTTATCAAAAACTTCAGGCCCCTGCAGAGCAGTTGTCTTAAATGTATGTTAGGTACATACTTTAAGAAGACAAAGATAAGAATTTGTATGAGCTGTTGTGCCTCTTTTTGTCCTCTCTGCTGGCCTGCTCTGGTAATTGAAAGTTTTTGGTGTGGTTTGTATATTACCACGTTTAGATGTCAAATTATATTTCTGTATTTCAAAATACAGCTCTAGATTGAATTATTATCAGAGCTTTCTTGAAAGTGTCTGAGAATTTATGTGAAAATACAAGTTAATTGTGGGCCTGTGATATGTTGAGTGCATTAGTTTCCTTGTGCAGATTAGGGCTTCCTTAATTTTCCAGTGCTGTTTCTACATGTCCTTGAAATAGACTTTTCCTGCAGTGAGTCCAGGTGTTTCTTAAAACATTTTATACCTCCTCCCACTCAGTCTGGCTTTGAGTCTGAAACTGCATTTTATTGTTTCCTACATTGTGGAGTGTTGGCATAAAATGTTTAATGTATTGCATTTTTTTCCTCACGTCTGCCAGCATCTCACACGTATATCTCAGTGCTTAATAAAACAGTGAGAATGAAAAGAGATAATTGCCACAGAGAAGTGGAACACAGAAGACCTCAGAAATAATAAAGTTAATCAGTTCAATTCCTTTTATGAAATTAAACTCACGTTTTGTGACCTATTTCAATCAAATCCTCAGATGGCTCTTTATTAAGCAATTTATTAGTATTTCATGAATACCATATGAATATGGTGGAGTGCAAAATATCAGAAATCAAAATTATCTTTGAGGCACAGTCAAAACTATAGGGTGTTGTTGACATCATGTCTTCCTTGCTGCATGAGCCAAATTGATTCAGAAAGTGGATTTGTAAGGAATTTCTTTAAAAATGGAATAGGACCACATTTCCTGAAGTCAAATTAAAGTTTTGAAGAAAAACAGTGGTAGTAATCATGAAGAAACAGGAGCATAGAAACATACTGTACAATTGACTGCTTGCCAGAGAGAGGCCACTAAACACCAGTGCAGATTGAAACGAGTTAAATAGACTCAAATCACAAAATATTTGCTTTTAATTTAAAAATATTTTTATGTATCAATCTTATGTGCTGGAAATAGGGTGGCAGCACTACATAAAACTTCTACTATATCTACAAATAAAATTTGAGTGAACAAATTCAGTATCACCAAAGCAGACGCAAGCCAATCACATTTTATTAGCCAAAACCATCTGTTACTGGTAGTTCCAGCTTTTTTTTTCTATTGTCTGGTGAAAAACAAAGTAAGCATATGTAAGTGTGTATTCTTAATTTTCATTACTGTCTCTTTTTCCCTGCTTTACATATCTAAGCCATTTTCAGTTCTGAAATCTATGCATCCATGATTTTTGGATTACATGATTTGTGATCGAGCTAAAATTTGAAAGGATCTTTGTACAAGGATGACACCTTCAAACTGATTTCATAGTTGGCATTGGTTTTGAGATTTTGTTGATGTTGCTTTTAATTAGGCAGCCTCTCCTGAATACAAACTTGTTTCACATTCTTAAGAGATAAAAAAATTGTGATGGGGTATAACTTTTGAGGGTGTCATAGACCTTATGAGGTTTTTGCAGAAGGATTAGATTTTACAGTATATTTGCTGGATAAATCTGCAGTCCTGCAGCTCATGAAAGAATGGATTCAGGCCAGTGACAAACTGACAAAATTTCTCATAAAATGTGCTAGACCTCTATTAAAGTGGAGTTTTTATTGTGATTGTTAAAGTGAAATCAGGTGCTGGTTCTGGACATAATATCTACAAAGAGGATGTGCTGTAAAGAGCCTGAAATCTCAGCCAGCTTCTCCTTCCAAGCTGCTGTACACTGGTTTTAATTCTTACAAAGCCATGTATATTGTTAAAATAATGGGCCTTTGGAGGAGCTTAGCTTAGAAACAGGCACAGAAGAAGCACCTGCAAGTTTTGAGTCAGGGAACAGATGCTGCTGTATTCTTGAGCTTGTATTTGGAACCAGAATCCTGTTCTGCCAATCTACCCTCTTCTAGTCCTGGAATTTTCTTGCTGGTACTGCATACAATGCTATGGGATTTTCAATATTGCAGTGTCTTCTGGATGATAAAATAATTCAAGTCACGGGTAAAATAGTCTACAATATTTGCTGTGATGAAAGCTGCTGCTGAAATTGCAAAAAACATTTACGTTAGGAACAAAGATTTTAAATTGTGTCAAATCCCCATTTTCTTCCAAATGCCTGAAAGGTATTTTTATGTAGCTGTTTTCATTTGAAATTTGAAAAACAAATGTGAGGAATACAGCCAAATTCAGAGCATGTCATAGTTCTTTGAGGTGTGGCAGAATTTTTTGTGTTATTCTTAAGAGTAGGGTAAGCCTTGAGCATCCTTTGTAGTTAGCTGTAGTTAGTGCAACCTGGAGGAGAGAGGACACTGGGAGAAAAGAGTAGTTTTGCCTTTGAGTCATTGTGAACTCAAAACCTCTTTGTCCCCATTTTTTCCAGCAATTAACAAGGTTGTTAGTAATCTTTATCTAGTCTGTATGTACTCCTTGAGGGCTTGAATAGTAGTGCTCTGTATCTGTACTACAGATGTGTCTCTCTGTGTGTGCAGTGTGCGTAATAATATGCAAAAAGCCTGTGAAGACAGTGTGAGGGACAGACTGGAAACTCTCAATTACATCCAAGCTTTTCTGGGAGCAGACTTTGCCCTCCATTCTGATAGACAGGGAGAGGAAGTTTGAGCACTGGCAGAGGGTAGAAACCATAAAAGCTGTTGTGAGCAGGATTCTTTTCCCAGATTACGAAGACTAGTCAGCTGAAGTTTAATGACAGTTTGCTGGAAGGCAAGGAGTGGAGCACACCACACATTCTTCCATAAGAGAACATGTCTCCTTCCAGTAAAATTTCATTGGCCCTTTTGCAAAACATTTTATTATCACAGCCCATCTCATGCAAGTGCTGAGCATTCTGGGATTTCTGAGTGAAAGCTGGTGTCAGGGTATTTGCATGATCTTGGTGATGATGGTACTTCAATTTACAAAAGTCAATACTTTGCATGAACTTGAGTTAAAACAGTATTTATGGTAGCCTGAGGAAAGGCATCAGTAGGGAAGGAAACATTTTCTAGACATGCTTCAGTAATTTTTCTTTCTTTCACCTGTGCTGTAATTTGACAGCACAGTTGAAGTGTCATTTAATATGGAATCATAACTGGTTTTTAGTGTAGTGCTTGTGGGACAATCAGTGATGTAGCTGTCCACTGTTAGTCATCCACGTGAGATAAAGCCCTAATATAAATGGAAGGGCTGCAGCAGCTGTGCTGCCAGAACATGAGACAAAAATGTACACCATGTCTTCTTTTAAGAAACAAAAGCTGAGATAGGGCTCCTGCCTCCTCGACTCAAATCGCCCCAGTACCTGAGTGTCTGGCAAAGCAGAGAATGAGGGGGGTTCCTGTCGTGAACTGCTTAGGCTGGAAGGGACAGAGGACATAAACAAAATGGGTAAAATAAGCAGCCTTTTGTTACTGCAACTTTGTGAACGAGAGGAGAGGGAGGCTGAGGTGGATGTGGAACAAAAGTGAGGGTTGTTGGGATACGAATATAATGAATATACCGTCAAGAAAGGAAGTACAGGCTAGAACTGGATCAGTGAAGCCTAAAGGCAGCCATATCCAGTCTGAGAATCCTACTTCAGGCTGGTTCCTGTAGGATCCCTGATTGACCTGTTTTACACTTGAACAGTTTTTTACTTCCTAAAACGTGTCACGGTTTGATTCAGCTTATTGAGGTGATGGAGGGAGTTTTTGTTTACAGTTATTTGAGCCTGCAGATTTTAAACCCATTTAAATCTGATGACAAAGAATTATAGATATTTCTGCTCCTGGCAAAGGAGAGGTACTCTCACATGGATTCTTCACTACATTAGTTACTCATACCAGTGCACATTTCCACAGATGCTTCCAAGTTTGTAGAGAAGTTTTTCTGCACAACTGACAGAGCTTACTTTCAACATGCATAAAAATATAATAGGTTTTAAGAATATGTGTTCTTTTGTACTTCTGTAAACAAAAAAGGCAATTTTAATAGTAGCTCCAACTGTTCAACTGAGTATTAAATCAACTGTTGTTTTTCTCAGCTTTATTTAGCTTTGAATCTACTAGTTGTAGTGATTACTTTGCAATAGGTAATAAAATTGAACAGGTGAAATCTGTAGCAAAAATTTTTATCTTTACAAGATATTACAGATGTTGTATGCAATTTACAAAATATTAGAGCTTTTACTGTAAATGTTGGGCTCTCTGAAAATCAGAGAAGAATCACAGAATATCCTGAGCTGGAAGGGACCCATAAGGATCACCCGAGTCCTACTCCTGGCAGTGCACAGGATACCCCAAGAGTCACACCCTGTGTCTGAGGGTGTTGTCCAAGTGCTTCTTGAAGTCTGCTGAGTTTGGTGCTGTGACCACTTCTCTGGAGAGCCTGTTCCAGTGCCCAACCACCCTCTGGGTGAAGAATCTTCTCCTGATACCCAGCCTAAACCTCCCCTGACTCAGCTCTATGTCATTCCCTTGGGTCCTGTCACTGGTCACCAGAGAGAAAAGCTCAGTGCCTGCAGCTCCTCTTCCCCTCCCAAGGAAGTTGGAGATGGTGATGTCTCCCCTCAGTCCCCTCCAGGCTGAACAGCCCAAATGCCCTCAGCTGCCCCTCGTGTGGCTGCTGATGGATGTTTGGCTTTGTCACATTGCTGAGACAGTGAACACCGTGTCTACAACTGTGCTTTGACTGTTACCTAGCAGAGAGGGCAAATTTGAGAGAAGGTTTAAAAACTGCATCTAATGGTTGAATACAGAGTTCTTGTGGATACTAGCCTCTTTAAATGAAGTAACTTCTTCTGTGAACATGGAAGTTATTCCTTTGTGGAAAACTTCCAGGTGTTTAAAATTTCAATAACTGTAAAGGCTTTTTATTCTGGTGGTAGACACCTCCTAGTAGTTATGATGTAACAATACACTTTAGCTGTATTTTTTTTTATATGCAGCTAATCAAAACCAAAACAGTTTCAGGCCATAGATTATGTCTTAGCAGCCTGGAGTTCCCCTGCTAACATGTTTAAATTTGTACCCTTCTAGCTTCAAGGAAAGGATTAACAGTACTGGGGATTTCAGGTTTAGAAATATAAAGTAAAACCTGGCAGTTTACATGGCAGACTTGGTCCTTGTCATGAGACAGCCCTGTAGATTGCTGTACAAGCTCAGTTTCCCTTCAGGGCCTTAGAACAGTTTTCTTTCCATTTCTTAGGATGCTGTCTGCACAAGACCTCACCAGACCTTTGTTCTTACTGCCAGTTTCCATTGCACAAATATTCCTTGCTCACTGCAGGAGATTTACAGACCATGTCAGAAATCAATTGTCAAGTATGCTGGTATTTAAGAATTCTGAAAGAATGGCATACAGAATAGTTTGAAAGCTGTAAAGAATTTCAACTCTCTGCCTATTTCAATTTTCAGTATTGGATAGGCAGTTACAAATACTTCAGGTAACCTTGTTTTTTGTGGGTTTTTTTTGTTTGTTTGTTTGGTTTTGGGGTTTTTTTGTGTTTTTTTTTGGTTTTTTGTTTGTTTTTTTTGTTGTTGTTGTTTTTTTTTTGTTTTTGTTTTTTTTTTAATTTTTAATCAGAGATTATCACTATTCGTTCTCCTCAAGAGGGTACAAAATGCAGAGCAGGGGAAAAAAAATCAAAATCCTGAAAGAACAGAGCCTTCACCTTCAGAAGAATATGACTATGTGGAATTTTACCAGCTGGTTTTGCAGCTGGCTATGAATTGCAGGCTGTTTGTTTGCTTCCAGCACAATGTCTCCAGTCAGTGAACAGAAACAGCAATCTTCTCTGGGGATTTTATATCCAAAACAGATTCAGAGTACTTGTTCAATGATGACTGAAGGCACAGATTTGTCTGCTGTCATCTGAGATGCATGAAGAGTGTAAGACTACTTCTGCACTGAGTCTTCTTTGCACGTCTTGCTACCCTAATCTATTTTTTAGAAAAATAGTTACATACAGTCATTGTTTTCCCTCTGAGAATTACTCTTTCAGTGCTGCCCTTCTCTCAGTCCTTGGAAAATGTCTCCTGTTCACCAGCAGATTTCTGCATGGAAAGCTTATTGGGAGGGTCCTCACAAAACATATTCAAGAGTCTTGGATATGCTTGAAGGAGCTGAAAAACAATTATCCTGTAAGATAAGTTACCATATTGAGAAAAAGTGGAAAATGGGAAACCTGCTGTGTATCAATATGTCACCCAGAACAGAAAGAATGCTCTTATTAAGGAATACCAAGTGCACTTATTAAGGAATATTGTGGCAGTAAGAAAACTTTCCGGCAGGGGAGGGGGAGGAGGAAATGCTGCTGTTCTGTCAAGTTATTCCACATGTAGGCAGGCTCCTACTATGTGAACATACAACTTAGTGACGCAATTGCAAGACAGTCACTGTAAAAGAAAGAGGTGCCCAACATATATGGAGGAAAAACCCCAAAACCCCGAACATGAGTAGTAGATTTAACAACAGCAAGAAAACTGATAAGACCATCAGGCAAGCACGATGTAACCACTGGCTTAGCGAGCAGCAGCTTTAATGTGTCACAGTATCCTCTTTTTTGGGGTCCAATGACTCCCTGGTTCCATTTCTTCCTCCAACTGTTCACTTGGAGAGTAAAATTGGTGCTGCCAACTTCTTTAACTGCATTTACCTACACCTGTATCACTTTTCAGACAGGATTTTAAAGGATTTCAGGCACATTGTTTAATCTGTTTTGGAAGGGATACGAGATACTGCAGCTATCATCCTGTGCAGTCATATGGGCTAGCCTTGCTTCACCACATGTTTTATCCATCTGGTTGCAGGTCACAAATGTGACCTCTCTTCTGTTTTAGAACTGTTAGAGTGTGCTTGGCTTCAGCTGACATTCAAAAATTAACAAAAGGCAGCTACGTGATTAAAAAAACCCCATGTTTTTTCTATTGTTTCTTGTATAAAAGGAAAATATTTAAAATTGCAGTGGGGAAAAAACCCAGCATCCCATGATTTTTAGCAGTGATTCAGGATGAGAACCTGTAATTAGGTGGCTCATTCTTGCTGATTTCCCACCTCCTTGATTCTGCTGGATGTAGGAGGTTAGTCTGTAGGAAGAAAAGGTATTCAGAAGTACAAGAATCCTTACCTTAAATAAGCCAGGAATACTGTCTCATATTTTAGAAATGTTCTTTAAAGTTATTTTTTGTATCTTCCTGCTACTAAATATCTGCTAGGAAAAACTCAATCAAATGGAAGAGAAATGTCTACAAAAAACTTATTAACCCCTAGCAGTTTTGACAAGTGTTAGTGTAAGCAAGGATGGATTGCACATTTTCAGCAGCACAATAAACAGTGACTGGCTCAGATTTTTTTTCAAAGCAAAATATAAACAATTGCCTTAATAACTGTTTTTCCCTTTCTGAGTTGACGAAGAGACACTATTTACCCCTTCAGTATAAACCATGAACCCATCAAAGAACTTATTTGCTTCTTTGTTTCAGGATTCCAAGACATGTATGATCAAGGGGATTGCTTATATACCAAAAAGATTGTACAACTTTCCCATTATTACCTTGGTTTGAATAATTTGCTTGGGCGGGGGAAAAAAAAGGAGAGGGGAGAAAACCCAAACCAAGGAAAGATTGGTTGATCTGTTTTAAATGAGAGTCTGAGAGGAAACTGCTCATCACCATTTAGAGTCAATATTACATACTTATAAATCGATCTTTTGATCTGTAGAAGGATAAATCATTTGATGGTATGGATTATCAACCAAGCTTGTAGTCAGTTCATGCAAATACTTACAATATCTTTTTGAAAATAACATTCTGCATTCTTAAACGTTTAATGACAAAATTATTACTTGAGGAAGTTACCTTATTGCATTTGTCCTTCTAAAACTTATGCTCTCTGAAACCTATAAGTAAAGAAGCTAATCAAAAAGAATTGCACTTTTTGATGTATTTTTTTGGGTGAGAATTCCAGCCCTCTGGCATCTGAAGTGAGGAAAAACTTATTTTCTGTAGGTCATTGGGCAGGGAGAACCCAGTGGCCTCTTGTTAAAAGCCTCCATATCTCATGACTAATACTCTCAGCCATTCTGTCTGAGTTTATCTCCTGACAGCAGCCAGAACAGAAAACAGCTGGAGATCAGAATAGGTAATATTAATAGTAACAGAAGCATATGTGTTCTTGCTGCAGGTAAAGAAAAGTTACTATGGAAAAAGGGTTGACTGATCATTAGATTTTTCTGTGAATACCTGGAGTATCAAACTCCTTTAGTCCTGCTTAAGATAGATTTAATACGAGATGCAAAAGAAAATCAGAGTGCTATGCCTAGAAGTGCTAAGGGTGATGTGGGAATTTAGGATTTGGAGCACCACCAGTCAGTAATAGGGAGCTATGCATGTATCTTGGGTTACACTCCTAATTTTCTTTAAGTGTGTTAGCTAAACAAGCAATGGAATAATAGTGTTCCATGGCAAGCTGCCATCCATATCTGCCTTAACTGTATTATATAATTAAATGAAATCTTACAGTAAATATTTCCATTCTGGGTAGCTGCCCACAAGTCAGAAACAGTTTTGTAAAAGGAGCATTTTAGTTAATTAGCCTTCTGTAAGTGAATCTGCTATCTCATGACTCCCGAATAATAAAATTTATGAGTAATAAAATACATAAAATAATTATTATAATGATTGTTTCTTTCAATAGATGTATAAATATGAGGCAATTAAAGGAAAAATTTAAATGGACCATTATATTAAAATTAACTGTAATCCAGGGGTGCAGTTGCTATTAATCTTTCACTATATGTGTATGAGGGCATAAATCTTTTCTTTAATTTAATGATCAGTATGAAATTCACTGGAAAGTTTTCCAAAGGAGTTTTATATTGATGTGATGCTGTCTGTGCCTAGGGAGGCAAAGTTGAATGACATGATGTGTGAATGCTCATACCACACAGGGGATAGAAAAATGCAGCTATCATAGCAGTGAAAGTCTAGTCAGGATTCAGAGAAATGGAGGGAGTAGAAGCTTAAATCATTCTGTTTAACTGAGGTTATACTCAGTGAAGTGAACTTGGGTAAGAATAGGAAAGACAGCCCACAGCAACTCTTGATGCCATAAGGGGATTTCAGTTTTTCTTACCTGAAGTTGCTTTATGAACCTTTAGACTCCCTAAGTAGAAAACTAACTAAAGCATGTGGCTAACCCACTAACCAAAGCTAATGTCTCACACTTGAAAATCTGGTATAATGTTAAAATCCACTGCATTCCTTCTTTAATCTGTGGAGTTGGGGTTTTTGTGGATTGGGTTGGGGTTTTTTTTGGGGGGGGGGGGATGTTTGGTTTGTGGGTTGTTTTTTTGTTTTTGTTTTTTTTGTTTTTGTTTTTTTGTGTTTTTTTTTGTTGTTGTTTGTTTTGTTTTGTTTTGTTTTTTGGATTTTTTTTTTCCCATAAGGTGTTTCAGCTGACTCTTGGCTGTGGAGCAGTATCTCCAGAGCTTGAAGTTACCATAAGCCAGTGCTTCAAGCACAGTTATTTTGTTAGAGCCTGCAATAACAAGTGAGCTACATGGCTGGTCCAAAGAAGGACTGGTTAGAAAGTTAGAGAGTTAGAAAGCCACACATCAGCATATTTATTCAGTGATTAGGAAGAAAATAGAGCATAAATTATTCTTAAAACCTGAGTGCCTGAAATGCACACAAAAGAGTGTCACCTATCTTGCATTTGTTTTCTTTTTGAGGCACTCTACCCTCTACTCACAGATCAGAACCAGAAATGCAGAGCCCAGCATCCAGCTGGTGTGCCCTTGCTGCTTTTGTGCTGAAAGCCCACCCAACAACAATCTGAGCGCTTTTAGTGAAGCCACAGGGAAAATGCTGAGAAAGATCTGTTATATTTGCCACTCTCCATTGCTGAAAGCTAGTGAGAGAAATGCTGCTATATCCCTGTGGCACCTCAGTGTCTAGGAACAGCCATCCCAAGGAGCTGTGCCTAAGGTAGAATATACGAGAGGTTTGGTTCTGCTTCCCATTCACTGTCATTTTGCTCTCTTTCACTGTAAGAGATTCTGCACTTTAGATCTGTAAGTAATTTAATACCCTTACTCAGTGAAGAGAAAGAATGATTTTGCTGTACCTACAGGATGTGTTCTGCAAAAAGATATAAATGCTACTGTAGCAGTCATTACCCTAAGGAGGTAGCAAAAATAGAGTATATATGCCAGTTTATCTTGAAAGAGCATTTAAAAATTAATTTGATATTCTAGCTAGAAGACTTCTGCAGTGAAAGTCTACTCCTTCCTTTGGGAGACTTACACTGCCTAAGAGATCTGAACATTGGAAATCTGTTTCTGACACGAATGCTTAAATAGTCTTTATCTTATTTAATCCTTTTATTCCTAGACACATTTTTCTTTGTACCACACTGATAATTTTCCTCTTTCATATAATCTTTATAATAATTTTTATAAATGGCCATTATGCTTGCGTTTAATTTTTCATTTAATGTAAACATTCTCTTTTTTTTAGTATTTTGTAATATCTAGGCTTCAGGTTAGCAATCATTTCTGCTGTCTTGGTGAATTCCTTCTATTAAACAATGTCGTGTTCTTTTCATTCCCAACCCCTTCTCATTTTTCTATCTGCAGTGGCAAGAGATCCATAATAACAAAAAACAAGAGAGTTCTTATTGAGACTGGTTGCAGTATGAGATCAGAGTGTCTCATATATTCTTGCCTGCTTGTGCCTAATTTGCTGTCAGCTTTGCCTGGAGACTCCTGCTGTTTTACCTGTTTAATTCTTGCTGCATGGGGTTTTTTCCTCCCCTTTCAGTGTCAGGGTCTCAAATTATTTTCCTTGTAGTTGTGCTTGTGAGCATTTTCCCTACTGTATTGTATTTTAAGGGTTCACATGAAGCAGCAGACTATGGCTTACAGAATGTGGATTCTATTTCTAGCTCTCCCACTGGCCTGCTGTGTGATGTGAGACCTCTGGTCCTGTTCTCCTCTGTAAAATGAGAGTATGGTCCACCTTTCTCTTGGAATCATAAATCTCTGTCAACATTATAGTGGTAGGACAAAAAAAAATGAAAACAAAGAGCTCACAGAACCAGAATTCTATGGGAAATCCAAGAGACTAAAACCAAGAGGTTAAAAAAGCAAGATTGAAAAAGTTGCAAACTCGTATTTTTCTTATATTACTGTGAGACCTGATTTGAACTAATTAAACATTTTTAATATTGCTAGATTTTCTGCTCACTTTTCTATCCATTTAATTGCTTTTGTGAGCAAAAAACCTGATTCCTTTGGCTAATCATCTCTCTTAATTGTTTTTCTCGAGGCATCTATCAAGCCTCTGCATAGTACTCAATAGTGCATACCTTTGACTTGGTCTATATCTCTATGGTTCAGACTGTTTTCAGAAAATTATTATATTCTTTATTAGCTAATATTATAATAGATAAAAGTTCTAAAGCAAGTATAGGCAACAGCAGGTAGTAAACCCAGAAAATATGTGGTTTATTTTTTCTTCCTCCAGAGCTACTACAGAATGCCTCTCTAATTTCTGGAGTCTGTTTACGAACACAAACACCTTTAGTATTACAAAGTTATAGCATTAAAAGTTTTACTTTAACACCCACTCACTTAGGTGGAAGAGTCCCATGTTACACCAGCTTTATATGACAGAGCAACATCCTAACATGATTTTTGTTGTTGTTGTTGGTTTTATTTTCCCCCCTTAACCAACCCCCTTGGAAGTCAGAAGACAAATGCATACTGGTATCACCTGAGCCAGAAGCAGACATAACCACTCAAAATAAAACTTAATTTCTTTAAGCCTTGGGAAGCTAGGGAGCTTTTTATGGAGCCTGCTATTTATGGTCACATAAATAAGATGGAAAATAGACAAACAAATACTCTTCGTGGTACATTTTTCTCTTTAACCTCTGTGAAATATTTGCTGATTTAGCTCTCAATGGAGAAACTGAGATAGCAATCCTAATTTTTTTTGTCTGTTTTGGCATGGAGGCTCAAAGGAAAAAGAGCAAGTGGCTCTCCTAAGAACATGCTTGGGCACAGCTTTGATTAAATTACTAATTGGATTAAATTAGTTAGTTCACACAGGTCAAGGCTTGTTTTGATGTGTGGGAAGGTCTTGACATTCCACTCATTATGAGGTTGTGTCAGGGTACCTAAACTCTCATTTAGCTGTCTTTTGTTTTGGATTTTCTTTCTTCTGGAGCAATAATTGATTTAATTTCTCTCTTGGTCACATAAAGATTTAGCACTGCTAAAAGACAGCATTTTCAACTTGAGCTGGTTACAGTGATATCTAACACATGGTGATGCTTTACACTCTAAAACAATGCTATTATTGCTGCAGTACAGGTAGGAACTGAAAGTGGAGACAGAGAATTACTAACTTTTTCAGCTGTACTTATGTAACCCAAGAAACTTTAGAGCACCTCCTGCTCCTCTTTCCACAAGAAAGTGTTCAGTTTTAAGAGTTCAGATGTTTTAAAAATAAGGTCCTTTGTGTTGAGTGAAGTTATACAGAAAATTTGGGATAAAACAGCTTTCTGGCTAGTGCAGTAGTCACAAGACCATCCTTTCTTAAAATATAAGACTGCAAAGGATCTGGGGTATCAGTGCCACCTTCCACAGTAGATTATCTCATTATGTAATCTCATCCATAAAATGATTCTCCTTCATCTTGAAACTGGTCACTTATCTCTTCCCTTTCCCAGTTCCTTTCTGCTTTCCATAGAACACCCTGGGTAGCAGATGTGTTCTGATCTGGACCTCTCCTTCCTGTGATTCTCAGCACCATGCTGCTTTGTTGCTTTGTGGTCTAAGCCTTAACTAATACCCAACAGATTTTTTTTTTTTTTTGTACACTTTCATCCTAAAAGTTTCCTTATTGATGTTTGATCTCTGTGAGTATACACAGATAATACAACAGCTAACCAAATTCCCAAACTCTTTCTGCCTTTACTTATGGTGTAGAACTACAATTCCTTTGATTTTTAAGTAATGAATTTCCTCTGGGCTCCTTTTATTTAGAATTCATCTGCTTTGAATAAGGGGAGCAGAATTTTGCACAGATGTGCTGAAGACCATGCCTTACACTGTATACCATTAATACATTAGATCTTTACTGAAAGCACCTTGCCAGAGACAGCCTGTGGTCACATTAAACATCTTTTCTGTGCCTCAGCTCATGCTGTGGTTGCCTATGACAGCCAAATTTTTATCCTTCGCTGTCATTGCTGACTAACAAGTTCTTTAAGACAGGTGTATTTATTAATCCCTAAAAATGAGATCCTGCATGTATTACCTATTTCCAACTGTAATTGTGCTTACAGCTCCCAGTGCAGTATTTTGATTTGCTTAAGAACTTTTGGGACTTGTTACATATTGATTGCTTAACTGTGATTGTTTTTGGACCTGGTTTGTTTCCTAGATGTTTTAGATTTCTATATTGCGTATTTATGAGCCCAATTATAAACCCCATATTTTGGATTTTCAGAACTCAAACACATTTTGTACAGTCATTCCATTAAATATAATGCTCCATTTCTGCCTGCTTAAAGATCATTATGGATAAGCACAGTATTGGGTCTCCTGGGTTGCATATTTTCTGTCTAACACAAATCAGGATATTTGGATTCTGCTGTTCTTTTTTCCTGGTATAGATAATTACATAGGGTCAAAATGAGACTGTCGAAATTTTTAGTCTAAATCTCTCTTAAACAATACATTTAGAAGTCTATCAGGAATCTGGACCCACTGTATGCATTCATTTATTCCTTTTTTATTGCCTTTTTGAATTCAGTGTAATAGCTCTATTTTATTCATCCCAAGCACAGAATCTAAGCTGGTCATCCTGGGAGTAGGTAGGAAAACTGGTAGAATAAACCATTTTTCATAATGGAAAACTGGGCTAGGCTTGACTTTGTCCAATCTCAGTGCCCCAAACACTCATTTCCTCATAAATGAAGGGGCTGTGGCTTGTCCACCATTTCAGATGAAGTCAGGAGATTTTGCTGAGGGATGGAAACAGAACCTATCAAATATTGGAAGAGATGACAGAGGTCATATAAACATATTTCAACCAAGTACTAAGGATGTTTTAACATATGTCAGTACAAAAAAAAAAAGAAGAAATGACAATGTGTGTAAAATTTTTTTGTGTCTTTTCCCTTCTATTCTTGTGAATATATATTTTAGCAATGCTCTTGATTAATTAGACACTTTGCACATCATGGAGACATTCTCTAGAACTAAACACTTTCTCTGGTACCTCACCAAACACTGCCTATACCCTTGGTAAATCTCGTTTTCAGGTTTGGCAGGGTTTTTAGTGCCACTTTGGAAAAGAGGAATGCTTTTGTCCTAGCTAGGGGGACTTCAGAAATGATGGAATTTTATTGCATGACAGCCAGGATCCCATGAGGATGCAGCAATGCTACAGGCTCTTATAAATATCTGAAGAGATCTGAAAGAGCAAAAGTGGTAAGCATCAGTGTCACCCTTTTAAGGATAGACTCAACTGATGTATGAAGAGGTTGCTCTCCTCTGTTCTACAGAATAAGGTAAAGGCAGGCAGAAGAGCCTTTTTAATCATCAATGCTGTAGGCAATAGACCAAGAGTGTGTGTCATTTGCCTTTAAAATAAAACTGATTTACTGAAAAAATTTTACAGTTAAATTTACAAGTGGAAATAGCAAATTTCTGCCATTCAATGCTGCCTCATATCATCTGCAGAGCAACTGCTCATTACAGAGTGTTCATTTGTATCTTAAACTTTTAAAGACAGTTAGGCAATAAAACAAAACCCAAGGGAAACCGCTGAACTACGCTTTTCTAGAACACATATACATTCACTAAAAGTGAGTTAGGTTAAAAGAAATCTGTTCTGGCAGAATAGAAAAAATGCTCTTCACTTTCTCAATAATTCTGTACAGATGGCCAAGTGAGGATCAAGACATCTTATTTATGTGATGTTTGTTTTGACTTACAACAGCACAGAAATGTTTAGGGTGCAAAATGTTAGGGTTACATGGTATAACTAATTGTTCACGGGTGTGCAACAGGGTCATGCTTAATCTTTGATCAAGCAGCTTATGTGGTCATAAAGTAGCTCACTGAATCTCTTAGTCAGGTTTCCCCAGTGGCTTATTTGCAGAAGAGGGAGACTATTTATTGTGTACCAACTGTTACAGCAGTTACAAGTTTATTGGAGTGGGCAGAGGGATTTAGAAAGCTGTGGCCCAATCACATTTTCTGTTAGCACCATCTGGAACTGCGTGTGTTCTTCACCACATGGTGCAAGAGAAAAGGTAAGCATCCCTTCTTTATCAGCTCCTGGCTGTATCCACTCCTTTTCAGTGGAGCTATCTCTAATAGGAGCAAAGAAAGCCCAAACCCCAGCAATGACAGGATAATGGAAGGCACAGAAAACTTTTTTGATTGTGACAGAGAGGTGAGGTGGTGATTTATAGGACTTCTATTATACTCCATTCCTCGTTACAAAAACCACTCTGAAGCTTTTTAACCAGATCCCCCTCAAGGAGACAATTTTGCAGTCTGAAATGCTCTAGTATCTAATCATGAAACACCAGGAAACTGTGACTCTGAAAGGATGTATCAATTCCAAAGGAACAAACAAGTCTGAGCCCCCCTATATGCTTTAGTGTCAAAAAGACCTAATACACAGAGGCAGAGAAAATAAAGAGGGAAGTGATCTTAATTCTGTGCATGGCTTTGGTGATAGAAATCTTCATCTGGTTCTCTATTCCAAATTTGAATATGGATTTTTAAAAGAATAGTATGGAGTACCATAATAAATCTTACGTCTTCTTAGGATCATAGAAATTGTTTCACAATGGGGAATTTGTAGCTTTTGCTACTTAGTTTATCAAAAGCAAGGAATTTGCTGAAGTTATGCTGGGCAAGAAGGTTGTGCAGAGATAAAATATCGGGGGCAAAGGAGGTGGCCCAAAACCATGTTAAAGCAAATAGCTAGAAGTTATTTTGAATAGGAAATAAATATACATTTCAGCTAGGTATATTTAATGGTGGAGTATAATTGATCTTTTTTGATCTTAGGATGCATATAACCCCAAAAGGAAATAATAAGTTTAAGAGGAAGAAAGCACAGTTGCAAATTTATACTATTTTTACTACTTATGTGTTTGTATGAAGTATGGTATCATGCTCAATATGTGAAGCTGGGGGGAGAAGGAGGAAGAGGGTGGCATTTGCAGTGATGGTATTTGTCTTCCCTAGTCACCTTCATGTGTGATGGGGCCCTGCTCTCCTGGAGGTGGCTGAACACCTACCTGCCCATGGAAAGTGGTGAATTAATTCCTTGTTTTTCTTTGCTTGTGTGTATGGCTTTTTCTTTCCCTATTAAACTCTCTTTATCTCAACACATGAGATCTCCAGCTTTTACCCTTCCAATTCTCTCCCTAGTCCCATTAGTGGGGTTGTGAGTGAGTGGCTTCCTGGGGCTTGATTGGTCTGGAGCTGAACAACAACAATAATATAATATCAAACTTCTAGATCATAAAAAACAAATTATGTGGAATGCAGGAAACCACAAACTGAGTAATGAGCTTGCCATACAATGACTGAAATGTTCTACATCAAGTTACAGAATTATCTTAGTACTTTTCATCTTAATTAGATGTTTCTGGTGTATTTATTGTACAGTGTTTTCACAGGATCATGGATGTCATACCTATGATGGATCATCTATATAACTTTAGACCTGGAATTTATGCCTTTATCATAGCATATCCTAGATCCAGACGAATATTTAAATGAAACTCTGAAATGTTACTTATCCAATGACACTCTCTGTACAGATACTTAAATTTTGAATGCACACCATTTTGGAATTATCAAAATATATGATGACAGTAAAGGTGTTTCAGTGGCTTAATTGGTGCCCAACAAGGAAATTATTTCCTACATCTTCATTAATATTGCACTGAAAGCCCTTATTAAAGCAAAAACTTGAAATAGGAAACAGTCCAAACTAGACCACTGAGACTGTGTTCATTATGGCTGCCAAATGACAGACTAATCCTGCTTATTCTGGGTAGTTTATGAAAACCTCTTTTGGAGGGATAAAGAAAAAAAGAGTGCAATAATTGTCATCTTTAGCTATGATGGAGAGACTCTTGCCTTTATGTGCTTAGCTAATGGACTGTCAGATAAACCTAAACTTACAAGAATCAGTTTAAATCAAAGTTTAAAGGGTGTCAGACTGAAGGATATATCCAGGAAGGCTGTAAAGTTGAATGCATTCATTCTTGTATCAAGGTGTTCCTTGACACCAGCATGTGTACTGGTATTTTTGATGTTAATAGTGATTTTGTTTTATATTGTGGTGGACTAGGCAGTGCTAGGTTAATGGCTGGACTCAAGAATCTTAAGCCTTTTCCAGCCTTGATTCTGTGATTCCATTCTATAAATAAAATTGGTTCTTGTTATTTAATGGGTTTTCATCTTTTTCTTTCCTCTACTTCAAATAATTGATAAATCAGCTTTGTAATTGCTCTTGTACACATTGGTGTCCAGTTAGGAAAAGGCTGGTGAAACAGAAACAGAATGCGTACTGTGGAGATGCAGTGGCAGTATTTCAAAATCTTCCAGCTTTTGGATGAGATGATAAGCAATGTGGTGGGATGTCAGCTCTTTGATTACGCATTCCTGGATGTTCTGTTTTGCTGAAATTAATCTTGATTTTACTTCAAAGTGTAAAAGGACACAGAGTCTGTTTTCTTTACCTCATTGCTTGGATTGTATCCTTTGTGAGTTTCTCAGTGACAGATGTGCAATAGCACTTAGTGCATCTACTCTACTAGTACTGCCAGCACTCTAACTTACATACAACTAAGCCATATTTCATTTGCAGTAAGGAATGATCTCAGATGTCTTACTGTGTGACTGAGACATATGTTTCAATTGCATTTTGTTTATCAATATGCTGTGATAATGTGCCATCTACTTGCAAATGGTGATTACTGCTTACACTCTAAGCTACGACAGTCACAGCAATCTGAAGGGAAGAGGTTGTGGAATATACGCTTAAAAAAAAAGTTTAATACATTGTTGCAAAAACTATTTAGGATTTTTTTAAAAAAACTAAAGGACACAAGGGTAGAATTACAAAAGATTTTTTTAAGATCATGAGATGCCCCATGCCCCTACCATATGGTATTTCTAGGAATTTTTTAGGAGTTTATACACAGCTGAAATAAACTGTTAAACATGATTATCCAGTAGTACACAGACATCCTTTAGTCCTCTCCAATCACATTTGCTCCCTTTGAAGTGTGCTTAGGCAGCCTGGTTGTTAACACACAACCTTCTGAGGTCCAGATGCTTCCATTCACTTACCAAAAATAAGGAATTGGGGTTTTCTTTGTCTTCCTAGGGTATCCTGCTTCTGTCACTTCACAGGTTTGCTATTCAGCTGTCTAAGCTCAGCAATTGACTCTTTTGTCACATAAGTTATGTGAAACTTACCTAGTTTCAGAGAAGTAGGGTTATTTATGGGCTTGTAGGTTTCTGGAAACTAATTTTCCAGAAGGGTCACAGGAAATATATGACAAAAATGAGTCTGTACATACCATTGTGTAGCATACAATATCTGTGAAAAATTCCTAAAAAATACTTTTCACTTTCTGCAGAGAGCTAAAATGTTCTATTTTACAAACAAATAACTGGAAATGAACGCTCTTTTTGAAGGCATTCCTCACTAGCAGAAGGCAGTGGCTTGCACAAAGAACTCCCAGAGCACATTTGCTCTGCTGCCAGAGCAATCAACAGCAGTTTGGTCCAGCTGTGTGGTGTGGTATTCACAGTCTGTGAGGTGCAGAGATGTCCTTCTGCACTGGGCAGCCCAGGGAATCTCAGAAATCTGCACAAATCTGCTTTATCCCGGTGGGACTTGCACAGCCAAGTTTGAAGGTTACATTAATTGAGTTTCATTATTGCAGGAGGAATCCACACCAACACAGTGACACTGCCACGCTGTTAGAAGATGAAGAGGGAGTTTTTGTAGGTGGAAATCAGAATTTTTCATCCCATCTCAGTAACTTGTTACTTGAAAGTTTCTTTGCTGCTTAACCAGATGTGGAAATACAGACCTATTGTCACTCACATTCTTTCTAAAGGTGAAATATTTAGCTAATCCTCCAGTATTGCTTTGTATGAAAACTGTGCAGCAGATAGGATTCTGTGAGAGTCTGGATAGACTGAACTGTGTGACTTGGATATAAAAAGAGCAAAATTAGATTGAACAACTGATTGCAGTCACAGACAGTCTGATTAGCAGCAACAAAGAACAGCTGTACTGCTTTAACCAACATCAGAACACAGTCAGAGCAAATAATTAAACGTACATTTTTTTTCTCAGCTATGCTTACACGGGATTACCTTTTCATTAAAAAAAGTCTCTTTTTTTGGAAAGTAATTTTATAAAGTAATAAGATATAATTACCATGCTTTCCATTTGTCAGTCTTTCAGGCCTCATCTTAGATCTTCTGAAATTTATGGAAAATTTATACCAAATATAATAGTATAATAGTAGTGGATTTTTAAAAGAGACTTTTTTTAAATTAGGTTAGGTATCTGGATAGAGGAAACAAGTAAGTGTATTCATGATAGAAAAATTTGTTAACCTGGATTTTATAGTAAGGCCTCTATCCATAGAGATTTTTAATTTTTTTTACTACAAGGAAGGTTTCAGCTGGGTCTCACTTATTTAGTTCCAACCTTTCCTTTTATTCTTCTTTGCTGACTGTATCCGTTCATCTTACTGTCTTTGGAATATGTATGTTGCTGTCACCTCATTTTGCCAGGTGATACATTATAAAGTTTTATTCTTGTCCCTTTAACACTGCTAAATTAACAGCAAGCTCCCTTCTCCAGGACTGACTTCTTTCTGTATTGTTGGTTTTGTGTGTCTGTTCTTTGTCTGCTTTTTTTTTTTTTTTTTTTTTTTTTTTAAATAAATCCTGAATTTATTGTAAGATTTGAAGGACATATCTGTTCCAGATGCCATGCACAGATACCTCCTGTAAACTTTCTCTCGTTTTGCTAAGAGCATTAATGTTGTCTAAGGAGCCATGCTGATGGCACTGTATTCCAGCATCCACTGTCCACCATTATTCCTCTTGTGTTTGGTGTGATCAATTCTGCACACTTGCACATTGCTTGCTCAGTCAGGTGAAGTCTCTGCAGTTGATGGTCTCTGCTGTAATTAGCACAAACATCTGTCAGCAACATTCCCTTTGTTGTTGAGAAAACACTTCATCCTCTAAAGGAATAAAAAGTTTCATTGGAAGCACTGTGCTTTGAAGTAATAATGTTCAATGATACATTTGATTATGAACCATAACATTAAACAAGGCATAGTTGAAGATGTATTTTTCTTGTGAAAATTTATAACATCCCAAGGCCTACTTACACATTCTTGACCTGATTATTTGGCTGACTTTGAAATGGATGATCAGATTTTTTCTTCAACAACATATCTTGCAATCAAGAAGCAAAAGCAGCAAAAAAGATGAATTCTTCAGTATTTTTTTTCCTAATTAGGAAACAGAGGAATGTCAAGATTTGTAAGGAAGGTGTATAAGCAGAATTTGTCCACCTCTGCTGCTCAGCTAGTCAGCCTGTAGTTTGAATGAGACAAGGAATGGATTCTCTGATGTCTGTTATACAAATTTAATCATAAGCTCTCTGATGGTCAGCTTGTGTTTTTCCATTTTTGAAGGTGGTTTTTGAAAACTGTATTTTTTAGGTTCTTACCTATGGGTAATCCTCTTCCAACATCCTCTTTAATTTTTAACTGAGTATTCACAGATTTCATTTGGAATTCTCCTCTGTATCAATAGAATTACGAGGTGCTTAGCATGATTTGCCATGCTGTTGCTGAGAGATAGGCAGCAAGTGCAGCAAACCTTTAGTATTGCATTTTCTTCAGTTTTAGGTGCTTTCGAATACAGAACCAAGACCTGCAGATGAAGTATTAAAGATAGTTTTTATCTATCCCTTTGGATAGTCTCACTAACTGTGCAGACTACATTAGGTGAAAATTAATTTTGGGCATCTGAAATATTTGTATGGTCAGAACAACAAATTGCAAGTCATGAATTTATTTGTAAAAACTAATTGCTTGCTTACCATAAGAGAGTAAGGATAGAAATTGTCAAAAAGGTCATGTCTCATTTACCCTGTCAGTTGGATAATTTTCTATAATGTCTGCTAAACAGAATAAGTATTCTTCAAACTCTGAGTTCTCTTTCCACTGAGACTCTGACCTCATTTATTCCCCTAGGAGAGGAACAAGAGAGAGAACTGGGATGCTTCACCTTGGAATAAGCCTTGTGCCTCTGACATCAATATTCTAAGAACGGACTCAAAAGAACAGTAATCTCCCAAAAAGAAAGAAAAATGGGGAGAAGTGTGTCCAAATTACACAACCTCTGTATTAATTTAAGAGAACCTAAATGCTGTTCTGAAAGCATCTTCTGAAACTACTCTGACCTTCCTTCTGTGGGCATGTCAGAGTAAGAACAGCTGTGTTAGTGGAACAGTGTTTCTCCTCTCAAAAGGTGTTTTGCTTCAGTTTCTCTTTTCAATTCTCTTTTTCAGTTTCTGCCTTGTGGGCTTTGGCGGATCAAGTGGTGACTTCCTAACACTCAGGGAAAATAGGGTTGATGGTGTGATGTACTGAACCAGTCCTTCTGTTGCATTTGGTCTTGTCATACAAACTCAGCCTGTTCATGCCTGTACTAAAGGTTGAGATGGAATTCCTCATTGTTCCCATTCATTCTCTTTGCATTTTGCTCCTTACAACACACACTCCTTAGCTACATTATGCAAGAATATTTAGTACACACCTTTATCCTTCTGTGTGATACTCAATATTAAAAACTTCCAGGAAAAGCATTCTCCTGCTGATTTGCACAGGCTCCTGCAATGGTGAGTGTGAGGAAACAAATTTAAACAATGATTTTGACAGCAATGCCAACAATTTGTCACTACTGTTTATCTGATCATGTTGTTCTGCCCTAGTGATATCATCTCTTGGGCAAATAGCTCTAGACAGGTCGCTAGAAGTCAGTAAGGGAAGAATGTGAACAAGAAAAGAGATATTTCTTCCCATTTCCTGTCTTTCAGCTCCAATTCCGCCTTCAAATCCTGTTCAAAACAATGTTTGGTGGGGCTTTTTGCATGTAATACCGTGAGAATAAGAGGACTTTTTTTCTATTAGGGCATTTCAGTATCATTTGGTTAGAAAATAGGGGGTCTTTTAGTACTCTAAAGTGATGATTTGTTATTTAATCCCTAAAGTAAAACAGCCACAAACCCAAACCAACTGAATGACATTATTCATATATTTTAATGTAGTTGTGTAAAAGCAGGGCACAATGGAACATAAATGTTACCGATTGCCATTACAAAGGTCTTACAAGGATCAGCACACTGAGTTTAGTAAGTTTTTCCCCATGCTGAAGTTGTCACCACCATTAGGTGCAGTCAGGTCTTCTGGAAATTCCCTTGCTGTCCAGGTCTATCTTGAATCAAGGCTGTATACTAATTTATTTTCTTCTTGCCCAACTCTTTCATATATTTCTTCTTCTCTTGCTGTATTTGTGACTAAGCAAGCCTTTCTCCCCATGCTGGTTCCAGATTTGCAGGTATAGTGGAACAGATGGAATAAGCCAAAGGTCGGTGCAGCAGAAAATCAGTGCTTCCTGTTATGGTAGTGAGTAAAAAGATGTGGTTTATAGTCGCCTCTTCTTGTGTGTTTTGTAGTAGCAAGGTTGTAGAAAACATGCTGTAATCTGCACAAGCTCTCGAGTCAGAGCTCACGGAAGTTGAGAGGAATCTTCCCACTGGTTTAAGTAGCTTTGTAGGAAGCCTTACGTTTAAGGTAGTCATGATGCACGTGTTTTACAATCACTTAGCCTGTCTTACATAATTAAACTTTTTTATTCCTAATTGTTCTTTTTACCTCCACTGTCCTTCAGGATAAGGAATGTGTGTGCTCTGTTCCGAAAAACCTTTGTTACCTTCCACTACTTTTTAGAGTTGTACCAAGCAATGCATCAGCCATAGATAAAATATTATGCACATTTTGATTCAGTAACTATCAGAATTCCCAGAGGATTTTTTTTCTTTTTTGATGAAGTATTATTTGTCTCTGTTTTTGCTCCAGTATGCATTTTGTTTTAGACATTCATCTTGGTCTGAATAAACAGCTCAGAACAGATCGGTTGCACATAAAGTTAATTACAAAACTTTTCTTTAAGTTCCATTGTAAATTCATAACAACGTTCAACCTATCAATTAAAATTATTTTCATGTGTCTACAGAAGCTTATAAGAAGTTCCATAACTGTCTTTAGTGCACCTATTAATATTCCAATATATAATTAGAGCTCTGCTGAGTCTTGGAGCTGACAGCAGCTAGTCAACATATTTCTTGCATTCTGACACTTTCACCAGCTCTCAGAAAACATACTTATCTAATTATAAAAATACCGATTGTGTGCTCTTGCAGATATGAGCATTAGGGGAAGGACTAGTGCAAACTACTTATTCCAGTTCTGTAATAATGAGCAGAATGACTGACTTGATTTATCCGTTCATTTGATTTCCTGAATTTGTTGTGTCTTCTGGTCTTTGGTTTTGGAGTAAACAGCAAGAAATAATGACAACTATTCCTCTAGATGTTGCATTAGGATGTTTTATAGCAGACTAAACAATCTCTAACTTACTTAGTGTTCCATGCTTAAAAGAAAGCTGTGAAATCTAACAGCACTGTACTTTGCCATTTATAGCCAAAGATGGTGTATCAGGTTCAGGTATGTTAAGAGCTGCAGTTTTTTCCAACTTTTTGCTTTTACTGAATTTGCCAACTTTTAAAGATTAAGTTGCTTTTCCCAGTTCTCTGAAATGAAAACAGTTATTTAAATTTTCTTATGTTCTTTGTAATTCAGGACTCATAATAAGATAACAAGTCTGGAACAAGATTCTGCTGCTGCTCCAAAATCTTGGCCTGAGTCTCTCCAATTGTTTAGAATCGTTCAGAAGTGCTATAGAGTCAGAATGATAGCAATAGGACCTCAAGTTGCAGTGAAAAACTGCTCAACACACATATTTTGGATAAGGATTGAGGCAGTTTATTGCTTTATTAGACATCTAGTTAATGAAAAATCAGTGAACTGCATCTTCAGGATCTAGTAATGCAATAGATAAACCATAATAATAGAGATTTAAAATATTAAAGTACAGGCATAATTTTCTGGACATTTTCTATACTGAGTCTTGGAAAGTTTAACGCTGCCCCACGCACAACCCCACTGTTGTGCAGCTTCCCCTGTTTACACAAGGCTGCTGTTGGAGATGTTGGTATTCCAGCTGTCTGTGAGCCTGAGCCACCCCCCCCAGTCCCTTGGCACACACACACTGGTGAAAGCACAGCACGGGTGCATTTGTGCCCCCCTGGCACCTGGGTCTCTAGTGCCTCTACTCTTTATGGTCTGTCCATCATCTGAGTGCAGGCTGCTCACAGCACCCAGTGCCAATGGCTCTGCCACACTCGTGTGGAGAGCACAGTGTAGAGTATTTTCTGACACCAAACTGAATTTTGACTTTGTTCGTGTGTGGGAAATGTTCATGCTGCTTTTGTAACTATTCACATTTACACTCTCCTTGCCAGATGTTGTTATCCAGACTGTGTTACTGAGGAATTCTAGAATGGACAGATTCACCCACAACTTGCTTTGGAATATATGGTAGGGATCTGATGTGTTGGCAGCTCTAGAAGAACCTGCTGCTTAAGTATTTTTGTCAGAGTCCAATTGTAGGACCAAAGACACATGTATTGAGTTGAGAATAAGGGAATATACCAGTTGGTTGCTAACTTTTTAACAACTCCAGTTGCACAATTTTGAGCCCCTTCCCACTGGCACATTCAGGTTTCCTCTTGGGCTTATTGCCCTCCTTCACTTGTGCTTCCTTTTGCCGATTTTGAGTGGTACTTCTGTTCCTGCAAAGCCAGGAATCAGGTCACTGTGCTACACAGAGGTGTTATTTCTAGCAGCATAATATACTTAGGAACATGCTGGGTTGCTAATCCTCCTGCTTACTTGTAGTCAGTGGTAACAGTGTCATGCAACAAATCATTAGCATGAAACATTCTTGGAATTTTTTCATCCAGATTTCAGCATCACCTGTCAGTCACAGGTGTCTCAAAAGCAGATGAAAATTTTCCAGTCCAGTTATTTTTTTTCAACATCCTTATCAGGTGTGACACTTCTTTGTTGAAGTGATAATCTTGTTTACATTTATCTCATTAGTAGTGTATGTGTACAAGCATTCATACCCATTTCTAGCCCTTGTAGTGCCTACAGGCACATATCCATATTTTATTTCTTTCCTGTTAAGTATGCACAGCATAAAATGTCAGGATGCAGCTCTAAATCCTCCAGCTCCTTTCAGTCTTCTGGATAACTTTAAATATTTCCTCTGTGCCGTACACAGGCAATGGCGTACTCCTCTACATGTTTTGTCCTATGATTTCTTATTTAGGGAAGTTTTGTACTCATTGATGTTTACTTCAGGTGGGAAGTTGTTTTCGTTTTTATTACTTTTTATTTTTAAAAAATTCTTATTTTGATTCTGTGTTTTCCCTGGAGCTGGTGAGACTAAAGGTGTGCTCCTCAGTCATCATGAGCCACAGGCACTCTTCCTAGAAATTATGAAACTCAGTGCATGGTCTAAGATAGGTCATGTAACACCAGGCTGTGACTCATCAAATAAAATATCTGTTTTTGCTCTAGGATTAAGAGAGGAGTTATCTTATACTGCTTTGTTGGATGATTTTAGAATGCACCCTGACATTTTCTGGCAGATGAGTATGTGGCAGGTTTCTGTGAATTTGGCACCCAACCTTCTTATTGTTAAAGTGACTCTTTGACCTGTAGCAACAGTGTAAACTATACATGGCCACCTAGGAAGGTCTTTATTGTGGAATTTTGATCTAATGACACATCAGTGTTAGGGTTGAACTGCTTTCTTCTGGACTTCTCCATGAATGGAAAGAACAGTCTGAAATCCTGTAGCTGTGCTTAGGGAGGGTGAGAGGTTAGAACATTGTTAGAACTGCCCTTCCTTCATCATATAATTGCAGAAGAATATGAATAATCTCAACCTCACATAGAATTTGATAAACGCCAAGCATTACTGTCCTAATCAATGAGGTTGGTGATACAGGACTGCCTACATCTAAACAGATGGCGGATTCCTTCAGAAATTCCAAAGAGACACTTCATTCACTGACTTTATAATCCATGCTGTTAGGAAGAAGCATGTGATTGGCTCTGTAGAAAAAAAGAACATGACCTAATCATTCAGATGCCATATTTAGTAAGAAATAATGGAGATTGGGAATTTAGATCTCAGCTATTCATCAAGTATAAGCTAGAACCAATTTATAGATATGCATATAGATATATAAATACATAGACACATGCAAACATTTTCCCATTCGATTTTATCAACTAAAGTTTGTCAAAACCAGTAATTATGCAATAACCTAAGTTTTGTAAGGAAAGGATACACTCTGGGGTTTTGTTGTTGCTGCTGTTTGCCGTTTAGAGGGGTTTTTTGGTTGTTTGGATAGGTTTTTTCCCTTTTAGGTACATGCTTTTAAAATTGTTGCAAAGCACAATCCTTAAAAGAATGCTTGCAAGAATAGAACTCTTGGGTGTTCAGCTGTGGTGATATTTACTGAGAGGGGAACAGTCCTGGCCCCTTCTTAGTCTTCTCAGTAAGGCTTTTCATGCAGTAAAAGTGTCTCTGCTGTTTTATGTTTGTACATAAAAACTGCCAGACAATATAATATTTGTCTGGAAGACTAGAACTGTGAATGTGCAGAAAAATTTTATTGCTCTAGGAACATATGCATTTTAGAGGGGGAGTGATATTCTTCTATCCCTCTAAGCCCCAAATGGATTTCTACAAGCTCAATTGAACTTCAGCAGAATTACTGAAAACTCACAGATGCTTCCACTTGACTTTGTTGAGATTTGGTTCATGTTCAAAGAATAAAATGGACATATATTTTGGTTTTACTGGAATTTCTGTTTATGTAGGGCAATTTAGGACTGCAGAAATACAGAAGTAAACGTACATTTCTATGCCTTTGTTAATTTAAATACATTGTTAATAATTATTTACTTAAGGTTGAATTTTCTATGTACTTAGGTAGAATAAATCACACAGAAGAATAACATTTATTGCAGTGGAAAACCTTTTGCTTGATGTATTTTGGAATGGAAAAGAAAAGCCAGTTCTCTCTCTTTTTCTCATGTATTAAGAACTTGTTAAGGTTGTTGTTCAAAGCAAAATTTTGTTGCCTGATGTTTCATATTTGAACTTAATGAGGAGATTAAGCTACTGTGAGGAGAAAAGTTGTGCATATTATGATTAATGTAATTCGTGGCATTCTAAAATTGTTCCATTTATTTATTTACATAGAAAAATGACAGAAAGAAAAACACTTCAATTATTAGTCTAGAGCTCTAATGAGTCTTGTGCCTGAAGGAGTGTTAAGCACTGGAAAGTTAAACTTGAAAGAAACTCTATGGACGTTAGCAGAGAAATCTGCCTGTGCAAGTGAACCAAAGTCAGGCTGACAGTGTGGGTAAACAAAGGCAAACTGCATGTACATCATTCTATACTTCATTCATTACTCTAGACAGTTCAATTACAATCTGAAAGACATATAGAGGAGTTGCCAGAGTTGTTGCCCCCTGACTTTGGAGATATATGCAGAATGCCTCTTTTGTTGATAAACCTGTGCGGCAGAATCGTTAACATCTTTAATTTTGGGTGAAAGTAATTTCACCACCTCCAGAAGACTGACATCATACATATATCTATACTCTCATTTTGTTCTTCGTGTGATTATCCTTTAAGATCTCTTGGATATAAAATGGAATTTCACTTCTCCAGCAAGACTGATGCTCTTAGTCTGTGGAAATATGATTTTTTTTTTAATGCCTATATGCAAATGGAGAATTTAATTGTGAATATTCTTCTGTCCTCTCTATAGTCTCTGTCTTGGAAATGCTCATACTTTAGTCTTAAGTAAGTTACAATTTGTCCAGGAAAGAATAAATCTGCTGCATTTTATACATTTTGAATGAAATTCACTTTTGGATAATACATCTTGAGCATTCCTGGTGTGGTGTCGTCATCTTCTCTCCTTGTCAGGGCAGGCCTCTAAACTCATTCTCCAGGAGCCCAACTTCTTGATGCGACCGATCGATTCAGTCAGGTCTTGCCCAGGTTAGAGGGAATGTTTCTTTATGAAGGCTGCATTTTCAAAGAGGCAGCATTAAACTCTTCACATTTCATCCACTGCTTGGCCTGTTCCTCAGAAAAACCCCAACTCCCTGATCAGAAAAGAGCTCTTTTGCCCTGCCTCCTTCTCCAGCCATGACCACGATTCCTTCTGCACCAAATAAAAAGTAATTCAGTGTTCTGCAAATAATTCCCCTTTTTCTTTACTGATAAAGGCAGGTTACGTATATGGACTAAATGAATCAAAAAAGAAAATTTACTTAACATGTGGGTTGTTTAGATGTTTTTAATATAGACTAGTTTGTTGTCATGGTAGGTCAATAATCCTATTTCCAGTAAGAACTAAAATTCTGAAAGAACTACAGTGACTGAAGTCAGAGAGTTGCTTTTAAATATGGAAAATGTAAGAGTCTGATAAAGGTTAAAAAACTTCTATGATTAATATGTGCATTTAGCATAAGAACTCAGCTCTCAAAGTGAATTAGTCTGAAAAATGATGATGATGAAACAGTCTTCTCATATAACTATAATATTTTTGCAACAACCTTATATTCTTATTCACCAATAACTGTTCCAGAGCTAAATACTCAGCTTGCTCTTGGCAAATAAGCATGCATTAGCCTTTGGAATTAATCTTAGATGAATTTAACACTGGAGAGTTGTAACTAACTATACTATATGCATTGAGCATCTTCTTGGTAGCTGTATTAGAGTGATCAGTTTTCAGCTTGGGAGATAGTTTCTTGGGTGTCTTGTTTCTCATAGGAAAGACCTTATTTTAATTATGAAGTCACACATTTATTCTCATGAGATTTCAATGCCTGAAAAAGAGCAATCTGAAAGAAACTTTTTCCACATCAGGCTATGGAGATGAATGGTGGTTTGTAATAAACTGGGGTTTTTTTCATGATTTTTGTGCTAGGAAGTTTTCATTTTTTTTCTGGACATTGTGAAACCAGGCCCCTTTAAAGAAAAGTTTGATGTTAATAATTTATCTTTTGGCATTATTTCAACTCTGTTTTCCATGAGAATGAGCCAGCTTTTTAAAGAAGTTATGAGTCTTGGAGGTACCAACAGACATTTTACAGAACTAATATCTAGTAGGACACATGCAGCTCAAATCATCTACCTATAATTCCAGTGTTTCATGATTTTCTAAATCAGCTATGATGTATAGAATCTACTCTCCTTCTCCACAGAACTTAATATGGGCTAGTCAATGTGGTGGAAATTCACAGTTAGCTACCCTAAGTCTGCTAATAACTTTTGTGGGATGTTCAAGGACCGTGAGTGACTGAAATCGTCAGTGAAGCAGTTGCATAATAATTTTATTATGTTTGGAATAATGGGCAGCCCTTACCATTGTTAGGTTCATTTCAAAGAACAGGTCTCTTCCCTTGAGGCAGGTAGAAAATTTCATTTTATCTCAGTGGCAGGATTTAGCTTTTCTATCACAGTGTTATGCTAATTTCTGTAGGTTAAAAAAAAAATCTGCAAAGCAGATCTTCAGAACATCTCTTTGTTTGAGTTCCTTTCCCTAGTGGACAATAGTTCCCATAGCTGACCTTTAAAAACTAGAGGCAATCTATTTTGGTCTTTTAATATTTTTCATGACAAATCTCTAGCTGAATATCTTTGTGTACATTATAAGAAAACAAAACAAAATGTTCCTTACCTAGCTTAATTTATGATAGCTATTGTCTGATACTCCTCCAAAGTATGACGTACTTTACACTGCTTTCATAATAGGCACTCATATTCCATTAATTATGTTTTTTTCTGTTTCAGAAAAATGTAAGAAATGGAAGTAAGCTTAAATCCCAGACAGGAAGAGATTTATACAAAAAGAAATAGAAAAACAAATAAGTCTTTCCGACATTGCTGTAACATGTTTCTATCCTGCACAATTTGAAATAAGAACTGGGGTAGTATTTCAGCTCCCTTATCATCATGGGAGGCGAATGTTGGCAATAAACAGAAAAAATGTATGATTGCACATTATGTTAGTATTTCTGAGACACTAGGAAAAACACTTATTCCATGAGATGTAGAGGATTTTAACAATACAACTTTTAAGCCTCTGGAGATGTTTAGCATGAGGATTTCCCCAGTCTGAATACAAGTGGGTTTTTTGTTTGTTTGTGTGTTTTAAGTCCAGAGATGTATTCTGAATTTTAAATTGATAAATACTTACCTGTAGTCAGTATAGGTTTTTCACATACACAATTACAGCAGCCAATATTTCTTTTTCTATTTCAACATATCAGCTGTGTTTCTGCTCAAGTCCTAGGCTGAACTCATAAACTTAGATGAAAAATTTGAGTAAAAACCAAGACCTAGAAGTTAGTGGCGCTGATGAATTATTTCTTCCTTTCTGTGTTCTGTAGGCAGATACTCTCACTCATAAATCCTGAGTAGCACTGACCATGAAATACTTTTCTCACATTTGAGAAAAATGGAAAGAGTCTAGGATGGAGTAAAATGACTTATTCTGCAAAGTGGAGTAGCCAGGAAGTGATGGGAAACAAGACCCCTAACTTATATCAGAATCCTGGTGTCTTTAGTGTTTTTGATAAGCAGTTGTATCGTTCGGGTAAACAGTGCAGATGATAAGGCTCAGGTGCCAGACATGCACAGATTATACTAATTTCTACCATCTTCACTTTGTCAATACTTCAGTGGCTGAGGCATGCACTTTAAAAGATTTGTTTCTTGCTCAGGAATGGTAGGGTGAAGTACTGAAAATTCTGAAGTTGCAGCACAGTCTTCTTTGTTTGAAGGCAGATCTACAGAGTAGCCCATATTTTAAAAGAACTTATGGGTGTCTTCCTGATCCCAACTTTCAGTGACACAGAATTGTCTGTGGGGTGTGTTGGAGTGAGCGTGCTCCTTTGTAGGTTGCTCTCTGTTGATTGACAATGGATATATTTACTGTTGGAAACTTTTTTCCCCTAATTGTTGGATAAGGATTGTGGTGTGAGTCTTTGGCTCTTTGTGCTCTGCTGCTTTTCAGGGGTTCCTGATTTGTATTCTGGTCCTGAAGTGAGGCCCCTAAGAGTGAGTGAACTCTGTTTTTTTTCTGAAGGCACATTGCAACAGCAGCTGTTTCTGTCATCTCTGGTTTCCCATGGAATTCCAAAATAAACTCTCTCACTCCTGCTTCAAATTAGTAGCTGATTTTGTGATGACAACTTCCAGTCATAATTTATTTCTATCTTTGTACTCTTGACTACCCAGGAAGTTCTCACTGACTGGAAAAGGGGAAACATAACTGTCATTTTTAAGGGAAACTGCCATTTAAAGGGAAATATGGAAGACCCAAAGAACTACTGGCCTATCAGTCTCACCTCAGTGCCTTGAAAAATCAGTGCCTTGATCATCCTAGAAGCTATGTAAAAGCACATGGAAAATATGGAAGTGATTGGTGACAGCCAGCATGACTTTGTGGTGGGCAAAGAGTGCCTGACAAACTCTGTGGCCTTTTATGGTGGGGTTGCAGCACTGGTATGGAAGAAGAGTGACTAATGTTATCTGCCTGGACTAGTGCACATTGTGTCCTGTACAACATCCTTGTCTCTGAGCTGCAGAGATATGGATTTGACAGACGGATCACTGGGTGGACAAGGAATTGGCTGAATGCTCACACTCAGAGTTGTGGTCAATGGTTTGATGCCTGAGTGAAGGCCAGATGTGAGTGGTGCTCCCTGGGGCCAGGGCTGGGACCAGCACTGTTTAACATCTTTGTCAGTGGATCGAGTGCACCCCTCAGCAAGCTGGCCAGTGGCATCCAGCTAGATGCAGTAGAGCAGTCAATACACTGGAAGGAAGGGATGCCATCTCTAGGGACTGTCACAGCTCAAAGGGTGGGTCTGCGTGAACCTCCTGAAGCTCAAAAAAGCCAAGTGCCAAGTCCTGCACCTCAGTCAGGGCAATCCCAAACACAAATACAGGCTGGGCAGAGAATGGATTGAAACTAGATCTGGAGAAAAGGACTTGAGGGTGTTGGTGGAAGAGCATCTCAGTGTGACCCAAAAATGCATGCTTGCAGCACAAAAAGCCAACTGCACCCTGGGTTACATCAAAAGCAGTGTGGCCAGCTGGCCAAGGAAGGGAATTCTCCACCTGGACTCTGCCCTCATGAAGACCCCATCTGGAGTATCGTGTTCTCTTCTGGAGCTCCCAACATAAGAAGGGCATTGACCTGCTGGAGTGAGTCCAGAGGAGAGATTATCCATGAAGATAATCCCAGGGCTGGAGCACCTCTCCTATGATAACAGGCTGAGAGAGTTGGGCTTGCCCAGCCTGGGCAGGAGAAGGCTCCAGGGAGACCTTTCAGCACCTGCCTGTACCTAAAGGGGGCCTACAAAAGAGCTGGAGAGGGATTTTCCACAAGGGCTTGCAGTGACAGGATGAGGGGGAGTGGTCTTAAGTTGAAGGAGGTTAGATACCGTGTAGAAATTCTTTACTGTGAGCAGGGTGAGGCACTGGAACAGGCTGCCCAGAGAAGTTATGGATACCCTGCACCTGGAAGTGTTCAAGGCCAGGTTAGATGGGGCTTTGAGCAACCTGGTCTAGTGGAAGGTGTTTCTGTCCATGTCTGGGGATTTGGGACCAGGTGATCTTTAAGGTCCCTTACAACCCAGACCATTCTCTATGTCTCTTTTTGCAGCAAAGATAGAGCTGCAGGTGTAAAAAAAATTACCTCTTTGAAAGACAGACATCAAGAAAGAGCCCTGTGACTCCTATGAAATCCCTTCTGGGAACTGAGATTATAAAACATCTCATTAACTTCTCCCTCAAGTATAAAGATGTTACTTTGATATTGTCTTCTCTAAAGCCAAGAAACAAGTCATGTCTCTGAGGATAAAACCTAACATTTCCAACAAAGAGTTCTCTTGTGAAGAATTCTGTAGCAAAATGCTACCACTGTAGCTAACAAGCTACAGTATTTAAATTTTCCCTATAAAAGGGTTGCTTTGTTGCATGGTACCAGGCATTGGAATGCACCCTAAATATTTTCATTAACAGAAGTTGTATGAAATAGTATCATTTTTTCCCTCTCTTTTCTTTCTTCTGAGTTTCTCTTCCTGTCAGCAGATAAGTCTGACTTGAAATCAGACCAGATGTGGTGTTTCTTGTTGTGTTTTTCCTCTGAACTTACTGATTCCAATAATTTACTCACTCTCTTTCTGCCCCCTGCACCCCTCCCCTCCCTTATTACAGACTCGGAGGAAGTTTTGGAAAGGAAATAAAAACATCAACACTTGCAGGCCAAGGCAAGACCGAATTAATTGCTGGTCTCTTGCCTTCAAAGGAAGCCAGATAGAAGCTATTTTCCTCGTGGTAGCGTGTTTTGAATTTGGATGTGAACCTTTCCACATCTGTAGGAACAAATACTTGTTTTTGTGAAGTTACTGTGTTGGTTTAGTCTGCTTGGCTGGAAGTGGTAGGCAGTGCAACTACCCTGTGAATGATGTGAGGCTCTTATAGTCAGAAACTGTATATGGAATCCCTCTAAAAAGAGTCCATTTGGGGGTTTTCCCTTTTTCTGGTCTCAAGTGCAGTTCCAGACATACTCCTAGCTGTCCAATGTGAGTTTTTATGAACACTTTTGCAATAGTGTTCCCCTTTGCTGCTAAAATTCCCACACAGTTATATTGCCAGTTGCCTCATGCATTACTGACAGTTTGGTCAAATAAATGCCCAGATAACGTTTAAAGAGAAAATAAGAACATTTCAGTTGTCACATTCAACGCTCGAGTCCAATAATCACTTCCAATTTTTTATATTTGACCAATATTTTAGTTATAGGTATTTTCACAAGCTTACTCAAGTTTTCTTTGTTGTGAAATCTGTCCTTTCCTCCATTTCTCACCATAATTCTTTTCCTATAATATTTGTATTACCATGCACATCTGTTGATTTTTTTGTCAAACTTTGTTTAGCCTGATGCTTTTGGCTTATGAAGACTGGAACTAATATAAAATAAGTATTTTTGTAGTATTGAAGAATATTTTAATCTTTACAGCTCAGAATATGGTACTGGAAAAGATACTATAAGATTAACTTCAGTTAATGGATTACAAAAATTTGAGGGAAAATCCCTCATTTTGAAGATAAGGACATGAGAATGGAGCTGTGTGGCTTGTTTCATTGGAGTCATCAGTGTAAATTGTTAGTGGTCTACTGATTTTCAAAACTGGCATAAACTATTCCTTTTCTCAATGAGATTGTTATTCAGTTTGAAATAACTAGTTAATGAAATTTAAAATCAATGTAAATAGAAGATATAACTGTACATTTTTGCCATTGTCAACACACTAATTTGTGCTGCTTACATAAAAATACTTAAGTATTTCTACTCAAATTGACTTTAGATTTTCCATTTTGTTAATATTAGGATTACGATGATGTTTCAAATGGGAGAAAAAACAACTCTCTCCAGAGAAGAAAAGAACTTATGATAATTACCAATTCATTGATGGAACTTTTAGGCTATGCAGCGAGTCTATTGAATTTGGCATAGATAGGCTACACAACTCATAAAGCAGGATTGCTCTAGGTTTCCATGGTTTGTAGCTGACAAAGTTCATGCCTAAGGTGAGTCTTAAGGTAGACTGAATTAAAAAAAATTTAATTATAGTGCTACATGGAATGTACATATGGATTTGAGTCTCCTTTAAACTATCATGGGACATGTATAAAAAATTCCCTGTAAGAGTATAGAGTCTACATAAAACACTCAAAATGAAAGTGAGGCCATGTTATTATTACTCAATTCTAGAAGTGGTGTGTGCTGATCTAAACTGATCTGCTCTCAAAGTCCATCGCAGAGCTAAGAATGAGCATTTCAGCTTTGGTTTGGGGTAGTTGCTACATGTGGCCCTGATTTTGTGTCATTACTCAGTAGAAGAAATACTTCTAGCATTCTCTGGAGGGTATGGGGCAGAGAAACCTTCATCTCGTTATCTTATAAACCTATAGTATGAACAAATGTTGAGGACAGTAGAAATAACAGTGTTCAGCCGTGAAAAAAGGTAAAGTCCATCAGGATTTATGCCATCGGAAAGAGTATTTTATTCTACTGGGGCTGGGAAATTAGTAGAGATGAATTTGTAATTGAAGAATTAAAAAAAAATTATACATTAAATTTTTATCTCCTTTTCATTACTTATAATGCATTTTCATGGATTTTCTTGGTTTTCCTGCTTCAGCTCGCTATCTGATATTTGGTTAATCATTAAATGAAATTTCTTTCATTTAAATTCTGCTTGGGGAAGGACAATTACTAAATTTTCTGTTGAAAATGTGAAAACACTTTCAAATTCAGACAGATAATTATATAGCTTGATTTTAAACTATCACATATTTATGGGACTATGCAGACCACCCTGTATTGCAACCCAAGGTTGAAATTAATTTGCAAAAGCAAATAAATCTGTTGGTTGAAATTGCTTTATTACGAAGGCATCTTGACATTTTACTGGCAATATCAGCACATTGCTTTCTATGGCTTAAGCTTTTGCTATTGCATATTTCACAAATAATGAAGAAGCTCTTTCCTGGGAATCTTGACCTTTTGGAGAGCTGGAAACTAATGCACTTTTACTTTTTTAATGCACCTGAAACTATAAAGACCTTCTGGTACAATACTTCCTTTTGATTACATGGCTGATAAGAGGACAGGCTATGCATTTTATTCTTGTACAGTGAGATAGAAGACACAGTATAGATTTTCCTTGGACTTCATCCAAGAATTAGTAAAAAAGGCTTTAGTAACTGTGATAATAATTGAAACCATATTACTTTGTTTGCTGTATCTTTAATACATTTCTTTTTCTAGCAGAATTCAGATACTTGATTTAACTGCTAAACAGGATGAACTGCAAGCATTTTTGTTCTTTTTTATTGTTCTCTACATAGAAAAGCACTCCATGAATTACATTTCTGAGTCATCTGAAGGGACAGGTCTAAGTAAGGTGTGTGAAAACAAAACCCCAGCATCCTCATAAAGACATATCTGATCAATGTAGCCATCTAATTGGGTACTGTGCTGTTCTCAAATATGTACTTTTTATCTTCTGCTTCAGCTTATCATCACTGGGGAAAACATTAAGTTTCTCTAGGCACCTATCCAAATTCAGACTGCAACTGTGGAACATGTGCGATAAAATGTTAGGTGTGTTCTGGGCAGCTCTGAATAGATATCCTGCCCTAAACACTGTAAATGTGCTAGGACCAAATTATTTTCTTTGGTGTCTAACACAGATGCTTATCTGTAATGTGCTTTCTGAAGGAAAATAGAAAAAAAAAAGTCTTAGTTTATAAGATTATCTTTGTAGTATTTATAACTCCTATGTTTTTTGGTTTTTGTTGGGTTTTTTTTTGTTGGTTTTTTTTTTTTTTAAATTTTGTGGGGTAAACCAAATTGATTTGTTGAGCAGCAGCAATGTAAAAATACAGCCCACAGTACAGAAAAATTATCCTGTGTTTGATATACTGATCATTTCTGGTCATTTGAGGCATTATATCACAATCTCAGTGATGTTTGTGTCCTGTGGTCAATATTTTATTGCTGGAAGAAGACATTACACATATACAGTAATAAAACTTATTGTTCATTGAGCCACAGAAGTTAGGAATAGAAAATGACCTATTAGATCATGCAGTTTATCTTTCCACAAAGCAAAGGACATCTCTGCAAGTGGGACTTGATGACAGCTAGATAAATAACCATGGCAAGAGTGCGAATATGTAGTCTTAGTTAATTTTCCTAAAGAATGCAAGTTTTTACAACTTGATGCACTGCATTGACCAATACAACCAATACAATCACACCCACATATATATGATCTTAAAAAGTATTACAAATAATTCGTCTTATTTTTGGCATCATGTCAAAACATGCAATTCAATTTCATACTTAACTGATAACCAACTGAAGAAAAATTGATAAATCCTTCATCTAGAACGTGCTTTCCTGGGAAAACCTCAGAGCAGATAAGCAACAATTTTTCCTGTAAGGTCTGAAGCAAAATCTGCCTGCTTTCCCTTAGTAATGAAGTTTATTCTCAGCAATGAGGACTCTAAAAAGTATTAAGTTCTACTTTTAGCTTAAGATGCAACCAATATTTAGTGCAGAGGAATTGTGTACTCTTGTTAAATTTTCCATAGATAAATATTTTTTTCTGTGGAGTGACACAATTAAAATGTTAATGCAAGTCCTGATAGAAGAGGATAGATTTGTACTAATATTGTAATGAGGATGGATGCCAATCTCGAGAATATCTGAAAACTCTCCACAGGCATTAACAAAATGGTGATGGTAAACAAAAAACCATTTTTCAAATATGATAATGGGTACTCCAATTTCAGAAAGATCTCTGCTTCCCTGCCCCAAACTGCACAGCAAGCCAGAGAAAAAAGGCTGCATTTGTTCTTCTTTCGACAGGGACCGGTCAAGATCTGAAATTACTAGTTAAAGTGTGCTTAAGGGAGATTGTCATAAAGAGAAAAAAATCCCCAAAACCTAAAAGACAGAAGTTTCAAGGCAATCATGTGTCAATGATACATGCAAATAAAAATGCTTTCTTGTTTACAACTCTACAAGAATATGTGTGTTCCTATCAGTAAGTGAATTCTGATGTGAATAATACATTTTTGGGACTGAACAGCCAAACTCATTATTTGTAAGGTGAAAAGCCTGTCATGGCTCCTATTATTTATAGTGACTTTTTCCTGTTTATTTAGGGATCCACTGAAGAATTTCACTCTTTGAGTTGTCCCTGTATCTGTAAAATAACTTGTTCATATTATTAGGAGAGTATACAGCATAAATTATCCCTCAGCATATGTGGGATTGACAGAATCATTACCTCATTAAGCATAATGCATAATTATTGCAGCACTTCTTGTGCTATTACTTTATTATTGGATATTAGCTAGAAGCAAGTAGCTACTGTTAACTGTGATGTCAAAAAAATGAGATTTTCAGAGAATCATTTTTGTTAACAAATAATTATCCACAATTTTTTCTCTTTTTCTGCCTGATGCAAAAAAAAATGCATCTGACAAACTTGTTTATTTTAAATTACTTTTTTAGATTAAATATGCATTATATTAAATATTGCTGCTGTGTAAAACAATCCAATCAAGCCTATGATTTCTGCTTACTTATTTCTGCAGAAAGCTCCTACCACAAGAGCAAGTGGGAACATAATTGAGGTTGTGTATGATGGACTGGAAGCTCAAACCTTGGCTGGGCTTTCTTCCATTAAGCTTAACAAATTGAAATTGAATAGCAGTTTTGAGAGCTCCCCCTGCTCATCTATCAGCCTAAAACATATTTGTCAACTCCATCTGGGAGCTCACCAGCCTTCTTCCTCCAGCCATTGTTTTTCCACAGCAGCACACTTTTACTAAAGGATCTGCGTAAATAATGCAAAATAAGTGCTCCAAATTTTTGCTTGAAAAGTTATTTAGCTGCTTTTCTCTCTCTCTCTCTCTCACATAAAGACATATATAAATAATACATTCATCTATAGTTGAAATTTGAGAGACACTGTTAAATATTTGGTAAATTGTTTATGCGAAGGATTTGTAATTTTTAGAAAACTTGAACCATTTCTAATGGGACTTACAGGTTTCTTTACAATGTAAAGTTAAGAGGTTGTCTACTTGTATAGATCTTATTAAAGTCAGCAACTACAGAAACAATCTAATTCAATGAAATTGTTCTCCAGCAGAACTAGAAGGATTCGTCTCTCATGAAAAATCAGTGTGATTTTTCCACTTTACTTTGGTAGAAAATGAACGATAAGTCATTGGGATTTATAGGTTAATCATGCACAAAACCTAAAAAATAGCAAGGTATGAAGTTTAAAGGTACCCAACCAACAGCAGTAGTTGGTGTGATATTCCTGAATTTGTGTTAAGGTTAGGTTGTAGTATCTGCTCTGAGATACTGAAGGGAAAAAGAAAAGGTTACTTGATATTTACTGTCATGATCCTGTTTGCTCAGGGGGGTTTTCCACAATTTTGTTGGAACAATTGGTGGCTTGTACAGCTTGTGGCATGGACATCATCTTGTCCTATTAATGCAACAGTTACACAACTGTACTTTACTTTTTACAAAAGTAAAGATGAAAGGGAATATTCCATACGCACAAGGTACTCATAGTTGTCTTAGTTCATAAATGTGTGCATCTCTTGTTGCAGATCAGAAGGTAAATCTCTAACTCCTAATTTTAGCTGTGTTTTCAAGTGAGCCCCATAGGGAGGGAAAGCACAGAAACAATTCTAGTACACATATATGGGGTTGCTTAATAGCACATCTGCCCTTGGTAGCTAACTGGGAAATGGATCTATCTTTGTCCTTCATCACCCTTTAAAACCACCTGTTTGAAGAATCAGACACCTAGCATGGACAGGAGTACCTAAATTAGACTGCTGACTGGCAAGGTGTTCCCAAAACCCCTGTCCAGGGGTTGGGGAACCTTCCGATATTTAGGCAACAGGAACCTGAATCTGCATCAGCAACCTGTAGTTTTGCTCTTGCATGTGCTCAGTTGGACTACCAAACTGGTGAATTGCTCATCAGGAAATTTCTGTGCAATTGTGGCATTAATCTCCCAGAGAGCTGCAGTTTTCAATCTTAATCTTGTTGTTTTAATGCCAGCTTTCAGATGTGTAATTTCCAGTCTAAACAAACAAACATGTAAAACTGAGCTGAGTCATTTCAAACAGAATCATGTTAACAACTACAATCAGCAGGGCTGAAACCTTTTCAGGCTGACAGCTGCTACTTTAGCTAATGAAGTATTAAGAGCAGCAGCTGGGTGTTGTGTTTCATGTAGAGTGGGAAGAGGTATAGGACGTGCTTTGGCAGGGTATCTAACTGATTGTTGCAGGTCAGAATTAGAAATCTTGGTTTAATGTAATTAATATATTGTGGCTGCACTTCACATAATTTGTTCAGATTTGATATGTTTTAGCTTCTTTCTTTCCTAATTTTTGAGCCCAGATTTACTATTACAACCCAAATATTCCATTCCACCTCCTTGGAAAATACAACTTCCACTTCTCAGGCACTACGTGCTGGGGCCAGTCTTTCTGCCTGGCATATATTTCTTAGATGTAATACATCTAGAGCCATCTGTAGGTGTGGTATACAGGTGACAGAGTTCAACTTGAACTCTCCTCTCTAGAGAAAGAGTGAGAAATCTTCGGATGATAATTAAGAAAATGTAAGAATGGTTGTAGATCTTTGATTGTACAAAGAATCTGCAGCAATTGTGTTCCTGGATGGACAAGGATGTGGGATTAGGAGGGTCAAATTCTGGCTACAGGCCATATTGACTCTCTTGCTTTTCCAGTGCACTATTCTCTCTCTCACCCTTCTTTAATGGGAATGACTGAACAGAATTCATTGCACAAAACCCTACAGGAAAAGCCTCCTTTCTGTTCTGCCAGTTCAACAACGTGGCCTGAAGTGAACTCTCAAAAGCAAGAAAAATCCTTCTGTTTTTCTACAGGCTTGGTTCCAAACCCAACTGTGTTACAAGTGCAAAGCTTCCTAGGTTAGGGGGGAATAGGCCTGTAGAAAACAGTAGGCTTGTCTAAAAGTTCAGTAATGATCTTCACTTCTCTGGGGTCAGTGCAAGACAGCAAACCTCATTAATGCAAGCTAGAACTACTGGCAGCAGGCTTTAGATTGAAAAAGACAGCACTTTGTAGTGGGTAAGGCTTCCAATATAACACAAATAAAAATATATTGGATATTCAAATTAATGAAACAATGAAAGGAAAATGAACTCTTAAAAATTTAATTGAAAATCTGTGCTGAAATCACCTTAGCACATGTTCTGAGCATTATGTAAATCTAGTTGCCTAATTGACCCATTTTTATGTGACTTAAAACTTGTGGGAGGTCCCATTTAAATGCACCCATCAATTTTTATTATCTTTGTAAGTGACAAGAGTGTATGCAAAGCCATAGGAAGTAATAAATACAGTGTTGTATTACATCTCCCAATATGTATACACATATATCATCCAGGGATAAGACCATGGCATGCCCTTCATGATTTTACTTGTAGCTACTGTCATAAATATTCCTGCTGGGTGCTAACAGCAGAGAAAGCTGAGCATGATTCATTGCATATTCCCTGTCACATAGGAATTTCCAAATTACAGCAGATCCAATTAGTATCTTAAAACTTCTGATATATTTACTGCAGATACTGTAATCTCTGCACAGCTTTGAACACCAGCTGTGTTTTGTCAGCAGTGAAGCCTGTTGGCTGCACACTTCAAATGTATGGTGATATTTTGAGGTGTAGTAAAATGTTGTGACCATTTTCTGACATTTGCTGCTAGTCTGTAGGTCTAAGACTTCAGTGGACGACAAGCGATGCTCTGTTATTGTTCCAGTCTCGGAGGAAAATGATTTGGCTTCCTGATCAGTGCTTTCTTGCAAAATATTATGATTGTTTAAACAGGAAATAGCAAAATCAAATCCTAGAATCTGAGTTTCTCAGGCAGAACAGTCTAAAGCCACTACCCTAATGATGTACTGGCTCTGGGATTTATGACTTCTATTACACAAATCGAGAGGATAAAACTTTTATAAATCTGTAAGAAGAATATTGCCATGGCACATCTGAAACAAAGATTTGGCTGAAAATATGAACCTTGGGTTAGCTTCATAGATCAAACTCCCAGTTCCAAAAGTCAAGTTTGCACATGGATATCACCTAGCCTCCAGGCACAGAACCTGCACACAAACAGTGACAGAAGGACTCTCCTGCCTGATCCCAGCTGTTGCATTGTGACAGGCAGTGCTTTCTAATGTCACACAGGAAAAACACACTTACCTAAAATTGGCTGCTGGTTTATGTGGAAAATAAGTGCTCTGTAACTTATAGAGAGATCCATCAAACCAGGAACCAGGGGATAAAGGCGTTCCACCTGATATTTTTTAGACTTCAGCAGTGGTACACTCTGCATAATTAACTCATGCAAGTCATCTCTGAAGGAAAGTCTGCCAAACCTGTGTGTGATTAAAACATCTGTGGTTCCTATGCAACACTGCTGCAGGAACTGGAATTTGAAATCAGAGTTTTTGTCTCCCTGTATTCTGCAGCTGAGTAAGAATGAATAGGCTTATACCAACATAAATAGGTCTGCACTTCTGTGCCTGTAGGTGTTGGGCAGTAAAAAGACAGTAACTCTTTCAGCTTGAGTGCCTAAGGCATCAGTGCTGCCTTACTGAGAATGATTTTGTAGCAGCACAGGACAGAAATTTAAAAGTTGGACAGGCCTCCATATCTACCTGGATTATTTTTAGGTTTTGGAGATTTCTATGATTTTAATATTGGAGAGAAAGAAACAATAACATAAAGACTTTTCTTTCTATGCAGGAGGAATTAGGGTAATCTATGGTGATGAACCAAGGAGAGATTGTGTCTCGTATTTTAGAGGCATGATAGCTAAGAACACTTCAAATATTGACAGGCTTCTGTTGACAAGAGAATATGCTGTCTTCTTTACCACCAGAAGTGGGAGCCTCTTCTTTCCTTGATTAAGAAAAAATTCCATTATCTTCTAGATTGGAATTTTGCTGTTGTGTTTACAGAGGACTGAAGTCTCATAGGGCAATGTCACCATAATATATGTAGTGAAAATTAGCATAAGTTTAGAAATGTATCACAGTATGAAAAATAACAAGAGAAAAATTGCCAACATCTTTACATATTTATGCTGATGTGTGCCTGAAGAATTTAATTGTTAAAATAATACTGCCTTAGAAACTGTAGCAGGTTTACTAGAATTATATTTTTATTCATAGATTTGTGGTGTTAGTTGGCAAAGTATAAAGTAATTTTTTCACACCAAAAGGATGATGCATTTGTCTTTAAAATAAAAAAAACCCAAAATTAATTTTAATAAAGAAAATGCTACTGCATTTGTCTAATTGCATTGAAGCATACATGATGGGAGAAAATACACATAACAAGGCTGATTCTTTTGCTGTGTCACTTTTAATCTAAATACCTGCATTAAAATCAATATCAATACGAACACCTGGATTCAGGACCCCAGTACACCTTATTGTTTATATCCATTAAGTAAGGAAGAAATGAGGTAAAAGAGGTAACCTTGCAAAAACCTTTGAAATTATGAAAAAAATCTCTCTGATGCTCAGACTTAATTTCCCTATAGTCATTCAGGAGCTTTTAGACAAAATGTACATTTATTTCAAACTAAGAAGAAAAGGAAAAATATGAGAACTCTTTATTTCTGACATACATCCAGTGATGAAGTTCTGCTGCAAAGTGGTAATATCTGTATATGACTTCCACTTTCCTACTATACAGGTAGAGCAAATAATTAATCTATTCTTTAGATTATCAAGTTCATCATTAGCATTTTCATTTTTACCTGTTCTATGTGGTAACATCCTATTTTGTTATGATGTTTTGCCACTACTTGCATTATAAAGCCCCTGCTTTTGATATGCCTCAGTTTGAAACATTTTTGCTTGGTTTGGAAAAAAGTCTTACTACCAGTGATCACTTCACAGTCACCGTATGTTGCAACAGCTCCAATACTTAAATTTTGGTTTTCTAAGTGGAATATGAGGTTACTTGCCAAATTCAGAGCTGACACAAAGCTGCTGCATTACACCTAGTATAAATAGGGACCATTGGTTCCATCATTCAATATTAATATATATACCCTTTAAAAATCTTAATGTATCTTACCACTTTCTTTTGGGTGACAGATAGGAGATGTCTACATTTTTGTGTGCTTGGCTCAAGGTATGTTCATCCTCATTCTCCAGAGACATTGAAATCTGTAACTCCAGTGAAAATCCCAAAGATTTCTATCTTAACCTGGGTATTCCACAACGGCAGTGCTTAACATTGTACTATTTTCTGAAAGTTTGTATCCTAACATTCAGGGTTTTGCTTGTGTTGTAAGCTTGTTGCAAGGGGCTAGGCTCACAGTGTAAGCAATGTAAGGAATGAGGAGTCAACCTGAAGCAAGCAAACTCCAATAGAACAGAAACTCTGCTCATGGAGAAGAAACAACTGCTCTCCTATCAGATGTGCTCCTGCTCTGTGTCACACCAAACCAGCACAGAAAACATAATGGAAAAAGCTATCTAGGTCACTTAGGAGATATTTATTTGCCTACAGCTGTAATTTCATTAGAATTCTGAAGCCTCCAACTGAAGGTTACAAAGTTAAGTCTATTGTGGCAATTTGTTCTGAAGACAGAAAAAAGACTTCAACAGTAATAGTTTACCTTTACTTAGCAAACTGGTTTCTCTGTCAAGAAAGGCTTTGTTTTAACTTTTTAGTTAAAACAAATAAGAGAATGAAGATGATGGTACATGAATGAAACAGCAGGAAAAAACCACCAATGGTTCCTTTGTTGCAGTATCAAGTGGAGGATCCATTAAACTACAGCTATTATTAGGTGACCACAGCTCCTCAGTCTCCTAATATCATTGAAGCAGAAAATTAAATATCTTAGCTGTATTTTGTTCTCATTCTGGCACCTAGAACTGCAGCTGAGCATGGAGCATTTTCTCCACACTTTGTTTTGACAGGTTTCTGATCTGCTCAACAATCTGAGGGAGAAGGATTTGTACAACATTCTGGTACTTATGAACTTAGAAGGAAACTTTCAAGATGTCTTTGGAAGTTTTTACAAATATCTTCAATACTGATGTTACAGTTACCTTCAAAGAGGAAAGCATTAATAAATCCTTAGATATATAGGTAGCTGTTAGCATGAAAGATTTTATCAAATTGATTATGAGAGGGTATGTAGTTTTCACTACCCTGGTCAGCAGAATTGCCCAGAAATTTCTGCTGGTTGCTTGATTCTCTGGGTGTTTAGACACAACCAAGACACTTAAATGGAAGGTATTTATATGAAATGTAACAACTTTTAGTACAGGATATAAAGAAGCTGTATTCTAGACAAGCAAATACACTTTGGTGCTCCTCTTATTAGGAAAATCTTTCCATTGCAATGTCTCAGGTAAATGGTAGGAATGTCTTTCACTTCAGAAAGTAATTCTGTCTATACTTTTAGACATCTACTCCATGATTCTTTCCCTGTGCCTTTTTGGTATTGCAAATTGCCAAAGCAGATGTACTTCTCAAAATGATGAATTTTGCCTTTGGGACCTTTCCACATAGGAACAAAGTAGAGCAGCTATTTCTTACACTACTCCTTGGAAAGTATTAATGAAAATAATATAATCAAAAAGCTCTGTGCCTTTAATACAAGAATTGTTTCTGGTACGTTTCATTGCTTCTTGGGTATTATTTAACCTGGAATTATAAAATCTATTCATAACTGCACAGTATATGGTATCACTGGACTGTATAGCATAAGATGAACACAACGCCTAAGCTGTGTCTCTTTTAAACTGCACTAGATTTTTGCTAAAAAACCTTTATATTGTGAATATGCTTGTGCTTTGTCAGCTCAGAAAAGTTATATCTTCAGTCAAACAGCATGCATTGTAGGGTTATTTGAATGTTACCTAGCATAAGAAATCCTATTTGCACAGTAATTCCTTGGATCTAGAGCAGCAACCTGATTCTGTGTTGAAAACCTCTTGAAAACAAAATTGTTTTGGATTTGAAAGTAACGTGACAAATTAGTCAAAATATTATTAGTGACTTATAATGGCACTATCATGATTTTACCATTAAGGCTCAAGTTCTTTGTCAAGAGGTCCCAAATTGAAATTGGAGCTTTTTCTGTAGCTGTTACTTGTTGTCACAAAATTGTTCCCCTTCTCTTTGCAAGCACTGGGTATGCAATGACTTTTTGCCTTAGGATTAAATTCACTCTACATGAAAAATTATGGCTGGTTAGGTACTACTCAAGTTTTAAATTGTTCTACGATCTTGAGTTTAGCTCAGAGGAACCTGATGAAGCTCCAGATCTGTGAACTAAATCTCCCAGCCATACTTTCACACATAGAGGGTGAATTTCTCTTCAGGCAGAGGATTTATGAAAGCAGGCATTGAGTCAAAAGAAAGGTTCATTTAAGTGTCTGATAACCCAGATCTATGGTATGACTTCTCCTTGTTTCAAAGGAGAGGGAAAGAAAAGCTTTTGTTTAATTACATATTGTCAGAAATCAAGGATCTGGTCTTTATCTGTGGCCTATTTGAGACTTCTCTATTCTGTTTTGGGATGTTTTAGCCTTTACTCGGATGTTACCTGTATAATACAACACATTGTTGCAGTAACAGTTGTAACAGCTCTAGATCATGGCAAGACTATCTGGGACTGGGACAGCAGCAGAAAGTGAATCAGAGTGGCTTTAGGCTACTTTAAACATGGTTTAAAAAAAAAATGGTAATGAACAAGTTAATCTTTAAAAGCCTGCAAATTGGTGTGTCTTACTGACTGAAAAAAAAAAAAACCCAACTTGAACAGACAAATGCTGATTCTAGTTTATAGACCAATATCCTGTCTGCACATATAATTTGTCTGGGGAAAGAAGTGCCCAGCAGAGGAGAGTGGTATTGTAGTTAACATGAATGGACAAAATCCTAATTTATGTGTGAGTTAGCCAGAGCTTTAAGTTCACAGAAAATTCATTCCCATGATAAGATAACACTAAACATTTTCTTACAAAAATGTAAGTGACTACTTTAAAATGTCTGTGATAACATTAGAGGAAATAGGAGGATTTCTTTAAAGTGTGATTCCAGGGGGGGAAATGAGATGTTGAAATTACAGCATATTGTTAGTACTAGAAAAACTAAACATTAAATAGCCATGAGTACACTTCATGGGAGTTGGGAACAGCTTCCCAATAATGATCAGTGTAGTGGTGGAAAGCACTCAGTACTTCTAAGCGGCGTGTCATCACCTCATGAAAAACACTGCATGATGTAATTGCTTTTGAAAGCAGACCCTATGAACTTGGCAGTTCCCTCAAGCCCCAAGGCCATTTCTACTTCCTTTTAACATTTGATCCTTTCTTTTAAGTAGACATAATTTTTTAGAGAGGGTACCATACATCACTCCATCATATTGTGGGCTAAGCAGAAGCAAAGGGAGCAGGGTATTAAGCATTGCCTCAGGTTGTGTTAGACAATGTGAAAATGCTCCGTATTTTATTCATTAGCCATGTTTTGTCATGGTGTCTGTAGGAATGGATGAACAAGGTTTGCTATGATTAAACCGAAATTAATGCTGGGTTGTGGTAATTCTCTCCCACATTTGGGGAAACAATGCATTTTATTAGCAGTCAGTGTTGTTGTTACATAGAGGAATATTTGCAGATTATTTCAGTTTGAAAAAGATGATGTTTTATCTGTAGAAATGTTCATTTGGTTGAGAAACAAGGAGTTACTGACATTATTTATTCAATATGTTACAAGTTTTAAATATCTGTTATCAATACTGTATTCAAATACAGAGTAAACATGAAAAAGGTGATAGATTCTGAAGAATCTGGAAATAAGAGAAGAAAAACCCTCAATATTTGTAAATTAATCCTTCAGCTCTCAAAGTAGAAGAAATAGATCATATCTCCAAGTTTATTTTGTAAACCTCTATACATCACCAGGATTAACAAAAGGATGGACTGGAATTTTCTGTCAGAGCAAAGACTGAGTATGAAGTGACCAGTGAGGTCCTGCAGTGCAGCTGAGCTCCCTGCTATTCTCCTCTTGTTTCTGTCTTCTGTTTTCTTACTCTCTTCAGTGTTGCAGTGCAAAATTCTTCAGCAGTTTGTCTGGGAAGAAGAAAAAAAATTCATTGCATAATCACTAGTTTCACATAAATGACAACTTAACTCTGGTGTATTTTTTTCTAGAAAGCTGATTTTCCTTCATTTTCACAATATATATTCAAGCTTCAAATAAAGAATCTGGAGCATTGACAATGAGAAGATACTATAGACTACAATTATGGCTATTTTAGAAAGAATGTGCTTTCTGTTACACCATGCAAAGCTCTAGCAAGCCTTTTGATCAATTTATCCAGTACTATCTTACACAGTTTTGTGAGAAAAATAGTTTTTCTTTACTAGTTTATCCAAATCATAGTGACATTTATCACTTCATTCTGTTCTTTTTTTGTGCATTGCAAAGAGATAAGTAATGAAAGAATTTCTATTTGTCAAATGTTGTTCTTCTAGTCTCTGTTCATGAAAGTCCCAGTAATGCCAGTGAGATTTACTCCTTGTGATGGTGGGAAGCAAGAAGACTTTTTAATTCATATTTCAAGTATTTAGCAGAGTATGGCTTAGAGGTCCTCATCTGCTTCCAGCTATGCTAACTGATGGGAGCGAAATTGAGGGTGAATTTGGTAAAAATTAAATAGATAATTACTGAAATGTTTTTAGAAACATTAATCTCATAAGGGTTGCATGAAAGTTGAAGTCCTGTCACTGGAGTGCCTGCTAAATGTGTCAATAAGCTGTCTGTGCTCCCTCCCTAAAGTGAATGGGTCAGTGAGCCCAATTTTGCCTTCTGAATAAAGCAGTCTGGTCTCCCACTGTTGCCACAAAATCACCCCTTCTCTGTTAGGTCCACTAACTCTTACCAGCAGCTGCATCCCCTCCTGCAGTGAGGAGGAGATTATCCCATTCAGTCCATCTTAATGTTTCCCTGGAGGCCTGGAGCTAAGCATACACTAGCTTGCTTTTCCCCAGCAAGCATAAAGCATTAATGCCAGATAAGTCACCCATCAGACATTTGTTCCATGCTCACTTTCATTTAGTTTCCTGAGACCTTGAAAAGATAGATAGCACTCATCTGAAACAGGCTGGTAGGTGGAAAGGTTGACATAGTTGCTACTGCCTTCTCATCTTAGAGAGTATTATAGCAGTGGATTAGATGATATCAATCATACAGACCTTTGTGCAATATATGGTGTTTTCTATTTTGTGCTTTCAAGTAGAAAACCCAGAAGATCTGTTTTATAAACTCAGTGTACAGTCATACACGTGATACCTCATGAGAGTAGCTGTTAGCAATTTGGAGTTTTAATTATCTATGACATAATAGCTTGGAAACATCTATTCTGGAAGCTATTGATTTTGTCTGAATTACACAACTTAGTTTTTAAAATTTACATAGATTTCTACAGCTGGACTGATTAAATTTTCCATTTGCATTACAAGGTCAGGCATTTCTTCGTAAAATGCATTTATAATATGCAAGCAGCAAAAGGAAGCATTTGTCTCTCTCTGTAGGGTTTTACTGTTAGATTCTTAAAGTCTTTGTATGTAAAGGTACATCTTTCTCAGAGGCAAATTATTATACTGTAAGTTGAACTCTAGAAGTCCACTAGATGCTCATACTCCCACAATGCTATTTTGAGATACATTCATCAAATTCCAGTGGCTTTAGATAGTGATCATGTGTTTTGTTTACCTAGTGAACCAATTGGAGAGAAATAATTGTTTTAATAAATAGGAGGTATTTTACTGGCTGACCTACTGCCTACTTTGCACAGCTTCTTGCACATTTGGTATCCTTGCCCAAACATGAAAGCCCACAAAAGATGATGTGATTTAGGAAAGTGGTTTCTGCTGACCAGACCCTTTCTCTAAGACACTCCAAGCAAAGAGCTGCATGGACCTGTGCTAGCTCTGTGCAGGACTGGTATCAGAGCTTTGCACTGGTCCCCTGCTCCCAAGCAGAGGTACCAAAATACCCTGGACACAATCAGATGCATCTCAATGGGCTCATACTCCAGTTTCAGCACCGATGTGGCTACAGCTGAGAGCATAAAGGAGGAGAAGGAAGGTGCAGGAGGAAGTTAGAAGCGTAGTTGAGGAAAGTGGGACAGAAACGCTGAGGCTTAGATAGACTCAGGAGGGATTGGTAGACTTCATAGCAGGGGCCAGGGACTAGGCAGACCTGGATTCACCTGACAATATTTTGAGCCGAGGCTTGGCTATCAAAAGGATGAGCACCCCCTGAACCAGGAAATCTAGGAGTGTGAAAAGATAAATCATGTACAGGCTCACTTTTCCTTGTCAATTTCTCCAGATATAAAATGATGATAGTAATTTTTAGAGGTTTATAGGCACACTGAAAAATGTGCATCAAATGTTGGAATATCATATTTTTCCTTAGAATATGCTTTCCAGAAGGAGATTGTTTATTTCCCTGTTTTGGGTCTTTTTCTACTGATGTGGAAACAGAACAGAATACTAATATTTAATTTTTTAAAAATAAAATATGCAGCTAATTTAGAATCTGGACATCTCAGTTGTCTCACAAAGATGTTTGTCTATGAAACCAGATATGCCACATCTCAGTGTTTGGAAGGCCTCCCTCTCCTGCCTTGCTTAAAGTATTCATTGAGATTTCCTTTAAATTATGCAGTGGGAAGAGACTTGTAGAGCACTGATAATTATGAGGAGAATCAGCTATGAAAGGATTGCCTTAAAATGCATGCTGCAGAATATATTTCTGTACATCTGTGTGTGCCAGAACCTTCACCTGAGAAAAAAAAAAACAAATTAATCCATATTTGCACTGAAGAAATTGGCTTCAGAGCAAAGTCGTTTGGATTTATCAGGATTCACCCACCTCCCCCAAAATCAGAGAGCTCTACAAGAGTTCCTCCTCTATTCTTGTGTGATTCTCATGAGGAGAAAGCCTGGGTAATGGATAGCCACAGAAAAGCAATAGGAGTGTGTGATCAGAGCTATAAGAAACAGCTGCTATCAGAGCTTCTAAAAACTGCATCCAGTGAGGAGCTCACATTCAGAGTCCAGTCCTCCAGACATTACTTTTCTGAGACTAACACATGGATGACCTGCATTACTTAAAAGTTCTTTAGGTAATTTTCAGTGTTCAAACACACATTTTTATGCAAGCTAAGAGCAGACTGGCAGAAAATACATATAACACAATATTCATGGTAATTTATTGTAGCAGTTCAACATAGCCCATAGAGTTTTTTTCTGTTCCAGTTTTAATGACCATATTTCACAGTGAAGCTAAAGTTCTCAAGGAAATATGAAAGAAGGAGTGGCATCAGTGCAGTAGCAAAGGGAGGGCAGAATCATCATCAAGGAAATTTTAACAAAATATCTTTAGTCTTGAATAAACTCAGAAAGGATTAATAGATGACAGAAGAAGGGACCAGGACAAGGCAGACCTGGATTTACTGAATCATGGGACACCAGTGGTTTTTTCAGCCTTTTATCTGAGCTGAAACAGATAATTGTAATGCTTTAGGGGTTTGGTGTTTTTTTTTTTTTCCTGAATCATTTCTCTCTACTTCTCATTCTTATTTTTAGCAAAGCTCTTAACCAAGAAGATAAAGCTAATCAACCCACAGAATAAATATGGAATTCCACTGGGTAAAATCCAAATGGCAGCATGAATGTGATTAATCTTTTTTTTTCTTTTTCTTTGTATATACTTGGTAACTTGCTAATACAACATAATATTATAAAATAAAGGCAGAGCATATAAACAAGCAGTGATGAAGAGTGTAATCCAAGGTGTGCTTGATCTGTATGGCTTTAACACTCTTAAAGAATTCTAAACCAGAGAATATATTGGGAACAGCATTTCTTTTGAATTGCCCAGTGGTGTCCAGCTGTTCACTCCAGGGCTAACTTGAAGGTGAGCTTCAAGTTCCAGCTGTCAGCAAGTTGTGGTGCTGTTTCATTTGCACTGAACTGTGCAGTTACTAGCTGTCCTCCTTATCACTCCTTAGGCAGACAGCATGGGATTCTGCCAATGAGAAACAAGGAATATGTGATAAGAAAAACCAGCAATGAAATAAATCATGTCTAGACGCATGAAACTTCAGTGTTCAGGTTTTCATGGAGACAAAACCCATCCCTTTGAACGAACATGTGTGTATGTACGCCATGGAGCAAGGGTTTTACTTCTGTAGCTAAGCTTGAACTGTGCTCTGTTCGGAGATCAAGGTTTCCATCTCTTGGTTATATCTGAAGAAAATAATGTGTTACTGCATAAAACTGCTGCAAGCTTTACTTTCTCTTTGAATAAGTGATTGATTTTGCAAGGAAGGCTGTTCATTAGATTTACATTTCTTTTAAAGTAGATTCTTGAAGAAACTTAACATATTTTGACAGGGTTTTTATTATTCCAATTGATTTCATTAGAAACATTCAGGCACCTTGAATCTTCTAAATAATTTACATTCAGTGCAGAGTCACTGTCTGTGTTGACAGTTCCTGGGATTTTTCCCCTAATTGCTGGTCTATTTTTACTAATATTTCTAACTAAAGGTACTTTCTGCTATAAAACAGGTAACAATCTTTTTTCACAGTTTTATTTTTCTTTGAAGATCTTGTCCTCCATTTTATTCTTCAGTCATTGCAGCACTTCTTCCCTCGGTTAAATACATTCTATATGTATCAACTCAGCTGAAGTGCTGAGATGCACAAAAAATTCACAACCTGTCTCCCTTTGAACCATGAGGTTGTTATGAGATATGGTGCAAGAAGTAATGTTTGTAGTGTGCACTGGTAGGCTGGCCAAATTACCGTGTATTTTGCATTTGATTCACTTGCTAAAAATCTACATTTATTTCTAATAGTTCATGTAGAAGGATCTGGAAATGCTTATATTGAGGTGATATTCACTGTAGGAAATATAGTAGCTATTTTGGAGTGCCAAAGCAGAGGAATGGCTGCTGCAACAGAAATTACTGTGAGGTGGAGTTTAGCAAGCAGACAGTAAATGGTCCAGTCAAGGTATTTTTAAAGTACTTGAGGGGAAAAAAAAAAAAAAAAAAAGAAAAAAAGCTTCACATGATTGAAGCTTAATTTGGACTGGACTGACAGAGGACATAGTTACAGAGTCATAAGACAGAATTAGATTGCATTGAAAATGTGAGATCATCTCAGGTCATCCTGGTCTTCACCATGTAGGGTACAGCCATGAAGTGGTGATGTAGAAACCTAAGGTAAAAATTGCATGACAGTCCAATCCCATCATAAGGATGCAGTCCTGAAAAACTGATGCCTATTGATGGGAATTAGACATACAAGTGGAATACCTAGCTAGGAATTCCCTAGTATGATGAGAATTATTAAATGCACTCTTTAGGAGTTCCGTATAATTTTCATATTTTTGTAGTACTAGTTTATGGTACCAGATGCTCCCTCAAATCATGTACCGTTGACCATGTTGAAAAGCTTTGCAGAAGTTCATGGATTAAATACTAAAGTTTGGAACTTTGATATAAGTTGATTTCCATTTCTCTTCTCATCCAGAAATTTCCTTCCTGTTCAGAAAGCTTTTATTGACCTAATTTGTTGGTTAGTAAAGATAAAAACCTGTCAATTTAGAGCAGGGTTTTTGGGTTGTGAAAGATATCAATGGTTAATTGATATTGATTAAGAAGTTAGGCTGAAATAATAAGTAAAATGGTCATAAGACTGTTGTAAGTTTTTTGACAATGATATACAAATGCATTTTAATGCATTAGTTGATAGGATTCAGAACTATTTACATTCTGTATCCAGTGCAGACCAAATAAAACATAAAGGGCATAACTCAGTGTGCTTTGCTCTCTTTGATGGTTCTTAATGAAGTAACTCCCCATGGTCTAGTAATCTGGTAAAAGAAACAGCTATTAACTATGAATTACAAATATATTGGTTTTTCCTAAAGGTGTTCCTTATGAAACTATTTGTACCTCACTCCAGCCTGCTAAAACAGCAGAGATAACATCACATACTTTTCTTGTATTGTTCTTTAAATGTCAGAAAGGAGAAGGCACATATTTTAGTGTGTACCAGTGAAATGAGGTTAGCTCTGTCTTTTCTGCAGTGTGCCTTTAAGTGGGTGGAGAGAAAATTAAAGCCTCTCCATCTTTCTTGACTCAACAAACAGAGTTTTCTTAGCCTCTTTTCACAAGAATCATTTAATAGAATGCTACTTTTTGTGAGAGAACCAGAGAAATTATTGTTTGTTTATTTTACCTTACCAATTATTGCTTGCAAGACTTTTCTGATTTTTTCAGATGGCCTTAGGTAAACCAGATGCTATGTTAATCTAACATCAGAGCAAGGCTTCATTATCTCAGTCTCATGTATTTCTAGTTTATGCATAAGCATATTTGTGATTTCTGTAGAAATTTAATTATTGGTACCTTGTGAAGTTATCTTCATAAAATCCATTATGACAAATTTCACCTACATCCAAACTGAATCTCATTCTAAACCATGTCACCTTTTAGACTCCTAATAGAATATATCTTTAGTCAAGGATTTTTTTTTAATTGTATTTAGTAACTATGAATGTGACTATGGGAAAGAGATTTTAAATCGTGTAAGTCATGATGAAGAAGCTCTCTTCCCCATACTTAAAACAGTAAGGAAGGAAATTGTGGCCGTATTTTTCTTTAAGTGGCAGATTTCCAGTGGAATTCAGGTTAGAAGGACTGGTCGTGCAGCAGTGACATTTCATTACTAAAAAATCTGTAAGCTCTTGTCACCTCACAAGCATACAGAGAAAATTATTCTGTATTCTAAAACCTTTTTATTTTGAAATTCAAAGTAAATTATAGAATCATAGAATGGTTTGGATTGGAGGACCTTTAAAGGTTGTGTAGCCTGACTCCTGTGCAATGAGCAGGACTCTTCAGTGGCAGCTGGCTGACAATACAACATGACCCTGAATGTTTCCAAGGATGGGGCATCTACCACCACTCTGGGCAACCTGCAGTGTTTCACTACCCTAATTGTAAAAAACCTTATATCTTCCTTATATCTAACCCCACCCTCTTCTAGTTTTAGTTTTTACCCCAGTCGTATCTCTGCAAGTCCTGCTAAAAAATCTGTCTCCATTATTCTTACAAGCCCACTTTAATTATTTAAAGGCTGCAATACAGTTTCCCTGAAGATTTATATATATCAACGTACAGAGCAGTGATCAATGGCACCTGTTAGTCTCTAGGCTCACCAGTTTCTCAAAAAAGAATACAAACATCATATCTGAGCCCTTGAGAATGAAATGCAGTAGTATGAGCTGCTGCATCTTGGTAAGTAGGAACTTATTTGGAAGTCTTATTCACATAAAGATGTGTTGCCATTGTCTCCTTGCCATCTATGCAGGGTTTATTTTGTGACAGAATTCTTACCCTGTGATTTCAGGAGTAAGCAAATGACAGATGCGCCAATGTGTCAATTGGATGTGTCAGGATGAAGTGTCCATCTGTCCACTGTTGGTCTAGTGAATGATGATTTTCTCCCTAAATAATTTTGAAAAATAAAAGACTTTAATTCCTCCTGCCTGTTACCTTACACACAAGTATAGAAATGTTTTTGAATATTTCCTTAACAGAAGGTCATTTTAAGAACAGTGCTTTTGTTCTGGTAGCTGTTCTTCAAGGGATGAAGAAATTTTCACTTCAGAGATTGGTGGCCTCACAATAACTTGAGGGTGATTCAGGAAAATCAGGAGTTTTCTAAATTTTTTGCCTTAGAGGAGAATAACAGCAAAGAGATTGTATTAGAATCAGTTAGTGTATTAATATATCTAATTCACTTAACAAGTGTTGGTTATCTATTTGTTGTTGCAAAAGTTACAGATTCTTAATCCAGTACTTTTTATTTGACATCTTTCTATGGATTTTGAGATGGCTATTACTAAAAATGAAAGGCACAAGGAACAAATAAATTTTGAGATATGCATAATTTTTACTGACCTATTTATTTAGATTGTTTTATGTCTGTAGGGGTTTGATATGTTAACACTCTCTTTTTAAATCAAGGCACGAAACAGATATGCACCTTTGGATTACATTCAATTACAATAAGTCATATTTTCTCTGAAGAGCCAGATAAGCTTTTCTAAAGGGATAGCAGCATTATAATGAGAAGTACCAGCATTTGCTATAGAGTACATTAATACCCACATCCTTGATAGCAATTTGGTAAGTCAAATGGTTGCAATTTCTTTTTTAGCTGTTAGAGATCTGCTCACATGAAAGAAAATACATTCTAGAAGAAAAATACAAAAACAAAAAAAAAAGGAAGAAAATGTTAGCACGACTTGTTATATCTTGATGCCTAATTGAAGGCACCAAAATCCATGTTTGGGAGCTGAAATATAGGATCCAAATTTCAGAGGTGTGGTCTTATATGTAGGTAAATATGAAGGCAAATGTTTGATTCCTATCTTAATATTGTACATTTCAAAATTTCTTCCAACGCTTGCAGTCAACTATTGAACCAGTTCTATACGTGACACTGGATATTTTACAGCACTGCCAATTAAATCATGAAGGTCAGCCAAAATACAGCCTTGAGAAGTATCTTCACAATTAATCATGGCAATTTACTTAATTCAGTTCTGCCTTATGTATTTAAGCACTTTGGGAAATTAATAGCTTTGCTGATTAGTGCAATAGAAACTGAAAAAAAGGTTTTATCTATTTTATCTTTGATATGTCTCTGCTAACACTCATCATAGTGCTTAAAGCCTCTAGATATTTAAATGTCACAGCAATAAATAGTCTTTTCTCACATGCACACTATTTTGTTTATGCTGTCTGCAAGCGGTTCTTGAGAATAAATTACGGAGTTGTGATGAATTTCTATCAGATCATGTAATTGTATTAGGAAAATATGTTACTTTTAGTATATACCCATATGAAGTATTCTTCTAAAAGACAAGATGTTTGCAGGCTTCAAAAAATGCATGTTAACACTGTAAGAAACCTGGTTTCTCAATTAGGTGACCTCAGGTGCTTGCTTTTTCAGTGCTTCAAAGCAGAGTGATACAAGGAATGAATTAGATAAACAAGAAGTGTGACTACTACTTCTCAACCCTAAGCAAAAAGCTGACACACACTTGTATTTAATTACCAGCCAGGTTGCACTTTTCAGGACTGCCATCCCTGTTGGTACATTACTCATTTTGTAGTTCCACCTGTGCTCAGTTAGTTTTGACTGTCCTTGAAGATTCCTGACACCAAAGCCTCTAGACTTGCAGGGATAAATCAGCTACTAAAACCATCGCCTGTCTGTGCTGAGTAATGCTTGGTTAATGGTGAAAAAGCAGACAGGGAACTGAAAAAATCACCTTCTTGACTATCAGAAGGGCAATGATTGCCAGTAAATATTAGCGCTGTAGCTCAACTTTAGAGTAGTATCTACCACCTGTTCTTCAAAACAATAATTGATGGACATCTGTAATTCGTTTTTAGAAGAGTTTTGACTAGATCTCGTTCCAAGCGGAATTTCTCAGTTTGTGGAATTTTCCTGTCTAAAGGTACATACAATTTCTGGATATTTTTTGGTGTCTTTTGCCTGGAAAAAGGTTTGTTTTTTTTTTGTTTTGTTTTGGTTTTTTTGTTAACGTAAGTTTAGGGAACACAGATATTTTTCCATAAAGGAGGAGAGTGGTTGCGTGGGATAAGTTATCATCCACATTAGAACAAATTGAATACTGAATTCTATTGAAACAAAATGGTTGCTTTTAGATTTTCTGAGATTTCAGAGACAATGTCTTAGTAGCTCCTTGTTGTTAAAAATTGCATTTCAACAGTAGTTCAAATCTCTCAGTTATTTGCCTGTAAGTACTGGCTATTGTTCTGTCTTTCCCCCTCTTTTGAATATTCTAGTTTTCAAAGCTTTATTCTCTTTTCTGTACCACATAGCCTTGCTCCACTTCTCAGTCTAGCTGGATCCAACTACTAATCTGAATTTAATAAAACTTGGGAAATGTAGTAGATACTGTGATGAAATGAGGAGAGTCTTGGTTCAAAACCTAAGCAGCCATATGCTTGCTCCCTTATGACTGCAGGATCAAAGTAATAGTTTTGCAAAGTTTGCAAAATAGAAGCCTGAGAGGATCAGATATTGTGGACAATTCAGTGTTTATACAAAAGTGAAGGCCCTGATTTGCCCAGTTTAAATCGTGATATCAACATGATAATTGGTGTCTTCTGAGGATGTTAGAGGGTGAATAGGATCAAGTATCTCTTTTAAAATTAATATTTATGTGACTGGCGTGTTCCATTTATAATCTATACTCCTTTTTACATAGCTCTACAATCTATTTTATCACCAATTAAAATATCTTATATTATTCTCATGTTTCATCTGCTCTGAAATCAAGTAGCATGACAAAACCTATGATTTTAATCATTTTATGTGCTTATCTTCCTTTTTAAAATGTATGCACGTGCAATTTCATATCAGTAGATCATAGTGTGTCATCTTACTTTCAGTAGAACTTTTGGAATCATCAGGAAGAGTATGTAAATGTTGGTGACAAAATAGCACTCAGTGAAACTAGCAAAGTGTTAGACCTGCCCATCATATGTGAGCAGGATTAGTTATGTTAGTACTGCCGTTGTCAAATGTACTGTGGCATGAATATTAACAATAGAACAGATTGTTTGAATTTCATGAGTGTATTTTGAAAAACAACTGTGATATTGCTATCTCATGCCAAGATTTTAAAATGTATAAAGTGCAATAATCTGACAAAAGCCAGGAACTGAGTCTGGGGCTTTGCAGAGTTATTGCTGTATTCATGCTTTTGCTCTTTAGTTCTTCAAATAAGAAAGGTCTCTCTTGGAAATGTGAATAAGCAACGTGCAGCTGTACATATGTGCACGTGTCTATTCACTGGATAATAAAAATAACTTTGGAAGACTATCAATATGTTATCTCACCAATCCTCACCAGCCTGCCATAATTCCTGAATTACTGTACAACCATTTCAAAAATTATAGTGCTTCTTTCAGGCAATTGTTTAGATCTTGGTTCTCCTATTACAAAGTGTTTTCTGACATCTATTATAAATATTTCTTACTTAATTCAAACATTATTGTAAATCATATTCAGAGAACACTTGCAGAATTTTTGTGCTCTTGTTTTCTAAAATACTAAAATTTGCTCATATTTGCTCTTTTTTTTCCCCGTAGAACAAACAGATTCCATTTCCCTTCCACTATAGTTTGTAGATCATTTGGGGACGATGTTTTCTTCCCTGCAGTCTTTTCAGTTGTTCATATCTTGCATGCATTACAATGGTTTGCAGTCAGCCTCACAATCTGGGTGGGGCTCTACCAGTATTGAGCAGAGTGAAGTAATTTCGTTATGAGTGTTACTGGGTAATAATTGTACATAATAATTGCTTTTTCATGGCATTGCATTGCTGTTGACAGATGCTCAGTTTCTAAACTGCCTTATGTTTCACATCCTTTTCCAAGGGAATGCTGTTTATGTGGTTTTCCTTTTTCAGAACAGTTGGAATAACATTCAGCTAAATAGTGAAGGAGGAGATTAGTGGATTGTGTTATCTCAGTGTACGATGTATTTTCATTTCTGTTTTGATAACATATTGAAGCAATACTTTACTGCAGGTTAGGGTTTCCATGTCTTTGGATGTCTTTTGAGTACTGGCTTCTGACCTTTACTTCCTGTCTCTCTTTCTCCCCTCTTCATGATGTTCATTTTTTACTTTAAAGAACTTTCTAACAGTGGAGTTTCAACTTTAATACATCATTTTATTCTTGGAAATTTACCTTAAGGCCTCAGACAGAACTTTAATAAAGAAGACTTTGAATTTAGAAAAAGAAGAGATTACTTTATACTCATAGAAAAGTTACTGTTTGTTTTAGTTGTTTTCCCTGGGGAGGTTTCTAAACTACTGGCTGATGTGGAAACTGAAGTGTCCTTAAAGGAGAGCAAAGCACTCTTTCTCAGGAAAGTGTTTGGATCAGGGTATTCCTTTGTGATTTACTCAAGGCAAACTTATGCAAACTGTAAATAATAATCATGTACACAGCTCTAAATTAGCACTGTATTTAATACCACAGCAAGTGCTGATAGTTCCTAACCTACAAAAGTTGTGGAACAATAAGTATATATGATGTATGTTGAGAAGCAATAATTTAGCTAGAAAACATTACGGGCTATCTATTGGTTTAATAAAGTAGAAAAAAAAAAAAACAAAAAAAACCAACCCAGCACATCTTTGAAGTAAATCCAGGTATGACATGCTAGAATGTAGCCAGCTGAGACAATTACTTCTGTAGTTCCCAATTTGGTAACAAGAAAACACATTTCATTTAGAATTTAAGAAGAAAAATAAGTCACTTACTATAGGGGAAAATAACATAGATAATATTATATGCACAAACTGTGCAAAACTAGATGCAAAATCAAGCTTTTGTGAGTCAGGAATATTAGAGTACAGATTGCCTGGCCTTGTGAACAGAGAACTTGATTTCCAAGCTTTATTTCAGCAAATAATATCATGGCACTTCCATCTGTCTGACCTTGACACTTGTCTGACTTTGCTAATAGTGATACAATGGCTTTACCTTAATATTCAGACTTAACAGAGAGTAGCAGGTCTTTCTACTTTCTGACTTGCTGATTTTCTTCCTTATCATGGAATTTCATAAGTCCACTTATGATCTCCTGAAATGAAGGCAGTAAGAATACTGATAATATTGCATATCACTCTCTCCTGCAGTGCCACCTGTTTACTTTTCCATCCCTGCTGGCACTGTTCTTTCCACTTTTAGATGTTATTAAGTCAGCACTCTGTACCAAACCATTTTGTGGACTGAACTGGCTCCTCTGCTAGATACCTGGCAGATCTTCCCTGGTGTAAAGTTTAGACCAAAACAGTGTTTTTCAACTGAGCAGACAGTGAGTTGAGAAGTCTTTATCTTCCCTTATTTAGTATGCTGCATATCTATTCCCAGCAAAGTGATGAGCTCTATGTAATTGAAGTGTGTTAGATGAAGAAGATGTTGTAGGCTTGCTGAGAAGACTTCAGGGAACTCAGCACTGGAATAAATTCACTAGGAATGCATAAACAAGTACAGAAGGGAAAAGAACGGTCAAGTCCTTAAAAAACAAAAGTAAATCTTTAAGATTAATTTTGAATATGATCAATGGTTTTTTAAAAACATGCTCTTCTAAAGCGCACAGTATATTTGGAAATAAATTTTCAATAATCTTTTTCCTTGATTGCCCCCTCCTTGAGGATGTGTTTATTTGTGCTCACGAGTCCTACATGTTCATAGTAGTGCCCACATTGTGTGGCTGAGCAAACGTGTGGGCAATCTTAAATATGCCTTCTGATTTCCTTGGCTGTCTAATAAAAAATAGCTGGAAATTCCTATGGCACTATCATTACATTCCATAGTGCCGCTGTCTCCAAAGCACTGCCACCTGCACAGTAGGTATAAAACACTTTCTGGCAGCATCAAAAACAAGCGGAAGAATTACTAGATACAGAAATGTAATTTTCTTATCTCTAAAGCTGGTGGATGACAGCACAGATATATCCACAGTATGAAGCAAGAAATTGTTACTTTCAGATGAAGCCATGCCACTCTGAGCAGAACTTGTCTCCAAGAGTATCCATTTCATTGGTACTCATTGACCTGCAGATTTATTTGATATTATTCTATCTGTCTGATAGAGTTTCTGCTTGAAAATGTACAGGCAAAATCACTCTGTTGGCATCCATTCTAGGATCATTATTCTCTGTTATTACTGTGTCAGAAATGCACTTTCTAATTTGAATAGTGCCATGAATAAAATAAACTTTAAAGTCCCATAGAGTTATGAAATTTCAGGTGACATTCTGAATAGAAATTCTATATATCTGTATGCTTACATTATTAACTACTATTTACTGATCTGTTTCATGTTTTTACAGTTATTATGGTCTCCCCTTACAGTCTTTGTAATGAACTCAGAGCACCCTGACTGATGTAGATATTGCACAGTTATTTCCTAAGGCTCCAGGCATCTTCACTAGGACAAAGAGAGTTTTGAGCCAGGGACTGATTTGTCCACATTCATCCATTTTATAAAAAACTTGAAATTGCTAAGTGTCTGTGGTGGAACTCAGATGTACGACAAATGTATCACTTTTGGATTACTAGGTTCAAATGACTGTTAATACGGAATTGCTGATATAAAATATCAGATATTTTTAAAAGAAATATGTTTAGAATTATGTTAGTACATCAGTGAAAATTTTGGGTTCTGTTAAAGATATTTTCTTCCAGTCAGAGGGGCGTTGCAAATGTTCCGAATTGAAATTTTGATTAATCTCAGTTCTCTTAGCTTTTTCCAGGTCATCTTTTCTTTTCCCTAAGACTCTACCTTTTTTAAAATCTCTCATATTTTTCTGGTGGTTTTGGCCCTATGTCAAACCCTTTCAGCAGCGCACCTTTCCCAGAGACACATTACTGAAGTCCTGTCTTCCTTGAAGGACTTGAGAAATTTTATCACAGATTCTGATAGAGATTGGCTGTTATCCCTTTAATAGTTATTGAAAGGATAAAAATGACATGAAATTCAATATTACTAAATGCTACATAAATGTTAGATTTTACAGTGTAAGGATTATACTGCTGCATTATTGATCAATTTTTAGAAGAATATGGGGATCTTGTGGCTATTGTTTGACTATTTTATTATCATTATTTCCTGTATTAGCAAATTTAACTCCTAACAATGTCTGCCTTCAATTATGCCAGGGAAACTGAAGATTTTCTAAGCGAAATATTTTCTGAAATTTCCACATATGTGAGCAATATTGTTTACGCTAGGCTGCTGCTGTAAATGGGTGGACTAGGATGATTTTTGAAAGTATGCTTTCTTTCAGTCCTGCAGTTACCAACATCTTGTCGCCATACCATCTGTCTAAATATTTTCAGAAACATGATTGCAAACAGTTGCTATGTTACCTCTTTTGTTTGGCAAATGGTTGCAAGAAACAATGGCTGAAGTGTACCGTGAGTTTTGCCATTTTTTTTATAGCGAGGCAAGAATAGCAAGCTTCTCACTGGAAAAAACGTCATTGAAAGGCTTCTTTCCAGTTCTTCTCCACAGTATGTGGTGTTTCTTTAGTAAATATCAACTTGAATGATGTATACCCTGCCATTTGGAGATCATGCTGGAGTGTGAATAACAATGATGATATAGTCACTATAATAAATGAGCTGCTCAAAATAAGTGCTAGGTTTTACATCATAATATTGAACTCAGTTCAATTTCTTGTCCTCGGAAAGCCAGAAGTAATTGAAATGCTGTTTAGTTCTTAAATAAAGTGTATTGGTGACAAACTCATTAATTTTTAAGTGTTTCAGCTTTTACCTACCAAATGGATAATCTACGAATTATAATACAAAGAATTAAAAAATTCTGGGCTAAATACATTTAAGGTAGGAGTTTGTCCCTAAAGCTGATTAAGTTACATAGCACAATACAACTTTTGAAGGTACAAAATTAATTGATCTTGGAAACAGGAAGGCCAAGGAATATACTCTCTTAAAACCAAAACTCTCTTAAACTTTCTCTTAAGACCAAAACTGTTCTTTGGACATATGATACAAAGCCTTTGTATTACTTAATTCATTACAGTGAAAAGCGTGCTCATCTCACAGCATGAAACAGAAAGAGTTTTTGTTCTATCTTTTTGGATTATGCACTTTTTTCTGCTTTTCCCAGCTTCCCCATTAAAACTGACTATGGGGTTTGAGTGTTTTTGTGTTGGCTAGAGAGGAATCTCTTATTCCTTGTGTAACCAATGTTATTATTTTCAAGTTAAACCCATCTTCTGAATATTCAAAATATTAAATGCTTTAGGGTGGAAAGCTATCCCTGTGATGGAGAACTATTAAAATGTGGTCTATGGTTTACTTCTCATAAAAAACTCTTTACCATTACGAATGTGTTCCTGTATTATGAAATAAAAACTGCTCACCAAGGATTTTATACCTACTTGCTGTTAATGTTTTAAGTAAATCTTTCTTCTTAAAGTACGTTTCCTTTTGAGTTTGATCTGATCTGGTGATTTTGAAACTAGTTGATCAACAATACGATGGCAGCTTCTCTGAGAATTTCTGTGACTATCTTTGAGGGGTCCTTTTCTGTTATATATTAAGTTAGCAAGAGAGGGTCTTAATCCTCAGAAGGGATAAGTCTTGCATGAGAGAAACCCATTTTTCATCCTTCTAAAACTGCATCTGTTTCCTTCTTGATCCCAGAAAAAGTACTCTGTGGAAAAATTACCTGCAAAAGAAGAGCTAGATGAAATGTTTAATGCAGCTGCTGTGGAGAACTCACATTGGAGAATAATAGTGACTGAAATTAATCCCCTTTCAATGTTTCCTGTACTGCAAAGTGTAAGTCGAAGCCATTTGGCTATTCTTTATTCATCATTGCATAAAATTGAGGAATAAATAATTAATGTGTTTTTCTCCTTAGCATGAAACAGGGTGATTACAAAGGGAAAAGGAACTCAAAGATTTAGAAAGATGATTTGAAATGCTAATGAATTTTGCAGAAAAGATTTGTCAGGAAAAAGAGCAGTGTCACTGTAGATACAAACTGCTTGAAGAAAAATGTTATGTTCTCAGTGAAGAGGTTTTAAAAAAGACACAAGGAAAAGTGGCTCACACTGCACAATCTTGTGCTTCTGTTTCTAGAGTTCCTAGAGAGATGGGCACAGATAATTCAGAGAAAACAGACCATACAATTCAGCTCACTTTCAGAAACTGATAGGGCTGGATTTTATTGCTACAATAGTCAGGGACAACCATGGCGCTGCAAACTAACACAGCATTCTGCTAACTCACAGAACAAGATATTAAAAAAAAAACATTCTGTGTGACGAAAGTTTGTTGTTTGATTATGCTCATAATATCCTAAATGATGCTGCACTACAGCAACTATATAAGACAAACATTAAACATCTTTAGACCATATATATAATGACAGATACACATCTTTTACATATATATATGTATGTAACACACACACCTGTGTACATCTACCTGTATATGATGATTATCTATAGTTTTTCTTCAGTGAGCCAATTCTGTAGTTAAATGCTATGGTTTAACAGGCAAAAACCGAATTAAATTTTAAGGCTATTAATGCTATTGCTCATACATATTATTTTTGATGTAAATCTTGTTTGGTCAAATGTATGTTGAGGTCATTAAGTGATAATTGAGTTTTCATTGCAATTGTTATTCTAATTTCAGTACCTCAGTGTAAGCAGTGATGATTTTTTTAAATTAGTATGACCCAATTTAAATACCCTTTCAATACAAATACTAACCCATGAACAGAAGTGTTCTGAGTGGTGATTATTTTCAGAATAAAACCAAATTTTAAATTTCATGGTAGGGTGGCATCAGTGCATCCACTGAATATCATATGGGCTATTTTTTCTTTTTAACTTTAGGGTGAAATTAAGTATATAAAACTGTAATGCACATGAACAACACTACTGGAAATGTTTGGCATTGCTCTCATAAACAGTGACTGAATTAGAGAAAATACAAAATTTTTAGGTCCAGATTATTTGCCTTTTCGCTATCTCTTCTTACTGGCTGATCAATTCTTCATCCTTCAGATTATTTAGATTTGCCCTGTAGTCTTCTCATCTTTGAAGCAGAACATTTGAAGCTGAACACTGTCAAAGTCATAGGTTGAATCAATATTTTATTAGCTCAGTAGATATTCTGATGTATAAGTACATGTCAGAGTATGTTGTTTTCTAGAACATTGAGTGTTAGTGCAAAACCACAATTTTTTTTCCCAAAGTATTTTTAGATAAACTGAGCATTGGATTTTGATGTGGTAAAGAATAAACTGAGCCTTATGCATGAAGCAGTTTGTCTCTGACCCAGTTTTCAAAGTAAATTAAATTAATTTTTCATGCTGAAATGACAGAGAGTTTGTGATTACATAGGTTTATGCATTCGTGGTACCTTTTGACCTTGCCTTTCATTAATTTGGCTATTCACTTATACTTACTGACATTCAGCAACTACGAAGTTATTCTAAATACTATTTAGAAACTTTCTTGGAAGGGACTTCTGGAGGACATGATAAACCTGCTCACAGCAGTTACCTGCTCAGTCAGACCAACTCTGGGACTTGTACAGAGGAGTTTTGAGTTCACTGGCAGGGATTCAACAACATAGCTGAGCAGCTGGGGTCAGTGTTTAAGAACACTCCTTTAGAAGAATTTTTTTCCTACTCTTTGAAATTTTCCTTTTAGCAACTTGTGAGTGTTGCCTCTACTCCTTTTGCTGGACACTTTCAAAGATACACTGACTCTTTTCCATGTATTTTCTCTACAGCCATCTACTTGGTAATTGAAAACTACAGTTTGATACCTCTTTTAACATCCTTTTCTTCAGAATAGATGCAACTCCCTTCACTTCGTCCCATATGTCATATCTGCCTGTACTTAAGCCCCTTAGTGATCCACTGGATCCTTTTTTTCATCAACATCTTTCTAGGATGTTGAGGAGTCCAAAAGTTTAATATCCACTTATTGAATAATACTTCTTTCAAAAGCACAGGCCTGGTGAACATCCAACAATTTGAACCAAGTAAATAGACCTCTAAAATCAGTGAAGGGGGAATATTGCTTGGAAAGTGATTCAGAAAATCTTATCTTAGTTTCTGAGATAATCTACTTGCTGAAGGTACTTCTCTCTCTTCATTCACTTTTGAAGAAATTTGGATAGCTAGACTAGGCTGGACACATAGCAGACAGATATATTTAAAGTAGGGTGGATCCACAGACGTGATGTTAAGACTGCAGTGTATGCTGGTATTTTATTTTCAAGTATAAGATATTAGCAAAGAACACCTTAACTGCTTAGTTATACTGGCACACTCATGGAACTGAGGATTGTGAGCTAAAGCAATGTCAAACTGTTCTGTGACAGTGGCTGGGATCTAAAGCACTGAGTTGCTGTTAAGCAGCTCTGAATGTGTACCAGGCGGAATCAGGTTGCTTAGCAAATGAAGCTCTGTTGCTGGTACAATTTATGGTTTTGCTACACTAATATAATTTTATAATTTATTTCTTCCATACTCAAGCAAATTTCTGTCACTCTTTTTCCTACCATAAGCTGCTATAGCAAAACTTAGCCTAGTAAAGAAACCTAATTTCACCTTGCTTCAAAGCCCAGTGCTCCAATTAACAGTACAGAAATAGGTGTCTAAAACATAGGTGATGACATAAAAAAAGTGTAAATTCATCAGCAGATGTAGTCCAAGACCTTCCTTATTCAGGGTCCATCTTCTAAGCATGAGAAAATGAACATCAAAAAATCCACAATCCTTCTTCTATGCATCTACTTTTCAATTTCTTCTGCTATTTTGCTCATCTGCTATCAATACTTCTCTATAGCCAAGGCCTGCTTGGGAGAATGCTTCCTTTTGTGTGGAGAAAATGGTCACACTATTTTTCTTTCACACCATCTTTTTTTTCCCCTTTTCAGGGTATCTGAGGACCTAGAGATAGCAAAAAGAAGTGACAGTCCAATCTTTTACCAGTTCCCTCTCCAAACCTATGAGTGAGGTCAGTGTGAGTAGTTGCACAGAGAATCTCTGTGGTACTGCCAAGCATTGTCCTCACCGATCTGAGTTCCCACAGTCCACATGTCTGAAGAGATTTCTCAAAGAGTCTGCACAAGCTTAGCTGTTACAGTGGCTGTTCCAATGGAAAGTCGCAGGCAACATCAGAAGATGGATTCCCATTAGGTTGGATCCCAGTAGGTGGGGTAGATCTTCAGGGTTTTTCAACTGGGATCAGCCAAAGGGTTGAGAGAATGTGAAGAAAGGATTGAGTTAGATTCAATTTCTACCTGTACATTGTTTCTTCACACGAGAAAGATGGTATGGAAGACTTTTTGCACTTGCTTGTAACACTGAAAAGCCATTCTTCTAGGACAGAGTTTCCTCAGAGGTGGGGGTTATATGGGAATATTCAATCAGCATGGTCACAGTATTTGCTAGAGCAATATTGGACTGTATGAAATTATGTCTGACTGCTACAAGTTTCTAGAGGGTAGATTATGCTCACCTCTAGCATTAATTGACTGTTTTTTTGGCAGATTCAGCAAAGGATGAAATATTTCTTAGGTATGGAATTTAACATGACATCTCATTCCTGCACAGAGCATTGGAACACGGAGCTTGCAGAAGAAATTTGTGTGACTGTTCTCTCTCCCTTGGATAAACACAGCCTCAGCTCAAACCCGATGGTTTTTGAATGCAGTGTTCCCTGAAAATAGGTGGTTAAAGAAGAGGATATTGATAACTGTCAGCTCCCTGCTGTGAACTAAGGAGGACCTTTTGGAAGAAATCAGGTAAGCCATTAGCTCTGAAAGCCTCATAAAGATAGTCACCACATATAATTAGAGATAAACTTAGCTTTCTTTGTATTTTTCATTTTGCTACTTATTCACATTTCCACATTTTCACATAGCATATAGGAAAATGTTTCAGATTAAAGATGGTACATGAACTATGTGGTTTAGATAGTCACTGCTTCTTTTTTCTTGTCTGTGATATCTGAAAAGTCTGCTGTATTGTTTCACTAGCTATATTGACTTCTTTCAATCAATCAAATAATAATGCTGATAAAATTCATAACTAATTTGATAAATTCCTCGTGCTGCAGTGGATATTATCAGTAGATTATTAAATTTCTTTGATTGCTACTTTTTTTTTCTTTTGTTAGATTCTTATAGTCTGTTTTGAATTACATCATCTGAAGTGAAATACACATCTATTGTTCAGACACAATCTCAAGGGTTGCTGAGACTCTCTCCTTCAACACAATAGCTATTGAGAATGAATTCTTCACTCCTTAAATCAAACTCATCTCCTGGGAGATGGGAGATAACATCACATTTCTGTGTAAGAGGAAAAAAGCCACAGTTCTACAACCCCCAGTCTGTACAAGTCTTCTTTGCTCTCCCTTTGACAGCGCTGAACACGTGTACTGACTTACTGCTGGTGTTCTGACATTGGGTCTGTCCTAAAAAGGCACTTGAAAATTATGCGTGGTTGTGCTGCAGACCAAATGTGCAAGAGATTAGCAACCAACTGCCCAGGTTTGATAAAAGCAGAAACTGTCTTGAACCTGGCTTCTGGCTCTCCTAAAAAAAGATTTCTTCCTTATCACATTAAGCTAAAATGCAATGAAATTGATCTAAATGCGGGGTTGGCAAAAACACCTCAGATAAAAAGTAAGTAGCTATCAAAACTTCCAGATCTGTTTGGAGGTAATGGGTCAGCTGAGTTTTATTTTGTGTGAGGAGAGATTGCTATGTTCTTTTTCTTTGAACCAAGATACCAGAGTTGTATTTATATCTCCTGTTGCATCAAATTAAGCAGAGACAAAGAAAATGTGCTCTACTTCATCAAACCTCTTTGTCTGCACTTTCTCTTCAAAACTTATCACTGTCATGTCCCCTGACAGCACACCTCACACTAGCAGCACTTGATCAGATTTTTTAATATCATTCAAAAGAAACCCAGAATTACTTAAAGGGGCAAATTTAAAATTGCCGATTTAAAACTTGATGTATTTTATTATACTGTAAAATTGCTCTTTGTTACAAACAGAGTCTATTATTTTTTCATATGCTGCATGTTTTATTTTGGGTTTGCCAGACTCTTTGCATCTTCCAAATGGTGCTGGAGCCCACAATACAGCGAAGGAGTGATAGAATCTTTAAAGGGAACATAGGGAAGCAGGTTTTTAGAAAAGTAAGTAGAGGAATATTTTCATGGTGAAGTGAGAAAAAAAAAGTATAGGCAGGGGTGCAAAAGCTGAGACAAAGAAGTAAATTAAGATACTAGGGGTAAATGAGCAGGGATCAAGGAACTTACTATGAGAGAAAAGGGTGAAGACTAGAAGAAGAGAAAAAGAGTATTGTCATAAGGATGCAGCTACAAGATTGGTCCCTGTCCTGCATCTGTGGTGGGGATTGTGGGGATGAGTTTTGTCCTTATAACAGTATTTGAACCTTTCCAAGATGCACATGGAAGTTGGGATCTGAGAATGTGTGGCCTTTAGGATAATTTGAGCCCTTCCATCTGCAGGGAAATTACTTTCACCATAATTAGGAGAATGGGTAGGCAAAAGAAACACTCAGCCTCATCTCTCTGTGCACAGAAAGACAGTCAAACTCTAATGTGACTCTCACATCAAACCTTTACTGTTTACACAGTTTTGGGGGTTTTTTTACATCATAGAAGAGTAGGGTTTCCTGATGCTGCTGTACTTTCTCAGAGCTCTGGTTGACTGGTCGTTCCAGTGAGGGTCAGCATGACTAGGAATGCTAAATTATTACTTTCTTGTGAGTATGGCATATTCTTCCATTTCAGTATATGCCAGAACATAGCTAAAATATAAACCAAAATTTTAAGATAGAATTTCAAGGAAAGGATACTGAAGCAACCTGAATTTATTTTCCCTGTTAGCCAGCTTCATTGTGCATTACTATTTCAGTGGTCCTGGTTTCCTCAGATGAGTCAAGTTGTTCTCAGCTTTGAAGAACAAAAGGGTAATTAGATTAGTCAGGTCTAAAGATCAGTTGAGAAGAAAAGGTAGATAAATTGTCAATATAATAAAAGATGAAATTAAATGCTGACAAATCCATAATAATGCACATTGGATGCTATTTGTAGACACTGTTGAATTCCATGTGATGACAGACTGAAGTATAGAGATAGGAATGATTGTTTCCAAACCAAGGAAAGCCTCTAGCAGCATGCAATAACTCTTACTGAGGCAAAGATAAGTACTAAGAATGAAAGGGAAATAATCCTGAAATTAATTAATCAGTAACAGTGTTTAATAAATTGTGCATGGTTTCATTGGAATACTGCATGAAATTTTCATAAATAGACAAAATATAATAGAGGTTTCCTTTTTGTACTTCAACATATAAAGATCTCTTTTGAGTGGAGAAATTGCTAACAAATTAAATACATTTTAGGAATTTAAAAGGGTAAACATTGTAAACTAGTATTTTGTAGATGGGAAATGAAGTTGTTCATCATTTTAATGAACTTGAACAGTAATGAAAATTAAACTTACAATAGGAACTAAGATTAATTATGAGGAATGCATGATACTGTGTACCATGCAGAAGTGAGAAGTGAGTAAATGGTATGGAAAAGAGCTGTGGATTCCTTTTCAAGCTACTGTCAGTTGGATATCACAGAACATTGTTTTGGCACTAGTATTTTGTTTTACTTGGTAGTTTTTGGAGGAGCCTGAGACCAAGCTAGTTTCTGACTTCATAGATAAATTTTATAATGAAGGGATGTCCTCAGTTGGGCAGGAACACGAACTCTGAGGCAGTCACCGAGAATCCTGACGCAGGTATGTCAGTTCTGCAACAGTCAGGGGGAGTCAGGGGTGCAGGTTGTAGAGAAAAGAAGGGTCAGAAGGAGAGGCAGATAATCGAAGGTGAAAACAACTAGAACAAGCAGCCACAAATTTTTGTACAAAATACAGCATCATCTTCTTATCTGGATGTGAGAAAGCCAATTTAGTGGTGCATGAACATACCTGCTTTGTTATAATGTCTTTGATCTACACAGTGTCATCAAGCAGATATATCCTTTCTGCTGTCCTTCACAAGTGCTCAAATTACTCCATAACAGTAAACTATCCATGAATTTTCCCCTCCCAGCCTGAGTAGTTCTCAGAGAGAAAACAACTTTTAGTAGTGCCATTGTTATTTGCCGAGGAAGGAATCAAAGATTAATTGTTGTACTAAGTACATGTTCCTCACTTTGCCCTTTCCTGTGTCACAACCCACCTTATGCTTTCCCTCATTTTTCAATCTATTTGTGCTTCTTGTGTGTCACTGAGAGCTGTCCCTCAATATCTTCTCCTTTTAATTTTTTCCGTCCTTCCTTGTCTACTGTGGTCGCTTCACCTCGGCTTTACATCTGCAAATCAAAGCAATTTGGTTTGCCAACAAAACAAAAGACCTGTTTTCATGCATGCACACAGCACTGTGAAAGCCACAGAGAACTCGTTATCCTCCCTCCCCCTACCAGCACAGTCCTTAGGACTGCATTAGATCACAGTTGATAGGAAGAGATTAAATTCACGCTCAATATCCCTCAATGGCCTTTCAAAAGCATCGCACACATCAGCTGACTGAACCTTACTGCCCTACCAAAGCAGTCTGTTTTAACTCTCCTGCTATAATAGAGGAACAAAACAGACTTGCTGCCAGTCAAGGTGCCTCAGTAGCAGAGCTCAGCTCAGAACTGTGATGTTTTGGCAACAGCTGACTACAACCACCAAGTGATGCTCTCTCCTATCTCCAAACCTGGCTCCAGGCAGGTCCTCAGCTGAGACCCCACTCCCCCAGGCTCAGCACAGACCCTGCACTGTAGAAAAAGCTCCCTCCCTTTCCACATATCCACTACACTTTGCAAACATTAACTAATTAGTTAATCTGAGGTCCCACTTAGAACTGACATACCTTTTTTTAGCATCTGATTTAAAGCTAATTAATTAAGATATGTTTTTGGCTTATTAAGCTCATCATAATGAGGACGTTATTTTGATTAATCTAACACTGCTCTCTTTTTTTTTTTTTTCCTCTAAATTCATATCATGCTTGATGAAAGAGTAAAAATTGCTTATTGACAATTTAACAGTGAATAAGAACAGCAGGGGACAAGTTTGCTCTTATAAAAGTAATTGTGTTTTTCCATACTCTGTGATATCCAGAATGCTTTTGCTTCATAGTAACTACAAAGGCCCACTTTTCCTCTTATTTACATCCAACACTGCATCCAGTTCAGTGGAATTTCAAAGCCCTCTGGAAGATTCTCTCTAAGCAGACAATGTTTTTCCATATTTCTCTCCTCGAAAGCACAGAATTACATCATAAAAAATACTTGAAGGGAAACCAACAACAAATGTATTAATCTTCAGTTCTGGTGAGGAGAGAACACAGAGGACAGACCTGCTTATCTATGATCCCAGAAAGCTTAAATCTTAGATGCTGCTGAAAACCAAGCCCACTAAATGCCTATCCATTATTTTTTTTTGGTTCCCCTAAATTCACTGTCCATCAGGTTTTTACATTCCTGTACTACAGATACAATAAGGTACTCACTCTGACCTACCTTAGAATAAAGGATTAAAAAAGCAAGGAAACAAGTAATGACCTCCAGAAAGCAATAGAGTGCTTAAAGCAGATTTTTCAATGTAATCTTACTGACTACTAAGGAAGAAAAATATTTTTTGCAGCATATTTGTACTAAATGTCTGCATATACATTTAAATGGACAACTTTTAAGTAAACTTTGACAGAACTTCCAGTCTCAATAAATTAATGAACTTGCTCCTTTTTCTTTTCTTTGCCTCATATAACAATGTGGTGCATTTTTCAAGTCATATGCTGCCTCACATTCCTCTGTTGCTTGTTAGAAGGAAGTAATTAATGAGTGCCTGGGAGAATTTCTTTTCCTAAATGTAGCTCTTCACTTTTCAAAGTCCCAGACTTACCATCAGCGTATCATTAATATTAGTCAAGATTCATTTATAAAGCTAGAGTTTGGCTATCTCATCTTTTCCCTTATAACTTCCTTTTCATTATTTTGTCCCTTCTGTGAAGCAGAGGGCAGGACCTAAGGTTTTCTTCCCTTTGCTACTGTTCTCTAGAAGCAGGCTCCCCTCTTTCTTCACCTTTCTTCATATCTCTTTATTTCTTTACATATTATTTATAACCCTTTGAATGTGCAATAAACTTCAGTGATCACTTATCGAGGAGGATATTCAACATACATACCTCTTAGATGTGTGACTTGCACATAACAGGAATCTCCAATCAAGATATGTAAATACAGCTGCTGGAAGAGCTACATTACCATTACCAAAACAATCATTACATCTTGGACTTCAAGGAAAACTTTCAAAGTGTCATTAAAAGACAAGCCTAAGAATTGAAGCTCATAACTTTAATCCACAAAAAAACCCTCATATAATGAGATCAAGACTTTAGAATTTCCCTTGTGCCAAACATCACTCCTACCTCATTGCTCCATAGGAGATAATGACTTCTTTTTCTGTATTCTCACAGGAGCTACTGAACTCTCCTCTTCTCTTTGCTAACATATCACCCTACCTTACGCCTACTAAATCCTACCTCTTTTTTTTTTTTTCAGACTGATGAACATAATTGAATTGAGACCAATTTTCATAAGCTGTTTGAAGTGTTTTGTTTCTGTTTTCTTACCTGAAAAAAAGTCTGTGCAAAAAGGCTTTCCTATTTTTTCCATTTGTATCAACTGCTCTAAAAAAATACACTTTTCCATTCAAATTATGATCACCACATGTTCTCTACTAAAGGAGAGGCTTTCACTGATTTTGGTAGAAATGAGATGACATTTTTTGCCCTCACGTAGTTATGACCCTATACACCAGGTGTGTTCAATAGGATGCTAGCAACGTAAACATCTCTTTTACATGAATACTTGACATAACCTCCAAAGATTTATTTGCCATCTGCTCAACGAGTAAGCTATCAGAATACAACCTGGCATCCAGTTTGTAATAAAAGTGGGCAGTTCTGCAATACACAGTAGGTCTTAGAGCCAGACCATAACTTTAAAAAAGGAGAGAGGTATATTGTGGGCACAGCAGGATTCAGTCCTTACTGCTGCTTTCAGTTGCAGAGGAAAGGCTCAGTGGAAATTTGCCTCCTGGAAAATTCAGCACTTCTTTCACCCATAGGCTGTGTGTATGTTCAAGCATGAACATAGCATGGACTAACTGGTCAAAAGAAGTGTTGAATGAAAGAATGAAGTGTCTGTCTTGAGATCAGTTGTAGCTTTGAGGAGCCATAAGCATGATAATGGAGAAGGTATCATTATGGTGGATTAAATTATGTCTGTAAAGCACTGTGAGTTATAAGAGCTGAGCTCATTCCATATGGAAAAATAGTAAAAACAATAATAAAAAACACCTATACATTGAAATCCAAAAAATTCAAAATAATGTCCTTGTCCCTGAAGCTAATTTGTGTGCATGTGCCTATGCCTATATTGCTTCTGGCTGATTCCTTCTACAGCAGGGAAGCTATTTACCACATGGATTACATGGTATCCTGTAGTCCTAAAATGCAATTACTTTTATGTTCAAAGTGCTTGAAATATTGTGAGGAATGTTTTACATTCCACCCAAATGTTTTTATCACCTGGCACTGATGTTGTTTATGACAGGCCCCAGGGTTCTTTGGTTGTTAAGGATGGGCTGCTGAAGAATTGTACAGGGTGGAGGGAGCTGACAGTGTTGCAGTTTTGTGATCACTCTTTTTCAGTGTAATCCCTGATGTGAATCATCCCCAGATGAAGTGAGGGTGCTTTGGAGAAAACTTGTCTGAACCATCCAGGCAAAGCCTAGGGGAGAAGGAACAACTGAACATTGCACTCAGCCAGGGGTCAAGCACTCAGGTTTGATTCTTTTCATTTTACCATTGCATACAACCTTGAGGTTTCACTGCTAAGCAATTTTTCAGACTAACACTTTTGAAAACAAAAGGTCACTGTGAGAAAAATCTATTATAGTAAGGCTTTGCAAAAGAGGACAGGAAAAGGGCTGTGTTAGAAGAAAAAAAGAATATTTGGAGCACAGGAAGGAGAGCCCTATTCCTTTTGAAAGAGTGTAAATAGAAGGTAGGAGGAAGAGAGCTGAAGAGAGAGACAAAGGTAAAGAGAGGACAAGGCCAAATAGATTGTATAAGAGAGATGTGCAAATAAGAGCTCAGAAGGAGGAAAACCAGGCAAAATTAATCAAGCTGGGAGCAAAGTGGAAGCTAGCTGTAAAAGGTCACAGCAAGGTGTGCTCATGGGATTGAATCAGGTTTTAAAGGAGGCAGGTGAGTCAATCTGCAAAAAACGTTGCAGATTGCTGCAGGAAGATGAGAATTTAATCCACAGGAGAACCGAGATAGAGGGAAAGCAGCACGTTTAGGATCAGTAGGATAGAGGTATCTCTGGTGTTATTTTTTTAATGATAGTTTAAAAAGGTATCACGTGCTTGAAGTGCACAAAGTGAAAGTGTTGGTGGTTAGCTGTAAGTAGCTATTGGCCTCATTTGGTCTCAGGAGTAACCAGATGTACCTGATACACACTCTGCTGGCTTTCTTCCTCTCTTACAAGTTTTACTTTGTCTATGGAATTCAAGCTACAGGTGATGTATGAGCTCAGGCACAGCTGCACACAAGGGCCTATCCTCAGTATGATCTCTCTTCAGGGAGTGCCTGAAAACCAATCTGGGGCCACTGAAAGAGCAAGGGTAGACAGGAGTCTTTAATTTTAAGCATCAAACTTTGAAAGTGCAGATGAGCTCAAGTCAGAGTTCTCTATTCAACCTGGAGCTCTCCACTACTTGGATAGCTCTGCTGCTCCCCAGACTGACCTCTAATCACTCCAGCTGATTCTGCAGCATTTGCTAACATCCTTGAAACCAGTCCAAAAGCTCATCTGACTCTTCAAGCAAATGAAAAGAAAAGAAAACTTTTACTCAAAAGAACTTCCAAGAAAGGTGAGGGCATCAGGATGGATAGATGACTCAGTGTAAACAAACCAACCTCAGAAATAATGCTGAAATCCCAAGCTCATCGTAATCTTGAAGAAACAGTGTTCAGCACAGGAAATTAACAGTATAATAGAAGAGGTTTGGATTAGTCATTAACTGGCTAGACAGATATATGACTTGATGACAATCTCTTCAGTCAGAATCACAAAACATACGGTCTCTTCATTCTCTTCATTTCAATATGTCAATCACAATTTTGAAAGATTCCCATCTTCCACCCTTCTTCAAAACTAGTATTGGGAATAAGCATAGACACTGTGCTTCGTTTGGTCATACAGGAGATCACCACCCTAAGTCTATTACTACTGGTTCATTTTGAGGACTATTAATGAAATGTGAAAGGAAGGTGAACTAAGCTATGTACAAGGAAAGGACAGACACATGGAAGTATTCCCAGGTAATAACAGGATTCACCCCGCCCACCCTATGACCCTATACAACACACATATTGCATGTTTTGCTCCTCATAAGCATTTGTCACACTAGATTGGATGACAGATCTGTTCCTATCTCACAAGATACTCCTGAACAGCCTTGTCTCCAACTCCTGTGTCAAGAGGCCACATTCTTCATCACATCCTTCTATTACAAAAAGAATTCAGCTCTGTCTCCAAAGACACATCAAAATTGAAGGAAAGGGATTATTGTGGCAAGCAAGAGATAACATTTGGCCTGTTGCTGGTTGGATGCAGCTGCAGGTATTAGCAAGAAGTGCAATCCAACAGGAGTGGGTGTGTAGGGAGAAGCAGTTGGTGCAGATGATGCAATGACCAGTGCTGGGGGTGCATTTGGGGGCATCTTTCAGTTCAATTTCACACAGGAATTTTCTTGTACATAATGCAGCTGCTCTGTCATGTGAACCAACCCATGATACACAGAGCACAAAGAGGGGATTTATTTCAAAAGCACACTCTTGAGGCAAACTCAAATGTGAACAGGCCCAGTGTGTGCTGAGTGACTTCACAATATCCATGAATTTACAGGACACAAGAACAAATGTGAAAATGGGATATAGGTAATTGAAGACAGGAAGAAGAGAGCAAACAGTTTTAGTTGAGATAAGGAAGCACAAAAACTCTTACAGAGTAGCTGTCTAATACATGACAGAAAAGTTTGCCAATGGCAAGGGTTACTCCTGTTCTTATACTGCTGTTGTTTTTTTTCTTCTGCATCTTGTGAATATATATTGTAAGCAGAGGGGAGGACCTCTGAATTTATAACATACATTGAGCCACTGCCCAGAATAAAATAATCCATGCAGTGCTGGGATAAAAGCTGTATTTGGTAGGATTCCAGAGAGGAAATGGTCTATATTCTCTTTTCAAATCACTTTTGCACCTGTGAATGCCTTGGCTCTGATGGAGTTTCTCCTGGCTTTCACTGCATGGAAGTTAACTTTAATTTTTAAAATAATTTGAATGTGTTTCTGGCTTTTAAAATCAACTTTCCAGATTTAATAATGCACAGATTTGGTGCACAAATAAATTCTTCCACATACCTGGTATCTGAGAATACAACTCATGAAAGAAGCTGCCATATAGGCCAGAAGTAATTACTGGAAGTTAGCTAAAATATTATCTACAATTTATGACTGAAATCACAATCATTCATGGTTTTGTTTAACATTTCTATTGCTTAAGAATTTATTTAACTCCCTTTACCATTTCATTTTGCACGTGTCAAAATACTGAATATTTAGAGTTCTACACATAGATGACAATACCAGCTAAATTCAAAATGCTTTTTTTTGTATATTCTCTTTCAGAGATGATAATCTTTCTTCTGTATTTACAGTACCTACAGAGCACGTCTCAATCAATCATTGTGAAAATATATGGACTTCTATACAAATTTTATGGCCAGAAGAAACAATTGCACTGTTTTTATGACCAGAAGAAACAATTGCACCACTACCTTTTGGTAAGCTATTTAATATAAGGGATATTACTTAATCATTGCCATTTAAAATACCAAACCACAATTTTGTGTGCTGCTGAGTAATACCTAGTGGGAACATTAAGAGACATCTTTCCAGAGCTGTTGTGAAACTGCTTTTATATAACTGTAAAGTAATTTTGCAATTTTAATTTATTTTTGCTTTGAGGAGTAAGTATCCATGTGACTGTACTCCACCTGAAATCTTCAATGTCTGCTTTTAATAAAATAGCACATTGGAGAGGAGAAACTGTTCTTTCTGAATACATATTTTATTTGGTTAGTCTTATTTCTCATCTTCATTAATCTGAGGTTAGTTTTTACCAAATATGTTGGTTCCTTTTTGATAATGAAAAATCACAGTAACGAGTGTAAATAATGTTAAAATAAAATTTAATTGAATTTTATTGATAAGTCCATTTTTAGAATACATGTAATTTCAATAGCATTGGTGATTTTCAGATTTCTTCTGAAAAAGCTTTTTTTCTGGCTTGCTTTGGCAGTTCAAAAATTCTTCGTATGAGATCAGTATTATCCCAGAAGAATTCTGACAGGACTGCATTGAATTGGCAGGAAATTGTAACAGTGCGCTGTGAGTTTTATTAATCTTCATTATCTTCTAAGAGTTTTCTAATATCAAAAGGCCCATTCTAGATGATTGAAATGAAAAGTTAGCTAATGTTTGTTGGAGGTAAGTAATCCCTTTGGAAGCTTTACTCAGTCTTTTTTTTCTTAGCAAAACTGCAATGCTGTCTTTGTAATGCTCAGATTGACTTTTGTAAGCCCTGAACTGTTATCAGTACATTCAGGGTGCTAGTAACAGTTCTACCGAATGGGTAAGTTATTTAATACCCAAGACAAGTCTCACAGAGAGCTCAAAATCATCTTAATCAAAGTACTTTTTCCATGTATTAGAGACAGCAATAAAATGAACTGATAAGATCGCTGAATCTTCCACATGTTTAAGGTAGCCTGATTATCTCCAAGTTAAAACAGCATTTTGTTGGTGTTGAGCTATTAGTTCATCTATTTCTCTTTATCTCCCTTTAGTACTAAGCTCTATTAAACTAATATTAGACATTCTCCATTCATAGGTGGTAAGTTCTCTCTAGTTAGGTCAGAATTCTTACTTTTCTTCTTTTCTTCATCTCACATATATGTAACCAAATAATTTCTTCATCTCACCGTATATGTAACCAACTTCAGACCCCCTCCAGCAGTAGCTTTCCCAGTTTTCCAACAGACAGTTTGGCATCCAACCAAAGCAGCATTTTGTTTTATAGAGCAAAGCACAATTAGTGCACTTTTAGTCCAAAAGGTGAGTTGGGTGCAGATGGGCACAGGGTGCTCTGTGGCTGACTGAGGGCATGGCAGGTATTGGAGCACAGTTAGGCTGATGGAACTCGTTAAAAACTGTAGTAGCAGAAAGGTAATAAAACCAAAAATAGGTAGTTTCCCCAACTGTAACAAGTGCACATTTGAATAATAAAAGCCTCAACTGCTCAGTGGTTTGTTTTGTTCTTTATGTTAACCATTTTGACAGGTTAGGATGACTTCAGATAGCAAATAAACCAACGCTTACTGTTTTCTGAAACTTGTGATCTACCTTTATTCTTAAATAAAGCAACTTTCCAAATCTTTTCCTAAGTAATAAAAGTATAATTTTCCACAGATAACATAGATGCATGTGTTCTGAGAGGCTTAGACTTGCTTATGAGTGCCTAGAATCACACCAGTAATATTGATGTATTGACTTACCTATAAAATTGAACGAAATTTTATTCTAACATTATTTACACTAGTTACTGTGTTTTTTCATCATCAAATATGTACTGCATGTATGAATTAAAGATCATATATAGTGCAATATATAGGTGCAGTCGCCTATTTTTGGCTAGAAATTTGGGTTTCTTCTGGTTACATCCTCCTGTTATTGCAAAGCAAGAGTGTCTTCTGCTTTTAGACATAAAAGTTGCATGCATAGCATCATCTGACACTTTTTAGTTCTACTGAAAGTTTTTTCTTTGGTTAGGTATTTTTGCACCATCTAAGATAAAAATTCTGCTCTCCTTGTAGTTAACTGATGATGTAAAATTTCTAAGATTTCATTAATGTGGATGAATTACTAAAACAAATTTAGGTGTGCTGAGCTTTTTACTTATTTTACATATATTTATTACCATATATTACAGATACAGGAATTTACATTATATATGCTCATGTTTGTGCAGTATTTCATTTTAAAAACCCCGAACCTATCCATTTTACCACATATCTGGTGACACTGCTCCCAACAGTGCTATCTTTCTTCACAGGAGATCATAAATTTGTGCAGTCATTGTGTTCCTCATCATTCTGTGGTGAAATAAATCCCTCTCTTGCATTGCCCATCTTCTCTAAAAGCATGGAAAGATCCGCTGGGGAGTCAGAGAACTGCTTCAAGTATGACTCACACATAAAGGTGGGTCAGTCTTTGGTCTGACTTTGGAGGAGAGTTGGAAAAGTGAAAGAGGTGGGAATTTCACTTACTTTCATTTGCAGACTTCTGCTTTTAAAAAAATAAGAAATGCTGATGTGAAACAGACTATCACTGTCTCAAGTTATGCCAAGAATTTTCAAATGAAAATAATTTTAGGATTTACATTTATAGTGAAAATAAAAGCAAAAACCTTGAAACATGAATGTAAGGCACTCAATATTATAATTCATTAAATATGATTAGATGTGCTCACATATTATTATTTATATGATTGTATACATAACTGTGGAAATGCAGCTTAGTAACTATAGAAAGGACATAATAAATCCTTAATTTCTTAAAATCAAGATTGTTATACTAGGGCTTGTGAAGCAAGGGCAAATCAAAGACTGCTCAGATCTTGAATGTGAACCCTAAACCATGAATTCTGAAGGAGCTCCAACCATTACTTATTTTTACTATTGAAAATGCTTAATGTTATCCAGCTCTATTTTCCAGTCTTTGAATATTCTTATGCTTTCTTCTACTAGGCTAATGATACTGTTTTCAAAAATATTTCTCAGAAACATAGTTATGTATCGTATAATCATGTCATATTTTGATTGAAAATGTCAAATGCTCACAATCCCTCAGTGTCTCTGGTGCCTGTTAACTTTTGTTTCCAAGTTTGCCCTGCACTTCCAAACCTACTACTGGATTTCAATTTGCTTAGCGTATCTTTATGTCTTACTTTACATAGTTTATGTCTTTCTTTTTTTGTGAGACCAGGAAATAAAGATGCCTCTTTTTAAATTTCCTTTTGTCCTCTAAAGCTTAAACTAAATCACAAACAAGCTCTAATTCTGTCTGAGATAATTATTGGAGCACTGAATAACCAATTAAAACACGTTCTCTATGAACACTGGTATGTTGAAAGGAGAGTGAGACATTACATTATCACGTAGTCCATGTCTTCTCAGAGATTTATTTAGATTTTTATTTCCATACAAAATGAGGATAAAAGATAAAATTATTCTTTCAGATCCGTGTGCAATTTTTTTCACATTTTACATGGCCTGAAACAACAAATTTTTCATTGTTCTCCTTACATACCCAGAGAAGCATCTTGTCTGAGTAAAATGATTATGAGTGATGTGAAATAAACATTAAAGCAACCAAGATCATGTATACATGAACTCTGGAGAGCATCATCTCTCAGCGTTGTGACATTTTAATGAATTACTTAAGGTAATTGATGCAATTAAAACGTTTCAGCCTGATCTTTTCTGTTTGGGCAATCTTCAGTTTAAAAATACCTAATGCAATTGGCTCATTTTTGATGAAGAGCAAGAGTTGGATTCTGCCAGCACTTTGAGGTTAATCAAAAGAGAAGGTTTCCTCAAAAGAGAAATATGAGTCTTGATAATTTTTTTAAAACAGAAATATTCTAGGCACATTTTTCTACAAATCACAAAATCATAAAATCACAGAATGGCTTGTTTTGGAAGGGACCTTAAAAATCATCTAGTTTCAAACCCCCTGCCATGGGCAGTGACACCTCCCACTGGTGCAGGCTGCTCAGATGCTGCTAAAGAATTGCAATTTAGATGATACCACGTTTCTATATTTTGGAAGCTGGGTGCAGAAAAAATGCCTTTTCTCAGGCTTCTGCGAATTATGCTCAACTCTTTACATTATCAGGTCCTTTGTTGAAATTAATAAGTCTCGAAATCCTGTCTAATTTTTTGCTTTTTTCAGGATGTAAATATAGCCTAATTTACATAAAATACCGCAACATGTAATGATGTTGATAGGAATTACAGAGATTAGTTTTATCCAAACTCCAAGGCTCTGTGGTTTTAGATTTTTTTTTTTTAAATGTACACCTCACGTTTTAATTGATGGTATTGAACAACAAAACTGTTAATTGAAATCTTCTGTAAATCCCCATTGGTGCCAGAAAAGGTGCTGTAGTCCAGTGGATTACATTGCTCTGTTGAATTTGAAAACAAAACATTAGTATTCTGGTAAGTTTATTCTTTTTTTCCCCATTCTAATAGTTATTTTTCATTGTGCAATTATGGTTTAATTACTTTCTACTTTAATCTATCAATGAGTGCTTTGTAGCAGTTTGAGTTTGGTGAGGAGGAGGTTCAGCTGTTAATACATGCATGGCAGGTGTCAGGGAGGTCATTACCTTACAAGAACAGCCTCTGATCATCTCTAAGTTCTCCTGGGCATGCATGGACTGCAACTGCATTTTTAAATCCCTTGCCACACTTCTCAAGGAATTGCAAGCAGCATTGCATTAGATTTTGCAAAAAAAATGTTCTCATCCCTCAAATACTACAGTTACAGAATATTTGGGAATTTTTACTCTAAAATTGTAGTTCTTCAATATAGATCAACAAGTATTTCATGAAGAATAAGACTTTCAAACACTAAACCAGAAGTATAAGCTCTGAATAGCTTCTAACAGGTTTGCTACCAAAATCACCTTTGTTTCTACCAGAACAGTGGGACAAATTTAGTCAGAGTATAGTCTAAACTTCACCAACTTCAGAATTCAGGCATTTTACAATAGAGCTGAATGTTGGTCAAAGGGATGTTTTGGAAAATGGAAAGAGAAAATTGTGCTGAAGCTGTGCAAGCCCTAAAGGAGTTTAAGCAGGATGAAATGACAGGTTAGCAAGGTTCACAATACAAGCCACATGCTGGCTTCAGAAGTAAGCAGAACAGACTTCATTATGACACCTGAATTTATGACATTTGTAAAATATACATGAATGTTTTTTCAGCATTAAAAATCAAAACAAAAACTTTAAAACTTAGAAAGAACTAGCTTTTTTGTCAGACATATTTTGTTTAAAAATCATGTTTATTTTTGTCTGTATTTAAAATTTTTCCTATTGTCATGATTTTTGTTTTAGCAAATTGTGCCAGTATTTTGATATTAAAATACATTGATAGAATAAAGACTGTATAAAATAAAATAGTTTCATGCTTACAGTCAGCAAAAATCAAAGTCATTGCTTTTCACCATTGCAAAGCTCAAGGAAAAGTAGGTGACTAAAAAAACCAACAACAAACTCAAAGTACCAGCCACCACACTGCAGTATGTATTTTTTCATTCTGAATGTTTTATACAGGAGATGTTCAGCAGTGTTGCTTCCCTGTTAGCCCTGGGTTGTGCAATATCCAGGTATAAATTTTGCCTCATTTTCATAGGTGCTTACAGTTCATTATCAAGTCTGTGTAATCTTCCATTTTCTGTACTGCTCTGTAAATCAGGCCAGCATTTTTCAGTAGGGACAGTAATGAAAGAAGGGACTGGGGATGGGATGTTTAACTTGTGTGATAAATAAGACTGAATGTAAGTATGACTGGTTTATCACACACAGTAGGGTATATTCCTGCTGCTGAATGGTCCTAACAACTGTTGACAAATCTAGCAAAAGAAAATTATATTGTGTAGAAAACTAAAGAAAAAATATATTCATGTATGTACACAAATACACATACATATCCTGTAGCCCTGCTGCAGGCTCTGCCTGCTAATCCACCATCCCAGCATATTATCTACTTGCTCTTTAACCAGTTTCCACTCTATAGTGCATAGTAATTGATAATTCCCTGTATTTCTATTGTACATGTCTGCTTTCCTTCCCCAAATTAAGACTTGCACCTCATGTCCTTCAGCTACTTAAGGCACATGGTATCTCTGCAGCCCTGTGGTGTGTACATAACCCTTACCCTCTTTCTATGCCTTGAAGTAAGGCTTTTTCTGAGCTGCTTATATTCCTGCAGAAGCAGGATGTGTCACAAAGCAACAGCTGCAATTTATCACTGCATCCACAAACAGTTTCAGAATTTCCCTTCCTTACAATGACTGCAGTTCTCACATCACCCTGGCAGAATATTTCTTATTCAGTGAAAGAAGCAAACAGTTTGACTTACCCACGTCACTGAGATGTGGGCTATTACTGGGTGGGAGCTTGGTGTGCAGAGCAGCTTCAGTTTTGCAGCCCTTCCTGCTCCTCTCTGGAATTGCTTTGCTGCCACTGCTCCATGGGGTTTTCATTGCCAGTACCCCCAGAAGACACAATCCCAAAAGGAACTGTGATGCATGCGTGGATTATTGTGCTCCCCCTTCTTGGAGAGCTCTGGTGGGATGGCAGTGAAGTAGCAGTAGTTGAAGTCACACTTTCATTTTCCACTTTCACAGACAAAAAGAGTGTGTCTTGCTTCTAAGTGTGCTGCCAGCTGCTTCAGGAAACATTTTCTGTAGACAGATGAAGGGTTTGTTTGTAATTGCCATTATTTTAATGGTGTGTCAACTGCTTATGTAAAATCCTAATCAGGCAAAAGCTCACATTATTTTAGAAGCACTGACAATTTAAAAGACATATGTATAAATTTTGAGTACAGTCTTGTTTTTTAAGAGGCAGTTCTATTAAGAAGAAAATATTCTCATGATTTGTAGAGCATTATAAATAGTTGAAAAAAGAAAAAATTAAAAATCAGTGAAGAGTTTGATAATAATTATAGCCAAACAGGAGCCACCATGAGTTGTATTGATAAAGAGTGACCTCTTATTTGTAAAACTTCTTTGAAAATGTTAGAAGTATATTATTATCAGTGTATAAGAAAAATATGTAGTTTGCATTTATTCAAACTTTGATTTCATTTTTTTCAGTTTGCTCATGTCCCAGCTATGCACGGGAAGGAGATTCAAGCCAAAATTTAGAGATTTTGAGCTGAGACAGAACTGTACAAGGAAAGGATGACACCTTCTCTCCTAATGTCCAGGTCAGACAGCTCTCTGCTTCTGGTCCTATTTCTTTCAACTCTACCAGTGCATGGGGATCATTCAATTTCATAAATTACTGTGAAAAACTCTCTGGCAGCCAAATGTCTCCAAGGATGTCCCTTGTTTCCAGGCAAAGCAATGTATAATCACAATAGTTATGCACCTTTTATGAACTAGAATTTTCCTGTTGCATTCAAAAATTTGTCCAGTATCCCAGAGCCAACTGTTCAGAAGGAACAAATGATCCTGCTGAGGTCTGGGATCATAGAGGCCTCACAAGAGGAGGTGGCTCTGCCCACATTGCAAATTAAAGACTTTCTACATGAATCTGGATGTCTGTCTGAAGTGGGTATGGAGTGGGAGCTACAGGCCTGGAACGAGAACGTGGGGAGAGTTTGGGGGTCAAATGGATCTGCTAAATTCTTTTTGCTGCCTAAAAACTAAACATGAACTGGGAGGTAACAAAAGAGTACACTTTTCAATACTTGAAAAGCAAGTTTAATTACTGGATAGCCTGGAGCTATGCATGAAGTCGCTACCTAAATTTAATAATCTAAATTAGGAGGTTAGTGTGGAATTCATCTCACCAGCTTCTGGCATTTCCAACATAAGCTGAAGGCATGTGCACTTAAGAAAGTAATTTGAGCCTTCTTTTTAAGGTCAGCAGGAGAAGCAGAAAGTGGTTCATTAGACCTAGTACAGACAGGCAGTTTAAAGTAGACTTACTCCCTATTTTTCCCACTGACCTTGAAAAGAAGACTCAAGTGACCAGCACAGCTCTTCACATCTGCATTTAGTCAGACAAGTCTCATTTTTAGGCTTCCTTCTTTCAGTAAGAAAATCGAAGGAGAACCCACCTTTACGTACTTTGAACTGTCTTCTTGCTCACTGCTGACGCCCCAAAAAACCCCAAAGACAACTAGATTTAGCATTTCAGTTACATATTTACAAATTGCACATCAATAATTCCTCTGCCCTAATTTTTCACTGTTTATTTTTGCCATTGCTGATAATCTGAGGTCAGAGTGTATTGCATATTAATTAAGTTGGTTGAAGATGTAGATGCTGTTTACATTACTTACAGCCAGGAAGGACAGGATTCAGAAAGATTTAAAGAAAATACACAAATTAGTACTGTGTAAAGCAGAATACAAGAAACAAGACCTCTGGAGTGTTTAGACATTAACATAATAAAATATAGATTTTATTACAGCTATTAATAACTTTGAAAAGAGCAGAATGTACAGAATGGCACAAACTCCCTGTGTAACCAGTGCCATCTTCATGTCTTTGAGGTCAGCTGAGGTTGAGGACAGCTGTTTTAGCAGGAAAAACAAGTTTGGGGGTTTTTTGTAAGGATGCAATGATTTAGATAGAAAGGTAGTCATTGGAATGTAATCTTGATATTAAAGGATAGGTGAACTTTTAAAAGAAAATTATTAAGAGAAGTGGTAAATGCTCAGCTTCTCTTTATGTGAAAAGGAATTTTATAAGGAGTGGAAAAGTGAAGTCTAAGCCTATGGTGAATGCAGTAGAAAATTCCTGTAAGCTGCTCTGCTGATACACATGAATAGGTGCCCACAGCAAAGACACCAATTTCTGTGAGTTTAGAGGTACTCTGAGAAGGTCAAAGTCATCCTCCTGAACTTGAACTTGTCAAAGGAGATAAAAGCTCTCCAATACATAATGAGATTGAAACTTTGATGGATGCCTGTTCTTTGGGAACACATCACAGGAATCATGATTTTCCAGTGCTAGAATAATCTTTGTTGCTATCAAACAAAGAGATGATAAAACAGGGTTATGCTCATATTTAGTGTATTCCCTTGATGCTTCAAATTGTCCTTGTGTACTACAGGCTGTAGAGTCTTCTGGAGTAAACAAGATGCATAAATTAGACAGAATATAAGGAAGGACAGGGTTTTCTCCCTAAGAAAAGGCCTTTGAACTGAATCAGGCTAAATCTAGGTCAGTGCCTGAAAAGAATCTGTCAGCACTCCACATACTTCTAATAGTTATCAGCAAAAAGTTAAAAGCTTGGCCCACGAAACCACAGCCCAGCTTCCAGCTGTGACCACACTGAAAGCACTTAGAGGTTGAAGATTTTTTTTTTTTTTTTTTTTGAGAGACCCATTTTGATCACATCCTCTAGATGGAGAATGTAATATATGTGCTGCATTTTCCTGAAGCTTGATCCAAAGTGTTTTTTAAGGATTCTTACACCTCAGCAGGTAGCTTTTGCAATTTGCATCATCTGAACAGTTCACCTGTCCCTCAGCATTTTCAAGTGAAAAGATAGCTTCAACTTGATATCACTTGGTAAATTAATTTCCAATTACCTCTGCTGTTCTCTACATAAATTCTAAAATAGGTGATTCAACAAGCTTATCATACATTTTCTTTTATAACCACCAAACCAGGCTTACTGCAACTATTATTTGTATAGAGATTTTTAGCATACAGCTATTTTACAACATTAATTATAATTATCCAATATAATTATCTAATTTATTTTGTTTTCTTTTTAGGGGCTAGTATAAAACAAAAAATTAGTTTTGTTTAGAGCAGAAGTTGATTACATCTTTTACTCATTCCTAAATATCCTGTTACCTGTATTAGATTTTTCTGCTATATATATTAATAATATTCATAGAATTCAAAGTCAGAGAAATACTGAAAAAGTCTTTGACCTCTTAGATAATATTAATATTAAATTCCTGAAAGTCATTGCTACATCTGACTTGCAAAATCCTCATTTGAATCTTTTAGAAGGACATCAATCCTAACTGAAGGTGATGAAAAATTTGTCATGTTCCATGGTATTCACCCTCACTGTCTCACTACTAAATATGGCATAATTTTTCCAGTCTGAACTCTGCTAACTTCTTTCAGTTGTTGATTCAAATTCTGATTGTCTGTAAAATCCCTTAATCCTTTTCTTGCCATAATGATCTTGCCACTTTCTAGGTGAGAGAGCAGTTGAAGGGAGCAAAAGGCTCCTGAAACCCATCTGCATCTAACAGGTGATTTGATCCTAAGCATCCCTCTCCTGACTCTTGGTCTCAATCTCAAATGAAACCTCTCCCTTCCCCTCATCAGGAACAGCAACAATAGTGTTCTTAAGTCACTCTTTTGGCAAACCCTACTTTCTCTTTCCTCCAAGTATTCGTTCAGTCTTTTGAGGCCATGGAAAATAATTTATCCCATTGCCACTTAATAGTTCTCATGGGACTAGATACAATATAGATTGAAATTCATTCTGTACCATGAAAATATTATTTAATGGAATAAGACTAACAAAAATAGTGACAAATTCTCATGTGGGTGTACAACTGCTCAAAATCAGATCCTCAAGTACACACTACAAATGACTAATAATCTTTTACATCTAAACTCCATTTGAAAATAGTATCAAAGAATTGCCCATTTTATGCTCACATACTCAATGTGTGGGAGATGAAATTTTATTTCAGTATTTTAAAGTATTTGAAGACAGTCTGTTAAAAAAAACCCCAACCACACAAAATCAAAACAAAACCCAAAAGTATAGCAATTATGCTCTACTATTTAACAGGGTGCTAGTTACACCACATGCACATTTCATCATTTGCTACAAGCCATATGATAGCAACTTCCTATTTACTGTAATAACAAAAAGGGCTGATAGTGTGCTGATGAGTGTTTGTCCAACTCCTAAATTCTTTGGGAAAAAACCCCATAAATATAGAAAGAAACTGCCTCACCTAAATTCCACTATTGTTGTGTGTCTATGTTTTTTCTCTTCTTTCTCATTAAGAAGAACTTATATACCATTTACACACACACACACATTTCACACATTCCTAGTTTTTTAATTAAAAGATAAATTCAAAGAAACAATTCTCAATGAAAATAGTACACCAATATGTGATTTTCAGAACTGTCTTCCATTGTGTAACAGGAGCAAGTTCATACATATGTTATCTTTTATAATTTCCTTGTAGTTTTCTCTTGATAACTTGTGTAAAACTAAAATGCAACAGGGCTGCTACAGGATGGAATTAAAAGAAATTGTAGACAGCAGTCAGAAAAGCAAAAGATCCTCAAGACCTGAGGTGGGGAAGTGGTCTCATGAAGCAGAATATCAAATATTACTCTGGTTCTGTACCTGAACATAACCAAAGCCCAATAAGCCAATATGCCTAATATATTTTGAGTGTGTCCCAATGTAGTAATAACAGAATCTTAATTCTCAGCTTTCTACTTGCCACCTCTGTTTTTCAAAACTGCCTTTGAATTTATATCTGCTTCTACACTCTCTGCAGCACCCTTTCATACTTTGGTTTTCCTTGTATTCTCTAAGAGCACTGAGAAGAAGAGAAGGCACTCTTTTAATTACTTTTTTTGGAAAGAGCTGCAGAAATATACTTCTTTTCTTATTTTTGTCCTTCTGGCCATGCTCAAATTTGCAGCTGCAATATTGAATAGATCACTTTTGAGGATTAGATACTACTGCTGAGGTGACTTTTCAGATTAAAATGTCTCCTCCTTCCCTGACATCTTTGGTCTTTGAAATAAATTGTAATATTTGAGTTTGCTCCTGTTGACATTCCATTTGTGTTATCACATCCCAGATTAACACATATTCAGAACTTATTGCTAGGAAGGGGCTTGCTACTGATAAGAAATGAAACACACTGATTGTAAATGCAATTAATTCCAATAGAACATTAAAGAGCAAAAGGTTTTTTAAGTCCAGTATCTCCTTCTGTACAGTATTTCTGGTGGTCATCTCAGAGGGGTATACAAAGCAAATTCAGACTGTTCCCCATATAAAAGAGAGGGAAATACATTGATAAAATATATCTTTTGTCAGAGTGGATTAGATTATGTTGAGTCAGAATACTTCTACTTATTCTAATGTATGCTCAGAAGATACTGGGTAAACAACCAAAATCGATTACTTGTGGAGCATTTTTAATCATGGTGGAGAATATTTAATCAGTTCTAGGCAAGGAAAATATATTAAGGATACTCTGTAAGAGATTTATTTATGATAGCAGCATAGTATTTGCAGCTTAAATAATGGTGCATATTTTTGCATCCATGTCAAAGTGCTGGCATTTTTCTATGGATAAAAACTGATGTAATATGTTTTGGCCTTTATTTCTGAGAGTAGTTTTAGTATTAACTTTAAATAGCATCAATCTGTAGGAAGTCACATTGGTTGTTGTGATTAATATAAATTCTTTCAAGCTATTTCTCCTGACCCTAGGATCATAGAGAAGTTCAGAGTAGCAATAACAAATATTTTTACTGGATTTATGTTGTTTTACATGTTTCCCGAGTGAATTTTTAAAGAAGTCTAATGTTTTTACTTATTTTAGTAATACTAGTGGCAATCTCAAAGTCTGTATTACAACAAATGTGGTAAAGATTTGTTTGGCTAAACAGGGACAAAGAACTACTCAGGAAGCTTCAACAGCTTTTTGCAAGTGCCCAAATGCCTCTCTCAGCTACGGAGTCTGCTGGTTTTCCTGACTTTCTTTGACAAAATAAATTGCAGAAAGGCAGAGAATAATCTTGAGTGGTTTCCGCACCTATGCACTGATGGTATCTGCAGTCTGGGATAAGCAATTAATAGACTTGAGAATTACTCAGCTCCTTATTTCCCTTGTGTAGAGAGAGGATGTAGAGATTGTCTAGCATGAATGCAAAATCCAGCCCATTACAGAGCCCATTACGAATTAGCAATGTCCAGCAAGAGACTTCCCACATAATCCCCAACCAGATTCTATTATCTATCTTTTTGCTCTGTATGGCATTACTAGATTGATGTGGCTGCTGGCATTCAGTCTAAACAGAAGCTGGGAATTTTTTTCTGAATTTACTCCATTATGACTTAATCCAGTATGATAAAGAATTTGTATCTCTGTGGACTTTGGAAAAATTACTAAGTTACTAAACAGAGATGAAATAGCAGCAAGGGGAGATGAACTGAAGGACCGGAACCTTGGTGTTCATTAATTTCTGTTGTTTAAATGTAGGTTTGAGGTGCTGAAAGAGAGCCTTCTGTCTTAACCAACGTGATGAATAAGACTGCCAAAGATGTGGCTACCACTCATCACCAAGGAGAACACCCAGCATTATCAGATAACAATTATATGCTCTGCCTTCTTTGGATAAATGTTTGAAATGCTTTTGAAAATGTGTTTCACACTATTGCTGACACGTAGGTGTCAGTCTGTTGCTGATGCTCTTGTATTCTACAGCTTGTATGCTTTTCCTGACAAAAGGCACAGTTTCTCTCATGGTAGTGGCCTGTGTTTTCCAGAGTGTTGTCTGGTTTTGCAGGCAGCAGCTGGAAAGGTTGGGCTGTTCCTAGTAAAGGGTGCAATTTAGGGCATTCATTTAGTACTGTCTTGTATAACCACAGTTCTTACAGCCTCGTTTCTAGCTTGTGATAACACCCTAAGGCTTGACTAGTGATGAAAATACCATAAGGCTCTGGAAAAATGAAGGTAACATTACAATGTGTACTGAGATGTTTTATAAACAAGGATGAGCCTGGGAACAGGAGCACTGCTGTAATTGACCATACAGAACAGAAGTAGTGAGGACACTGGCATGTTGCCTTGATGTTCTGGAGTGGTTTGTTTATTTGTTTTGCATTCATTTTTGTTGCTCAAAATAATAATCAGAGCTGCACTGTCAGAAATAAATCAATGCCCTGCAATTTTTATTCAGTTGTAAACAAATTTGCTTTCCTGTAGCAAAAATGTAGCAGCATTTGCATACATAACCACCAGAAAATGAGAGAAAATGTTTTTCACTGACAAAAACTCTCCTCACCTCATTGTTGTTGGTTTCATTTTCAGAAAATCTGGTTTTGCATCTTTTGACACATGGTCTTTCCTCTTGGTCAAGAGAAACAAGGGGTAATTCTACTGTGAAATATATTTATGTGTTGATTATGTCTAGCAGGCAAAGGACTTTAAGAAAGCAGGCTACCACAAAATGCAATTTGCAGAAAACACCAGTTCAGCACTTTGCATAAAATCTATCCAAGTCAAAATGTGTATGGCTTTAGAGTTCCCTTTTTCCTTTGTCAATCTAAGAATGAGCTTCAGTACTTGAGGTGTTTCTGAGTGCCATAGAAACCATAGACAATAAAACTGAGAATCAGTTTTTTTGGAGCATCTATAATGTAGATTCTGTGCTCTCAGGTATGCAAAGCCAGTCAGGGAGAAGTTAGCCAAAATGCCATAGAATTATCCATGCCCTTTCTAACGTGGCATTTCTATGGACTTGGAGAAACCAACATGCTTTTTGAGCAAGTTTTTATAAAGTTTCATAATAACCATTCATGAGAAATGATAAAATATCTAGTATCTAGCTCCAGAGGTACATGGAAAATACTCTGTGCATAATTTCTAATATGCAAGAATTTATAAAGTATCGGTTCACTAAAGTGGAGCATTAATAATATGTGCAAGTAATTATATCACGTCATAAAAAAATCCATTTTTTTCTCCTTTTGTGTTGCTAATTTCTCATAAGTCTCACAAGTCAGCAATGAAATCATGTTTATTAGAAACTGGTGGTAATGTGCAAGCCAGTAAATAATTTGTTAAAGAACCTCAGTGCTGTCAGCATCCTAAATTAACTAATATACCTCTTTAGTGAATATTTTGCCACTTTTTTTTATCCATCAGGAAAAATGCATAAAACCTACTGAGATATGGTGTACTATGCATGAAAGAAATCTCAATAACACATTCATTGGCTTTTTAATTCAACCACGTTTATGAGGCTAGTATAACTCTATGTTGCACTTGAATGTAGCTTATTAATATTGTTTCATCTAGTTGGATATTGAGCTTTACACAGTCCCATAACTGGAGAAACTAGAACCACCTTTGCAATTGACTTTTCCACAATCATTTCAGTTATGGGTTGGGTTGTTTGGGGTTTTTTTGACTGGAGAAGTAAAACTGTTGCCCATGCAATATTAACCACCATTACAAAATGCATGCTGTGATGGTAGTGGAGGGGGGAACATAAGGGACATAAACTTTTCAGTGACACATGACCAGAAACATATGGCACAATGATAATATGGAGGCTATGGAGACGTCAAAAATCCCTGGTTCCATCACTTCTTCAGCACAACTTGTTTTATGTGGGAGAAATATTTTATTTTGGGGGGTACTCAGAAATACCATTGCAAGTTAGAATTATAATTTGCCCATTATAAGAGGTAATGAAAAAATTGCAGTTTTGATAGTTCCCCGAAAACCACTGTTCTTTGAAAAATGTCAGGAAGAAAAAAAAGGGAGAGTTAAATTTTTATGTTCCCCGTAGATTAATCTTGATGGAGACAGATTTTTAATTTTTTGTATCTGCCTTTGGAATTGTATGGATTAAATCAGGATGCTGCCCAGTGGTTCAAAGAAAATATAGGCGTATTCTTTCAGAAAATTACAAAATGTAGTTAGCAGAATGCAAAATACTTAATAAAATATTCAACTACCTTCAGTTTAAACAACAAATATTTATTTTGATTTTTTATTGAATATGATAAATTTTGATGATATAAAAATATTTGACATTCAAAAATCACATCTTCAAAGACTTTGCAGAACATACAGAAAGGCAGTAGAAACCTGTTTGTACTGATCTCCATAAAAATAGAATGATGCTCCATTCTGTATAGGAAGCCTTTCCCTTGGGAACTGGGAGAGAATACTGTTAATCAAATATGAAGAAGTCTGGTGTTTGATGCAAAATAAGATTGCATGATTTTCTCCCTTTTTTTTCCTACCCAGCATAATTTATAGTCCTGTGCAATCTCACTGAAAGAAAGTTAAGAAAATTTGGAGTTGAAATCTCAACTGCTCTGAGTTGCTGAAAATGTAATTTTCATTTTTATACCATGAACGAAGAGTGGACCCAGAAAGAGAGATTGCTTAGAACTTATTCCAACTAACATGCAATTTCCTGTTTGCATTTTAAAACCATCTAGGCATTTCTTGAAATATAGTGTAGTGTGATTATTAGTCATTGATCATCAATACTAGTTATAAGGCACCTGCTTTAATGTAATTTTGTGGAATTTATAAAGCATGAAAAGGAATAAGATTTCTAAAACAAAGTCACTGAGGAAAACTGCAAGGATACATCTCCATTCCCTTTATTTCATTTTGCTTACAAATTGCATTTTATATGTGTTAATAGAGATTTCATTTACTTAAGTACAGCAATGATCACCTAGGGCATTCCAAGCTCTGACTACTTAAGAAGGGGACAGAAGGTCAGGTTCTGCAGAAAAACATTTTCCCTTTGTCATTGTAAACTGAATGAAAATGAATAAAGAGAGGAAGGGGAAAGTATTGCCTTACTTTGCAAGATTAGCAAGAATCTATTGTTTCTGTAGAAAATTCTCACTTACTTTGAGCTTTTGCCTTCTTTTGTCCTGTGAAGCTATGTCCTACTTCCTCTTATGATTCTTCAGGTCACCAAAAGGCACCAAAAATGAGACAGGAACTTGGATGCATACAGTAAGACCAGTGTGCTAAAATTAATGGCATTCACAGAGAGGAAAGGTGCCACAGGCAGCAATGGGAATAAAAGGCTATTTGCCTTCCTTTAGCAGGAAGAAAAGCCCTGCAGCCTAAAAAATGTGCTGCTGCTGCTTTTCTTTATATCCTTTTTTCCCCCCTCTTTTCCTTTGTCCTTCTCCTCTGTGGGAGGCCAAGTGGACACAAGGTAGAATGTTGCTCCAGAGTACAGGAGCCCTGCCAGGAGTTCAAGGAGAATTCTTGGTCCAGGCATAGTTGTGAGCCCACCCAGATCCCTGTTTCTCACTGGGAGGAGGTAGAACTCCAGTATATGGGCCTATTTTGCTCTATGTGGGATACAAGCATACAGTGCAGGGACTGCAATTATCCTCTGAGCTATTGATTATTCCACCCTGCTCTTTGTACATGTCTAGAAATACAGAAGAGTCCAACAAATACCTGGGTCCTTGCCTTCCCTTCTTTCCCCTTTTCCCGCTTGCCTTGCCTTCCTTGCCCCATTGTACAGAATGAACTGTATGATATGGAAACATGGAAAATAATGAAGTTATTGCCATCCCAGACAGCAGTTTGTTATCAATATCCTAACTTCCAAGCTTTTCTGCTTGGTTTCTTTTCTATTTTCAAGCTCTTTCTGTTTGTTTTTCAGTGTGTTGTTTTTCCTCTCTGATACCAATTGTCCAATAATGCCCAGCAGAAGACTGGCAAACGTTTCAGCTTTCAAGGCAGGCTCTGTGACAAGCTATTAGCTGTTCTTACCCACTGTACAAAACTACAGAAGCTATAGTTATGTACTGCAGCCACAAATATTGCAGCTGATTTCCAAGCCCTAATGATAAGCCAATCCATGAATTACAAAAGTAACAATATTGTTCCTCACTCCTAAAACAGTCTGAGAAACCACAAATCACCTTAGGAACAGCTGTCAATGGCCTAATTGGTAGTACAAAAGCAAGCAACTGAAATCTGTAAGGTATCCAGGAAAAAAAACCCCTTGTATAACATTATTGACAAATTCAATAATTTAAAGAGGATGAAACATGCCAAAATCGTTGGCAAAATTGATCTTTTGTATCTGCTTTCTGTTTCTCTAAAACCATGAGGTACAACTAGGTTATATCTTCAGGGTTTCTTCTACAAACCTAGGTTACTCCCCTCCCCCAAATACGCCACATGCAAAATTCTCACTTGTTTGCAGAAAATATTTTGCCTTGGATTCTTTGCTTGGTTGTTCTTTTTTAGCTGAATGTTTTGAATGCCATTAGATGGTCTTCCAAATTCCCATGGGCCAACCAGCTACTTGATGATAACCTCCTTAGGCTGAGTAACACAGATGTGACAGAATATGGCTACAGGATATGCTTGTATGAGACACAGTGGCCCCTGTAGTGAGCTCAGGGGATTAAGGACAAGCCTTTCCTTTTTTTAAAAATTAATTTTGAAATTTTGATATTTGAGTTTCAAAAGTAGATAGTGAATGATGGTTCACAATAAGAGGGCTGGGTAGAGCAGTTGTTCACAAGGTGAGGAAACTGCATTCTGCTGTTCAGGTTGAGTAGCCATGCATTAGGTTTTGGCATTGGATCTGTCCAATCTGGCCTGAAGGTAATGGAGGATGCTCCAGATCTTCCTCACTTTTTAAATCCTAGCTGGGTTATTTTACCCTGAATGTAAGCATCCTCTCTGCCAAGCCCTACCCACACCAGTGTTTCCTCTTTTGGTTGTGAAAATATCGGGAGGCACATCCCACTGCTATTTCAGATGCGCTATATCAGATGTCTTTCCCAGCCAGTTACTTCAGTTCCTTAAAAGATATGTTTGGGAAGAACACTGGAGGAATATCAGCTGACAGGCTCTTTGCTCATAAGCAGTATGTCAGGTGGTTATTGTTCAAGGTTCAAAGAGTAATTTTTACCTTTTTATCATGCCTTTCTTGTCTCCATTTTGAACTGCTTTACAGCTTGTATTACAAGAAGAATGATATAGGTTTACTGCTTTATTAGATTTGGAAGACATATTCATTATTGCTAATAATCTAATTTTTGAAAAAATATTCTATAAATATGTAATTGTTGAAAATTAATTCCCTTAACATATTCATAAATATTAAGGTTTCCTTCCATACATTACTAGTAGAGAAAAGAAAATGTAAAACTTTTACAGAATTTAGTTCTTTCTTTTGAGATGATAACACCAAAGTGTATTAGAAGAATGTTGAAGGATATTTCAAAATCAAATGTAAGTAGTGATATTCTCATCTTGAATTGCGAATCCCTCACAGCAGACTGAAAAAGTTTAGTTACGGTTTGAATAAAGAAACTCAACTGAGGGAGATGGTTACATCACAGGCACACAGCTAAATGCTAAACAGTTTCCCCAGCCTCTCTGTTCACTCTTCAGTCGTTTTGCTCAGAATCCAGATACCAGGTTGCATAATGTTGCTCAATCCTCTTCAGGCTGGTTCATCCTCTTTGCCATGCTCACACTGGGGCCCCACAATCATTAACAGACTTGATAATGACTTCACACTCAGCTTTAGTTAAGACACATCCTCAAGGCAGGCTGCAAAGGAGGAAGTGCTGATCTCCTCTCTCTGGTGACCAGCATTAGGACACAAAGAAATGGGATGAAGCTGCATCAGGGTAATTTCAGACTGGACATTAGGAAAATGTCTCACCCTCGCTGTGAGAGGCTGAATCACCAGGCTTCCCAGGAAAGTGGTGACACTTGCCTGAGTTCAAGGTGCAGCTGGATGACACTCTACCCATACTGTTTACTTTTTGATAGTCCTGCAGGGAGGAGGGATTTGGACTTGATGAGCCTCGTGGTTCTTCCAACTCAAGATATTCTATGATTCTATGTAATACTGAGATTATTGATTTCATCATGGTGCTAGCCAGGCAGTACCACATTTGCCTAAAGTTAGAGTTACAGGGAAAGCTCTTGAAGAAGTAGCCATGGAACCAACAGAAGGAACTTGTGTTTGATCAATACTTTGATTGTAGGGATGTAGCATTTACGGGATAGCCTCAAAACAGTACATACTGAATTGCAGAAAGACAAGCCTGAGTCTTCTCTAAAAGCAAACTCTGGTCTCTTCTGGTGAAAGCCCCATGACTGCCTTCATTCCTAGAAAGCCAACCCTAATTAACTCCCACTTTGCAGTTCCCATTATCAGAGATAGTATTCCATTCTAAACTTCCTTTCCTTTTTGAATGGACTCTTCTGTCTTTTATGCCTTGCTGTTAAGACAGACATTCACAGAAGAGAGAATCTTTTCTAGTTCTGGTTCCCAACCCCACAGAAGAAATACAGACAGAAGAAGCCTGTGAAAACTCTGCTTGGTATGTGATATTGAGGTATTCTTTACCTATACGGTTTCTTAAAATTTCATGTGAGCTCTTTCATAATGAGCAAACTGTGTGAATTAGAAGTACAACATGGTCAATTCTGGATGGATTTTTACAAGAAAAGAAGAAGCACATTCCTGGTACAAAATCAATTCCTTGTAAATTCTACTTTTCTTCCGAAGCATGGAGCATATTAAAGCCCTTTTAAAAAAGATCCCTAAAGTGGCCTTACTTTGATTTCTTATAACACTTCAAGAATCTGATTTTGTAAATTCTAGAACACCCGATAAATTTGGTTGATGGGTTTAAGCATTTATGTAACTGCTTCAGGTTTTTCAGGTTGCTTCCAACTTTCATTACATGAGGGTAATTAAATACTTCATAGAAGGGAAGTAGAGTGCTGTTACAAATTAACTGGAAAACAAACAGCGATAACCAAGTACACTTACTAAATACTAAGATACCTTGCACTGTATCAATCTTTTCTACATTTTCCTCAGGACTATCACAATTGCAAATGTTTTCTGCATGAAAAAATCTTAGTGACACATCTAGGGATTATCTGAATCCTTCTTGTGCAGTAGAAAAAGGGACCATATGCACCACAACAATTTTCAGGAAAGGTAATACATACTTCAACATTCAATAGCTTGAACATTTAACAGTAATTTCTGGGCTTTGTAGATGATCAAAATTCCACTTTGAAAAATGTTCTAATTATTTTTAATTTTCAGTCCCCTAAAGAGATTTGGATTTTTTCCTTTCCAGAGTAGAGTACACAAACTGTGATGACTGCAGTCCCTCCTTTGCCAGTTTTTTGACTTGATGGGAGTTCTAATATTTCATTTTGAGAAGATTTGGTTTAAGCCATTGAGAGTATTTATAGGAAAAAATAACTCTTACCTTAGAATAAATTTCCTGTGGATTTTATTAGAATGTAACACATTTTGTACCAGACATCAGCGAAGTTTGGCAGGAGCATGTCTCACATCTTATGTGTGGCTGGGATAGGTTGGAGCTATGGCAATTCTGCCTGGCTTTGCATACAAGAGTCTAACCATATGATACAATGGAGGAAGCACTGCTTGCACAGATAATATTGCTCCCTCATTCAGCTTTTTTCTTCCAGTGTAACCTCCAAATGAGGGTACAGCTAAGTGGGGATGATTTAAGACTGTTTCATTGAAGATGTGGCTCTGTAAATGTGTCTATTTATGTTAATCTGATCCCAGAAGTTCATAAAGAGTAAGACTATCCCATATCCCAAGAATCTCAGACACATTCAGTCCTTTCTGAATCATAGTCATCAATGATGCAGCAAAGTCTTGGTCACTTTGGTCACATTAATACAACTGCACAATCTGTGCATACTCAAATGGGAATAATTAAGTATGAACCAAGAGCTTTTCTGGCCAGCTCCAGCATGTCCCCTTTTGAATATGTTAAATGTAGCAGAAATATATGTATGAGGAAGAAAAATAGCTTTAGGCCAGAGAAAAAGACTACATCATTCATTCTTTCCCATTTTTCTGAAATGTGAGACACTATACACATATATGTTTCAATTTTCAGACCAACTACTGCTTCTTGGGGTGAAAAACAGTTTGTCAGAGACAGGATATTGGCAGCTTTGACTCATGTCCCCTAATACAATCAAGAAACAAAGCTGAGCCAGATGAGGGGACCTACACCAATGAAAAACCTAACTTTGATTGTTGGTATTTGCATTTGTTTCCTCCTTTGAGCTAATTTATCTTAGTAGAAAACCCCTCTAGCCCTCTAGCTGTAAATCATTTTTTGCTAGGAATCCACTTCATTTTCGTTGTCAAGGTAGATTCATTTTCCTGAAAAATTTTATTTTTGCCTTGTATTGTTACAATTCACAAACTAGTACACATTGCTTGCTTTTTATCACCACCTTATTACAAGTGGGTTTTTTCCTGTTAGCATTTGGCACCAATAGTTATTAATTTCCATCTTCTTCAAATAACAGTTGACATGTTCTGTATTTTTATTTGCCTGTACCTTAATTCTCCTTCACTCTGTGTTACTTTGTGAAATAGCATCAGGGTTGTAAAGTAATCAGGAGTTTGTAATGCAGCTGTCAACATCACATAATGAATTTGCCAAGTCCTGTTGAGGCTCTACCTGTTTGACAGCATGTCTATAGTATTTTCAGCACCCTCATTGGTCCTTATGTTAGTAAAGCCCTAGTAGAGAAACACAGTGAAATCCCTTACTGCATAACTACTGGGCTGAAATTTCCTCTGCAGTCTGTAATCATTAGCACAAAACCATGGTGCATTTTCTGGCTAAAGAGTGGAATGAATTCCAGGAGACCTTATCTCAATCTTTAGGTCTTTTACAGGCTACTTAATAACTTTTGGCATGTCTTCTTTGTATCTCGAGATTTATCTGCTGAAATGGAATAACTGCTTCCTTTCTTTCTCTGATCTCTGCCTTGTTTATTCAGATAGAAATACCTGTATCACTTATATCTATGCAAAACCTTGCACAAAGAATCCCAAGATCTCTGTCACAGGAAGTGTGAATGATACAGTGTCTGTAATTTTTTTATATTGCACCTGAGCCATAAAGTATTCTAGGCACTGATTAATAATAATCTTTAGAAAACTTGTCATGAAATGTTAATCATGTAGGTAATCTTCTGGGTCAGTCAAGGTTAATCTAAAATGCACTTATTTGTAAGGACATGATTCCCTGTAACTCAAACCACTCTAAATGCAGGCTGCTACAGCCTATTCTTCTTCTCTCCTGCACAAACCATGTGAGAACATTGTCCTCCAGCTCTGCTCTTCTGTGCATAGCTGGTCTGATACAAACACAACTACCCCAAATGCTGTTAGATCAGTTGGGCCATGGTAGAAAGATAAGCTTGTAGTTAAAGAACATGAGTCATATTGCCTCATGTGTCTTATTTAATCTTATTTTATGCGCTGTCACACCAATAAACATCTTTCCGGCCACACAAGGAAGTCTGATGTCTGATGTGACATAACTCTTGTGGGGAAAAAATGTCTTTTGTGATATAACATTCTGCTTTCTCTCAGTGAAAAATATTTCACCAAATAATGACCCTCTCACCTGTATTTCACTGGCAGCCACCATCCAAATGCTTATAAACACCTCAGTGAAAAAAAAAAAAAAATCAACTGTATATATGGTAGAAAGGATTGCACAAATACAGATGAATCACTTTTTCTTCTAAGTTTTATTGCAGTTAGAAAACATGCTGTGTTAAAGCTTCTGACACTGTAGCTTGCAGTTTGATATTATTTAGAAAGTTCTGAGCTATTTTCCAAAAGTCAGTTTTAATTTAGGTAATTTTCTCAAGTTCTGAGTAATAGCTTCAAAAATTAGTAAATTAGTCATAATATATTGAAAATTAATATTCTGTGTTAAAAATATTTGGATCATTTGAAATTATATTCTTTCATATGGCAGAAAAAATATTTTGTAGATAAAAATGTCTTATATGTAAGATTGCTTTGGATAATTTCTCTTTGAATACTTTTTGTGCTGAAAATTTTGCTGAGTAAATACAAACATACACTACAGAGATACTCTGCTGCTAAAAAAAGAAAAGAGTCTTTGTGCTATTTTGTTGTTTTTGAAATACATTTACTTCTTTGCACCGTATTGAGCCTTGTGAGAATATACTTGTAGGAGGTTTCAGAGTGCTAATCTCAGTGCCTGTTCTTTCCTTACACTGCCCTACCAATCCATCAACAGAAGAATATTCACTAATGTTTCCTTCTCTTTGCTTTACTTCCCCCAGCCCCTAACTGACTTTATTTTCTTTACATTCTTGTTTGTTTGTTTGTTTATGTAGTAGCATTCAGGCATGGGAACAGGCTGCTCAGGGAAGTGGCAGAATCACCATACCTGGAGGTATTCAAAAGGTGTGTGGATGTGACACTTGGGGATATAGTTAATTGGAGAACAAAGTGCTAAAGGTTTGATTCAATTATCTTAGAGATCTTTTCCAACCTTAATGATTCTATGATTCATGAAAGATTGCTCAATTTTTCTCTCCTGTTCCTCCCTACACCTCAAATTGTGCAGATGTAGAGAATATATCCCTTGTTATCAACCCAAATTTGTGTATGTATTGAAAATAAAAGTGAAAAAGCATTCCACTGTCCCTGAACAACTGTTAAAAACATTGTCCCTTATAGTGTTTTTTGTCTGCTGACTGCCACTTCTCTGGAACAATTTTAACAACTCACATCAGAGCAAGACTCCTCGAGAGCTCAGATCTTGTCAGCAATCTGCTTATTGCACTTAGCTCCACCAACCAGATAAATTCAGCATGAAGAACTCTAGCTGAGATAGATGTGAACCTGTCCAGTAAACAGGAAAAAAAAAAAAAGCCAGGACTCTTCACACAAATGTAAAGGGATTCATTCTCAGGGTAAGCAGACACCTATTACTTGCTGCAGATTTATTTTAAAGAAATGTAGGCCAAAATTTGTCCCCTGGTTACAGGTTCATTACACAATTATTTTTGTTTCATGACTCCGGTGGGGACATAGAGGTGGAAGAGAGAACAGAATTTGACCCAATTAGTATGTGCCACTAATGAATATTATATTAAAGTGCAGGATGAAATCTCGTCTGAACAATAATTTCGGGGCCCAGAACTGAAAATGTTCTCTGGCAATGTTATGGATAGGTGTGGGGGAAGGGATGAGGGAGAGTAGGAAGAACAAAGACAAAGTTTGATTTGAGATGGAAGATACCGTATATTATGTCACAATCCCTAGTGAAAGTGAGAGCATCCCAGTCCATGCTGGTATCCGTGCAGCACATGACAGACCCAAGGGGCCAGATTAGCACCCTCTTAGGTTACATGGAGATGGAAAGGAGGCCCCAGGAGAAACATTCTAGGCTTGGACTTCTAGGTGAAGTAGATATTTTGATGATAGTCACAGAATAATACTTTATTTCAAATGGAAGATGGATTAGTTGATGTCTCAGGTACTTCTTAATTTGTTTTCTAAAGGAAACATAGTTTATGTAATTACACTATTTGTCTGTCAGTTCCAGACTAATATGTTCTGGGACATGGCTTGTTTCAACCAAATCTGACAGACAAGAGATGTCTCAAGACTAATGATGTTGCTAACAGGTGATTGTTCTGTGTGTTAAGATTTGTTATGTGTTTGTATGTTTGTTTGCTTGTGGTTCGGAGGGGGTTGTTTGTCTGCTGTTGGTTTTTGTTTATTTTGAATCAGAGATCATGCAAAGAAGAAAGAGTTTGAGGTTAAAATTTCAGGCAAGAGACACAGAAGAGTTTGGTTAATAGTTGAATTCAGAAAGGGAGGGCTAAAGAAGGGAAAATTATCAGTATTAGATGATGTCTCATGTTATTTCTGAGGTAGGTGTCTGATACGTTCATAACCTGAAATCTGAAGAACCTCCAACTCCAAAACTTCCCTTTAACTTTAGATTTGACCCTCCCATTTCATACTTGTGACTGCAATTCTTGTTCAAAACCTGAAGATAAAGGTATAAAGACTTCATATGGTGCTGCATAGGATTTGACACAGCAACAATGCAGAAATTATTTATAAATCTTCGTGTAGCTGTCTAGCTTTTTTTCTGCTGCACATCTAGTGAGTTTTACTACTCTGACCTTGTCTTTGGCACTGTAGGACATTGCATCATAGGGGAAAAAATCTCTTTTTTCTTTCTTTTTTTCCTCTCTGGTCCTTCCCTATAGCAAACCCATGTTTCAGTGATTGGCAGCTGCTTCCAGGAGGTAGTAGCAGATAGGCTTGGAGACATGGCCAGCATATCAGCACAGAGGAAACAGCCTGCTGCAATGGGTTTTTTTCTTTGCAGGCTGATAGGATTTGCAGGGCTAGGAAGGAGCTGGTGTTTCGGTAATTCTAAAAATTGTTGGAAAGATGAATAATTTAATCCAGAACAGGCCAACGGTATTGAGAGGTTAGAAAGACCTCTCCATTTGAGTGTTTTCATCAGTTCCTAGATGAGAAAGCACATTTAGCTGAGCTGGGTGAGCAGGTGACAGTTCCCTTCCCACCTGGCTGCCAGGCCCAGCACTGCTGCTGGAGCTGGTGCCAGTCACAGCTCTTTGCCTGGACAGCAGCTGAAGCCTACAAGGCAATTGCTGCCTGCTGTTTTGGTCAGGTGTGGTACATTCTACATTCTGAAAAGTGGGCCAGTGCTTGTCTGCAGCCCAGCTCTGCAATAGAAATTAGTACCTTATAAGGAGGCTTTGAATCTATTACAGGTGCTTGCATGCAAGTATTGGTATGCAGCCAAAATAAAGTTCTGCTATAGGAAATTTTATTGCTATAGGAAGTTTTAGGTATATGCCATTTGCTGATAAAAGGTCTAAGGTTCTTGTAGATATGTTGAATTGCTAGAACCCTTTCATTTAAAAAATGCGTTTAGAAAGCTGCAGCACAGGGAGGAGGTCCTTTAAAACTTATCTGGATAAGATTTTTGGAAGAAATAGAAGCTGTCTTTTTAAAAAAGTAAATCTGTTGTAGCCCTACCTACATGTTTCCACTTATATCCTGATTTTCTTTGCATTGGCCTGAGTTAACTCTGCCCCCTACAGCATTCATCCTGTTGATATAGACAATGGAAAATTTTGTAGATTGCTCTAAAGGAGTTCCTCTGAGTCTTGATAGGATGGGCAGTGAATTGAAGAAAATTGTAGCCTGAACCATGGTAAGGTAAAATCATATTATCATATGCATGACTTGCATCTATTGCTAATTATGTAAGTGTGATGTTTGTAATTTCAGTCATCCTTGCTGCTGTAGTCATCTGGGTATGGAAGCAAAGGGCCTTGACAGGAGCAGGTGTTTGGGTAATTCTGAAAATTGTGTGGAAGAGAAAGAAAGCAGTTTAATCCAGCTCATACAGCCAATTGGAACTGCTGATCTAGTACAGAACTGATTGATTTTAATGAGTTGAATTACCTTTCAATTAAATTGGTTGATATGCTTGTGGTTGTTTTAACAAAACCAGGGGGAGGGTGGGTTTGCATAGATCTAACCTGGAAATAAACTGGAACATGAAATCTGGAAAACAGTTCTTTACTGTTTTCAAATTAGATTAATAACCAATGGTTATTAATCTAATTTGAAAAGAGTAAATTCACTAGGGACTGATATTGTATTCTTAGCTTGTTACTTTGCCTGAGTAGAATTTTTATGAAAACACAAAAAATTTATAGTCATTAGGTTACACTTTCCCACTAGCAATTTTTTCTGCTTGGGGACAGCAAGCAACAAAGGCTTTGCAAGCATAGCTTGTTCATATGATTTTAACAGATTTTTTTTTCCAGGCTTCTTTTTAGCCTTTTCTCTCTTATTCCTAGTAAGAGTAGGACTGGGATAATAATAATGTTGGCAGTAGTAGTAAGTAGCACACCTACATGTCAAAGAGGGTGTTTGGAAAGAGGAGCAAACTCTCTTTATAGCCTGGAGACTAAAAGCAACTTTAGGACTCCATTTTCTGGCTGTCCTGGATAGGCAGAAAAGTTCCTCTGGCAGTTGAGAAGGTCTGCTGGTAGTGTAGTTAGGGAAGGTAGGATAAATTAACCCTATCAAATAGCTATCATATGTTTAAAAAAAAAATCTTAATCCAGTACCTATGGGGGAATGAGACAATGTCTTGTACTCAAGTACAATGGCATAATGATTCTGTTATAATATTAAGGGATGGGGAGCAAAGCAGGTGGCAACTGCAGAGTGACACTAACAACTTTTCTTTATGCATATTTGCAAGCAGCAAAACCAAGAAAGAACAGAAGGATAAAGAAAAGGTTGAAGTGCTTCAGATACCGCTATAGAAATAATGAAAAAATTCTTATGCAAAACCAGCATAAAGCATGCTCTCCTTATTTACAGCACATGCAATTTTTCTAAGAACACTAAGAACATATACACATACATATTTATACATGTGTACATATACACCTGTTGGGATATGATATATCTGAAGAAACACAGAGGCTCTTTTCTTTTCCTTTCTGTCCTGTTCTTCTGACTGAATGTTTGCATTTATTCCAGTCCTTTGGGAGTAGGTGCATCTATGAGCATATAGAATTCCTAAATGGGAATCAGTATCTGCAGCTGAAGTTCAGTTCAGCAAGCTTCTAATCCTATGTGAGCCCAAAACTGCTGGAGCTGGGATGTGCCGTTACATTAAATCTCAGAGCCTTCCTGTGTGTCCTACATGCAGCAAGAACGCATAGGTCTCATTCTTGATCCAGGTGTTTCAAGGTTGTATTGACAATCCTGGAAATACCTAAATTTCCTAACTGAAGAAACTAGAAAGTTATTAGAAAGAAAACTGCAAATCCCTTCTACTGGTGAGTTAAAAGTATATAATATTGCATATGATATTGATGGTTCTGGTTTTTGGTATTTTGTTATGCTCTTTTTTTATAGTAATATTCAGGTAAGGATTTTGAAATTGTCTTTCAAGTTTTAGAAGAAGATGCTGTGATTTATGTTCTTACCAAACCTCTGCTATTGTTCAGTTGATTTTTCCAGTGTTTCACAAAGATGTATAGATTTATTATTATCTATTAATAATAATAATGCTCAATTATGGATTGCGATGTGAGTTTTTCCTTTATCTTTAGAATTTTGACATGAAAAAATTAATTATCTGTCTGGCTTCTGGCCGATACTTTGCAGTAATACACCTTAAGTCCAATCATAAGGATATTTTAAATTTTCCTTTTGATCAGATGGAAGTAGAGCTCACTGTAGATCAAGTGATTAGCTGAGGGCTCTTCTATAATTTTCTCAGAAATTTGTCTGGATGAACTTTACCATTCAAAGGCTATTTTCAGTTAACTGGATTCAAGTGTAGACCTCTACTTCAGCATCTCTTTTTCTGAATAGCTACACAAGTGTAGTTCTGTAGCAGGGGGAAAAAAATCTGCAGATGCCAATGTATCAATCGTACATATTCAGAGGCACCTATTTTCAAAGGACTGGAATACATGCAAGCACTTGCCTGACGGTAAATATTGACCAGGAAACTGAAATGTTGTTCTGAGCTCCAGTAAATATTTCTTGATGCACTGTGTGAGAAAGTTTTCTCGTCTATACCTAATATAGCTTTAACAGAGTGTGTGGGCAATTAGCGAGGTGGCTTTTCACAGTGTGAAAAAGGAAAGTCCTTTTTTCTGCTGAAACACGTTTGAGCTAAATAGCAACACGCATCAACTTCTACTAAAAGAGATGGCAGCGGACTATAGAAACCACCCTAGAAGGTCCTTTTATTTCACGAGAGAAATCCCAGATGCCAGGGGTCTACGAATGTGGGCATCTCAGCGACCCTGTCCATCGGGACCACAGAAGCGATTTGATTTCTGAGGTCTGGTGCTAGCTGAGCCGCTGCGGCGGCGGGGGCTTCCAGGCGGGATTCGGACCTGGAGCGGAGCCGAGCCGGGGCTTTCGCCTCCTGGTCAGGCGAGGTGCGCTCCTGGCTGCCCCGGCGAAAGGGCCGGCAGCTCGGTCCGGCTGCGCCCGAGAGCACCGGGAGCCCCTGCCCAGGGAGGGAGGGAGGGAGGGGACGCGGTGACGGCGAGGTGCTGCGGGAGAGGCCGGCGCGCTCGCCCCGGCGGCCGCGGCACCGCATTCCCCGCCGGCCGCGGCCGGGCCGGGCGGGGTGAGGAGCCCACCCCACACCGGGATGGGCAGGGCAGGGCAGCGAGCGGCGGCCCCGGGAGCCTCCGCCGTGAGGAGATCGGACAAAGGCTTCCAGGAGAGGGAGTGGCAAGCGGCCGCCCAGCCCTCGGCGGGCTGCGGGCGGGTCGGTGCCGCCGGGACGGGGGGAGAGCCGACGAGACAACTTCCCCAGGGGTACGGGGGCCGCAGGAGGGCGGCGGCGGCAGCTCTTGTCGAAAGGAAGGGGCTCTCCCGTGCCGCTGGCTGCCTCCCCCAAGGTGGCTGCGGGGAGGGGAGGCGGGGGAGGAGCCGGGCTCATCCCCGGGCGGGCGGCGGCCCCTCCACTGCGCCAACCTGCAGGCGGGCTGGAGGCGGCAGCCCCGCCCGGCCTCGGCTGCCGGGGCCGCGCCGCCCCTCGCCGCCGTCCCGGGCAGAGCCGCAGGCAGCCGCTTCCCGCTGCGTCGGTCCTGGGCTGCATCTTGCTGGCGGCCAGGGCAACAAGCAGCGGCATCTTGGAGCGTCTTCTTTCCCGAGTGCCCCTTCATCTCTCCCAGCCCGCTCCTCTCTCGTACCTGCAGCCTTTCTTTCTCCTTCCACTCCTTCCACCTTATTTCTGCTTGTCTCTCCCTTCTCTTACCATTTTCTGGTTTTAAGGGCTTTTTTTTTTTTTTATTTCCCTCTCTTTCTCCTGCCCCCATCCTGTTCCCTTTTGGACCATCTTCGTTTAGTGCTTCTTAATTTCTTGATTTCTTCTGATTTTTTCCCTTGGACTTTGCCTTGTCATGTCAAGATGGAAGTCAGGCATGACTGGCTCTCCTCATCCCCCCATGAGGGATTCGAGCAGATGAGGCTGAAGAGCAGACCCAGGGAGCCTTCCCCAAGCCTCACCAGAGTAGGTGCGAACTTCTACAGCACTGTCAAGCAGCAGGACTACAGTGCCAGTGTCTGGCTGAGGAGGAAAGACAAACTGGAACACGTAAGCCAGCTTCTTTTCCTCCCCATTTTTTTTTTTTTTTTTTAATAATTTCCAGACCTTTGTACAGGTACTCTCTTAGGTTGTCTGCCAGCTGGGACTCCAGAAGAAAGGTATTGCTCCAGGCATGGCATTTTCCAAATGATAGAGAAAGGAGCTATTAGAGGTCCCACAGTGGTCAGATCTGAGGTAAATGGGATGTCAGTACTGCTCCAAACTACATGCGAGTCTTCTTCTAACTGGAAATATTTCTTAACCTTTTTGGATGATTCCTTCTTCTACTCCAGCAAATTCAGCACTGATGTGGGAGGAGAAAGATTGGGATGGTGCATATGGAGGTTAGAACATTTATCTCACAGTGATTATAATGTAGTTCTAGAATAGCTAGAAGAAAATAGCTGGTGCTTGGGGTTTTGTTTGTTTTGGTTTATTTATTTATTTTAATTTTAGATGTGATTTTTATTCTCCTCCTCCCCCATCTTTTTCTTCTCCATGCATGGGACTTTGAACGTTTGCTACCTATGTGGAGTAGAGATTTCCTTCAAGACTTTTCTTGCTGCAGCAGTACTACATGACATAACTGTGTTTGAGGCCACAATAGGGCTGATACTGTGGATAGCTCTAGTGAATATTTTATGAGAATTTAAGGTGCTTCAAAGTGTTCCTGTCTCAGATGATGTTTGAAAGCATTTTTCATGTTACTTGTAACAGTAAGGAAATGGGTTGAGATGACCTGCATACTGTGTAAGTTTCCTGAATAGCTTATTAGGTGAAACCCATTGTTAGAGTGTACAGTACAATCAAGACAGAAAAGTGGCTGCATCTACAGAGATGCAAAAGAATGTGGATGGGCTTGCATAATGCAACAGTCTGCTATTCTTTACACTAGTGAGTAATTTGCAATCACAGTCACATTGACTTCAAGAAGCACAGGAAAATATTTCTTATGATACAGCCACCTCAAGTCTCTTTGAATAGAAATGGTCTGATTAGAAGGATAAATTGCCTTTATTACATGAAAATCCTAGATGGCATAGTAGATTCCTTTAAAGATAACCTGAAAGAAGGTCCTCTACCAACTATTTCATGGACTGTAACCCTCCCTTCCCCCCAACCTGCAAAATATTTTATCCCTCTTAGAGAAATCTTAAACTTGAGTTGTTTATACTTCTGGGGAAATGACAAGAACTGATGATCTGTTGGAAAGATCACATTTCAAATGTTGAGGAAAGTATTGAATTCTGTCTGCCTTTTAACACAGTTTTGTGATTCTTCACACTGACAACAAAGCTTCACAGTAGTAAGCTTGTAAGTGGAGTATTCTCCCATTGTCAATCAAGAATAAAGGTCAGTGCCTTATCTCAGAACAGCTAAAACATGGAAAGCACAGAAATCTGAGCTGTAGCTTTTGTAACAGATTTTGCTACATGTCAATATCTATGATCAAATGAATAATTATTAATTGTGGGGGGATTAATCTGTCAACAGTTTGATATCTGGTAGCTGAATGGTCAGATACCTGTATGTTAAACCTTATCACAATATTAGCAGAAAGAAAGAAAATAGGCATTAACTTGTTTGAAGATTGGAAGTGCAAAACCTTTATTTTGTGTGTGATTTTGTTGCTGGGTTTTGGGGTTTTTTTGTTATTCTTGGGGGTTGTTACTATTTTTGTTAAGTCAGTATTTTGTCACGATAATAGACTTCAATATCCCTGCAGCATTTGTGTGAAAAGCTTTCTCTGTAATCTGTAATGCATGTTCTTCTGGGGGTTTCCCTTACATTTGATCCAGTTATTTTCACTCCCACACCCTATTTGAACAATGCAAAGAGAAAAAAATTGGATCATTGATAATCCTTGCTTGCCCTAAAATATTTATTTAATTTACATTTATTGTGACTAGTCCACAGTACACTGATAAGCTAACAGTAGATACATGAAAACACTTTGTTTTATGGTTTAAGGCAACTGCATTACTCATGAGTGTTGTAACAGACAAGCTATTGCATGAATATAAATAAAATGTCTATTTATTTATAAATTCTATTTTGCTTATACAGTTTTAGAGCAAGGCTGTTATTTTTTCTTTTCAGATGAATCTTTGAGGTTTTTGAGTGTTCTCTTGCTAAAGAAGTTATTTCCTACACTCCACTCTTCACTCCAAGAGACAAACCAATTACTTGGAGATGCATCATTTTGAATGGGATACTCATTGACATATGATAGCTTATGGCCAGTATTGCATAATGAAGATATTCGCATTCTCCATCCACCTCACAAAGTTTGAATAACATTTCATTACAGCTCCCTCTGAGATAATCATGTTACTTGATACCTACAAAGAAAATCAAAATACAAGGAGTGAGCATTCATGGAGGCACTGAATTTAAAAGTATATCATCACAGACTTGATGCTGCACAATGACAAGTTAGGGCAGAAGAGGGGAATATAGTGAGTGCTAGTCAGGATACGCATGAACAGATTTTGAAGTTTCATATCTACTCTTTCAGCATTGTGGAGGGGGGTGGGGTTTGTTTCATTGAATTGATTTCTTAAATTGATTTCAATTGTAACAGGAATGAAATTGGGCAGCATATTTTGTTCATTACTTACATTAAGACCTTGTAGGCCACAGTAGGTATTTTATTTTGACTTTTGTTGAAGTGAATAGCCTAACTTAATCACATGCAACACTTACAGTAGTCCACATACAGTTTGATGGGTTAAAAAAATCTTCTGAAGCCAATTTTTATCAATTTTTTTTACGTAAGAAGAATCTCAAATACTGAAACAGTTTGTTTCTAGATTTCAAAACTGTAACAAAGTTGTGGATCTTGGTGTGGTTTTTTTGGTTGGTTTGTGTTTGTTTTAGGCTTTTTCTTATACAGATGTCAGTTTGAGGACTGTGGTAAAGAGATTCAAGAGTATGATAAAGAGGTTCAAAATTCAACTGCTTTAGCTCTTCTGAAAGCACAGAACAAGTTCAGATGCACAAATATGATCGAGTTTCTTTAAAATTGATCAATATTTAATTATTGACTGACAATAGAGGAAGTAAAAGTCTGGAACATCTTGCTGGTGTCTTGCTAATTGGTTGTTCTTCAAATGGATCTTAATATAGTGTGGCTCATTGGCTACTTGGTTTTTTATGGTTTTCTTTTGCCAAGTGGCAGCAACACAGCTTGTATGATAAAAGATTTGAACACAACCCACCCCTCTTCTTTTGTGAACTTAGATGCTGTATTTAAGACTAAATGAATTTGCTGTAACATGAGCCCAGTGAGTTTTTGCTGAAGTGAGGGCTCCGTGTACGTGCGTGCTGTACCCAGTGTGCTGAAGAGCCATACTGTTAATGGAGGAATTCACAAGAGATGTGAGGAGCTCCGACACTGTACATGTGACCACAGTGATGTTGCAAACCTTTGCCTGAAATCCCTGCAGAGCTGAAATTTTTCAAATTCTATGTATTTGTCTCAACTTGTTCCTTGTTCCTCTTTGTGAAATCGTTTGCTTGGCGTTGGAAGTGTTGGAGAGAAAATGGATGTGTGAAATATTCTTAAATTCTTCTTTGCATATTGTTTTCTTTTTTTGTTTGTTTCTTTCTCTTTGTCTGGTGTTGCCTTTTTTAAATGAAATGTGAATTCATTAAGAGAAATAGGAGGAGATAGAGATTGGGAAAGGGTGGCTAACCTGGTAGGCTTTAGCTGATAGGAGTTAGTCCGTGTGATTTAATTTGCAGCAGTTCTCCATCATGTCTCTGCATCCCGCAGTAATGACAGATATTGAAGAGTTCCTGGTACCTCAGCAAAGAATTCTAGAGAACTTAATTTTAGATTATAGAAGCTTCAAAACCGAACAGAATTCTTTCTTACCTACAAGAGATGCTTCAAGCATATGTTTGTTTTTGACAAATACAGGTATTCTTTCTTAAGAACGTAGTGGTAGTCTTCTCTAAAAACTTCTACATTTAATTATTTGTTTAATTATGTTAAAAGATTGAAAAAATTCTCTTTTAAAAAATTGGTTCAAAACTACTTTTGAGGAGACCTGAAATCAGGACAGTGTTATTTCCTGGCAATCCCCAGTCTGTTATTTTTGAAGAATCATAATTAGGAGAAGTTATTCACAGTTATTGCATCTTTTTTTTTTTGGTTTTACTGAAGTTCTGATCAGCAGCAAGGGCAATGTTGGGATTTTCCTATTCTAAGTGCTCTTGCTGTTACTTGACCAGTTGATGTTGTTGCTCAGCACACTGCTATGCCTTTGGCAGCATTGCTATCCAGGGAGAAAAGTGGCCATGAGGTATAAGGAGTGTCACTTGGCAGCAGAGGCAGGTATCTAATATGCAACTGTTAGACTTAAGAGAAGTGTGCCAGACAAGCGTGGCCAGAATTTTTCTCAGAGCTGCATAAGCAAATCCTAAATAAAATACAGCTTTAATTCACTTGCCGTAATGCCTTTATAAAAATTGAAAATCCAAATCTGACTTTGCCAATTCATTTTTATTATTCAAAAGCTAGTAAGTCTGTTAGGCAGCTTTTGTTTTTCTCTTCTTTTTTAAATGATATTGGAAATTCTTAACAAAAGCATTGTTGGACCGTTTCCAAGTGCTTTTCTGCTCTTACATTAAAACTAACACTAATTTTAAAAGCCAGAAGATAGATTTGTAACCCAATCAAGCCAAATCAGTTGCTGGACAGTGGCAATGGCTTCAGGTAAAGGAAGAATAATGCAAGGATATAAATCAAAATTCAAAAAACATTCCCATATTCCCAAAACAGCCCCAGTCTTGAAATAAATGTGAACACAGGTCTTCTTTTGAGTTAAATGAGCTCGTAGAATCACAGACTGTCCTGATTTGGAAGGGACTCACAGGAATCATCTACAAGTCTGACTCCTGGCCCTGCACAGGACACCCCAAGGATCACACCAGGTACCTGAGAGCATTGTCCAAATGCTTCTTTGAACTCTACCAGGCTGGTGCTGTGACCACTTCCCTGGGGAGCCTGTTCAGTGCCCAACCACCCTCTGGGAGAAGAACCTTTTCCTGATATCCAATCTAACCCTCCTCTGACACAGCTTCAGGCCATTCCCTCAGGTCCTGTCACTGGTCACCAGAGAAAAGAGGTTGCTCCTCCACTTCCTCTCATGAGGAACATGTAGATGGCTATGGGGTCTCCCTTCAGTCTCCTCCAAGCTGAACAAGCCAAGTCCCCTCAGACATTTCTTTTATGGCTTCCCCTCCAGGTCTTTCACCAACCCTCCATTGGACTCACTTTAACAGCTTTATGTCTTATATTGTGGCACCCAGAACTGCACAGGACTTGAGGTCAGGCCACAGCAGAAGCAGAGCAGAGCAGAGCAATCCTCTCCCTCCCTTGCTGAGCACACTTGTCAGAGTCTTTTGCACTAGGCAGGTATAAATAATTTGTCACCTGGAATAATGTCCAATACCAAGAAGAATGGTGTGTGCCATGTAGAAAGGTGCATAGATGGGGACAGTTCGCAGTGTTCTAGACAGTTAATTTCCAATATTTGAAGCTTTTTGATGGTGTGGTTGCAGGTTATAGTTCCAAATGTCTGTCTGGTCCTGGAGATAGATATCTATATTTAGGTTTCGTCATTAAAATCAAAAGAACAAACTCAATTAAGTTAGAGGGATTTGGGCTTTTTCTCAACAGGAGACTGGTATGTGGATTGCCTGCCTGGAGCAGTGGTACTTAGCATGAGTTGTGATTCTTGCTGAAGTAGTAGCATGCAGTTTGCTTCACTGCTGACAGACTGTGTGTGGAGGGGAATTCTTATGTCAAAATGCTGATTTCCTTGCAGGTGTCTTTCTTCAGTAATGTTGTGTAGACAAACATAATTAGAGAAAATAAATGTTCAGAAAAGTGGAAAAAAGAGGACCAAAATAATTGAACAGTGTTGGGAAAATACTGAATAACGTTTTAGAGCAAAAAAATATAAAATGTTTTCTTTCAAAAGTGGCATGGGGAATTTTGAATCCTGAGTACTTTATTACTGTAGTTACCATTCACAAAAGTAATTTTATATTGTAAAGCAGTGAAAATATGATACCTAATAATTTGTTTTTCTCTTTTTTAGTTGTAGTGGGTTAACTGTGGTTTTCTGCCACCTGCCCACCAAGCCCCTCTCTCTTTCTCCCCCTCCTCAACAGGACAGGAGGAGAACATGAGATGAAGCATCTTTCAGTTTGAGATAAAGATGGAGAGATCACTGTCATTACTGTCACAGGCAAAACAGACTCAACTTGAGGAAAAATAATTTCATCTCTTTCCAATTAAATATAGGATAGGATTATGAGAAACAAGGACAAGACTAAAATCACCTCCCCTCCCCCCATTTTTCCTGGCTCAGCTTCAGTCCTTTGTTCCTAAATCTTCAACCTCCTTCCCTCAGTCCCCCGAGTGGCACAGGATATCGGGAAATGGGGACTGCAGTCAGTTCATAACACTTTGTCACTCCTTCTTCTTCAAAAATCCCTGCTGTGGTGTGGAATCCCTCTCACAGGATATAGTCCCTGTCTGTTGGAAATGGTGAGACAGAGAAACCTTATAAATATGATTG